>OX421971.1:106497544-107697544 GCA_949128135.1 Parasteatoda lunata | reverse complement strand
TACATTATTTAATTAGATGATAAAACAATAGAAACATACAAAAAAATTTATTATTACTCAATATTATACAGAAATACAAGCAATACTCCTTAAGTGGGCGGGGCTACCCGACTCTCCCCTATATATTCTTGGGAGACAACTTTTAAGACATACCGATTTACTGATGATTTAAGATTTTTTTTATCCTGTACACAGAATGAGTATACAACTAGTATATACTCTGGAAACCATAAGTATGGGCAAAACCTGTTTTTCTGAGACTAATTTAAAAATTACATTGAGGAACAAACTTTTTTTGCGTTAATGCTAGTATTTGATCTAACCTACTTCGTCTCTGGTGATTTTATATCTGAAAATAAGCTCTGTACCAAAAGCTACAGATTTTTTTTTCAAAATGTTATTGTAAATTTATTTATTTTGTCTAAATGTACACACACAATAGGGGTTACCCATTTCTTGCCTTGATAGGGCTCATCGATGAACCCATTTGACGAAGTCTGTAATAACAAAATTATAATGCATAACAAAATAAAGAGCTGTTTAAATATCTATTTTTACTTGAAGCCCACCAACAGATGTGAACCAACGTCCACAAAATCTGCACGTTTAAAAATAGCACTTAAGGAGAGAAAAAAAAACGTTATGACCTACTACTTGCGGCTGGTAACATGGAACACCGTAAGCAAAGGATTAATATATCGCACCATAAACTAAAATGTATTATTAAGTTCTTCCTGTAAGACCACGTCCCACTCACCAGAGAAGTGACGATTCGTAGTAGTCATTCGAATGAATTTAGAAAACTAGTTTCGGACTGTATTATTAAATAGTATAAAATCTGTAGCTTGTAGAGAGAAAATGATTGCAGATTGGAAATTAGCGAGGTGGAAGTATCTAAGAACTGTTAAAAAAAATCTCATACGACAGGAAAGAAATTTGGGGGAAATCTGCGCTAATTGTTTTTTGATAAACGCGACTTGGAAATTTACATAATTTCAAACATTATTTAAAACAAAAGTCCCTTTTTCATCACGAAGTTATGCAGCAACTATAGTGGAGATATTACAAATGGATCAGTCTGCATATGGACCGAGGGTGTGCGGTATTGATCCTCGTTAAACTGTGCTACCGTAAAGTGCTCGACTTCGCGTGCAGGTCGTTGGGCTACCGAAGCAGGGGTGCAATCCCCTCTGCAGAGGATCAAAATTGTGATGGCATGTCTTCGGATCTTCCTCAGGGATGTTTCCCAGACCGTCGCCAATAGCCCATTGCGCAGCTCTAGTGCGACGTAAATGAACTACAACTATTACAAAATGGGAGGACTGTATCTAGCCCCAATTGCAAAGAAACTATTTGTTCAATGGTAGTAGTAGTAATGAACTACAACTATTACAAAATGGGAGGACTGTATCTAGCCCCAATTGCAAAGAAACTATTTGTTCAATGGTAGTAAGTAGTAGTAGTTTATTTACGTCGCACTAGAGCTGCACAATGGGCTATTGGCGACGGTCTGGGAAACATCCCTGAGGAAGATCCGAAGACATGCCATCACAATTTTGATCCTCTGCAGAGGGGATGGCACCCCTGCTTCGGTAGCCCAACGACCTGCACGCGAAGTCGAGCACTTTACGGTAGCACAGTCTAACGAGGACCAATACCGCACACCCTCGGTCCATATGCAGACTGATCCAAGTGGTGACCCACCCGCACACTGACCGCAGCCAGTGATGCTTGACTTCGGTGATCTGCTGGGAACCGTGTCTTAACGATCAGTTCACTGCGGGACTATTTCTTCAATGGATTGATGGTAATTATATTTCATGCTGCCAATCGGACACATGAGAACAAAGATCGGACACAAAATAACCCATATTTCAGCTTATGTAACGACCCTGGAGAACTCCACGTAGCAGTTTGTCTGCATAGGCAATTCCAAACGTATTCATGTCTGAAGATCTGGTTGGCTAATCAGTTCAGCAAATATCTTCACCTTATAGAAAAACTTCCGACGTGATGTCATCTTTTTAAGTGACATCAGAAAAAAACTGAATCCCCCTAAAAAAAAACACAGTTTTTCAAGAACACTTCTCTTTACTCAGACTAGTAACAATGCCTCTGATTAATACAAAGAATCATGTTGCCATCCACTATGATAGCTTCCCAGACCATCAAATTATCTTTAACAATGGCCGATTTCTTGGACATTTGAAGCGCAGATAGCGTCTGAAGTTGGGAAGTTTGTACGGAAAGACATTGTATCCTTTACTTTCCACTGCATCACTATTCGAGAAATCGATGTTTCTGAAGGCAGGGGTGATTGTGAGCCCAAGTCAAAATTCCGGAAAATTTCTTATGTTAAGAAAAAAAAAACATTTTAAATTGAAAAAAATTTGAGCAAGGTTTTTTTTCCTTTTTCTCAAAATTTCTTAGTTTGCTTAAAATATATTTAAAATTTTACACATACCTATGATGACCTGCAGAAGTAATTAAAATTTACAAACATGTCTTTTTTTTTTCTTAAGTCTATGATTATAATAACTATTTACTGATAAAAAATCAGCTCATAAATAAACCTGAATATAAGCTTATAAAGTATCTGACTCTGCCTTAAAAACACATAAAATAAACTGTGTTTTTAAGTTCAACCTTTGAAAATTTGATTTCCGGAAACTTCTGTGATCAATGATATTTTGAAACGTCTGGACCTTCGATCTCCGGATCACTGTTAGCGAAAAATCTGGAGATCCGGATTTTTTCCGGAGCACAATCAGCCCTGTGAAGGTGAAAATATGATGTTAAGGGAATGCGTCTCATTGCTGCATGAACTCAATGTTGGAAAAGGCACTGTTATTGTTATAAATATAGATATGTATTTTTGGAGACCTATTTATCTTTTTTCTTTTTTTGGTAATTCGTTGGTTTTTATTTCATTTTAGTGAACAACAGCAAGCATCCACATATCGTGACGAGGATTTTCTGAAATATTGAAGATATTTGACGGATGATTTGTTAACCAGATGTGCAGCCCTGAAACCTAAAAAAATTTTTAGGACCACTAAGTTGCTGATGATGCGAGTCCTTCGCTTTCGTTACACGAGGAAAAAGGGTTACTTTGTGTCCGACAGCTTAACGGACAGCATAGAAAATTGATGCCGTCAGTGCATTGCATTTAAAGCTAGAAATAGTCTTTGCCAGAATCAATTTTTGTAATATTTTTTTCACAATTTTCTTCATAAAACTGTAATCTACTGTTTTTTCTGCCAAGTTTTTTTTTTTTTTCTTTAAAAATAAGTCTTGCTTTTGAATTAATGTAAATTCTATGTCACATGCGTCAACGGACTTCCTATTTTTTTAGTGACTATTTCCTCTAATAGCCTCTGTGCAGCTCTATAGCGACGTAATTAAAGTACCTACCTCCTTGAAATATCTTGCTTCTATGTAAGAAAACGGAATGCGCCTTAACTTTCGGATGCTATATCATACTTAATTGTAATTGGATTAAATATAGTGCAGTAAAGTTGCCTTTTAAACCACAATGTATTTTACATCGTATTCTTAAGACTTGAGGTATCCGACTGGGTGAAAATCGGTAATTTCGACGAAAAATTTCGATTTTTTATTTAGTTGATTAGATTTCTAAAACCTTAAAAAATGTCGATCTCCGATTTTCCGAAATGAAGTTTTAATCTTTTTTTCTATGCTGACAGATAAAACCGATACTAAGAGAAAGTATAAATCTTTTTTTTTTTTTTTTCGAAATTCTGTTTTATATATATTTTTTTTCTAAATAAATAAGCTAGAGGGCAAAAAAATTTGCCCTCGAAACCCTAAAATTTATTTTTAAAATATAATTTTACTGCTCCAACCTGTCCTTTAAGATCATAAAATAATTCTTTTGATGAAATCTGATAGGAGCATTTTATTGATCACGCAGTGGATGCATGGGAATTAAAATTGGTTATATATTTATTAACATCATTCCAAACAGTGTTTATTTTTTAGCACGTTTTTATTAATTCCCCTTCGTGTCTGAGAAGTTGGTTGGAATCTTGCAATCGAAAATTCGATCTATTTCCAAATAACTAGGGCAATCGTATCTCTATTGGAACTCCGTGATGGCAATGCATGTTTCAATCGCTTCCTGACCGTTAATAATAAAATTCATCGTCATTTTATGGCCAAATATATTTTATAGTCAATCAAGATTTTGATAACTCGCCGACTAATTGGAGATCTGGAAGGAAACTAGATGTAGTCATTACCAAAATTAAAAAATATTATTATGATTATCTTTTTTTAATTACTCAATTTCGATTTTCTATAATTATTTCCCCCCCCCCCCCCAATTCGCTGTAAAATAAAAAGTATCAGTTTGATCTTTTAGAGAGCAATCGAATTCCTTGATAGACTGAACAATTTTGCAAAATTTGATTGAATAGCAGAAATGGTAATAAAAAAAAATAAAAAAAACGCGAAGTTGTAAGCCAAACCTAAGCAGACAGACCATGCTATATTGGCCGATAAGTAAATGGTTTTTCAAATTATCAAAGCATTTTTGCTCTATTTTAGAAAAAATAAATTTAGATAGCTTTTAAAAGAAAGATTTCTTTAATTTTGTTTTGAAATCTGAAGTTTAATTACTTATTTGCGATAAAAAATATAAAAAACTTGTGTGAAACTCATGAATATTTATTAACATTTTAGACACTATTTGCACAACTACTCGTTCCTGGACGAACGGGCCGCTCTTCATCAGGTAGACGTCATTTTTCTTTCGAAGCTCTTACTGGTTTTTATTTAGTAAATGGTGTCGTAATAATTGCCAATAAACATCCCAGGAGCCATGGTGGCTCAGGGGATAGAGCGTTAGCCTTTCAATGAGGTGAACCAGATTCGAATCCCAGCGATGGCTGCTTGATACGAATTCAGCACCCGGCTCGCACTGACCACAGTGCTGACGCAAAATATCATCAGTGGTAGATGGATCATGGGTTAGAGTCTCTTTGCGATCGGGTTAACCGTGAGAGGTTTTCATCTCCATGTAACGCACATGCGGGTTAGTTCAATTAAAAAGTCCTCCATGAAGGCATATTTTTCCCATTACTCGATCCAGGAGTTCCCTTGTCTTCTGGATTGGGTTCAAAATTACGGCGTTGAACATTTGTAGTGGTGAACCCAGAAATTGGATCGGCTGTTCAACGGTGGTAATAAAATAAAATAAACATTCAAGCGATGATTTAGTTTACCTAAAAAGATGTACGGACAAATTAAAATATAAAAAAAAGACAATATTATAGAATAATTATTTATTATGGCCTTAAAAGACCCAGTTTTGAAAAAAAAAAGACTCGATACAAACATTTCTTTCTTTTGGCATACATCTCAGCAGCAGTCATTTTTTGAAGGCGACTCCATTCTACAAAGCTAATACAATCGGCAGCAGAGCACCACACACAAGCAGAGAATATCGATAAATATAGCAAGAGTTCGTAAACCCTCACTTTTTTCTCCAAAAAGCATTAACATAGTTGATAATATGTGTCCTCGCATTGTATAACCTAATGGCATTTGAACAGTAAAAAAAGTTGATGTTTACGAACTCTCACCAGGAATGATAAAAGTGGACTAGAAAAGAACAGACGAGAATTGCTTCTCGTTTAACAGCATATTTTCTGCTTCACTACATAGCTACCTTACATGTTTGCATACGGTTGAGATAAAATTTTATTCTAAATTTTGATTGAAATTGAAGCAATGCAATAAATGTCCTTATAAATTCAAGCATATAACTTTGAAATTATGGGAGAATGGAGGTATTTAAATAGAGGTGCAATTATTACTATTATTATAATCACTATTGTTATTAGAAAGCAATTTAATTGCAATCTTCAATAAAAAATAAAAGAATGAATAAAACGTGTGAATTTTATAGAAATATTTGACCTCTACCGTATGAATTTGTAATCAATAGTACAATAATACTTTCTCTCAAATATGATACTTGATTAATTATTAATTAAATAATAAACTATTAATTAATTAAATTAATAATAACGTAATATTTCAAAATATGAGTTATTTGAGACTAACAAAAAAATTTCAAAACATACAACAAAAAATTAGTTAGTATTACATTGTATTAGTGCAAAATATGATAATGATAAAATATATTAGGATACACAAAATATTATAATAATACAAATATAACATAGAATTAATTTTATAATTATTAAAATATTGAATTAGAGGGATTACTAAATAGACTATATGCAATAAAATGTAACTACGTTAACATTAACAATGGCATTTTAGCTAGAATTAGATAATTAACATAGGAATCAAGTGGCCTAATCAGTTAACATAGGAAGGCATCATACATGTCAGCTGTCTATTCAAAATTTAGGTAAACATCATAGTAACAATAGCATAATAAAAGAGAGCTAATGTGATTAGTTCATTTAACAAGAGAAAACAATGGCTTTTCATTTTATACATAACTGTAAATAGTAACAATAGCATTAGAATTGGGATTAAAATTATCAAATTCAATGCCAACAATTTAATTAACAGAGGAAAAGACATCTTTTCATATAATTGTTGGTTTCTTAGATTTTACGTAATAACCAGTGGCATACAAAAACTTAGGTGCACCCCCTACAAGCTTTAAAAATGCGCCCTTTCTTTAACTTAACACAAATTTTTTAAAATTATAATATGAAATGAACACAATGAAGAGACATTCGGGTATTTATAATCATTCATTTTATTTTCATTTATATAATTTTAATTATTTTAATTTTAATTATTTTAATGTTAATTAATAAGGAATTAATAATTACGATATTAAGTCGAAAATTAAAAAAAAGAATTAAACAGGACCATACACTTACCACATTTGAAATGAAACTAATCTTAAAAATAAGAGAAAATAACTCACTATCTTATAATAATTATATTCAATGTTTAGTTAGAAGTTAATTTTATTTGTAAAGTAAATAAATAAAAATTTCATAGAAATAAATATTGGTAAAAAATATGGCGAATCGGAAAATTTAATGGGCAATTCAAAATTTCTGATTTTTATATTATTTTTCAAAAATAAATTATAATAGTTTATTATTATTATGTCCAGGTGCAACCGAGGCCGCACGGACAGACTGAATAGTGCGCCCTTAAACCTCATGCACCTCCCCCTTCTGCACTTTAGGAGTTGCGGGGGTATTATTTACGCCACGGGTAATAACAATTCATAATATTTAACAATAATATTATAATAAATATGTAGGATATAAGAAAATAATTAGTGAAAAGAATTGAATTATAGTTTAAAAAAAGGGTTGGTTACTCAATAATTTCCATTGTTTAAATATATTTGTTAAAAACAGATAACACGATTTTTTAAAGAACTCAATCATTATTATTACTCTTTATGACTTAACAGGTTTAATCAAGTTAGTTTATCCTAGGTAGCAGTAACATTTTTTAACGTACCTTTTAAAATGTTTATGTATAATGTGAAAGCTTATTGGGTGTCCCTAAAGTGACCTACAATTCGAAAAATCTATTTAAAAAAAAGCTAAAAGAAATAGATATGTATTGGCTTACTGCATTCTATTCTGTTTAGAAGGCCAGAAATCTTGTTTTCCAAGTTGCAAAATTAGTTACAAAATTCGTCACCAGATTTCGCTGTTGATAAAGAATAACTACAAAACAATGTTTTCAAAATGACCAATATTCATAGCAACGACGTTATGCATTTTTAAGGACAAAGTTAGAAAAAAGCCTGTGTAAGCATTTCCATTAGAATGATCTGGCATTGCCGTAAAAAAACATTGTTTTAGTTTCCTGTCAGTGCACCGTCTGTTGAAGGACTTAGTAACTAAATTTGATGAGAAGAAATTCTTTGGCTTATTAGGAAAAACGCAGCAAACCGTGAACGTTTTCTAATTTTCTCCAGTTGATTTTAAAATCATTGGTCATTTTCGGGTCATCCGATATATAAATAAATAAAACTATAGATATATTTTATAAAACACTTCAATAAATTAAGACTCAGTGGAAAAACATATTAAGTAACATTTTAAAAACATTCAAATTTACTGGTTTAAGAGTATGTTAATGTTAGCTGTATTATAAGTATAGAATAAAGTCTTTATGTAAGACAATTTTTAATGAAAAAAAGGATGTTTTGTAAATGAAATCCACGTTTCTATACAACCTAAAGCTGATTTTCCTCAAATTTACTAAAATGTCACTTAAATCCTTACAGAAAGCTCTTGAAATGTAACTCAACCATACGCAAAGAACTCTCATGAACCATCTCGGACGGGCGTGTCTAAGCTCGCCTTGAAAATAATTACGATCCTATTACTTTCAATTACTGTCTGGAGTTCCACGTCAGCACTGGTATTTTCGACAAAGAGTTCCTTCTCATTGTTTTTGACAGGGGTCTCATGGGTGAGGGGTATTCATCAGCTAAAGACGTATCGGGGGAAGCTTCTCTAGCCCTATATTCATTAATAAGTCTTTGCATTCTTTCAAGTATCTTTTCATCAGAGTCAAGCACCTCAGAGTCATTGATTATTTCTTCTAATAACGGTGGCACAGGTTTTACTGGCGAAGATTGAAGGGAAAGTGTTCTACGTTTGGGATTCCACTCAGGAGTCCTAGCAGGTGAGGATGACACACTTCTAGTGGAGGAAGAAGATCTTTGTCGTCCACCTCCACTTTGGACAGCTCTGCGAGGTCCTTGGCACGGAGTCCTGCTGCCGCGGTTGACAGCTGACTGGAAAAGAGACGTTTCTGACCTGCTAGCAGAAAGACGTTTTCCCATGGGTTCAACCATGCGGTAACGATGTTGAGGTGATGGTGATTGTGAAGTTGGTATCCGACTTCGTGATGGTGATGCCCTTTGCTGTTGAGCCACCAGCGTCTGCGGCTCTAAAGAGGAGTCCTCCGCGTCTTCGGAGCAAGTATTGTCACCGAATTTCATCACTTTTCTCGGAGAGTATCGTCGTTGACGTCGCAGGAAGTCAGAATTGCCACGGCACAGCTCTGTTTCGGATATTTCTGAAGAACTGTCTGCTGAACTAGGCCGGCCGCTTTTGCCGCGTCCCCTGCGCAGTGCTGGGGCCGCCCAGTCGTCGCTACTGCTTCTGGAGGAGTTCCTGTCATCGGACGAACTGAGTCTGGAACAATCGAAAGATCGTCGGCGTGAAGGTGGGGATGTAGGAACGCTAGATGACCTAGAAGATGATGGCGTACCAGACGATGGTCTGTAAAAAAAGAATGCCATTAGAAATGTATTAATAAGTTAAATTTCAAACATTAACAAATGTATTTGACGCACACAACATTTTGAAAATTGGTGCAACAGCTCTTTATATTCAATTCTTTTAGTAGGCAGAGATTAATGCTCAAGGCCTTTACTTTCGTTAGGTCAATGCATTTCAAATTTATGTTTAGAAATCAATAAAAAAAGGTGAGTATTCCAAACATCCAATGGTAAAGCTGGAGGGCCGCAAGGGACTTCTAATCCTTTGGATACAGGTTCAAATTCCAGCATTGAAAATGGTTGATAATACTGCTACTACCTCATAAACATTAAAGTAATGGTTTTGTCAAAGTCAGGCGAAATATTGGATAAAGCCAGATTCCCATTACTGTCAGCAGGGGTCTGTCCAGACATTTTGTGAAAGGTCCGTTTTTGTAAAAATTGTGAAAAAATTACTCGTAATTTGTGAGTATAAAATAAACGTTAAGTCACATTCTTTCAACCAGGGTCCGCTTTTGTGAAAATAGGGTCCGTTATTGCAAAAAAAACTTTTTCAAAGAGTTTTTAAATTGTAAAGACATACAAGATTATGCTCAACATTGTAAAATTATAATTAAAAAATTTAATTTTTAAAAAATAAACAGCAAATGCAGCTACTAAATTAGCGATGCAACATACAAATGTTTGTTATTTAGCCTATACTCTACTGAACGCAGAATAGGCTAAATTACATTCTATTGGGACGAATAAAGGAAGAAGCGTCTGCCGAAGACAAAGACAAAATTTAGTTCGTTTACATCTGTCTTTCTCCCCTCCCCCTTCCTGGGAAGGGTTTATTCGATTAACAAAACAATAATGAAGATAAACAAATTTGTGAAGGGTCCGATTAAAAGATAAATTATTTTGTGAAGGGTCCGTTTTTAAGTTAAAATGTTTTGTGAAGGGTCCGTTTTTATGAAAAGATATTTTGTGAAGGGTCCGTTAACGGACCCTTCACATTCAAAATAAAATGCAAATGCATGTTATTTTCACTTTAAAAGTCATCTGTATTTTTTTTCAATTACATAGAAGCATAGTAATATGAGTATTTAAATTTTTCACAAACTTAAGATTATTGCGACATGTTTTACCAAAAAATGTTTTGAAATGCAATATTTTAATTACACATGAATCTTTAAAATCAGAAAAATAATACAGCATTTTAATGAAACTATACTATACATATACAAAAAAGTTTTAGATTTTTTTTTTTTAAATTTTAGTTAGGAACAAAATTTTTCATTTGGAACAAAATAACTAACATCAAAGACACTCTTTAGTTTTCAAATTATTGAACTAAACTAAATGGGCTAAATAGTGTCTGAGTAATAAAATTTCAAAGAAACTATAGTTCTAAATTTTCATTTCATTTCTTAAGAACTATTCGGTCGATTCCGTTCAAATATTGGATGTGATTTGATAGATTTAAAATATATATATATATAGGCCTCAGAGCTGTGGCGGCTCAGGAGATAGAGCGCTCGCCTCCCAATGAGGTGAACCTGGTTCGAATCCCAGCCTAATCTGGTAGATACGAATTCCGGCTTACACCGACCATAGTGCTGACGTAAAATATCTTCAGCGGTAGACGAGTCCCCTTGCTGTCCGCTAAACGTGGGAGGTTTTCGTGGTTTTCCTTAAACTCAAAACTGGGTCGGCTGTTCAACGACGGTTATAAAATAGAATGTTAGATAAATGCTGCTTAAACTGCAGTTTATTATCAACAATAACTCCCAAATACTTTATCTGCTTTACTTCTTCAATAGGTTCATTCCCAAGAGTTAACTGAATAACATCAGTCGGCATCGACTTTTTATGTATCATCATAACTTTAGATTTCAAAGGATTGAATTCCAGCTTATAAAGTTTCGACCATTCAAAAACGTAATCCAAGATATTCTGAGAAAGAACACAAGCATCATTAAAGTTCTTGCACTGAACAACAATAAGTAGATCATCAGCGAATGCAATTTTATAACTATTTTGAAATTCTGATAAACCACAGAGCAAGTCATTCATAATAAGGTTCCAAATAAAAGGTCCCATAACGGACCCCTGAGGACAACCCTTTTCCAAAACAAAGTTTTTTGTGATATTGCCCAGAGTAAGATCAGCAGATCGACCGTGCAAGAAACTCTTTATTAAGTAAAAAATATTCTTAGGAACTTTGAGATGTCTTAGCAAGAGCAGAATTCCAGGCCACCAAGCATTATCGAAAGCTCCTCTAATGTCTAAGGAAATAAGAAAAGTGACAAAATTTTTATGTTTACCCTGTCTAACTAGATTACAAAGCCGGATCAAAGCATCTTCAGCTGACCTCTGAGGAGTAAAACCATACTGATCCTTACTTAAGAGGCTTGATTGACGTAGATGAAAGTTGAGTCTATTTATGAAGAGTTTTTCAAGACATTTACCTAAACAAGGAAGTAGACTTATACATCGAATGTTATCAATATGTGACCTTGATAACTCAGAATTTTTAGGAATCGGTACAACTTTTGCTCTTTTCCAGATCTTCGGAAAAATACTAAGATTTAAACAAACATTAAACAAGGTTATCAGTACAGAAGGACAACTAACATGCAAATTTTTAATTAGTTCATTCGTTATTCTATCGTATCCTGGAGTTTTGTTCACCTTTAAATTTTTGACTACGCAATCAACTTCCGCACTAGAAAAGGGAACATCATCTTTAGCGTCATAAATCAATTCAGCCTCGTCACGTAAGAGCTTATGACTGAAATGGTCCTGCATTTCAGAATCACGAGGAAACGCTTTCTTCAATATAGCATCAATCGTATCTTCAAAAGAAGAGGTGAAATGACCAGGGGAATCTTCAATACCCGAGATTTCAAGCCTTTTAGCAAAGTTGGTCTTAACTCCATAAGTATAAATTTTATTCCACACATTTTGCACAGTAATATCTCCAAGAAAATCCTTCCAAGAATTTAGTTTGCTTTCCTCAAGTTTTAAGTTATACTCAGACCTAATACGAAGATAACTGCTTCTATAAATCTCCCTTAAAACGAGATTTCTAGTCCTTTGATATCTTCTTCTAGCAGCATTTAATTTTTTCCGCATACAAGAAATTTCTACCGACCACCAAGGAACTTGATGCGATCCACTCCTTTTCAAAGGAATAGATTTTTCTGCCGCATAAATAATTAAATTTTGTAAATTTTGAACGCATACCTCCAACATATCTGGTCGTTCACAATTTTCAATGGAATTCAAAATATTAGATATGGAATCAGAACAGAGAAGATGGAAAAGTTCCCAGTTTGCTTTTTTAATATTAAAGAGGTTTTTCGTTTCAGAAATGGTAAAATCATAGTTAGCTCTTGAGATTTTCATTTCAAAAGAAATCATTTTATGATCAGACAGGGAATCATACTCAGGTATATACCATTTCTCAACCAGCTGAAGAAGTTCCATTCCGACAACGGTAACATCAATATAACTTGTTCCCTGAATCGAACTAAATGTAGGTCCGTAGTCTTCATTTATCGAAAACAAATTCCAAACACTAAAGAATTCGCTCAACCTAATACCTCTGGAGTCAGTAATAGGGCTAAACCAGACTTCAGATTTGCTGTTGGCATCCATACACCAAATAAGTCTCTTTAGACTTTTACTCGAAAAAATATGCTCTATCTTCCTAAGATCTAAATCAATATTAACGGAAGGCTGGAAATAATAAGAAAAAAGAGTAAAATTGTGTCCTCTATACGAAACATCAATTAGTACAGCATTATAATCAAAATTTTCTGAAACAGAAAAAACAGTTATCGCTCTATTACGAACAATGATAGCCGTCTTAATAACGTCTGATTTTTCATCAGAAAAAATTCTGTAAGTATTTGGAAAGCCAAGTAATTTGCCATTAAGACAGTAGGGCTCCTGAACAAGGGCAACATCAACATCATCACATTCAAGATTTAAAATAAGCTGCTGAGTAGCTTTCTTTGACTTATGCAAGTTTAATTGTACAAAACTGATGTGATTCTTAGAGACCTTAGCCATCATAATCAATTCGAGCAGTCATTTGATCCCTCATAAAAATATGACAAGAGCAGCTTTGAGAAAAAGGTTTATGTCTAACATCCACTTTTTTACTTCCACTTTTCAATTTTTTATTGTATCTAATACAGTTTACGCAAACTTGATTTTCACAATTATGACACTCCGAACTTCTATGCTCTCCGGAACAAAAATAACAAGACAACTTATTTCTGCATTCCATAGATCTATGATTATAGCCGAGGCAAGAAAAACACCTATTTATAGCTACGAAATCTTCAACACTACACATGTTCCACATAATTTTCAAAGATCCCAAGGTAATAATATTTTTCCGAGCCTTTGGATGCACCTCCACAACAACAGATCGAACATGTTGGAATTTTTTCAAAACAAAACGAATCCTTGACTCGTTCCAATGTTCATCAGAATCAAAAACTTCTGGGTTCTGCTCACGAATAATGTCTAATATTTGTGAATTTTCTATATCATTTGGTACATTTTTAATTAACAACGTAGGTTTCTTTCGCTTAGGAAAAGTTGGCTTCAAAATTTCCGAATTTGTTTCAATGCTCGTTAATAATTTATTTCTGTCAGCTTCAGAAGCACAATTAACTAAAATTTTATCTTCAGAAACACTTTTAACTTGCTTAATTCCTATTTTATCTTTTTTAGGGTCAATCTGTGCTTTGAAAAGTTTCTTAACGTCCTCCGACTTATAATTTTCAGCCGATATTAAAAGAGCACAATTTGATGAATTCCCCTTACTCTGTTTACTAACAACAGATGACGACGCCACGACTTCGCTATATAATTTTTTTTGAACGTAACTCGCAACATTTTCTTTGCAAACCTCACGATAAACAACAGACTTTATTTTCTCAAATTGCCTTGTAACAAGAAATTTCAACTCACCCAACGCTTTCCTAGCATCTTCACGCATTTGTTGATTCATATTGCATTTAGAAATAAGGGCGTTTTCTACAATATTAGAGTACGTTTCAAGAGAGGAGTAAAATGCATCATCCTCACAGTCTGCCATCCTGCTCCCCAGTTTCCCCAAGAAATGTCAAATCGTAAGTGTTTCGTTTCACTAATGCAAGAAAGACGCCATGTTGGATTGGCGCATTTGCAAATTGAAGTACTAAAGTCAAAGAAAAACCAAAATCACTTCACGCACGTTTGTAAAGCTGTAGAAAGGGGCTTAAAAACAATTCAAAACTAATTTAGACTGAAATTAACTTAAAAATATTATTATTTTGAAAAGTAAACAAAGCAGCTCAAAAGAACACGTCAAACATTCAAACGAGGTCCAAAATTAAACTATTTGGGACCACATTTTCCAGATCGCTGTTAGCTATAATAATTTGCGTACCTAAAATCCGAATCTGAAGAAAAAATTCTATTTTTATTCAGATAAATTAAACTTTTATTTCCCTATTTTTAAATATCGTTAACACAAATTGAATAGAATATTTAAAGTTAACCTGTTAAATTACTATTATTTTAAGTTAAATTAATATCAAGTTAAAAAGAAGAAAAAAACGATTATTGATTTAAAATTTTTACTTTTGTTTTCCGTGTTACATTTGTTTTTCTTTCTATTTTGCCCACTTTATTGTAATGACGGCTTGTTATAAAAATTACAATTGGGATACTACTTAATTTAAAATGTAGTTTTGAATGCTCAACAACTGTTAAATAAAAATATCGATATTTAAGCAAAATCTTTAATCTAGAAAAATAGTAGTAGTATTAAAAAATATGACAGAATAAATTCTAATGTAATCGCCGAAATCTCTATTAGAATATAAGTTTCTATTTCGAAATTATGATTTATAGTAATTAACACAACTGTAATATTACTTTAATTAAAAATATAGTAATGAACAACTACAGAAGAATATTGAATAATCTATACATAAGTAACTATCTTATAATACAAAATCTTCAAGTAGGAAAATAAATCCAAATGTTATCACTAATGTAAATAATGGTTTTTCATTAAGGTATCAGACTGGTTTCGATGCATTTTTTTTAAACTGTTTAATTATAATTTAAATTTTTTGTTTTGCAAAAATAGCTCCTAAAATTATAAATTTAAGTAAAGTTTAAAAATTTGCAAAATATTTTTTTTTTAAAAATGATGAAATTTACGCTTAAAAACTGTAGATTTTTCATGTCATGTTAACAGCTCTGAAACAAATTGTAACGCAAAACTTTCAAAATATTTTTTCTTTCTAGATTACTAATGTGATTCCCAGAGCTTTGAAATAAAATCTTTAAAAAAAGTTCAAAAAGATAATGAAATTGAATTTAAAATATTGTTGAAATTTTCGAATAACAAATGTTCTTCAGAAAATGAAATTAAAATGGAAGAGAATTCTGAGAAAAATAAAATGTCACTCGAAATTGGATTTCCGAAAAAATGAATTTTATTCGTGCTAAAAAGCATGACTTATTAAAAAAGAAATGGTTAAAATACTCAAAGCATAACAAAAAACATTTTAGTTTTGCTTTCGTGAGTTTACCTCCAGTTTCGCCTTTATTAGTCAGCATTTAAAAAAAAAAAAAAAATACTGTATTTTCATTTCTAAAAATCGTAAACCAAAAATTTAAATGATTTCGGAAAACTAATTAACTGAAGTTAAAATACGGATAATAATAATAATAAAAGAATCTAAATTGTGGGATACCTTAAGAACTACTAGTTAAAATTCACACTATGAACTGCGATGCTATTTTGGCATAAAATTTATTTTTTAATAATCTCCAACAGTTAAAACAACTTTGAAACATTGATATGTAAACAGGACAAATCATACTACAAAAGTTTCAAATGGAAAAGTCGACAAATATAGCACTAGTAAAAAAATAATAAAAAATTAAATGTCTAAAGAAAAGAAAAAACAGCCTAAATCTAATAAGTTACAGGCTTTCCCCCTGGAATTATGAGTTATAGTAATTGACAATTATGAATTTTAAATTAATACCAGTTAAATCTCTTCAACATAAAATGTCATTCTGAATAATCAAAAACTGTTAAAATAACTTTCGTAAGTCAGTAGAACAACCTAAATCTTAAATTGTAGTAGCATTAAAAATAGTCGTAGTATTAAAGAAATAGTTGTTGTTGTTGACGTATGTCTGTTTAGGCAGAGGGGGTGCAATTGTTCTTGTTTTTCAGGGGCGCTATCTATAGCCAAGAATTCTGAAGAAATAGTAGTAGTATTAAAGAAAATAAATAAAAAAAATTTAATGTAATTAACTAAATCTTTAAAAAGTATATGCCTTCATTTTAGAATTATGATTTATAATAATGAAAAACAAGAAACTCTAATCAATAACCGCAATATTATTAATCCAAAATGTAAATTCAACAACTATAAACTCTTTGACGCAGAATTTTCATTAAATATATTTATTTTTCATACTTTTTTTATTATTTTGTACTATATTAAGTCAAAATAAGTGAAAAATATTATAATTAGCATTTTAATAATTTTTGGGTATGAAATACAGCTTTAAACATAGGTGTTTTTTTTTTTCTTTTTTTTTTTTTTTTTTTTGAGTCATAAGATAATTTCTCAAATTTGCACTTATTTGCAGTTATTTAGATCTAAGAGAAATAGTAATTCACCATTGAAATTGTTTAATTTACAACTTAAATAATTAATAAATTTTGGATTATAAATGAGAAAAAAAATTTCAAACTACTTCCCAAGTAGCACAGAAACATCGATCTATATCGTGGCCGATCCTATCAATATTTTGAACGTGGAGGAATATAGATACTGTGAGCAAGTTATTGAACGAAATCTGTCAATGCAACTTTAAAAGTATTTTTCTTAAAACACTCCATATTAAATATATTTTAGTTCTAAAGTTCAAAATAATTGTTAGAAAGATAAAAATGAGTAAAATTTCTTTATACTTGCACATATCAGTGAAAATAAAAAATGGAACTCCCTGAAAACGATGTGGATAGGTATTGGTCGATAATTGTAATCGATATAGTAATCGAAGTATATCGATGTGATTTCTCACTTGTCACGTTACTGTGAATCTTAAGCCATTAGGGTTAAGAATAGTTTAAATTTTAAAAAAAAGATTAAATAACAGATTTTTTTTAGTAACTATTAGATTGTTTTATTTTATGTCAATAAAATATACTACATATATTTTAACACGCATTTAGAGCGTCAGGAAAAAAATATATATATAAAAGAAAGACTCCGTTGCTCCATCTGCGTCAAAGGGTTAAAATAGCTTTGAAACACCGATACATAAACTATCTGTGATGCTACAAAATCATCAAATGAAACAGAAATATTAGTATAAGCAATCTATGAAGAAGAAAGAATTTCACGTTTAATCACTTAACATAGTTAATCCCTGATGTGTTACATGTTGTCATTTGGAACATTTTTAAAGGCTTGGTTACAGTCGCAGTTACAAAAGATCTGAAACTTACCTATTTCGCGCGCTTCTTCTGAAGCGTCTTCTTAAACGAAATGGATATGCCAAGGCAATGGAAGTACTATTGCTCAATCTAGGCGTGTTGTTTGTGTTAAATCTTTTTTAAATGTATTCAAAAGGGAATCGTTAAAGAAAAAAAAAGAAGGGATATATTATAATGGAAATAAAGTTACCTGTGGCTATTCAGATGCACCTGTATGGAACCTGAATTGGACGGAGACACTCGGTTGACGGAGATGCGGCGACCTGAAAAGCATTTTTCCATTCATTAAATTCACACGCGTTTAAGTTTAAATAAACGAGACACATGAAACGCTCTTAACGGTAACATGAGAATTGCATAACCGTAAATCCCTAGAACTGATTCTTTTACACTGAAAAATTATTCTTTAAGGCTATTTCTTTAAATTTGTTTTGATGTACAGAATCTGCACAAATTATTAGACGCACTATAAGGTTCTATGTAAAAGCTTCAGGTGATACTATACAGCTTTATTGTTTTTACGCGACTGAAACCGGTTTGCACTTGTTTACGCTTGTGTATCAACTGATTAAATTAGACGACATATAACATAAATTCGACGCTTGGATAAATTTAGACGATATATTATAGAGCATTTATTATATCAGGAATTATATTAGTATATTATAATAATTAAACCAAATTATTCGACGCACTGACCTATATAGATTTGTTCGATTCACCCAATATTTTATATTCCTTACTCAGCCAATATAGGTACTATATTGGCCTTATATAGGTCAATATTGACCCTATATTGGACCAATATCGAAAATCTTGGATATCCCAATATTGGTGTCTCAATGTATGTTCATATATGACCCATATCAAGCCAATTTTGAGCACAACTGGGGCCAAGGCAAAAATGTTACTAGGATAGATGCATTGCATATATTCATAAAATGAATTGACGCATATGTTTTCGTAGTATATGATATGTTCGTTTGTGTTTTTCAATTTATGAATTTTTTAATTGCACAAAAAATTATCAACTTTTATATTTATTAAGCTTTTTGCTTTTAAAATGGCGGAAAAAAGGCAATACATTTTAAGCATTGGTTTTCTAATCATACCAAGATTTAATTGAAGATTCCAATGAATGTGCAAAAATGCTGATTAAATATAACTAACACTTGTGTACAAATGAACATATCATAAATCACCAATATCTACAATATATATTCACTTTCTATTAATAAATGATTTTATGCTCACTATAGAATTTAATCTTTCTTTTGTTATTAAAAAATTTTTTATCAAATAAAATATTAGCAAAAAAAAAAAAAAAAAAAATCACAATAATAAGTTTCACAAGTATTAAATAATAAAAATTTTTGGTGTTTGTTAAAACGTAAAGTTGAACATAACAGAAAATTTTTCTGTTTCTATTTACCTCAGTTTGAACTTAACTAATCAGAAAATATTCTTTCTTATTCAGCTGTCATAAGATAAGCAGTGAATAATAGGGCAATTAGCTGAGATGTTTTGGCTTTTAACTGATATTCTAAATTAGGGTTTTCTGCCAAATGATGGATTAAATATTTTTAACTTTATCCTTAAATTCATAATAGATATCTTAAAATGAAAAGGCGATACTTAGATCTAATCTTTTAAATTCTCATTATGACAGCTTTTTTTTTTTCACTGAAAAGTTTACTTCAGTATTCTTTCTCGAAATATATCATATTCATTTTTAAATGTTCTATAGATACCCGTTGTTGTAACAATTAGTTAATAATTTTAAAAGAAATCAAGCTACAATTAGTTGATAATTTTAAAGAACAATTTGGTTTGATAATTCAGAAGAAAAAATTCACTTTTTGAGTATAAATATAGGGTTATTTTTATGGGACCCAATTTGAAAAATCCCACTAGCTTGATTACAAGATCAAGTTTTTTGGATAAAACAATAGACTCCTCAAACTCAAATTAATTCATTTCCCTAACTTTTTTTGGAGTATTTGATAAAATTTCCCTAACTTTTTTCCCTGCTTATTAGAACCCCCCCCCCATCCTGTTAGTACTCATTGCATCGATCCTTCCATACAACGGCCGATTATGTCCCGCTTTTTATTCCATAGAGACAATGTTATTTTAGCGGCTGTTAGAACGTTTATTATTGAACCATTCATTCTATTATAGTGGCTGAAAGTGGTGAGGGCTCAGGTGATAGAGCGTTTGCCTTCTAATGAGGTGAGCAAGGTTCAACTCCCAGCGATGGTTGGTCGGTACGAATTCCGCATTCGACCACAGTTCAATTTAAGTTCAATTAAGAAGTCCTCCACGAAGACAAAATTTCTTCCGATACTTGATCCTGGTGTTCCCTTGTCTTCTGGATTGGGTTAAAAATTACAAGGCTACCGAGTTGAACATTGGTAGTCTTAAACCCAACATTGGGTAAGTTGTTCAACGACGGTTATAATAGAAAATATAGTGACCGAAATTTAGTTTCAGTTTTTATATATCTTTTTTTTTAAAAAAAAATCAAAAAAGTTTAAAAATATCAAAATTTAAAAATACCGAGACTCCATTACAAACACTTGAAAACTTTAAATATATTCATAAAATCTTAGATACTACTTGCTTAAAAAAAAAAATAAATAAAAAAAAAAAATAATAATAATTTATGTTATTGACTTACCTGATTTGCAACGGCAGGGATCATGTTTATCCAGGTAATGTTCCAGGGTATCCCATCCACCCCCAACACGAACCATCACGTGATTTCGAAGAATCTGAAACAAACGATAAAATATAAGAACAAAATTAGTTTAACCTTATCAGCGGAAAACTTTAGCAATCATTGGTTGAGGAGGTTTTAAATAATAATTATTGATGTAGAAAACCTCTTATTGAGGGTGCTATTATGGGAGCATGAAATGCGCGTTTAAAAAAAGAATATTTAATTACGCAAGGAAGATGACCCATAAACGGAAATGGTGATTTGTTTCGTTAACTAAGGCTTAACCCGATAAAAAAAATTTTTTAGTTTTTAAATTTAGCAGCTTTTAAAACTGGGAGTCCCTTTATCAATGGGTCGTGAATTTTTCTAAGTGGGTCACAAAAGTTCCTTGGGAAAATAAAATATAATATCTATAGACTTTATTTTATATATAGGATATTTTTATTGTCAAATTTGTTGTAAGATAAGAAAAATGTAAATTGCATTTTTTATTAATATTTTTTCTCAGCGCTATTATATAATAATTTATAAATCTTTCTTATTTTTTGATTAATCTTATTATTTTTAATAGTTCCTATTATTATTGAAATATAAAAAAGTACCTATCATTATATAACCTAAAACATTAACAACCACAGATTTAAACTAAACTTTTTTCAATAAATAAAAATCCTTAATATGACCTATCATTAATATAACCTAAAACATTAACAACCATAGATTTCAATAAGATAATAATTTGGTTTTTGAAATGTTAGTAAATATTTTATGCATATTTCAGCATAGCAACTGGTTTCCTTTTTTTTTCATAAAAAAAAATCAAAATTTAGCACTAAGCATTTATAATGAAAGTTAAAAAAAAAAATTATGCTAATTTTAAAATAAATAAAAGAGAATAATTTGCGGAAGTAAGGAAAACTTCTTCTCAGAAAAGTCTAATGTTACGAAATCATAAAGAAAAAAAAATTTGGCGTCGGCAAAAAAATGCTGAAGAGAAATTTTAGAGAAATTTCACAAAATTTCTCTGAAACACCGAAGATTGATCCTTGATTTAATGTTGAGAAATTGCTGGTCTTTGATATAAAGTTTGAAGTTAGGTTGAGTGAAGAATTAATCATCAGATTAATTCTTCACTTTGCAAAAAAAAAAAAAAAAAAAAAAAAAAACTCAGTTGCTTCAGAGCCAAGGTACCGCAATTTTGTTAAAAATACCTTTTTTGAAATATGATGAAGCAGCTTTGGCAAAATGTTCTAAAAATTGTTTTTTTTTTTTCGGAACACTTAAAGTTTGATTAAAACATAATTGGAGCATCGAGTTTTCCAACTCAAATGGATTGGAGCTATCCGCACTGCCTGATGTAGATTTACAAAAAATAAAAATTCTAACCATTGTACATATGCTACAATTGAAAGAAAATTTTCATGAATAAAACATTTTAGTTATCAATAAAAGAAGGCATTCAAGTGTTATATATTACAACCATTTGGACACAACAAATCCATTTTTTAAGTCTTAAAAAAATTCCACCATTGAACGTTCGTTTTTAATTGTTTATTTACTTTTTTTAAATTTAGTGCAACTGTTAAAAGTTTCTAAAAAATAATTTCTGCCTGACTGGTTTATAGAGTGATTGTTACATCGTTATTGATTTAAATTTAAAAAGAAGAATAAAAAACTCAAAATGAAAAATTCAAAAACCATAGTCCAAGCATGAATAATTTTTCTTGTCCACAATTTTGCACCTATTGTTTTACCCCTTAAAATTTCAATTAATAAGAACGGAACATAAAGAAGATTAAAAAGAAAAAGTTGAAATTTTAGATTATACAATAGTTGAAAGACAGGAATAAACAATTTTTGCGGTTCTATTTATTGAGAAAAATAGGGATGAGTCTTTGTTTTGCTTGAAGAAAGAATAAAAAAATAAATGTTTCCAGAAAATTATAACAACAAACGGAGAAAGTCAACAAAACCACAACAACCTTTCCTGGAAAGAATTTCCAAGCTCATTAGCTACAATGTTAATAGCTGCTTCCTTTATGTTCGAAACATACAATACAAAATAATTTAAGATGTCAAAACTTTTCATTCTTATCATTGTTTCAAATTAACGGACACAAACTCAGCATATTTTGCCCATGGGGTTACAAACATCCCCATTATCAAATTTAGTAAATATTTATTAATTGATGTCTTGATCTATCATCAATATAGGATTGTGGATTTATTTAGGAAGATTATGAAGTTAAAACAAAGACTTTTCTAAATGTTCTATTTGCCCTGAACACTTTCCGAGTCAGAATTCGTTACAGTGTTGAAAAAAATCAATATTTCTGAATACTGTTTTTACAAAAATTTGTAAAATATTTTTTTTATAAAGCATTGGCAATAATAAGTGCAAATATGCAATTTTATGGAAGGAGTCGCGCAAATATCTAGGGGAGTTGAGGCACATTGTCATAATTAAGATTGTATAGAAACTCATGACTAGAAATGTCGTTGTGCGCTGCTAGGGGCGCTTTCATATTATGAACTTTTCAGAGGCACAGGAAAAAGCTTTTCATTATAAGGAAACGCCCCCCAGCCGCGGCGTATGACGACATCTCCGGGCATGAGTTCCTACGCAATTTCAATCTCATCCTTAGAAGTTCGTCACAACATTTTCACGACGCCCCTTCCCCGGTATACATAACTTTTTAAATTTTTTTTTTTATTTCAACAAAAAATTTGACTAAAAATGTCATTTGAAAAAAGAAAAAAAAAAGCTTTAATAGCAAAACTAATTTTAGATTTGAAATCTTCCCACCAGAATTAATCAAGATCAAGTATTTGTATAAACTAAACTCAGGGGCGCGACAGCCCATAGAGGGTCAAGGCCTACTGTGCCCATCTCAGTTTTCTTGACCTTGGGCTCTGGGGTGCAGGAGCAGATGTTCCGGTTGGGTGGTCAGCCGAACGCAAAACCTCCAGTGTTTAGTTCCCAAGCATGCTTAGTACTCATTTATCGACCTACTGAAGGGATGAAAGGTTGAGTGAGCATTGCCCAGTTCGAGGATCGAACCCAGGATCAGTGCCACGGGAGCGCGAAGCGCTACCACTCAGCCACCGGCCGTCAGTATTTGCATAAATGCAACAAAATCTTTCTGCGCCAATGCAACTCAAACCGTTTAGAGTTGCAGATCTAGATGAGAAGTATCGGAAAATTATAATATATGTTTAAAGAACACCAGGAAGCGACAATTATATTTCGTCAATCTACAAAAAGTTTAGGCTGCATCGAAAAGCCACAACATGATCAGCCAATATCTAGTAAACTGTAATATGCTTAGATAGACTACATCGAGAAACTTCAAGATGCTTATAACTTACCGAGTTATTACGAAATGTTTAACTATATCGTAAAACTTCAAGATAATTAGTCTACATCGGGAAACAAGACTAAAAAAGGTACTTACTAAAAAAGGTAAGAAAAGATAGACTACTTACTAAAAAAGGTAAGAAAATTTTGTGAATAAACTCTTAAAATTGAAATTATTTTCAAGTTTGTAATGTCGATGTAGATGTAGTTAATTTACGTCGCACTAGAGCTGCACAATGGGCTATTGGCGACGGTCTGGGAAACATCCCTGAGGATGATCCGAAGACATGCCATCACAATTTTGATCCTCTGCAGAGGGGTGGCACCCCTGCTTCGGTAGCCCAACGACCTGCACGCGAAGTCGAGCACTTTACGGTAGAACAGTTTAACGAGGACCAATACCGCACACCCTCGGTCCCTACGCAGACTGATCCAAGTGGTCACCCACCCGCACACTGACCGCAGCCAGTGATGCTTGACTTCGGTGATCTGCTGGGAACCGTGTCTTAACGATCAGTCCACTGCAGGTCAAGTTTGTAATGTCATTTCTCAATTTATGAATAGCCTTTTCAACACTTCAAATTCCATCTCTGTGGTTGCATTTTTGTGGGCTAGGAAGCGGACCACATGGCATTTTTTTACTGCAAGTTTGAACTAATTACCAGAAATTATTATTTTCTTAAAATTTTATCATACTTCCTGTACATTTTCTACAAACCTAATTTTTGAATATCGAAAAAAAAAAAAAAAAAAAAAAAAAAAAAAAAAACTTGTTTTAAGTTCATAAACCAAAATTGTTTTTTTATTATAAGTTAAATTTTAATTCTGTATTTGCTTTTTTGTGGGTTGCAGAGTCGCTTAAGAATATTTTATATTAAGAGACATCGAGAAATTACAAAATAATTAAACTACATCGGAAAACTAAAGATGAGATTTTGTAATGGATCGAGAAGTATATGGAGAAGAGGCGATATGTTTAGACTCGATACAGACACTACGAGATGTTTAGCGAAACAATTAAATGAATGTAGTATCAAACGTGGACGAGAATGCTGTTGAAAATTGGATACTCGAAGCTCGAGAAGTGAAGTGATTATGCCTATAACCATGTGATTTAAATCAGATTTAATTGGATATTTGCAACCGACGTCACGCGTGTGTGTGGAATCTGATTGGCTTCTGAATTGACAAATGTCAGGATTTACTTCGATGACGTCATTTACAGGTATCTAATTGTATTGTTAAAGGAGTAAGTAGAAAATAATGAGATGTAATGGAAGAGGAGCAAAAAGATAAAGAAAACGGAAGACGTAAAATGATAAGACAGAGTAATGGAGAACTTATAGAATAGAAGATGGACGAGCGGAAGGAAAATGAGGAAGTATGCAGTAGAAGTTGTTTATGTCTGAAAGAAATTAGCTTTAATACACACTTATACTACTTTTTCCAATAGAAAGTAATGTTATTGGGCGTTTTAGGGCGATTTCTGGGGCAACAATCTCATTTGTTTCGGTACAAAGCTAAAGACACTTTTGAAGCAGCTAGTTTTATACTTTAGTTATAAGGCGTTAAAAGCAATGATTTGATTTAACAAAGCATTTTATTTAACAAGATATTTTATTTAACAAAGCATTTTATTTCAAAATCAATTTTTTATTGCAGCACAAATAAATTATCATTAAATATAATTAGCGAATTTTCCAATAATGCACTTTTTTTCCCTTTTTTTACAAAATTGATTTTTTTTTTTGACAATGATTTGTATAGAATTTAACAAAAATAAAATCGAATTATCAGTTATGGAGTAGGGTTTGATTTTTTTTTAATAAAAATGTTTGATTTCAGTTTAAATGAAACATGGTTTGGAGGAATCCGCGCAAATTATCATACTTTTGTTTGATAACTTTTTTTAGAGCAGAGTTAGAAATTTTTTCTGAAAATATTTTTATTTTGAACCAGTCTGAAACATAGCAACGAGAAATTAATGAAAATCGTCATTATTTTTTTACTCATATATACTTGTTAATGAGCAGAAATAGAAACAAAAATTTCGCTTTTTTTGGAGCTGTTTTAAACACAGAGCTACGAGAAACAGGAACAGGAAGAAAAAAAATGGTGAATGTTAATTTTGAAATGTTTAAAGCAGCTACTGTCAATTGGAAAATATTTGAAGTAGCTATCGTGAATTGGAAAATACTTGAAGCAGCTAATTTTAATTGGAACAGCAATCTTAAGCAATCAATAAAGTTTGTTTACTATTTATTATTAAGGCTCTCCTTAAAATTTTTTTTAACCCATCCGATACAATCTCATCTTTTAAAAAGTAATAATAATTTCATAAATATTTGATGAAACTTCAGCCAATGACTTATTTTATTTATAAGGAAAAACTTAACTTACCCTAACGAAAATAAGAAGCTGTGTTTCTCCTATACGATATTTTCCATCTCCAACTCTTATCATAGGGAATTGGGCAGGACAGGAACAACGATTTAGTAGCTCAGCCACCTACAATGAGGAAAAAAAGAAACTGATCAGACACATTTAAAATGAGTAATTATTCATTTCAGAAGAAAATAACAGAATGTATTTTTGGAGATGTCTTTTAAATATTTTAAAAATACTGTTACAATAAAAGTCTTAAGTGGTTTTTAAAAGTTTAAAAATAATAGAAATTCAATGAAATAAACTAGAGTCACGCAATTTGGTCATCCACGTTTTGAAATTGTTTTTTACACCCTATGAAAAAAAATAAATAAATAAAACGGTTCAACATTGAACCATATTAACGATATCGAAACATATATTTTCGTCTAGTTCAGCTTCGTTCAATGAAGCACGATAATAGGGTTCAACTGAACCCTATTATCGTACTTCACTTAGATTTCTTCCACCAAATTTGAATGGATTAATACGTTCCGAAATTTTTAGTGGCGTAGATTACTAATTAAAAGGACTTGCAAGTGAGTTAGCCGGCAGCAAACAATATTTCTTAACATTTTAAATTTTTTTTCAAACACTCAGAAATAAAACTCTCACTTTTGGCGAATTAGCAATCCTTGAATTGTATTTTGTTAATTTTCAGAATTATATCGTCATAAAATCATGTGATTTGAGCAGGGGTCTGTCCAGAAATTTTGTGAAAGGTCCGTTTTCGTAAAATTGTGAAAAAATTATTCATAATTTGTGAATATAAAATAAACGTTATTTCACATTCCTTCAACCAGGGTCCGGCTTTTGTGAATTTGTGCAAATAGGGTCCTGTTATTGCAAAAACCTTTTTAATGAGTTTTTAAATTATAAAGACATACAAGATTATGCTCAACACTGCAAAATTATAATTAAAAAAATTAAATTTTAAAAAACAAACCGCAATTGCTGCATCTAAATTGGAGAGGCAACATACAAATATTTGGTATTTAGCCTAAACTGCTGAACGCAGAATATTCATTCCGGACGAATAATGGAAGAAGCGTCTGCCGAAGACAAAACTTAATTCGTTTACATCCATAATGAAGAAAAACAAATTTGTGAAGGGTCCGATTAAAAGAAAAATCATTTTGTGAAGAGTCCATTTTTAAGTTGAAATATTTTGTGAAGGGTTCGTTTTATTGAAAAGATATTTTGTGAAGGGTTCGTTTTATTGAAAAGATATTTTGTGAAGGGTTCGTTTTATTGAAAAGATATTTTGTGAAGGGTCCGTTGGCAAAACGCGAATTCTCAAATATATAATGAAAATTTTTCCTCAACTCCGAACCTCATCGAGGTGCATTGGAGATTGTCAACTAGATTGATGAAAGTAGAATGAAGACTAGACAATCGAAAATAAAGTCACCCGGGTTCGAATCCCGCTTTAAGCACTGAGTATATGTGTAATTTATCTCGCTGTCCTTCTTGTGTTGTTTAGAAGACATTGCTCCACCTATATGGTGCCCCCCGATAAAGTGATACATTTGGCGTAATGAGGTTATTAATTTTTTTTCCCGAAACATTAGACTGACGAATTCGGGTTCTTAGAGTCGGGACATTTAGTACTTCTATCTAGCATGGAAGGACACTTATCTCAGTCCACTAAGTGACAATTTTGATACTGGTCATCAGACGTTGCAGTCAACGCTTGAGATGGTAGCTACCCTTCCTTACTTTTAAACAATACCAACAAAGAACAGTAAATCACGATGTAAGTATTTAACATGCATGCAGTACATCACCCCACTGAATCAAAAAAAGTTGTGCTTGGTTATTTAACGAATTATGGACGCTTATGCCGGTCCACTGTATGGTGGTCAAAAAGTTAACCTACGTGCAAAGAATCGCATCGCATTTAGAAAATTGAGTCAATAGAGAGATTTCGCAATCTCACGTAGCATCCCACATGCTCACGTACTGAAGCTCTGGGCAGCACAGTAACCCAACCTCAGTTCTCTACAGAACTTGCACAGAATCTAGGTACGAGATGCTACGCGAGAGTGTAAAATCTCTGATCTAGCAATCTCACGTAGCATGATGCTCGATCACGTACGTAATTGCAGTAGCTACCATAAAACAACATGAGTTCTCCACTGAGTTTTCCAGAATTTACGAACGGGAGCGTGAGGGGTGCTACGTGAGAATGTGAAATCTCTCTAATAATATTTTGTACTCTCACGAAGCATCCAGCGCGTAAGAACCTGCAGAACAAACATCAGGATTTTTTTAGCCTTTGTAAAACTCGTGCGCAGAACTTACGTGAGCCAAAGGGCAAAATCTTTCTATTTTACATGAAAGTGCTAAATCTCTCAAATGCTATGTGAAAGTGCTACATCTCTCTAATGAGATTTCCATAAACGTATGTTATTAAAATAATAAAGTGTGTTAACTTAGAACAGTAAAATATTCCAACACGTCAAATAATGCAAAGATGAAAGAAGAAAAAAAAATTTAAAATAGAACTTACAAACGTCCAATACATTGCTAAATTAGTTTTATTTATTTATTTATTACATATCGCCAGAAAAAGTAGTAGAAAGTTAAATGTTAATTTTTGGGCTCTTTCCGTTGGCGCAGGAGTTGCAACAAATTGAATCGATTAAGGTCAGCTTAGTTATTTGTTTTCAAGATGTCGGACTAATGTTGTTGCCAGATGAGTAACCACCAACACTTTACTAAGATCTATTGTTATCTCATACAGGGCACTGATTTCCCGGCGATTCACTCATCTGTGACAGTAACATGGAATTTTTTTCTTTCCATGTCAATAACAAAACGGACTACCATTAGTATTCCTTTGAGTACCTTAATCGAAGTTGTAAGAATTGACGATAAAGAAAGTTTTTTTTCCCATCGCATTAAACTCTGGGGAAACAAATAAAATTATTTCATTGTTGGGAAAAAAAGAAAGTTCATGTTAAAAGATTTGTTTTACTGTTTTTTTTAGTACAAACAAATTTTTTAAAGAACATTATTATATTAGGACGGAGTTGGTGTCGAGAGTTTGAAGAAAATTTTGCAGGACTCGACTCTAACTCCGGTTCTGTAGATGAAAAGATAAAAAAAAATATTGATCTTATGAAAATTATTTATACAAATATTTAAATTATATACACTGTAAAAAAATCTGTTAAATTTACAGGAAAAATTTGCTGGTACGCCGGTATAAAACCGTTTATTTCGCGGAAAAATACTGTTGTTTAAAATTGAACAGCTGTTTTTCAAGCAGATAAAAACTGTTATTTTAACAAACAAGTCCTATTATTCTAAAATAAAAAATTTGATAATTTAACGAAAAACTTTTTTACTTTAACAATAACAAAAAATCTTTAAAATAACTATACCAGCATCGTGAACCTATGACGTGTGTGTGTCTGAAGACATATTCTTAGCCAAAGATGATGCTATTGAAAAAACCAAGTTTTTCACAAAGTTAATTAATTACATTTAAGCGTTTCTGGTTCTTCTGTTTGACTAAACTATTTTATTTTATAACCGTCGTTGAACAGCCGACCCAATTTCATGGGTTTACGACTACTAATGATCAACTCCGTAGATATGTAATTTTGAACCAATCCTGAAGACAAGGAAACTCCATGATCAGTACCCCCAGAGGTATTAATTTGTTATTAGAACATCGAGGACTTTGAGACTCGACAGATTTAACGTGCATCAGTCACCATTTACTACACGGGGAGTCTTCGGTCGGCGAGGATCGAACCCACGACCTCTTGGATATGGGCCCAGCACCCTACCGACCAGGCTATCCCGGCCTTTTGACTAAACTATTGAACAAAACAAGGAATTATTAAAATTTTAAGTCCCGCAGTGGACTGATCGTTAAGACACGGTTCCCGGCAGATCACCGAAGTCAAGCATCACTGGCTGCAGTCAGTGTGCGGGTGGGTGACCACTTGGATCAGTCTGCGTAGGGACCGAGGGTGTGCGGTATTGGTCCTCGTTAAACTGTTCTACCGTAAAGTGCTCGACTTCGCGTGCAGGTCGTTGGGCTACCGAAGCAGGGGTGCCATCCCCTCTGCAGAGGATCAAAATTGTGATGGCATGTCTTCGGATCATCCTCAGGGATGTTTCCCAGACCGTCGCCAATAGCCCATTGTGCAGCTCTAGTGCGACGTAAATTAACTACAACTACAACTACAACTACATTAAAATTTTAAAACTAAATTTTTTTAGCTTACTTTCTAAGTTAATATGCGAAGGATTTTAATGTGGCCAATGCTAATCGCACCAGTAGTGCGATTAGCCCCGACAAGTTATTTACAACAGTCGCGCACTTGCTAAAGATACATCAATCAGATCTATCATTAGAAAAGGTTCTGCTTTCAACTTTACTTTAAGATATTACCTTTTGATACGGTACACTGGCATCGTAGAAGTTGTAGTAAAAAAGTATACCGATCAAATGTATTATGGGCACTTAACCTTAGAAAAAAAAACATCAGTGTAGGTAGGGTATATCGGGCAGTTGTATTTAATCTTAAAAATACATCGGTGTAGGGTATACCGGGCAGTTGCATTTAACCTTTACTTCTTTGCAGGGTATACCAAGAAAGTGTAAACCGGGCTGGCAATCATACTTAATTTAACAAGGATAGAAAAATTTAGCAACTTTATTTGATTCCTTTTTTATCGCTCACCGTTCTGTAACGTTATGAGCGGTTAATAAGGTAAAAAAAAGAATTAGTATAAAATTAAACATCAATCTCAAAGAAAATTAGAGAATAAAATGGGAAAGTTTTGTTTTGCATTTATTAGTAAGGGAAAGGAGAATTTATATAAAATTCTACAACTCTACATATTTTGAATGAAAAATACAGAATAAAAAACAAATATTTGTTATTATGTATATATATCATTAGTACCCATTGGCAAAATGGGTGTTGTTTTGGGTTTGATGGCGTGCGCACCTTATTTGGACGTCATCACACTTTTCAACTGTGCTCAAGAGTAATAGTAAACAGTGCGCATGCGTTGGTATGGCGACCGCTGCTGCTTGATAATTTTTTAAGAATTCTTTTTTTATTCTTATTTTTATTTAATTAGTTATATTTTGCAGCTGTAAATATAGGTTATCTTTGAATGTAATTTGAACTTTGCTTAGCAACAATTAACGAATAAGTTCCAATTAAAGAAATATTTTCATGTAATTTGAGTTGAAAGTATTAGAATAAGATATGTCAAAAACACAAGCCTGATATAGTAGATTATAAAATTATAAGTTATTTTCCGTAGTTTTCCGATAACATTTATTTTCGAACATAACATCTTAAGCTCAACTTTATCTGTCCTTGAATGATTACTTGAATGTGACATTGTCAGAAACAGATGTTATTTAGCTTTTAAGTCTAACAGAAGACATCAAAACAATTTGATAAAAACATGATATTAATTCGAATAAAATGCAAATAAATAAAAAATAACATTTTTAAAAGAAAATATATTTCTAATAATAATATATTGAACACATTATAGAAAGAACATGCATTTAAAAAAATATTGCATAGGTATTTTCTAAGGCGCTTTTCAAATCAAAATAACTAAATTCTTTTGATATAGAAAAATGTTTCTTTTAAAACCATTTCCAACGCTTATATATATCTTCTAAACTCTGATATCTTGTAAATAAACCGATATATATATATCTGATATATATATATCTTGATATATATATATTCTGATATATATATATCTTGTAAATAAACCATAATTTGCTTTATTTATTGATTTTCAGGGTATGTATATACACAAAAAAACAAATTTATATAGCGCAAGGACTGCAAATTTAATTTTCGAACATAAAACCTAATTTCAGATAATTAATCATAAAACGATGAAAATTCCTTATTTCTCTGATTAAATACTTTTAAAGTAGTCTTTTATAGGTTATAACATTTACAACTTTAACTTTATTTATCAACTTTTATTAACTTTATTTAGAAAATTGGGTTTCCGCCGAAAAGAGGTTGATTTTTTAAGTTTACGAAAAAGATTGAGAACCTCTGATTTAGAGGACTTCTTTAGAAGTATGAAATAAAAATTATTAACAAAAAATTCAAATTTTTGTATAAAATTTTTTATTTAATTTTTTGTGTGTTGGAAAAAATTCTTAATACTGTTCAGTGCACCACATCAAAATTAATTAAAAGTTATTCGTTGCTAATTCAATATAAAAACTATTAAATTGAAAATAAAAATTATTAAAATTTTAGTTAATAAAAGTTAAAAATAAATTCATTCAGAACACTTGAATAACTATTTTGATATTTTTTGAATAACTTCGGATTATCACTATTAACACGTATTCTTAATGTTTCAATAGGTAGATTTCAGATATGCTAATTAAGAGGAATGAAAATTTAGTGGTCCTATAGGACCACCTAAGAATTCATTTAGTAGTCAAAAAACTTAATATGGTGGACAAACTTGGGAGAAAAAAAATCGAACATAACAATTATATAATTCATGTTATGGTACTCAACAAAAATTATTAAATGATATATATATATATATATATATATATATATATATATATATAATACCCTGAAACTAATATAGTTCATTACCCTATAATGATTGAAGATTAGTATTTAGTAAAATTAAGTGAAAAAAAATCTAAAATAATATTAGTAAATAGATTCAACATAGGAATTAAAATGCTGAGATCAAATATATAAATAAATGAGGAAAAAATCGAAAGTAACAGCAAACAAAATATTTTATTAATAATCAATTATCTAAAAATTTTAGAATTTTAAATAAAGTCAATTCTAAAAGAAGAACAAATATTGTTTTGTGGATGAACAGTTATACTGTCAGTACTTGAATGCAAAGTACAACTAGCACAATATGGAAATTTGAAAATTTAACATTAAAATTTTAAAAAAATTTTATCACATACTTCTGAATATCACGCATTTGAATTCCTTACCATGCGTAGAACAATAAAATTAGTACAACATTTTTTTTAAATGTATGGAATTCAGGGGGGGGGACATTCTTTTATTAATATTTTGTGAATTCCAAACATATTTCAAGGGTCGCTTATGCGTATGATTTCAGTGACATTTGTAGAACATTTGACGACAATTATCGCCATGTCGCTATAGTGGCGTAAACTCAACTAATTACGGTCGAACAACACAGAAGCCTGTAAAAAAAAGGATTTTTTTCAATGAATTTTGCAACGATTGTGATAATTTTAACACATTTATTTTATCTTATTGTACATATTTTAATCTTCATTTTATCATGTTAAAAATACTAACATTTTAAAAATTAGAGCTTGCATAATTCATTATAACATTTTCTTTTAAAAAATTATCCATAAAATATAATTATTACATTAAAGTTATTACAGCTAAAAATGTTGCAATTTAAACTATTTATATTCAAAGTACCATTAATTCTTTTCCTGACATAATTTAAACAAATTATTTTAATAAAATAGTTAAAAAGATTGCATTTTGCCAAAATGTTTTAATAGGAGAGAGCAAATCCATTAATCAATTGAGCGCGCAAGTCCATTCGTTTATGGGTGATTCTTTTTAAACAAGTCAATTCGGACCAAAACATTCCTTCAAATTTAAAGTCTTCAAAGTAATCTCAAAATTTTTTTGTATACTTCATTAGTTACACTTATTAATATCTTACAAACAGTAGTGTAGTTTATAGACATTTGTTAGAGAAAAAAAAATAAAATAGAAATTCACCAAATCTTAATGCCAGGAAAATGACATATTAGCTTAGAAGTTTAAAAAACAGTCATTTTAAGTTAATAGTGAGTAACTCAACTTAAGCCTTTATGTTAGATGGAACATAAATTGCTTAAATTAATTCTTTTTATCCACTGTAGAAAGAATCAAAAAAAATTTTGTTGCTGATATATGCACAGAATAAAATTTCATATAATAATCAATTATTAAATAAATAAATAACTTTGATTACATCCAAGCATATTACAATCATACATAAACTTGGGATTAGGTTAATATTTGCTTTCCCTCCTTACAGTATTAGCAGTTTAAAAAAAATTCTGGTAACTCTTCAATGTACTGGCATTCATAAGCCAGGAAAATGACAGCCAGGATAATGACAAATTCGCCATTTCATAGTATATAACTTTACTTTAATTTAATATTTTGGCCTAAGACGTTTATATTTTGCAGAAAACAACAGGATTTCTTAAAATAACTCAGATAAATCTATGTAGTTTATGTTATTAATGATTTCAAGAAGCCAGAAAAATGACAACACAAAAACCTACTCACCTTGAAATTTTTTTAAAATAGATTTTGAACCAGAACATTGGTTCTTCATTCATGCAACAAGACTTGTTCATATAGGAGGGTATCTAATCAATCTATTAACATAAGATATTGATTGCTGCTCTATCTATTTTGCTTATAAACCACTAAATAAAAGTAGCCAGGAAAATGACAGATTTTCTTGGGACAAACAAATTATTGACAGAAAAAATTAATTTAAACGAAGTTTTTGTAAATAATAACCTTTGCGTATATTCTAGAAATGCTTACATCGGTTGATATAAAAAAATAATTAGATATTGAAAAATTTATGGGAAGTTTTGAAGCTAATTGGAAACATTGTTTAGGACATGCCAGGAAAATGACATTTTCATATTCAATTAAATTTTTTAACTGTACAAATCAGTCATTGCTAGTGCCAAGTCATTTTAAAATGATAACAGTAAAGCTATTTATAAATTTTTTTTTAAAAAAAAGTTATTTTAGTATAATAGTATTAGATCTTGGAGCACACCCTTATACACGTGACATCGGGTCCTGAGTAACGCTCGGCATATTGTGCTGTAACTTTCGCTATTTTTACGACATTAACATGCAACATTTTGCAATAATTATCTTAAAATGATAATCTATCAAAAAATGCAATCATTTTTGTTGTCCATTTTTCGAAAATTTCATTGTGTTGTTCCCCCTTAATTTATATAGATGTTTTATGTTAAAAACATGCACTTTCTCTGGGACCTTTTTTACGACGCAAAAAGCTATTTATTAGCAGAGTTTAATTAACAATAAAGAGTCCACACTTTCGACCGCTCTTCAAAACGAACTATGTTGTTGTTTCTAATGCTACTTGCCAATACCAGCAAGCCTGCGAGGTGAAACCAAGCGCATTTAAGGGAGAGGGGGTGATTCTTGTCTTCCGGTAGCGCCATTTATGGCCTAGAATAAGACTTTAGCCACACACACGTCACCGCCCGTTTGTAGGGCGGGCTCATTCATCCACAGATCGCAATTTTGCCCGTAACCAGAGAATAAACAATTTCCAATTCACTACTTCAAGAGGTTTGATTTGATATGGGGGACATGGAGGACTTAGTAACCCGAAATATATATATATATATATATATATATATATATATATATATATATATATATATATTTTTTTTTTTTTTTTTTTTTTTTTTTTTTTATATAACCGTCGTTGAACAGCCGACCCAACTTAATGGGTTTACGGCTACTAATGTTCAACTCCGTAGCCTTGTAATTTTGAACCCAATCCAGAAGACAAGGAAACTCCTGGATCGAGTATTGGGAGAAATTTGCCTTCGTGGAGGACTTTTTGATGGAGCTAACCCGCATTTGCGTTACATGGAGAGGAAGACCACGAGAACCTCCCACGGTTAGCCTGACGGCAAGGGGACTCTAACCCATGATCCTTCTACCACTGAGGATAATTCACGTCAGCACTGTGGTCAGTGCAAGCCGGATGCGGAATTCGTATCGACTGGGATTCGAACCCGGTTCGCCTCATTGGAAGGCGAACGCTCTATCCCCTGAGCCATCGCGGTTCAACCCGAAATATTTATCGTGCACCAGCCATTATTTACTACACGGTGACTCTTCGGCAGGTGGGGATCGAACTCACGAACTCTTGGACATGGGTCCTACGCCCTACCGACTAGGCTATCCCGGTCTGGGAGCAAACTATTGGTACCATATTTCCTAGATCACGATACCATACATTGAGGGTCAAGAATTCAAATCCATTTTTAAAAAAAATACTTCTGAGAAAGTAATTTTTGTACATAATTGGTAAATCCGTTGCACCAATTAATTTGCACGTTTGAAGTTTAGATCTTTAAACCAATAAGTTTGAATCCTAGTACAAAAAAATCCAATCATTAGATCAAAAGTTATTTAGAGTGTTCGCTTTTTTTTTTTTTTTTTTTAATTTGCGCATTGTACAATTATGCTCGTTTAGACTGGTACAAAGACTAGAACTAGGCCTTGGGCTGAATAATCAGGCCCTGACCGCAAAGTGATGCAAAATCACGATGAAAAAAAGTTTTCATTTAGTTTAAATTATTTCTTCTAGTTCTTTTTTTTATTTTTTTTTTATTTGCAATTCATTTTTATAAATGCAGTCATCTCCGTTATCATTTTCTGGATTACAAAGAATATTTTGCCAAGCGATGAGAAAACTAAAAGCATTACTTAAAATATATTCACACTTTAATCAGAAGATATAAAGAAATCACGTTCCATATAAACGCCTGAAAAAATGTAGAAAAGGACCTTTTCTTGTGGCTCCAGTGACCCGAATTCGAACAAAAGGTCTAAAATAAAACGAATTCTATCTTCTGTTCTTAAAACAAGCTGAATCGGAAAATCTTTTGATCAGTAGGAAATACATGTTACCATCTCAAGTCATTGTTTCATTATTAGGTAAAAAAAAAGTGTACACATTTAAAAAAAAATACGGACTTAATAAATTTAACAGTTATCAATCGTTTTCCCTATAATTTGAACTTTTGATATTATTGTTACAAATTTCAGATTTTTTATCTTGCTTTCTTACGCATTAAGTTGCCATACACTGTTAGAAATATCTCGGAAAAAATATTAAATAGCAATTTATTTGCTTGTTATTTTACCAAATTCAAACGTAACAGTCAAATAACCATAAATAAGATGATATTCAAATTGTTAACTGTGAGAAAATCCCTTTACTTGTTTTGATCTAATACGGTTAAACAACCAGAATTTTAAAGGTTAAACATCCAGGACCAACCTAGGTCAAACTAATGAAACCACTTAGTTCCTAATAGCTGGGTAGATATTATAGCCGAAAGTGCTAATCTATCAATCGGATGATCGACAAAACGGGGGTTCGAGTTCCAGCGTTGACAACTCAATATTTCCTCCATTCCTTTCAAAGAATGAAGAGTTTCTACTGCAGTTTCCTGCAATTCTTAATTTGTGACTCTGGACTATTAGAATACGATACTCTCATTCACGCATAGATAGCAGCACCATAAAGCTGTTTTACACAAAAAAAAACAGTATTTCTCATCTGTAAGGATAGGCGAAACAACTGGGTAAACTAATTAAACAACATTCCACGGTTCATTTAATAAGACACAACTCAATCACAACCTAACTCCAATGCCCATTACCTAAAGAAAAGCCTAGCTCTAATGTCCAGCTTAACTTCTCTTTTTTACATTTTCGAAACTATGTTAGTTGTAATTGGTTAAAAAACCGCATTGTTTATTATTCATGGTTTTTTAACTACACTGTAAAAAATGGATACTCAAATATCACAAAATTTTCTTCGTTTTTGTCGACTATTGTCACTTCTTCGATGAAACAAATTTCATCAAAATTAAAGAAATATTTCGCCATTTTTTCCCAAAACCCCCATTAAAAACGCATAATGTATACCTTATACTATATAGGTGGTACAACACAACGAGGACAGATAGAGTAGAAATTAAAATTACTCCCATGCCCGCCGAAGCGGGTTACGAACCTCCGATTTTCTTTGCACGAAGGTTAACTCCTTGACCACCATACAGTGGACCGGCTTAATTTGTCAATTGATTTCGATTGTCTACTCTTCATTCTAGTTAACAATGTCCCACAATGCATTATGATGGGGTTTCTGGCAGAGGAAACATTTTCGTCATATATTTAAGATTTCGCGTTTTGTCACAAATCACATGATTTTGAGATGAAATGATTTCCAAAATTAACGAAATGCTCCTCAAGGATTGCTGAATCGTAAAAAGTGAGATTTTTTATATCTGAGATTGCATACTGATTGTATACGGTTTCTATAACCGTAAACTTAAAAAAAATTTCTTTACCGTTAACCTCACGGTTAATTGGAGGGACAGTCTGCTGCCGGTTATTTCACCTTAATTTTGGAATGAAAATTCTAATAGTTCAGCTGGAAAATAACATTATGAATATATGTGTATAATGTATTAGATATGGACTATAACAGTTTTTAAATAATATGTAACTGATACTAAAAAGAAAGCGTTATTAATATCTACCAGTTACAAAAATAACAGATCCCGATCTTTGAACGTTTCGTAATACTAAAGTCTAAGAAATGAATTAAAATAATTTTTCATCGCATGAAATGATATTCAATATCACTATGTTAGGAATTTATCACAATGGTGAAATTTACTGTATTTAACAAGGTTCTATTGAAACACCAAAAAGCACGGTAATTTTTAGCGAAGCATTTTGGTAATGATTTTTGGTAAAAATAAACATTAAAATATGGTTATAATACCATGCTGTTTGGTAGGAAACGGAGAAAAAAAAGTATGAAAAATTTGGTAATTTTATCATGATACCAAAGAGAATGGCTAAAAATTCATTTATTCGGTCAAATTTACTATTCAGTTTTGTATTATAACTAAATGTGTGGTAATAAGAACAATAATTTTGAAAACCGGAATTTCGGATAAACCATAACCATACAAACGGAAAAATTATTTAAATGGTTTAAATACCATATATTTTGGTTTTATGACCAAAATTACGTGTTTTTACAAGAAATGCTATGCTTGTACAATATTTTTACCAGAATTGTTTTCTCTGTGTAGTGATTTCGGTCAAATAAATTTTTTAAAAGAATTTCTTTAATATCTTTTTAATGATTATAGTCTTTTAAACTGTCCAAAACACATTTATCCAAAACTCCAAACTTAGAGCTTTATAATAGACTTTAGAGGGGGGAGTCAAAATTTTAGTTATGAACACCTGGATGAAGCGTGATTATCACGTGATTTGACAATAAGAATTATAATTTTAAAACCAGAATTTCCAGTAAACCGTTACCATATGAACAGAAAAATCAATATATGAATGGTTAATAAAAACCATATAATTTGGTTTTATTATCAGAATTATAGCTTTTCAATTAGAATTATCATTACGATGCAGTACGGTAATTTTTTCAAAATTAACATTTCTCCGTGCATAAATGTAGGTAAATCATTAATTTAATTTTATCCTTTTTTATATACATTTCATAATAATTTTTTCTTACGTTTTTTCTCCATGTTTTTCCCTTATGCGAATAAATAAATAAATAAAAATGGACGACTGCGTTATAATAAAAAAAAAATAAAATAAAAAAATTAATTTATCTTTCGACAATATTTAACGGATCGTTAACTTCTATATAAATGTTATTCCAAAAGTTAATTTTTGGAAAAGTGTCACAATCAAAATACTCGATTAACTTTCACTGGATGAAACTAATCAAGTGAATAATAGGTTTAAATGAGAAACGGAATAAAATGTCAACAAAAAAAAAGGAAGCCATTTTTCATATGGATAATGACATTTTTTCACAGATTGTTTCTTTTCTTTTTTTTAAATAAAGTAGAACACTTGTGGACAAAAATACATCGCAATCCTTAAAGTAGACATTGCGAGGTGGCTTAAAAGTTAAATTCATTAATCAGGTGTAACGGTTCTACAATAGTGTGTCACCGATGATAGGAAAAGAAAAGCAATTCGAAAATTTGTCATTTTTTTCCCGGCAGGTATTATATAATTCATATTTATGCGTGTAATAGCATTAAAGTAAAACAGAATCAATGATGCATGAAATCAATTTTAAAAGTAATGCATGCAATTAAATATTAAAGTTAAAAGCAATTTATATTTAAAAAAATTTCAGCATTTTTAAGTTGAAATTGAATTTTTTTTTTAGACATTTCTTAATGGAATTGGGTACTTGCACTTCAAGAAGATCGCGGATACCCACACATGTGACCTATGACGTCAGCGCTAGCTGATCGGTCATAAGCAAAATGGCGTGTTTAAGTTGAGCTAAGTTTCTCCACATAAGTTAAAATGCTAATTAACGTAAAGTTAATTAAATACAGCACTGTATCGCACATCGAATGTGTTGAAATACAATCCTTTCTCGTCTACGTCTTTTACTTAAATTTATTATTTCTGTATTTCATTGTAACCGTGATATATTTTTGTTTGTGTACCTGGCAACTTTGATGCATAATTAGTTTATGTTCTACATGGCTTCATGCCAGTCTTTGTGTTAAGTAATAAATATATAGTAAAAAAAATTTGAAATCATCGTGAAGGAATCTTTGTATAAGAATATATAATGTGTCACTTAATAGAACTGATACTTGACGGGTTTGGCTTACTCGAAATAGAATGCAAAGAGTAGTTGCTAACGTAAACAAATGACACGTTTCAACAACCAATCAGGGTCGATATACCAACACTAAGTCACTTGCAAGTATCACATTGTTATTTAATACTCTATGGGATTGCTCGATTTCAAACTTTTCTTTAAAAAAAAAATAATAATAATAAGAGCACAGGAAAAAAATGTAAAAATTTGATTATTAATTAAGGGGTTTTATTTGTGTGCAGAAAATTCATTCAACTTATTATATTTTGTTTAAATGGCTACTTCATGAGGTGAAGAGTATCCAATGTAATAAATAATATAATATAATATATTATAATATAATAATTTACTGCAATTTATTTTTAAAACTTTAGCAAGAGTATTGATAAATTATATCACTGATAGATCAACAGGTCAGAAAATATAGCATTTGCAGAGTATTAAATTCATTGTAAAATTATCTGAATTTTAGTAACAATAAAGATTTATAGTTAAGTTATATATTCCGACAGAATTAAAACTGTTAATATGAAAGGAAACTATGCAGGTCGGAAACTCGGTTTAATAGTCAAACTTAAAACTTCACAAAATTTTTTAAATAAATGATACCCTAAAATTCTTCTTTAAAAAATGGTACAGAAGCTCTACCACCTATCTATGAATTTAAAGTTCATTTTTTTATGATCCGGGTAGTTTTCAACATCCTCAGAAGTTTCAACAAAAAAAGAAAATCGAAAACACTGCGGATCCAAGCTAGAATCGCAGTATGTCAATTTGTCATAGAACGATACGAATTAGAACATTTATAACGTGATAAAAACCTATAAAAATATCAAGTTAAAGATCACCTACATTATTTTCGCACATAATTTTCTGTAACTAAATCAGCAATCAAATTAGAACGATTTTGGTCTTTGAGTAGCATGCCTAGCGATAAAGAACGTGCGTTCTGCAGAAGCTCTGCAGAGAACCAAGAACTTGCGTGAAGTGTCGAATGCTACGTGAAAGTGCAAAATCTCTCTATTGCCTTTAAAAACGCCATTTTAAAGTAACGTTACGCGTTAGTTTGTTGTACATTCAAACGCGCCGTTTTTAAACGTATTTAAACAAACCCCAAATTATAGGGTAGGGGAGTCTTTGATAAGTAACCCGCCGAAGCTTTTCGGAAAAAGGAAATTAAATCATTATTTCCTAATAAATATGAACTTTAAACAGGCAAAATTTTGAATTGTAGTAACAAAAGTATTCTTTTAATGTAAAGTGAGTGTAATATTTTATTAGATTAGGGGTCGTCTACAAATGTTGTCAGGGTTTGTGAAATTATGAGAGATCGTGACAAAAGGGACGGAAAGGGTAACAAAAAATGTGATGTCACACATTTTGATTAAAATGAAAATATTTAAAATCCTCGAATTAAACATTTTTAAATTATTTTTTTATTTATTTTTTCTTCTTAATTTTTCTCAAAAAAAAAAAAAAAAAAAAAAAAAAAAAAAAAAAAAAAACATAACCGTTATTCTTATTATGTTCACATAGTTAAAGTTTGAAATAAAATCTTTTATGCTTTGCTTTAGTTTTGAATTGCAAGTATATTTATGTAATAAAGCTTAAAAAAGGAGAGGGATAATGATATCATTTAGATTTATAGACAGTTCCTGTTACGGCTATTAAATATATTTACAGTTTTTACATTTAATGTGAAAAAATTAATTCACCTTTATATGAAATTTCACTACACATGAAATTTGAAGAAAGGAAAAGTTACAGATATTAAAAATAACGAATCGTCAATAACACTTCCTTAATATGCGAAAAAATAAGGAAAAAACATGAGTTTTTATTCCAATTCCATAAAATAATCCGCACTTTATGTATGCAAAAAACCAAGAGGATTGCCATAAAATAAAAGTGCACTATCGGAATTAATCACCAAATCTTAAGTGCTCGTTTTTAAAACCTGCCGTTGTCTTCAACACGGAACGAACAACTCTGATTCATCGCGTGCTGAAAGAAGACATACCTTTTTAATAGTTGGACGTGTCCAGAAAAGAATTTCGTGCCCTTGCCCCTATTAGAAAAAAAATGCATTGACGCGTGGGTCCCTATTGTGGGACACCGCCGGACCAAAACGATTGGGTGTGGTGATGTCAGTTATGTCCAGAAGGTCTTTGCACTTGAATGTTTTTCAAAGAATTGGACATGCAATTTATCTTGGAATGTCAATAAGCGGTTGTGAGTAGGAAGCGCGAATAATTACAATAACGGATTCTTTTTTCTCCGTTTAATTAGTTGATTTCGTAAAAAAAAGTTAAGACAGCATGGATGTTTTATATTCATGAGTTCTTAAGTAAATAAACAAAAAAATTATTTATTTTCTTTCTTAAACAGTTTTTTAAGTGAAGAATTTGTAGCAGAAGAAGAGAGCGTGATCTACCTTTTTTATTATTTTTACTCGTTTTTTTTTCTGTCTGTTTCTTTATTCACTCACTATATCAAGAAGACATAATTGTCTTAAGATACGTTATTTTTAAAAAAATATACGTCATGACCAGAAATAAAAATATAAACTGATCGAGGTCATTTGTATCCTCTTTCTATAATATAGGTTAATTAACCTATTAAAATGAAAGGTAAATTAATAAAATAACAGAAAGCAGTACAAACGAAGTTACGAAGTTTATTAAAATTAAACTGTATAGAAATAAATAAAAATAGAAATGTCTAAGAGTTAAAATTTTAAATTGGAATACTAAAAGAATATTTTAATTTTTATAGAAAGATGCACTGTCAGAAGAGTTGATTCAAAATGTTAAACCGCAATTTAGGTAGCATGAAGGATTATACAATCATACAATGGAGACTCACTAGACTCATTACAGTATATAATTAAACCATCTTTACGTTCATGTAGAACTAAACTGCAAGTTTTAAAAACATAATGTGATTAAACTTAGCTCCCCGTATTAAGTTTGTAGCAAAAGGTTAGATAATGGTTCAACCGGCCACACATTGTTTGTCATTTGCTTAAGTGTCAGGTTTAAATCACCAACATGTATCAAAAAACAATTATGATTACTTTTTAAGAACAGCAGTTTTTTTTTTCTCCAACATTTCTAAAGCATATATCTTGTGACATTGTTTTCAGTGCGCAAAATAAATAAAAACATACCACCCTGAATAACTTTTGATCTAATGATAAGATCTTCACGTTCGAGGACTCAATCTTAAAGGTTCGAGGGAGTGATTCAAATTTGCTAACGCATACGATATTTTAAGTTACGAAATCAGACACCAAAACGTACTTTCTCTGAATAACAAAAAATTTTTTTTTATTGAGGGGGAGGTTCGGATTTCCGACTCTCAAAATATAGAGGATCGCTGCAATGTATGAAATATGATCCCAATAGCATGGTCAGGAGAGTGGTCCAAAGTTTGGACCCCTTTATGTTAATTTTACTTTTTGCGAATTTCGTCATAGTTGTGACTAATATAAAATTCCTTTATCCAAAGATAATTCCATTCAAAAAATAACTTGTAGTAAATATTTATTATTTTTTATTTAATAACAGTCGAAAAAAATTTTGAATTGTAAGGTACGCAATTTTTTATTTCATTTTATAGGCAATAAACTATATCATTTTAAATGGCAAAATACGCAATTTGAGCGAAATTGGCCGAATAGTTCCTGAGAAATCCAGTTTTTAAAATACGACTTTTTTCATTTTTATTTTTTTATTTTGCCTACTCTAAATATAAACTTGTGTAATTAGTAGAGGATTCGTAGAATAGAAGAAAAAAAACTTCTTTATAATAATTCATCAAAGAAACGCTGAAACTCACATTCACGGGGTCCAGAGAGAGATAAGATACTAACTTGTTTTACCATTTGTCAGGTAATAAATACAAAATGTTATTTATCAGATATAGATAATAGCCATGTAATTTTGAGATTTTTTTTTCGGGGGGGGGGGAATAATAGTCAGATTTGATAAGATATAGAAAACGCTTAAAATATTTAAATAAAACAAGATATTCCAAAGCTTTTTTTATGAACAAATTTGTTTTGTAAACAAGATTATAGAAATCAAAACAACGAAAATTAATTTAAATAACGCAATTAGTTTATTTCAATTTTCATATTTATGAGATTGAAGTATTGTTTTTAAATTTCTAATAAATTATGCAATACATAATTGCATAACAATGTGTAATACCGAATAGTATGCGTAAATTTTATCAAACAATTCTAAAGGCCAGGCATACAAATACAAATGCTTGGAAAACATACAATAAAAACACAAAATAAATACTAAAAACAAATTAGTGAACTTAACGCGATCTATCAAACTTGATAGATAAACTCTCAAAATTTAAGGATTCAAAGTTTTTTTTTTTATAGAATACCTGCCAAAATTAATGAAAAACATGCAATCTATAATGGCATAAAAATGGCATCAAAAATGATACGAAACAAATAAAACTTTAGAAAATATCTGTAACTTTTAGAGTACTGACTTTTTTCTGTCTTTTTTTAAATTTTTATAATTTCGATCAGAGAATAGATTACTTCTGAATGAAGGGATAAACACAACTCACATTCCACATTTTTAATTTATTAGGAAAATAATAAAATCTTTTAAGCGTCCATTTTGTATCGTTTTATGCACTGAGAAAAAAAAAGTATTTCCCATGTTTGTGGAACACCAAAAAGCTCGGTATTGAAATCTAATAAAATTAACTATAAAATATGGTTCTAAAATATGATACAATTTGGTAAATTCGGTTGAATTTGCTCATTTTACCTTAGAGAATGGCATAAAAACCTTTTATTCGGTTGAAATTTACTTTTCAGTTTTGCATTTTTGCTAAATGTGTGACAATAAGAATTATAATTTTGAAAACAAGAACTTCCGCTAAACCGTTAGCAAACGTACGGAAAAATTACCAAATGCAAGGTTTAAATACCATATAATTTTAGTTTGGTTAACTAGAATTATGGTTTCTTTTACCAGAAATGTCATTACCATACACTACGGTAATGTTACCAGAATCTTTAACCATACATTACGGTAATGTTACCAGAATCTTTTCTTCGTATATTATAATTACATCGTTTTCATTGAAAGAAATAATATTCATCAGGGATCTGTCCAGGCCGAATTTACTACCGTTTAGCGGTACCTTCACAAATTGAACTTTAGAGAAAACGGTAGTTTCACAAATTCAACTTTAAGAAAAACGGTAGTTTCACGAAATTTTTTTTTTCAAATTTTACTTTTGTATCCCTTAAGAAACGATAAATCCATACTTTTACGATATTTCTGTGTTGATTTTTTAATATAATTTTTTATTTTTCACAAATTATGTCTAAATTTTCACATAATAGGTACCTCTCAGAAAAACCTAGACAGACCCCTGTTCATTCTCTAGTATTTTCTCTCAAAACTGATTCAATAATTTTGAAAACCAGAACCATTATCATATAAACAGAAAAATTACCAAATGCATGAATCAAAAACCTTACATTTTGGTTCTGTTAACCAAAGTTACGTTTTTTTCCCTTAAATAACTAGAAATGTCATTACCATACAGTATGGTATATTTAACGCCGAGCTTATTTAAAATAATTTTCACTGATAATTTCCAACGAAATTCAACAATTGACCTTTCACCTTATAAATGATAATGTAAATATGACTTTTATAAAAATGATGTATTCTATTTATTCTGACGTAAACTTGTGGAATACATTTGCTAGATCAGAAGATTAAGGCCTCAAAATTTTCAAACGTAATCTTCTTAAATTTTACTTCCATCTCTTTCGACACAATTCCTCAACAGTTGCAGTTAAGAAGATAGGCTAGGATATAAATTGTGATGTCAGCGCGTAAGATATGTGGCAGATTGCTGAATGCATTATGGGTAAAAAGCCAAAGAACAAATACACGTAACCTTTCAAATTAAATAAAAAAAATTTCTTACTGCATTTATATTTTACTCTATAACTATTCGCATTTAGGGTGGGGGGAAAAACAAAATTACAAACAAATATGGAAATTTATAATGCTATAAAGAGGTCATAAATTTAAATAACATTGCGCTATTTTTATGTACCATTATGATTTAATGTGGGTGCAATAAATGTATTTTTGCAACTCGAAAAATGCAATCAGTTGTTCTGCGTCATTTATTTTGAGATGTAATAAAATATTTTTAGGGAAAATTAGAAACTTATGGTAGCTTATCGATCAGTTAAATTATATGGTGTAATCATATACGGAACAAATGAAAATTAATAAAATTTTAGTTCACTGTTAGGAATTTCTCGGAAAAAATGGTTAAATAAAGGTATACACTTTTGGGGTTGCAACATGTTTGAGAAAAGAAAAATCTGTCGAAATCAAACGAATCGCTATAGAGGAAATTGAAAACAACAAAAACCTGTTTGATTGTCGGAAAAAAAGGAGTTAAAATATGGGTATTAAAAACGGTTGCAAGTTTCTCCGGGCAATCAAACCAGTTTCATGTTTTTAATTTGGTCTACTTCACAGCAATCAATCAAATTTCGAGCGCTATCGTTTTTTATTTTTTCCGCTTAGTTATTAATTTGTGACCCCTAATATGAAGCGAAATCTTTTTTGTCAACAAGGATGGAAATAATATACATTTAGGAAAATAATTACGGAACATGCTGCGAATAGTAGACAGTTAATAAAAAGTAGATCTTTAAAAAAGTTCTTAATTTTATTTTAAAATTAAAATCAAACTGGAAATTCATAATATAATTACAGATTTTATTTTATTGATTTTTAGCACTTACTTAAAAAGAAAGTGCAAAATAAAATGGCGGAAATATGTTTAAAAAATTATAAATGTAAACAAACAAAACAAAAATACTAATAAAATAATCTTAAAAATATCAATAAACACACATTGAAACTTAGCATTTGGTCAGTTCATGTGCATTTTTGATTATTCTATTTACATATTAATGCGGATATAAATCTAATAGATTTTTATCGCCTTATTTTTCTATTTTCTTTCTTTATTTTTCACTGAGAAAAAAAATATTGTCTGAACTACCAGAATATGGTAAAATTTTCTGTGTTTCTGTTTCTAAGGTAAAACCAAAAAGCTCCTTAATTTTTATCGTATCGCTTTGGTTATGATTAATTAACAATAAAATATGGTTTTATATATGTGCTAAAATATAGTAAATTTATCATGATACCTTAGAGTTTCCAATTTGTTTCGATAATGGAACCTTAAATGTTCGAGCTTCTTTTGGCGGAATTCCGGCACTACAAAAAAAGTTTAAGAAGCTATGATACACTGAAGTTATCATAGAAGCGTAATTCTTTTTTCTAGAATTTAGTTATTTTATTTTGAATTTAAAAGCTCGATCAAAAATTTATTTATAAATATTTATCCTTTTTATAATTTATTCAATTTATTGTTGTTGAAAAAAAAAATTTTTTTTTAAATTTTCTACTTTTTCATTGGCATTTTACATATATAATTTCATATAAACAATCTGTAAGTTACATAAATTATGTATTATTGATTGGATATAAATATTATTGGCAAAATTCCAACTCCTGGAACCCATGTGATCCATCCACGGTCAGCGAATCTTTCCCTAAGGTTCCGCGAAACACTTTTTAAAAACCACTGCCTTAGAATATGGCATAAAAACCAATTATTCTGATAAATTTACTTTTTAATTTTAAATTTCTTTACTAAATGTGTGGTAAAATTTTTATTAAACTATTTATACTATATTATTATTATTAAATTACTTTTTATACTAATTAAGCTATTTATACTAAATGCGTGGTACTATAATTTTGAAACTCAGAATATCTGGTAAACCGTTATCATATGAACAGAAAAATTACCAAATGAATGTTTTAGATATCATATATTTTTTTAACAGAATTATATTTATTTTTTTATTAGAAATGTCATTATTACACAATATGGTAATTTTACCAGAATTGCTTTCGCCGCAAGTCTTATTTAAAATGCAATATTTAACTTTTTATATAGAAAAGATGAAAATAGGGGAATAAAATATAAAGGATAATCTCTTTCAAACCAAAATATTCTGTTGGTGGACTATTTTTAATTTTAGACTATGTCTTGACTGACAAGTTCTTAATCAATACTTATGCACAGAAAATCCTTCATGTATTAATAACATTGATTTTCATATCGCATTCATCAGGTTTATCGCAAGCAAATGATGCATTAAAATAATAGCTAATTTATTCACAATTGCAAATAACATGTTATAATATTGTCATAACTCGTAATATAATGATAATTAACAGGAACCATTCTCGAGTCATTTGTGATAGATAATGATTGGGAAAATAGTTAATAATTATAGCACTCAAGAATAAGTGTTTATCATAACAGTATTGTTTTCAACAGCTCTTATTATTGCTTTTCTATTTCGTATTGTTTCAAATCTTTTACGACCTTTGTTCAGCTGTGCTTAGAATCGAAACTTTTTTCAAGAACAGAAAGTTAACTTTGGATGGTTTTAGAAATGCGTTTAATCCCGATTGTCTAAACGCATTCGTTCAGAGTTTGAACACGTCAAATAAAAGTAATTGCTTTAACTTAGGAAATAAAGGAGGGAATTATAGGGTTACTTTGGTTTGAAATTATAGTACCACGATAATTAGGGAATCATCAGTCTTATTTAAGCATCAACAGTTTTAACAAGCTGTTGAGAGGAACAGAAAAATATTTTTTTGTCCTCTCAAGCAATTAATCTCCACAGTCTGTTTTATAAGACGATTCTTAAAGATTATAAATCACACAGGAAATTTTTTCCGATATAAATAATTTAAGTAATCTTTTTTAAGCGTATCAGTCTAACGTATAAAGCGTTATATTAATAAATTTGCCTTTTTTTAATTTCAAGTCATATTCAAAAGTATCCATTTTTGTTATTAGAAACATTCATAATAAAAAATAGATAAATTGTATTTAAACATAGCACTAAGCTATGCATAGCTATGTATTTAAACATAGCACGTTCGTGAGAGCGGGATTTCGAATCCACGATATGCCGAAGATGTAAATGGTGACTGGTACACGTTAAAAATGTAGGGGCACAAAGTCTTCCATGCTCCCATAACAAATATACCTTACTGAATAGGAGATTGATCGTTCTCTGATCCAGGTCAAAATTACGATGTGGGGATGAATGAATGGATTTATGAAAGGGTGCGCCCTATAAACAGGTATGACGTATGAGTGTGGCATAAGTCGAAATCTTTACCATAGATGGCGCCAGTGGAGAAAAAAAGAACAATCACACACCTTGCCTTAATGGCTAACGACAGCAAATACAACAACAGTTCATTATACTTATTGATAATTTAACATGACCTCTAACATAAAATTATTATAAATAGCAGAGGTCTGTCCAGACATTTTGTGAAAGGTCCGTTTTTGCAAAATTGTGAAAAAATTACTCGTAATTTGTGAATATAAAATAAACGTTAAGTCACATTCTTTCAATCAGGGTCCGCTTTTGTGAATTTGTGCAAATAGGGTCCGTTATTGCAAAAAAACTTTTTCAATGAGTTTTTAAATTGTAAAGACATACAAGATTATGCTCAACACTGTAAAATTATAATTAAAAAAATTAAATTTTAAAAAATAAGCAGCAATTGCAGCTACTAAATTAGCGATGCAACATAAAAATATTTGGTATTTAGCCTATACTGCTGAACACAGAATATTCATTTCGGACGAATAAAGGAAGAAACGTCTGCCGAAGACAAAACTTAATTCGTTTACATCCATCTTTCTTTTTTTCTGCCCTGGGAAGGGTTTATTCAATTAACAAAACAATAATGAAGATAAATAAATTTATGAAGGGTCCGATTATAAGAAAAATCATTTTGTGAAGGGTCCGTTTTTAAGTTAAAATATTTTGTGAAGGGTCCCAAATTTCTTCTAAACAGACCCCTGAATAGTATCCAGCTTTCTTTTTTAAATTCAGAATTTTTTTTGTTCAGATTTTTTCCTTTGTCTCTTAATTTAATATCTTTTGCAAAAAGGAAGAAACTAAGCGCGATACAAAGACTCTTTACTACTTATTGCGTTTCAAAACAAAATTAAATTACTAATGGAAACTTCAACAAATATGTAATAAAGTAAAGTAATAAACTAACACAAAATAATATAAAGTAATATAAAGTTTCTATAAAATAAGAATGCGCGTGGAAAAAGAAAAAGTGGAACCAAAGATAATGTTCTTTCTGAATTTAAAAACGCGTCGTTAAATAAATCGTTTTCATTTAGGATGATAGGTTTTTAACCTAATGCGTTTTTTTAAAAAAAAATAAATACATGCTTGGGATAGAACAGGCATAATCAAGCCGAAAATAAACTAGAAAACCCAGTGAATACATAACGAGATTTCCCACTATTGTTTTCAACCACAAAAGCGGCAGCAATCGATATAGGTAAAAGGATATCGATGCTTTTTAGAATTCCACCCGGATTTAAGGGGGGGGGGAATGGCGCTTTTAAAAATACTTTTCAACTCTTTTCGGGACCAAGTAAATAAATAAGGAAGTGGTTTAATAGCTGAAATGCATCTGACCTGCAGGAAATTTAGTGATTCATCAGTAAATGTCTAGTGAAAAAAAGGAAAAACAACGAAATTCGAATATTACGTTATAAAAAGTATTATTTATCTTTCGGTCAAAAACGAGTTTTATGGAATTTCAGATTATTAAAAAAAACTATTTATCGTAAAATCTAACTACTTTATCCGATGGAATAAATAATAGATGACTAAAACATAATGATACTGTTCAAAATTTGACACAACTGAACCGTAATATTGTCTAAGTTTGCTGCAACCTTAATATGGTGTTAAGTATTATATATACCTTATTATCATGTGATATAATCCTTTTATGCCTGATTGCGCGAAACTAAAGTACAATTCGACAGGGAAAATTATTTCAATTTAATGACTTATTAAGTTTGCAGCAAGTTTAAACGATAATATGGTTCAAGATACTGACATTATGGTTCAAACGTTGTGACAATGTAAGATTTTTAGGATCATGAGAAAACTCCAAGAACATCTATGAGTTAACACCAATAAGCCACATGAAATATAAAGTTATGAAGGCAAAAAATGCCTTGATTTCGATATAATTATGTAAGCTTTTGTTTCTCATGGTAAGTTTCGCATGATGAAACATTAGATTAATATTTACAAACAAACAACATAGGTAAAGATAAGTTAGGTAAGTTAGATAAGTTAGGTAAATAAAAACATAAAATTTCGAAAAACAGCAACGATTTATTTAAACATCTATAATTCGAAAGCTATATGTCATATGATAAACAAACTCGGTGCTTGAAGTGATCTTAAAAATCTTATAAATTATTTTTACTTTAAAAATATTATTATCTTTAAAAAAGATTTCCCTTCTTTTTATCACTAATAGAAAGTATTAAAAATTTAATAAAATAAAAAGAATTTGATATTTTCATAGAAATAAAAAAATCTTATTTATTTGATTAAAATCGGATTTTTTTATTTTAACCGAAATTGTTTTGATTTAAATCGGAAATTTGTTTTTTAAAAAAATTACGACATTCTGTTTACCAATAGTTAAGTTTTATAAATATATTTGTAAATATTAAAAAATAAAGAATTATAACAATGCATTTCAAACTACATTACTGCATAAAATTTTTTCATGCAAATGTGAAATTCCAATTTATTAAAAGCAGAACTATCAAATTAGATCATAAAACAGAATCATTAATTTAAAAACAGAATCATCAAATGTATCATTATTAACTTCTGAAAAACAGGCTATAAAAGTAAATAACAAAATTAATTTCAGGTTTTTTTTTTCGTTAACTTGAAAAATAAACATTCAATAACTGTTTTCTCATTGTTCTTAGTTTTGTTTTCTTAAAAATTAAGCAGAATTATAGGATTTTTAAAATGTCATTCTGAAATAGCCGTAATATATCTCACATAAAATACTAGTTTTACTAATTGAAACTTATTAACACGGTAATATATTTACAATAAAATTCTTAACTATGAAAATCAATAAAAACAGTCTCATATTAAAATGCTTTGCAATTTTTAAATCGATTTCTTAAAAAAATGATTCGATTTAAATCAACTATGTATTTTTAAGCAGATTTAAATCAGCAAACCTTGCTAAATTCCTCCACAAATTATGTGTAGCTATTTCATGAATATTGCAACACTATTTAAACCTCTTACGCTAAATATGCCATGCCATGAGAGGATTCAAACAACCTTGCCTTTAGTAGTAATTTTAAACCTCGTCTTTGTTATTGTTTTCCAGGCGTTGTTCAAAGGTAAAGGTTACTGTTGCCATAACTATGACACATAATATAGTCGGAGACGTTCTAAAAAATGCAGAGATGACTCAACAACCATATGTGAAAGTAATACCACACGTTCATTTTATTATTTTTTTCTTTACCAAGACTGAGAGAAGTCATTGGCCTTTAGGAACTAAAAGAAATATTTTCCTGCATAATTACAAGCACAAAAAAAAAAAAAAAAAAAAAAAAAAAAATGTGCTGTATAATTGGAAGCAACGAGCAAGTTAATACAATTATATTTTTCTTCTCAAATAAATTATTTCGTTAAATTTTATTTCATACTTGAACACGGAGGTAGTAGATTGCTGACGTAGTAAGCCCACGTCAACAATTTACTGCCCCCATGTGTATAATTTTTTAATTAATAACATTTCTTTTTTCGTAATCGGAAAAATAAATTACTCTTCATTTTGGCTCCAAAATAAAATGAAAATTAAGAAGTAGAATAATAAAATTTATAACTGAAGTAATGGTTTATTTATCACGATTTAAAAAGATTTATTACTAGTTTTCCATGAGTTATTCATGATTTTATTAAGAGACAAAAATATTTTTTTTTATTATAGTTCTAAATTAATTAACAGAGATTTGGCTAAAGCAATTTGTCACTAATATTTAAATACAAAACCACAATTATGCTGCAATACGTAAATAATAATATAATTTATAAAAAAATAAATAAGCTAAAAAAAAATAAAAATAATTAAATAAAAAAAAATAGTTTAATAAAAATAAATCTTATTATCTAAAATAAACAAATCTTACATTCTTTTTTTACTACATTCTTTTACATTCTTCGCAAAGAAGCATTGATTGTAAAATTATTACTCTTAAGTAAACTCATTTAAGTAAATGCATTAAAAATAAGCATTTATGTGATGCTTAATCAGAACATTTAATGATTTAAAGTAATGTAATTATTAGGGAAAAGAAAAATAAATAATAATATAAAATCTTATTTTATCATTTAATTCACTCATTAATTCCTTAAAGTTTATTGTTATTAATGTTACGCTAAAATATAAACATTAAAAAATAAAGAGAATAGTAAAATTGTTTAAAAGCTAAACATTTATGTCTTCGATATAACTTTGCTTCAGGGTTGGGGTTTTGGACGTTCTAAACTGGTTTTGGACAGGACACGTGGGTTTTACTGTCTTAAACTGTCCTAAACTGGGTTAAACTGTCCTAAACTGGGTAAAACTGTCCTTAACTGGGTAAAACTGTCTCAAAGTGTACAAAACCTTGAACTTCGGTGAAAGATAAAAATTCTATAGGTGTAACCATTGTACACATAATAATTACATGTAGCAATAAATATTTGATATTTTTGATACATGTAATCAATTTACTTTATCTTATTAAAGGAAAATAATACAATATAATAGGAAAAGGTTTATAATTTTTGAAGCTCCACAATTCATTGAACAACAAAAGTGAACACCTCATCCTTTAAATATAAATATGCTTTTAATACTGATAAATAATATTTTTGCATAAGGATAAATAATGCAATATTAAAAAATAATAATAATAATTTTAAAAAAAATACTAAATTTGTTTAAAAATTAACCTTTTATTTTTCACAATATTTTTTTTAAAAAATGTTATAATTTCTGCATGATAAAAAAGACATCTATTTAAAAAAAAAAAAAAATTAAATATAAATATATTAGTTTAAATTGGAAATACAAAATAACTGAGAAATGTATTAACAGTTTTGAAAGGCATAACATCAGTTTCGGTTACTGACACTGGTGATGTAGCACTACTACGCTAAAAGAATTGAACACTAATGAAATAAAAGTGTTCTTGAATAGTACTATAGATAAATAAACCTGTTTATGACTAACCAAACACTTAGTTCCTAATAGCTTAACCTGTATGGCAAGGTCTAACTTCAGTTATGTACTATTGAATGAGAGGATCAATTGAACTTGATTACTGATTAATCTTCCTTTGTTTAATGTTTAAATTGAAGAGTCAAACAATATTAATAAAACATTATACTTTTAAAAACAAATATTTTCTAGTAGATTAAATTATTAATATGTTATTAGTTCTATGTTTATTTTACCTTTTAAATATTGTTCAGATAAAATTGTGACATAATTTGAGTAAAAGGGTTTTGGACAGTTTAAGACAGTTTTGGACAAAGGGGTTTTGGACAGGACGGTTTAAACCGTGGATTAATCCATTCTGTCCTAAACCTTGCCAACCCTGCTTTGCTTACTTTTCAGTTTTTTTTAAGCGGCTTAGCTAATTTACTAACTTTTGTACTTTTTCAGTTATTTATTAATGTTTGATTTTGATTTTTAAGTTTATTGTCCTTTTTTTTTAAGTGGCAAATCAATCAAAATTTATTTCACATTATTTATATGATATTCTGATATTTTATTTTTCAATTACTTAACAGAAATTGGATAAAAAACAAAGTTAAAAACAAATCCATTCATAAGCGAATGTTAAGTTAACTTATATTTTAGCATTGCAGAAAAGGAACCCTAATGTACATAAATTTAAAAAATTTTCTTGATTAAAAAAAATAAAAACTGCGAATTTCTTTTCTAGTCTTAAAAATGAAGGGTAACAAAACTTACATCGACATACATTAAAACTAGTAAGGCATGCATAAAACGTGAAAAAATAATTGCACTTATTTAAATAATTTGTAACAAGCAACTTGTGAAAAGAAAGAGGGAAAAAAGAGAGAAAGGGTTGTGAAGGGGAAAAAAACAAACTTAAAAGCTCGAGGCGTGAGACAGCGTTCTTGGTTAAGTTCCTTTTCATTTTTCGCTCTGATTACGCGTGCTTGAAGACCCTGATTCGAAGTAAACGCATTTAACTACCAACGATCATCAAGAAAAAAGAGATAGTAATAGAGAGTAAACATAGAGAGAGCACACAATTTTTTTGAAGGCCGAATTCCGGAGCATCCTCTCGCTGCAGACGATGCGCAACGATCAACGACCGCAGGCCGAATTCGAAAGTTTCCGATCGCTTTCTGTCTTTTTTTTTCTTCACAAATATCGTTTGGGAATACAAAAAAATAAAAGGCACCCGGAAACTGTGTGGGAAAACAATGAAGCATCCTGTTCCATTCTGCAAAAATGAAAATCGTTTGAAAAGAACATAAAATGCGTCTGCGGTTATATAAATATTCAAATCAATCAATAGAAGCAAAAAAATAAAGGATGACCTTCTGAATTATTCCTGTTTTAAAAAAAAGAATTTATTTTTATTTAAATCGTAGACGATAATGATTTCGCGATTAAATAAATTTTTAAAAAGAGCTCTGTTTAATAAGATGGCAACCAACGAGTTAAAAAGAGGTTTAAAAAAATTCCACAAGAAAGAGCGGGCTTCATGCGTGGATAAAGGTTCTCCATTGTGGGCAGCACAACACAAATGAGATACAGTGACGTTGCTATAAACTTGTTGCAACTTATTATTTAAAAATCTATATATTATAAACATCATCTAGAACTGGGGTAAAACAAAACTTTTAACGGAATAAAGTGTTGTAAATTTTATACTGCTCTTTAAAAACATAATAGGAAATTTAATTAACAAATGTGTTTTATTTCAATATATGTTTCAATTAAATAATGTCGCGTTGTTAAAGGAAAAACTTCAAAAGGTACTTAAATTAATTGTTAATTAATTAATGAATTACACAGGACAAAAAAAATTTCTGTAGCGTGAGATTATTTTTTTATATCTTATCTTAGTTACTTTCGTATTACTGATTTCAAATCTGCAATCGGTTTCTCTCTCCAAGCTATAGATTTTTTTAAATGACCGCTTTAGTCTATTTTTGTCGAAGTGTATGAGTTTAAAAATGTTATATATATTTGGGCATATTGATGTTGCGACTAACTCCTAAGACACAACATCAGAATTAAAAGTGCATAGGAACACATGCCTGGAAATGTCGCCATATGCTTCTAGGAAGGCTTCCCTATTGTGAACTTTTTTGTGTGCGTGCTTCTGAGTAGCTCATGATGGTGGAAGCGCCCTTACCTGCGTACAACGACATTTCTGAGCATGAGTTCCAATGCGATTTTAATCCTGATGATATCCCTAACTTTCCCAGAATTTTTTTAGGAACGTTTATACTACTCCCTGTTATATATAAAGTTCCTAAACTTGTACATTTCAACAAAAATAGACAAAAAATGTACATTTTAAAAAATTCTGCAGCTTTCGGAACAAAACTTATATATGTATTTGTTTTGAAATTCACCCGATCATTCATTTGAACACACCTGAAATAGGCAATATCAAGTATTTGTATGATTGCAATAAGAATTTGTTTTCCAGTATTATTCGTTTCAATATTTAAATTAATTAATTAAATGTTATAAAAAACACCATAGAACAATAACATAAATGAGCCATCGTTGTATGAAAGGGTGGTGTGAATCAGTTTGTTTTAGAATAATTCAGGAGTACGGTGTATTTAAACAAAAACTACAGTTACAAAATTCACAATATATTAGATACAATTTGCTGCAATTTTAGGCACAATTACTACATTTTTAGACTAAGTTATAATAAGAATATAGTATTTTAGAAAAGGAAACAAAAAGATAAAGCAATGAAACATATTTTTACCTTTATTTTGAAAAAAAAAATTCTATTTAATTAATTATAGAGTCCTGATTATATGGAAACAAACGTAACAAAAATTAGAGAAGGTTTCTCGCTAATTAATTCGATAATTAATTTAATATATTAATTTTGCCATAAAAATTAGCATTTAAATATTGATAATAAAAATAGTTTTGACGACAAGAAAAAACTATTTCAGATGGGAACCGGTAAAAAAAATAGACTAATTTATTAAATATGGGTATCGGTTCTTCTGTATCGATAATGAACTCGTTGTTAATCGATCAGACGCTTGATTTCGGAAAGCAGCTTACGCCTACATACAAACTGCGTACCTTCAGAAATCCTTGAAGGTAAAGGATCTTTCAGCTTGTTAATTGCAATTTTCTGTCATAACTTTTTTAAAAAGCTATGTAGTGACCTACTATCGAAGTTGTAAAGCAAACATAATTATCATATATTTAGGATCCTCCCGCGAATTATATTCAGGTTTTTACGTTTTTCTTTTTTATACATTTTCATTTTTCATATTGCTTGGAATTCGGGGGTCAACAGGGTGCTCCATTTGCTCGTTAACTGTATCAAAAATATTTTCTCGTTAGAGTTATTCTGATTTTATTTTTCTTTCTTAATTAATTTTTTGTACTTGAATAAATGTCAAGGCGATGGGCCAGTTTACAAAGATAAAATTTTACTTTCCCGATTTGTATTGAAAGTTTTCGGGTTAGAAAGAGGCATAGTTAACTTTTCACCTCTATGTTAGGCTTAAGATCAACTGGAAGTTAATTTTAAAGAGTTTTAAATATTTCCACCTGCATTATAGTGCACTTCAAACATTAAATTATGGTTGAAATTATACTACAATTAAAACATTAAATTAAAACAAATTTAATTAAAAAGACTATTTACATTTTAGGTAATGATGTTCGGAAAAAATTGATATGACATTAACTCTTCTTCCATTTAAAAACGTTGCAAAAGATACAAAATACGGCTATGTAATATAAGCCCTTCATCGAAAATTTTTTTATCACATGACTTTCAGTAATTGAATTATTTGTGAGTTATTAAATTTTTTTAACTATTATTTCGAATTATTTGTCTAGTTCTCAAGGAGAATGTGAAGAGAGCTAGCTATGTTACAAAAAGTAACTTTCAATTTAATTAGGAAAAAAAAAAAAAACAAGTAAATTTATCAAATACTTTTATTTTATTGCGTAAAGAAAAATGACTTCCATCATTTTTAGTTTAAAGAAGGTTTAATATTTAACACTTTTGTGAATAGCTAAAAAAGATTTTCAGATGTTCAAGGGTTTCATATAAGTTTTTTAACAGCAAAAAAGCTACGTTTCGGGGGAAAAAATGCCTCATGGAACCTTCTAAAGAATTATTTACTTGTTATTCCATTATTTATTTGATATTCATTTATATGAAACTAACTTAAGCAGAAACTATTAAAACAAAATAAACTTTTTTTCACGTTTCACTTGCATTAAGTTACACAAATGAAAATCGTTTGCATATAAGTCAATGATTTTTTGTTATATTTCCGAACACTTATTTTAACAAAATATTTGCTTCGAATTCCTCGATAACTCGCTCAAATATAAAAAGAAAATTATTATTTATTTATCACTGCAGAAAATTTAAACTTGTTTACAAGTTCGAAAACTAGCAGCAAGTCTCGTAAAACAAATATCATTTATCTTGAGAGTGAAACAAACAAAGAGAAGGACTAGAAGTTTTACGCTAGAGTTGTGTAGTTTGCATTTGGCAACACGCTATTAAAGCGCTCATTCATCCGTCAAAATTAAATTAGCCACCCCGAACACATTAACTGTGTTTGAAAAAAAAAAAACAATTAATGCGTTATTTTTAAATCAAGCTCAAATAATATTTGTTGAGATGTTTCAAGAAATATTTAAAACGTCATACTCACTTAGTTGCTATATGAAATACACTGTATTTACCTGTTAATTCATGCATTTTTCATTATTGAGGGAAAAATAGCGAATTTTTATGATTCAAAAGAACACATTAAAAAAAGTTATAAATTCCTTCGTAATTATAATTTTTTTAAAAATACATTCAGCAGGAAAAAATAATCATAACTTAATTATAACATATACATTAGCCAGATTTTTAAAGAATGTTTTTTGGGATTCTTGAACATAAGACTAGTGGGACAATAGTGAGGCAGGGTACAATAAGAACCAGGTAGGTATAAATTTTAATTTTAATACAGCTTTCACTGGGGAAAATACAGCTGTTTCGATTCGTGCAAATACCAGGCACAACTGTAAAATCAGTCCTCACAGAATTACTGGAATTGATTGTCTTAATTCAATTTTATATAACTCATCAATAATTAGTGAATTTGGGCTTGCTTTCTTCGTGCAAAAACCCCCCTCTCCCCAATTGTCTACTTTAAAAGAAATTCATCAATTTTAACAGCAAGAAAAAATTCGGATATCATAGAAGATTTGAATTGGTGATTGGAAAGAAAAAAAAAACAGAATATTTGTATAAAATTTGTAAAAAATGAATAACTATAGTAAAAAATAACACACCAAACTGTTTTAATCGTTAAGACGATGAAAACAAATAAGATGTTTAAGATAGACAAATATGATATACATAATTTTTATTCAGTATTCATTTAGGATAAAAATATTATTATTATGGAAAATTTATTAATTCTTTTTTTAAGCTATTATATTTTTTTTAAAACTAAAGTAGTTTAGAAATATGCATCTTAGGCAAACAATAGGTTTAAACATGAAGAAGTCAAAGACAAATTCTTTCATAAATTACTTGATGGCTGCTTCTGATAAATTTATTTTTCACATAAAAATAATAAGACGTTAAATATTTATTTAAACGCTTAATGATATAAATCTGATTAATTAACTTTTTTTCTCCGAAAAGAAAAATAAAGTTAAGGCCATTTTTATACTTAAAAAAACACCTAATTAAGTTTATACGAAAACGACAATGAAATTTCCATTAACGTAGGAGATAGATATGATTTATCTTCAAATAAAGAGAATAAATTTTGTTAAAAACTTGTTTTCTTCATCATCAAGTCAAGAGTGATTTCCTATCTCTCCCAATGTTAGTAAACAACAATTTTCACTATAAAATCGCAATAAATATGAAATATACCATAGAATTTTTTCAACCTTATTTTGATAATAATTTTGAAAATTCACAGATTAACATAACCCAAGAACCAGTGTATTGAAATATTCGGCTATTATTATATTCGTGTTTAAAGCTATAGCTGTAAGTTCGACTGCAGAGCTCTAAACGATTAAGTCGATGTTTTTTTTTTTTTTTTTTTTTTTTTTTTTTTTTTTTTTTTTAATCATTTTAAAAGGTGGCAGACCAAGAGCAAACGGTAATAAAAATTAAGAATTATTATTTAAAAAAAATAAGTCTATTACGCTTTCTATAGTGGATTTAAAATCTGCTTGGAAAAAAATGCATGAAAATAAAGTAGAAAAAAAAAACATACATGAAATAGTTAGGTGGGACGACAGACCAATTTCTAAATTAAAGATAGAAAATATTTTCTAGTTATAATTTAAAAAGTCAAGTACTGTTTTTTACAGAGTATTTTTAAATAAAAATAAATAAATGATAATAAATAAATGATAATAAATAATGCATAATTTTTAAATAAATAAAATCATATATTAAATAAATTTTGATTACATCGTTTGTTTTTTAAAAATCGTTGTTTCATTGAAATACGCCGATGTGGCGACAGGACAATTATGTTAATTAATTATAATTACAAAAAATTTTTCTAATGAAAATTTAAGAATTATTATATTATTTTCTCACGGTGCTTTTTAAAACTGAAGAAAAAAAAAATTTCCAACATATAAAAAATAGTGCTGTCCGTAGACATAAAATAGGTATTAAGGGGAAAAATTCGTTAGAATGACGTAATAATTATTATTTGTTATCATTTTATTTTAATGGCGAAAAATTCATTGCAAATAATCTAATAACAGTGGTGTAATATAGGAAATTACAATACGATTACTATAGGAAAATTTTTCCAATTATAATTTAAACTAATTGTTCTACTTCTATTCGTGCCTTTCATTGTGCGTATGTACAGTAAAATTAGATAAAAATTGGGAAAAAAAGCGTATCAAGAACTTAAATACGTCGGTGTACCGGCGGATTAATTTTTTTTAATAACAATTTCTTTCAATTCAGTATCTTCCTATTGAAATCAAACACCATTATTTAATTATTTATAAATTAGGAACAGCCTATTCATACATTATTATTATTATTATTGAAATAATTTAAACCGTTCAAACAGTTCTTATTAAACTGCCTTTACTATTTTCTAAAGGGTTATAATTTTCAAACTTTTATTTTTGACTTTTGTTAGTTTCTTTATTACTCTGAAAAACAGGTAATATTCTAAAGATATCTTAAATATAAATCTTTAACAAGCATGAAAGGGTGCCCATCATTTATAATCAAGCTATTATTACATAAAATCAAACGATTTAATGCTTTCAATTATATTCATTCATTATAATAGGGCAAGAGTTTTAAAATGTAAAATTACACATTTCAAATCTCAAAATATGTTAATGGAATTAACGAAAAGTGAATTAAAATGGCAGGTATACCTGACCCAACCTAAATGCTTCTTTTGTTCAAATTCTAAATTTAACTGAAGGGAAAAAACCTTTTCTCTAGAACTTTTTTCAGTTTCAAAATAGTTGGTTAACAATATAATGGTTAAGCAAATATAAAAAATCTGAAACGTAAACCAGTAATTACGTTCTCCTTTTATCATGCAAAATGTATCCGGTTGTTTTAATGGGCACTAAGTTGTTTTAAAATAGTCTAGAATTAATGCTGAATGGAGCTGGTCATTTAAATCGTTATATCTTTCAAGAGCGATAATGTTCGTAATCAGTATCGTTTGATATCAATTGAAAATGGTGCAATGGTTTTTTAAACACGTCGAATTTTTTTAAAAATTATTCTTCATTGATTGTTATTATATAAAACTATCACACGGCAAAAACTATTCGGGTAAAATTACCGTACTTTATGATAATGACATTTCTAGTAAAAAAAAAAACTTAATTCTGATTAATGAACCCAAAACATACGGTATTTAAACCATTCTTTTGGTATAATTTTTCTGCTCACACGGTAACGGAAATTCTTTTTCAAAATTATAGTTCTTATTACCACACATTTAGTAAAAAACACAAAACTGAAAAGTAAATTTAACCAAATAAATGGTTTTTATGCCATACTCGAAGGTATCATGATAAAATTATCAATGTTTACCACATTTACCAAATTTTATCAGATTATAAAACTATATTTTTTTGTTAATTTTACCAAAATCATTACCAAAATTTAACGAGCTTTTTGGTGTCCCCATAATGCGAGAAAATTGTAATTTCAAGCATACTTTATTTTCCGTGTATGTTATAAAGGAAACTTTAATGAGGAAAAGTGGAATCATAGGTGAGAGGGCTTGGTTCAACTGATTCCATTTGATAAGATAGGAGAGATCATTGATATCATAGGGAAGGGGATAAGATTCAGAGTGAATAGTTACGTTTGATAACATAGTCAGGGAAAAATAACATTGGACCCAAGAGGAGCATAATTGTATATAATGTTCTATATCAAAACATGATAATTTAGAATGTACTATGTATATGGTATAAAATAAACAATTCTTATTAGTTAAATTACACCATTTTTAAAAGACAAATAATTTCATTTTACGAACGGAATTTTTAAAAACAAAATAAAGAACCTGAGTTAAAACTCATATGAAATATAAATGTGTACATAATGGAATAAAAATGATTTTCATAATTATCATTACTATATAGACATACATTGTTCTGAGATGCAGGTCGTAGTTTTGAGAACTTTCTGCTTCTGGGACAAGGAAATGTTAGATAGCCATTACTAACACAAATTATATGGATAAACTAAATGGCAAAATAGGTAGGCGCTGTTGCGTTGAAAAACCCTCATTCCTCGCTATCTAGAATTTTTAGTTGAATTTTAATTTTCGTTTTCTAGATGCTTTTTTTGTTTTTATAAACAATTTTTTGATGATAGAGAATCAGGCAAATAATATAAAAATATTTCAGTATAAAAGAAAAGAAAAAGGGAATAAAACCTTTGCCTTTTCAGAATGTGGTGAAATAGCACTTAAGCGTCTGAAAATTACAACAATAAAATTATGCGTTTAGCAATTTTGAATAGTTATATTGTACATTTGTTTGCATTGAGAGTTTCAAAAAAATTTTTTTTTTATCTAAGAATACTTTTAACGTATAAGCAATAAAAAAAAAAGTATGCACTTTTCCAAATTCTAAAAACAGCCAAAAGTATCATAGCCAGCTAATTTTCTAAAAATGCTGATGGCATTTTTTTATAATGTACTTCAGCATTAAAGAACATTCCATAAAAAAATTTAGTATTCTTTAGTACATTTCTCTAAAATTGTGCATCGTTTGCATTTCACTTAAAAAATACCTCGTCTGCATTTGATAATTTGATTTTGGTAAAATATAATCGTTTGCATTTTAGCAAAACAATAACGATAGTGAAAATAAATATAAAATGTCTATTAGGTCGCATAAATTCAACAGGAAGCATTAAATTAATTTTATAGGTAGTTTAAGAAATTCGAGTAAACCACACAAAAAAAATTTTTTTTTTTACCTTATTTATGAAATAGCATTTAATTTTACAATCGTTTGCCTTTTAGGAAAATGCAAACGATCTTGAAAATAGATACAAACTATCCAAAAGGTTGCATATATTCAACAAGAACCATTAAATTAATCTTATAGGAAGATTAAGAAATTAGAGTAAGCCACAGAAAGAAACAACTTATTTTCCTTTGAAACAGAGATTTTTTATGTGGCTCATTTTCTTCGCAAAATTATATATTGCAACTAAATTTATCTTCATTGCTACCGATTACAGTTTAGTGCTTTTCTTTCTTGCCGTTGATGTCACTTAATGGTGCTATAATAAGGAAGTGGAGAATCATTTCATATTGCAACTCGCAAATTGAGGGAAATAAAGTTCTTCCGAACAGAACTCGTTATACAGTTAGTTCTATTTGAGCAGAGCTATCTCATCAATTCCAAGTAGTGATTTTGCATAGTCTGTTTGAGGAAAAACATTTGAGTGGTTAAAAGAAAACAAAAAAAATGGGAACCAAATGGCTGCGAAAAGAACGGCACGCGTTGATCCTTGACGTTTTGGGCGTTCTCTAGGTCAAAGCTTCTCACGAGGAAGAGAATTTCTTTCAGCAGTTAACCGCTATTTCCCAGAAGGTTGAGCAAACGCGTTCTGTTTGCACTAAAATGGATAATAAATCTTACAAATTATATAATAAAATCCGATGATAACAAAGGGTTTTTAAAGGTGAATTTATTTCAGCTTCACTTTTTTTTCTTTTCTTTTAAAATTAGAAATTGCTTATGGAAAATAATAAAACTAAGACTTAAAACTGCATTTAAAGTGCTAAGTGATGATGAAAATTTTTAAGTTACTTGAAATTAAAATAAAAAATTGGTCAAAATAAAATCAATGTTAGATAAATTTTTGGCTAAATTTAGTTTTCGTTAAGCTTTCGAAGGAGAAGGAAGATTTCCTTCAGCAGTTAATGTTAATTGTTATTTCACAGAAACAGCGCAAAGAAATATTCTCCCTTTTTCTCTCTTCCACTAAATTGGATAATAAATTTTATTAACTATGCAATAAAAATTGGATGATAGCAAATGTTTTTTTAATGAATTTTATTCCTTTTTAATCTTTTCCTTAAGAATTTAGAAACAATACACAAAATGAAGAATAATAAAAGAAACTTATAAAATTGTGCGATTGTTATCGATTAATCGAAATCTATAGAAATACGATATTATCGAGCAAGTCTTTTATTTTTATTTGATAAACGAAAATATTGATTTATGTAAAAAATAATGTAAATTTGTTAAATTGAGAAAGTATCGCAACGTATCCTGAAATATCAATATTTTGTGACAATACATAGCCCCAAAAAAAGTTTAAAGTTAATTTTTATTCAGATTCGATACAATAGGATATCCCTGCGTTCAAATTCGAGAGCTTAAAAAAAAGATCTAGAACTCAAAAATTGAAATACTTACTTAAATATACTTCTCTACAAAAAAAAATATTTCAGCATTTTCCACTGTACTGTTAAAAATTTCAGTGAGCGTTCATAGTATTGTTAGAATTCGTTGCCATCTTTATATGATGCTAAGTTGAACTTTATTAACGTAGTCCTTAAGCTTGATTACACGAAACTATGATTTTAAGACTAGGTGGCTCAGGGGATAGGGGACAGTCATCCCAATGAGGCAACCCAGGTTTAAATCCTAACGATGACTGGTTGATACGAATTTTGCTCCAGGCCCGCATTGAGTACAGGGCTAACGTAAAATATCCTTAGTGGTAAACGGATCACGGGTTAGAATCCCCTAACCATCGGGCTAAGGGGTGGAGGTTTTCGAGTTTTTTTTCCCTCCAAGTAACGCAAATGTGGGTTAGTTCCATCATAAAGTCCTTCACGAAAGCTAGTTTGTCCTAATATTTGATCTAGGAGTTAGTTCCCTTATCTTCTGGGTTGGTTCAAAATTACAAGTCACAATATTGTCTTAAACTCAGAATCAGGTCGACTGTTAAACGCCAGTTACAAAATTAACATTCAATGATTTATCTAGAACGAAAAATTCGATTTAACACTTTCTTCAGTTCGAATAATGATTATTTAGTGAACATGTGTCGTGTTAAACTGTAATGTCAGGTGCACGTGTATAGATGATTTATACCTTCTGTTAGTGCTCATCTGTTTTCGAATGTAACCAGACTGGAATTATTTTTAGAATCAAGTTTAAAGGGGGGAAAGGTTTTATGAATGGGTAAAAGGGATTTTTGAGGAAAGGATAGAATGTAGGAGGATTTCCGGCGGGGAAAGCTCAAAACTAATTAGAAGAAAGAACTCTTTCACCCCATTATTTTGAGTTAAAGAATATATCTTTTTATTTTCCAGTTTTGTCTCTATTTCATGAGAAAGAATAATTAAATCATACTGCCTATTTTTATGATAATTTGCTTTTCATTCCCATTCATTTTGTTGAATTTTTTTTCATTAATTTTTTTAATTAATTTTTTTAAAATTAAAATATCGATGCGAAATGAAATTAAATCGAGAATAAACTAATAAAGCTTAAAACTTTTATTACCATAGAATTAAAGAGTTAAGGGCTTTGCATTTAAATTTTTCAAAAAGTGTTTCCTTGTTATGAAAATTAGTAGAACAGAAAACTGAAAAGTTAAAAAAAATAGGTTATATCCTAACAGTTTCAAATATAAAAGGTTTAAATACAACAATTTCGATCACTAAGATAATACTTTTGCATGTCTTATTTTTATAACGCATACATCATCAATCGCTTTAAATAAATGTTAATAATACAATATTTGTTCTTTTTAAGTTTACCACAAGAGCTTTTTATAAATAAAGAACTTATATAAACGAAAAAATTAAGAAATTACTAATTATATTTTGAGTTACAAAATATATTTAGAAATATTTATTTTATTTTGAAAAAAAAAATTAAATTCACGAAATTTGATTTCTTTGTTGAATAAAACAGTATTATTAGAAATAATAAAATAAAATTAAAAACTTCAAAAAACGGAAACTCGTCACTTTTAGAAGACAGGTTTGAACAATAGGTTATTATACTTAATTATGAAAATGATAGGCCTAGATTTTTTTTAAATGTCTGACAAAGATACAATTACAAGAACGCTACAAAAGATTATTTTCTCATTTTTATTCAGCTAATTAAATAATGTAGTTTCCTAAATTTTATTTTATTAATTTCTTCTATTTAGACTTATATCTGTGAGGTTTTTTTTTTTTTCTCACTGTCGAAATTTCGATTAGCGATACATTTTTCTAGAGCTGTCTAGGCAACTATCATAACTTACACGGTAACCTTACACAAAACACATTTATAAACTCAAGTTAAAATTTGAGTATTCCAGCAAGTCGAAAAACGGCCAGAATTTTAATCGGCGATAAATCTTTGGCTTGTAAATTTTGTTTGTAGCGTTCTGGAAACGAATAAAACGTGTCGTTAGTAAGTTTCAATGGAGGTTTGAGAACTCGAGCTAGTCTGTGGTGGTCAGCATTTTGGTGGTCAGCATTTTGGTTGAGGATAAATTCTCATAAGGCACCTATCAGAAAACAATGACGGTATGAAATGTAAGAAAACGATGACACATGACGAAAACTGTTAGTAACCGTCAAAAAATAATTGAAACCTGAATTGACATCAGACATCTCAGTAGAGATTCTAATACTCTAGGTAGTCAGAAAGTGTTCACAATTTCAACAAGGAATTCAACACGATACACGCGAATTTGGAAACAGATTCATTAAAAAAATGTTTCAAACTATATTTATGCATAGATTTTAAAAAAGCATATGCTATAAAAATCATAACGAAGCGAAAGCATTTGCCATTCTTTAAACTAGTTTCAATTCTTCTGCATATTGTACTAAGGAAAAAAAAGTATGGTCAAAACTACCAGAATATGGTAAAATTTACCCTCTTACTGTTTCTATAGGAACACCATAAAGCTAAAACCCCGCAAACACAGCATTTCGTGAATTTGTGTGAGTTTTTGCATAAATGTATAATATGAAAGCAATAGCAGACTTTTTTTTTCTTATTTATCTATTTTATTTCTTCTACGCACAAAGAAATAAGTATGGTCAAAACTACTGTAATATAGAAACATTTACTGTGTTATGTTCCTATGGGAACACCTAAATGCTCGTTTTTTTTTTTTTTTTTTTTTTTTTTTTTTTTTTTTACCGAAGCGCTTTGGTAATAATTTGGATCAAATTAACGATAAAATATAGTTTTTTTCTATGTGGTAACATTTGGCCAATGCGGTGAAATTTGGTAATTTTATCTTGGTACGTTAGAGCATGGCGTAAAAACCATATATTCGGTTAAACTTGCTTTTCAGTTTTGTATATTTTTCACTAAATGTGTGGTAAAAAAAATTTTGATTTGGCAAGCCCGAATTTTTATTTAACCGTTGCTATATGAACGGAAAAATTACCAAATGAATTATTTAAATACCATACATTTTGGTTTATTTACCAGTATTATATTTTGTTAATTTTACCACAAATGTCATTACCGTACCGTATGGCAATTTAACCATGTAATTTATCTCCGTGTTGCAAAAATAAATCTAAATTAATAAAAACTGTCAATCAAATTTAAATACAAAATTTATAAATTTTTTTTCATATAAAAATATAATGTTTTTAGTTTCTGTGACGACAAAATGCGAATGTAATTAAAAATAGAATAGTCAGTTATAAATAAACTAGACAGGAAGAGGATAAAAATCAATCCACGCGAAGATAACGGTCAAACGAGTTATCTTCAGTACGATATCTTCTAAGAGATCTCCATTCCGCGCGGTCGAATTATCACCAATTCTCCTCATCTGAGCATCACTTGTCAAGTCGATGACAATTTCAAGAGTCGACACTACTGCAGCGTACATGAAATTATGTCAACTGGCATCCGTTCTGATATCTGAACATGCCCAACCAAATGTGCATCTGGTCTCGTTTCGTTCGCTATCCACTGCCGGAGTTCAAGGTTCTATCATTGGGTGTTCCTTGCAGATAAGCCTTTTTAATTGGTGCATTCATCAATGGAATAAGGGGAGAATTAACAGTTGGTGGAAAAATTGCTGCTGGTGAAAGATGTTTCTACGATGAGCGATTTCTATCTGTAAATAGCAATTTTGACAATGCTTTTCTCAAATGGTGGTGTGTCACGCTATATGCGGATTCTATTGTTTTTAATTAGTGTAAAAAGAAATAGACAATTGGGCTTATGGTGCTGCATTTTGATTACTATTAAATTGCAATAAACAAGTGGCGAAATGTTTACAGATGGCACATTGTAACAAAATATGGGAAAAGAGGTTAGTTTTTAAGATCCGCATACTTTGTTTCAGCATATTTTTTAGACAATTGCAGAACGATAAAAAATAACCATAATTATACATCATAAGAATTATTTAGATAAAATAAATAATATCAACAATAACAAGAACAATATAAATAATATCATACATTCTAAATTGAAAGCAGTGTATTTTTGTTCAATTTAGGACACTATTTTAGAAGTCCCTTGGGAGTTAAGATACTCATTGTGACATCAAATGTAGCAAGTGCAACTCTTGATGTTAAAATGCGTTGAAAACAGAGTGATTATAGGCTATTGTAACTACTTTATTTCATATTGCATCTTTGCAATGATTTTAAACATCAAATGACCACACATTAAGTACAATGGCAAAAAACAAAATATTAATCTGAATAAACCATTGTTCCAATGATTGGATTTTCACATACTAAAAAACATATCTTTAAAGGGTTCATCTCAAATATGTTGATTACTCACAGTTAGTAATTAAGAATCAGATAAAAAACGATTCCGTACCGTATATTTAATAGTTAGGACAGACTAATTAATATAAAGGTGAATCCTTAGGAACCATAAAGAAACGTGAAAAATCCGATCATTAGAACAAGTTATTCTGCGTGGTATCTTGATCTTTTTCTTTTTTTACTCACAGTACATTTTTAGAGACGACAAAGATTTTAAATTTTCAACAACAAAAAAAGAAGATATTTTTAAAAGATATATTATAAACGATATATTATAAAAGATATAAAAAAGATATAAAAGTTTTTAACTAGTGCCCTTTCGGATTTTACGTTTGAAATTTAAAGTCGAAAATGATTTTATATCCGATGAAATTTGACTATATAGTTTCAGAATGAAAAAAAAATTACTTGATTTTCGACTTTTATAATAGAGGTAACTAATATTCTGTACAATTTTGTTTCTTTAAATATTTTATTTTAATTATAAAACAAGGAAACTAATTAACCAGCTATAAAAATACTTCTATTACATTACTGAAACAATTCAAGGACATTTCATCTTACGATGTAGAAATTTACTCAAGCTATAAAAACTTGCAAATCTTGAATATAAATAACACTCAAGACTTTGTTAGATATCTGCGTCGCTATTATGTATTTTTTCCAAACATTTATAGTTTCTACATAAAAAAAATGTTTTGTAATTACAATAAAAATAAATAAATGCTTATTTTGTCAAAAATTTTAACTTCCGCAGTTGATTACGCAGCAGCTATTAGTCTTACTAAGTAGTGTTCATAGATGGCTTTTTATCAGCTTTCAATTAGAAAATTAAACATGCAATAACTTTAACTTTCTATATATTAATTAAAAATATTCTAAAAAAATTGCAATGATTACGAATACTAAGAAATTTGGCTTAATTTCTCCATGTTCGCAATTTTCATATTTTGTCCATTTGTTATGTTGAATTTTTTCCTGCTCATTTCTTACAATTCGCATTTTGTATACCAATTTTTTAAAAAAAATTTTTAAGGTTTTAATGTTCTTTCCAGTCTTGTGAAATCTATAATTTAGCTTGATCCAAGCGTTTTTTCTTTTATTTTCGGTGTCAACTGCTATTTTTTGGTTTGGGGATCTTGCCCAACTCCCAGTTCAACAAACTAAATTTTACAGATATGGAAGCACAACTGCGACGAACTTCTGTGATGACTATATAATCAAATCAGTTGAGACCTATGACATGTTTGAAAACTTCATTCGCTTCAAAAATATATTAATAGCAAATAACAGTCGACATGTTTCGAGCGATTCAAAAATAGGCGCCCATATTCAAGACTCGCCAAACGTGAAGGAGAAGAAACAAAAGAGATTTGAAATTAAAAAAAAAAAACTTTAAGTCGTCAAAGAAAATTGGAAAAATTGTTGTTACTTGTTGCTCTTGTCAATAGTAGCAAGCCTGATTGGAAAATCATGCCAATTTTTAAGGTTCAGTGGTCACATCTATGGTCAAGAATTCGACTTCTGCCACACCCATACGTCACACCCGTTTATAGGGCAAACCCATTCATATATACATTCATCCATCCACAGATCACAATTTTGACCCGAACCAGAGAACGATCTATTTCCAATTCAGTACCCCCAGAGGTGTTGATTTAAGGGAACTTTGAGGACTTTGTGATCCCGATAGATTTAACTTGTACCAATCACCATTTAATCCACAGGGATTCTCCGGTCAGCGGGATTCGAACTGACGTTCTCAGGAACACGAGCCCAACGTTCTACCAACCAGGCTATCCCGGCCCCAAAAAATATGGTAAAAATAAAAGTGATAAACAAAACTAGAAAAACTACAGCAGCTGAGAGAGAGAAAAAAGATGAAAAATGAAATAAAAAGTTATTTTGTAGCTCGCAAAATGATCAATTTTGTGTAATCATACAGTACATTAAGTATTTTCAGTTTTAAAGACCTCATGCATGGAATATTATTGAAATTGAGAAAAGACAAAATAAGCCAATGAGTCAAAATAAAATATTAAATGAAAAAAAAACACTTAGGAATTCTCTTTTGTTTAGAGAAGCATTCGGATATAAGATATTCGGATAATCGAGATTCAACTGTATACTCTTAATTATCATCACCTTGAATCAAGAATATGAAGCAAGTCAAATATTCATTCATAATACTGTACATGAAACAACAAAACCGTCTAGTCACGTCAACACGTTTTCAGGCAGATAGAGGGGTTAAGATTCTAAAGTTGAATATATTATTAATATCGCATTGTCTATAATTATGCTCCACGATGGAGAAATATTTTAACTTGTACACGGTAAAGAGTTATAATTAATAACCAACATTTCGAAACTCAGCACAATGTCAAGGGCGTACAACATTCTTCTTACTGTGAAAATATGTAATAAAAAAAAGCGTATTACGTATATTAGCGATGCGTAAAATTTATGAGCTTATATTGCTCAAAATAACGAAACCTATGTTACTCCGTGAGTATTGTTTTACTCTTATTATTTTGCAACGTTATGAAGCTTAAATATGAAGAAAAAAAAATGAAATAGTAAAAAATAAATATTTTTCTTATACACTGATTTAAGAATTAAAAATAATTGTGGAAATTCTACGAAACCCAACGAATAAAAAAACATATTAAAATTGAAGTTAAGTTCCCGTAAAATAATATGAATAAGTTTTTGAATTGTGAAAAGAAAACAAGGATGCTCTTAATATTTTTTATTAATTTAAATCACTGAGAGATAAGTTTTAAAAACAAATGCCTCGTTTATCAGCAAGTATCAGCTATATTAGTGTAGTTGTGGTTGAATGCAGATACTAATAACTATACAAATTTGCTCATTAAAATTCATAACGTTTATTTAACTTTTAAAAAATGTGATTTCCATCAGATAATTACATAATCATATCAAACACTTTGTTGTTAATAGTATGATTTTTTTACTTATGACCTTTATCTGTTTTGATACATTATCGATAAGTTTTATTTTATTCAATACCTGTTTTCCCCGTGGCAGAATCGTGGCGGCGTTGTCGCAGAATGCTACTGATTTCTTGCAGAAAGATTATTTTTTTGGGAAATAAAAAATTTTGGTTCTCTTTTCGGCAGAAATTTCCGAAAGCTTCTATCTTCTCTTCAGAATTGTATTCAAAATTATATACCAGGGGTGGCCAAGCTCCTTGATAGTCGAGCCATTTTTCAAAATTTGAAAATTTTCGCGAGTCGCAATTAAATACGTATTTAAAAGGTAAAAAATTAACGTAAAAGGTAAAAGTAAAAAAGGTATAAAAATTTGTTTTTTACAGAAATTATATTTTTTGAAAACATATAAATAAAAGTACAAAATATGTGTATTGAATTGAAATATTAAAAATTAAACACATTTATTTTACTTCTCTTGATAATTCTTTAAAATTTTGTGAATAATTGGTGACAGCACTTCTTAGTAATTCTTTGAAATGCTGGTTAGTTAATACTGATCGGTATTTGGATTTCACGAATTTTAAAGTGGAATAAAATGATTGACATAAGTACATTGTTCCAAATATTGAAATAATTCGACAAACAGTCTTTTTTAATTCAGAATACTTCGATTCTGGTACAAATTTTCAAAATTCAGTAATCGACGTCGACTTATATTTTAACTGTAGAGCTTGATGGTCTTGCATCTCTATTAATTCTAATTCTTCAGATGCTTTTTGGGTCATAATTATAATGGAAAACTCACCTTGAATTATGTTAATTTCAAATGGATTCAGAAAAATATTAAAATATGATAGCACAAAAATGAAAAGGAAACTCGGGTACATTTATCGAGAGCCACAAATAATTCTTCAAAGAGCCGCATGTGGCTCGCGAGCCGCAGGTTGGCCACCCCTGTTATATACCATTCATGCGCATCGGAGTTGGAAAAAAAAGGCTTGTAATTTTTCTATTTTCATTTGAGATTAATGAAGTAAAAAAATTGGTTTTCTTTTCTGCTTAAATATTTGTTCTTTTTTTTGTGGAAGTTATTGCTATTGATTTCCACATAGATTTTAAAATCCTTTTTTTTAAAAAAATTTGATATTATTTATTACAACAGACTGAATCTTGAAATGAAAACACGCATTTAGTAATCACGCATCTTTTTAAAGAGTTCAATTTGGCGTGATTTCGCCGTCGATCTCTTTATTTTTTTTCGTTAGTTACTGCTATGGATTTTACTATTTTTAATTTGTTTTTAAGTTTGATGATGACTTACAAATAAAGAAAAAAGGAAATAATTATCTATCACAAAATGAGAGAATATAGCTCATAATAATAGAATAAAAAATATTACATATTCAATTTCAAAAATTACATTATTTTTTCCGAAAAGTTTTTTTTCTTTTGAAGTTGACGCTTTTGTTACTTTAAATTAGTAGTAATATATTTGTTATTATTAAAAGTATCTTACAGAAAGATATTAATGCTGGAGAGATTTGTCGCAGAAAGCCCGAAAAAATTCTACCACAGGGCCTGTTTATCACTATTATTAAATAGACAAAAGTTAAATTTCATTAAAAATAACGTTTAAAATCAGAGATCAAATTTATTTAACTTTTAAAATTTTTAATTTCTATGAGAGAATTACACTTAGTCATATTAAAAACTCTGTTATTAATGATATGATTTTTATCTATGATCTAATTAACAGGCGTTAGACACATGAAATTTGCGATAATTTCGATAAATTTAAAGCCTAAAATAAATATTGCAATGAACTTCATCTGTTTTGATACATTATCGATAAGCTTATTTTATTCGTTACCTCTTTATCAACTATAATTAAATAGACAAAAGTTAAATTTCATTAAAAATAACGTTTAAAATCAGAGATCAAATTTATTTAACTTTTAAAATTTGTAATTTCTATGAGAGAATTACACTTAGTCATATTAAAAACTCTGTTATTAACAGGGTTGGAGTTTTTGCCAGAAAAAAGGGGTTTTTGCCAGGACAGTGGCAAAAACCTGGTATTTTTTACCTCTTTTCATTTTAGAATCCTTAAATAAATGTTTTTTTAACAAATTGTATTTTTTTTTCTTCATAATAATAACTTTTGATATGTATTATTTTACATATCACTCTTATACTATATTTAAAGAGAGACATAAGAAAGCTAAGACGGATGTTTTATTAGATAGATTTTGATAATCACCTCATTTCACAATATTACTTCAAAATGCAAACAAAACCACATAATTTAAATTCTTGTAAAATTTCCAGTGAATTTTATGAATTAATGTCTCATTTACACTCATGTCCTTCTAGTAGTACTGCCATTGAAAGAGTGTTTTTGAATTTTTCATTTGTACAATCTAAAATTCGGAATAAGTTGATTCTAAATAATGTTTCAAAACTAGTGTTCTATTATGCTATGTTGAGACAGCACAAATTGTATTGTGATGATTAATAAAGTATTGAATTTGGGCAAATTTAAAAAATTGCATTGATACTTGTATATTTTAATTAACTACACATGTTGATAGATATTGTATGTTTTAAATTATAGTTATATTAATTTAAAATAAGTTCATTTCACTGGAAAAAAGAGAATAATCACTAATTTTCCGATCAATAATGTTTTAAACTACTAAAATGATATATTAATACATTATGATTTAATTATGGAATAATAATTTTGTTAATTTTTTTTAATTATATATATTTAAAGTATATATTTCAATTTTAGGAATAATTTTGTATCAAAAATGTGTTTTTTTCCTCTCATTTCGGAAAATATAGGTTTTTGCCACTTTGCTTGGCAAAAACCTGTTTTTGCAAAGACGGTTTTTACCATGGTTTTTTCCACCTGTGGCAAAATCTTGCCAACCCTGGTTATTAATGATATGATTTTTATCTATGATCTAATTAACAGGCGTTAGACACATGAAATTTGCGATAATTTCGATAAATTTAAAGCCTAAAATAAATATTGCAATGAACTTCATCTGTTTTGATACATTATCGATAAGCTTATTTATTCATTGCCTATTTATCACTATAATTAAACAGACAAAAGTTAAATTTCCTTAAAAATAACGTTTAATATCAGAGACAGCAAAATTTCCATTTTTAAAACGTATTGCTTAAAATAAAAATTGTTGAGAAATATATATCAACATATCAACTTAATACATTTATTTCCGCCCCAACTAAAAAATATCTTGTAAAATAAATAATTTCATTAAAAAAGTATAAGAAAAAAGGAGTTTTAAAGTAAAATTTCAATTTGATGTGTCACTGTTCATTATTATAGAGTCGTTACTTCTCATAAGCAAACATAATACTCAAAATCCAACAATTTAATACACTTAACCTAAAGTACAATGGCATTCTTTAAACTGCGAACTTACAGAACTAACTTGCAGTTCGTATAAATGTTAAAGTTGAAAATAGTATAAACATTTGAATAAACTAGCTGTAAGAAACGTAACATAAAGAAAGTAAAATTATAAAAAATAAGTTATTTCAATTCAGTGACTTGGTATTTAATATTTAGTCTGTTATGGAGGCAATATTAAGAATATTGATTTGAGCAATGGATCAACGAAAAAGAAAATGAATTAGTAATTAAAATGAATGAACTATCAGATGCATAAAATTAATGCCATTATAATAGCATAATATTATGGTGACAACTACAATTAAATTCACATTGCATACACCTAATTTTTAATATTTTCAGTTCGTAAATCATTAGTCTACACTTTAATTTAAAAAAATAATAATAATAATTCTCTGGATATTATTTTTCACCTTTAAAAAAAGGAAATCATAATTTATAAATTCTTTTTTATCAGAAATTGCTCTCTCCATAACTGTAAAAATATATCAGCATTTTTTACAAAACTCAAATTCTAAATTTAAAATTAATTTTGTTAAATGAGGAGGGGTCCGTAGCCATTCTGGGGGGGGGGGGGGCTTACTTATTTTTCAAATATATTATTCAATTTTTTAGTTTTAAAATTTAAAGCTATATTTCTAAGTAATGATTTGATTATTTTAGGGGTTAATTTTAATTCTTGGGGGGTTTTATTCATTTTAATATTTTTCATTATTTGCCATCTTCTGAAAATAATGCTTTACAAAAAAATTTCAAACAGTGAATCTAATTGAGATAGATCATCCAATATACCTAAAAAATTGCTGTTTAAATAAATAAAAAATGTTGTTTGCGGGAATCGGAGCAGATTTTTTAAATTTAGGGGAGGGGACGTCCACATAAGCCTTGCGGGATCAAATAATGAAAAAAAAACTATTTTTTTTCAGGAGAACAGCTTTTTAACATGCTTGAATAAGATAAACCGTTTTTGAAAAAATACAATTTTAAATTAGAATATAAACTAACCCTGCATATCTTTAAAAAATGTAAGTATTATTGCAGCAGCAACAAAACAGCAATTTAATGCTATCTCAGACACATAAGTTAATATAAAAACAATCGTGAGTTCATAGTCTAACACCAATTCTCAAGAGAATCTTTAGATTTTTTTAATGAATACAAATGAAACAAGATCTCTTAAGGTATGAAAAAACTACTATCGAATTTCATTTAATTGGAGGAAGAGGATGGTTAATAATGAGCACAGTATTCTGCAAATTAAATAACCGTTTCCGGCTTAATGGTTTGACATTGGCATTGCTCCAAATATAAATCAATTGGTTAACCCTTACCTTCTCAGCTTATTTCTCACTTTACACAATGAAGTATTATTTAGACTTTTTTCTTATCACTGAAATCGTAAAAGTTCAAAAGACGCTCACAGAGACTATTCAATTAATCCCAAGAAACTGAAATGGTAAGATATTATTTGATTGGAAACGTCATTCGCTTCTAAACTACATAAATTGGTTTTACCCTGATTTGCCCCTCCCGACTACTGTGGTTTTGCTTGTTCTGTTTTTAAACTTTTTTCTCTCTCGGCTACTGTGTTTTTTTCTAGTTTTATATCTCACCTATATTTTTCCATGTTTCGTTTGGCAAAAAATCAATTTTGTTTCTTTTCATTCACGTCTGGCAAGACTTGAAAATGGGCACCTACTTTTGATTATTTTTAAAGCGGTATTTTGGAGCTATTTGAATAATTTTGAAGCGGTAGTTACAATGTTTCATCTTAATCGAGAAGTTATTTTTTCTTAGTAACCAAGTTGTACGTTCGGTTGTGTACTGATATTAAAATACAAAACGAAATATTTAATTGTTACTTATTCACAAAATACATAAATTTTTTCCAAACGTTACTAAAACGAATTTCAAACAAAAAATAATAAATAATTTAATTACTAAATTCTTTAAAAAATTCAAATATAAATTGCATTATTACAAATACTTGATCTTGTTTAAATCTGTTGTGGAGATATCAAGTCTGAAATTAGTTTTGCTCTTAACTATGCAATTTTTTTAAACTACATTTTTAGTCTCTTTTTTCTTTTAGATATACAAGTTTAAAAACGTTATATCTTATTTTATAAGCGTCGGTGAACTGCCGATCCAAATTTTGAGTTCACGACTACTGATGTTCAACTCAATAGCAATTTTGAACCCAATCCAGAATTTATAGTAATAAGAACTATAATTTTGAAAACAAAAACCACCGCCAAGTCGTTAGCATATGAACGGAAAAATTACCAAATGATTAGTTTAAATACCTTATATTTTAGTTTAGTCAACCAGAATTATGTTGTTGTTTTTACCAGAAATATCCCTCCTATACGTTACGGTAATTCAACTAGAATTTTTTCGCCGTGTATTCCTTTCCTTATAATGATATTGTTTTCATTGAAAAAAAAAAATAATATCCATTCCTTTTCCCTCTTAACTGTTTTTTTTTTAAATTTATTCCTTACTTACTAAGTACATTTTCTCTTTTTAATCTAATGAGTGTATTTACTTCGCTTATTTATTCTTAAAACTGTCGATATAGAAAGCAAACGATTTCTGTTTCGATAACAATTAAGAATAGTTTCCCATAACTACTTACTTTCAAAGGCAATTTCCAAAAACTTGAAAAGGAAAAATGTATCAATTGTGAAGACATTAAACATTTAAACACATCATCAAATTTAAAAACAACTAGCTAATTCATTTCCCTTTAGAAGTTAATGGCCCTCTTTTGTCAAGTTTAATAATACGGGCGACTTTCACTGACTTTCTATCCAGGAAAAAAGTCATTATTTCTCTATTAGTCGAATCGTCATCGTTCCCTCTGAACCAACATATGTGGGTCATTTAATATGTGTTGTTCCCCATTAAACTATAATAATTGAGTGTATTTCGTTCTTTTTTATGGTATATTTTCTCGCGGTAGAAAGAATATTTAACACCATTCGTCTCTTACAAACATTTGCCGAAGTAAAATCCTAAATCCTTTAACGCAGAATTTTATATAAACATATTTTTCATATTTTTTGCATTATTTTGCATTAATTTAAGTAAAAATTAAGTAAAAAATAATATATTTAGCAATTTAATAATTTATGGTTATGAAATATAGCATGAAACACTGGTGGCTTTTAAAGGTAAAATCTTCCAGCACGGCTCATTTTCGAACAAAAATTTTTCAAATATGCACTTATTTTTAGTTATTTAGATCCAAGCGAAACAATTATTCATCACTGAAGTTTCTTTAATTTACAAAATTAATTATTGAAATTTTTTTTAAAATGAATGAAAAAAACATTTTTGAATTACTGTTTTTACTTTTTTTTTTTGCATTTTAGTACAAATATAATTCCGAAAATCTAACAGATTTTTTTAGTAACTATTAGACTGTTTTTTTTTTATAATTAAAAAATACCAAAATATATTTTTTCTTGTAAATAGAGCGTCAGAGAAAAGGGCGTCAAAGGGCCCATCAGCGTCAAAGAGTTAAATACGTCAAATTCATGACTTCAGTAAATTGATTCCATATTATATTAATAATTTCCAAGTTAATATTTCATACTATATTTACCGCTTTATGCTTCTTTTTTCACATAAGTAAATAAAACTATAAGACATTATTATCTAAAATCAGTAATGATAAAGTAATGTGTCTTACTTGTGGTAATACAAGTATAAAGTACAGTTAGTGATATACTGTTAATACATTACGCTATTTATATAACAAAAAGTAGTGTAAGTGTTTATTAAATAATTAAAGTTATTCAATAAAACACTAAGAAACATTTTATTGTGCGTTTTATTGGTTTCTAACGACAATTAATATTTTATAGTTAACGTTTCCCTAATTATAAAATCATAAAAGAATACAACATGAAATCAATAATAGTTATGTAATATATCTTGCTAGTTATTCTATAAATAATGTGCAGTTAGTGAGTCACTCACAGCACATAACACTATTTATGTTACAAAAACCAATAGAGTTTAAATAAACAATTCTGGTACTGAAATGATTTGTAAGTTATATGAAATTCGATAGTGAACTTTAACATATTTCTAACAAATTGAAAGTTGCTAGTTGAACATAGATGCTTATTTTATAAACCATCTACAGTTAGTGAGCCACTCATTGCACATATAACACTGCTTATATTATTAAAAAAATAACAGTGTTTAATTAGAAAGCGTTCTTTATATTGAAATGATTAGTAAAGTTGTAAAAATTTGGTAATGAACTTTGACATATTTTCAACAGAAAATATGAGCACAAATTGTTATTTTATGAATAATATATAGTTAGTGTGTCATTCTCTGCACATAAAACTTTTTTATGTTACAATAAACAATAATAGCGTTTAATTAAAAAGCATTCTTGTACCGAAATGATTTACAAGTTATACAAAATTTGGCAGGGAACTTTAAAATATTTCTAGCAGAAAATATGAACACAGTAAACCTGTACTTTAAGAAATTATTAAAAGATAGAAAAAAAAAAAAGAGTATCTAAACCGACAAGATTAATATTTCGTTTAATATGTTTTCAATTTAAATATATAGCGTGCTAATTGACGAGCCATGTTAAAATTGATTGACAGCACCAACTAAATTGTTAATCTATGGTAATTACCTCCAACTCGAGCAAGTCATTTAGATACCGTTACGTGATAATAAGCGTGGAACATACGTATTGATTTCATAATTATACGTTCGCATAATATATCTATCTTCCTTAACGGTGAAACGCAGGATATCAACGAAGATAAACAGCAGAATTGCAGTTGTAAATAGATGGAAGGGGTAATTACTACTTAAAAGAAGCTGTTAATAAAGAAGTTGTTTCAATTAGTCGTTAAAAGAAGGTATAATGGTAACAATAAACTCATGATAAGTTCCCATTTTGCCAATTTATTTTAATAAAAAACTATTTGGTTCTTTATTATTTATGCCATTATTATTTTATACTTTAATTATTATATATATCTAACGATGAAATAAAACAAAAATAAATTAAATGGGGAAAATATTGACTGACTCACTAATCTGAAGTATTTTGAAACGTTTTGTCGATAAGAAAAATGTTTCCATTAAATACTATATGAAAAATCACCATACAATAAAATAATAAGCACGAAAAAAAATAATAATTTGTTGAATATACTTAACATTATTTGTTATATATTTTAGGAATCTTAGCTTAATATCTAAAGTATAAAATAAATTCAACAAGCTATTTTTTACTGGAGAATTATTTGTGGCATTGAATACTTTCATGAAAAGATTTATGGTTCAATAGTTACTGCCGACAATTATAGACAATGAGATTAGGAGTCGTCTAATTTGTTCAAATAAAGCTTTTTATGGTTTAAAACGTTTTTTCAAATCCTCTCTTTTATCAAAAAATACAAAATTTTTACTCTATAAAACATTAATTAGGCCAATACTTACCTATGGCTCTGAGACCTGGAACCTAACTCAAACTGGTGAAAATAAAATTGCCATTTCTGAGAGAAAAGTTTTGAGGGCCATCCTTGGTGGGATAAAAATAAATAATTCCTGGAGAAGACGATATAACACTGAACTGTATAAAATCTACAGAGAGCCAGATATTGTGAAATTCATAAAAATAATTTTAATGAACTGGGCAGCTCACATTTTCAGAAGGAATGATGACTCAAATTGAAAGAAAATCCTATTACACAAACCCCTAACGAACAGGAAAAGAGGTAGACCCAGGCTGAGATGGCTGGATTTAGTTGAGACTGATTTCCTTACTCTAAAGGAGAAAAACTGGCGAACAAGTGTCAAAAGTAGAGAGAAGTGGATTCGAATTCAAAGGAAGGCACTGGCCCACCCTGGGCTGTCTAGCCAGATATGATGATGAATACTTTCATAATATGGTTTATGCAAGTATTTAGCATGACAAACAATCTTCAAAAAATTGATAAACATGCAATATTTATTTTATTCTTCAGAAGTATACGCTTAAGTGAAAAATAAATCATGAAGAAAATTTGTACTAATTATATTTTATGGAGGATTATTTGTCTTATTAAATAAGTTCATATTATGGATTGGGAGTATATTATAAACAATCCTCTTAAAATAATAATAACATTTTGCTGAGTAGGTATACTTTACAATATTCATTTCATACCACAGAAACGTCATTTTATACGTGTTTTTATTGCAATACCAGCAAGCCTATTTGGGAAACCAAGCGAATTTAAGGTTGAGGGTGAGTTTCTTGTTTTTCAGTGGCGCCATCTAGGGCCCAGAATATGATTTCAGCCACACGCACGTCACAGCCCACTTTACAGGGAGGACCTATTCATACATATATAGATATTAATTTTGAGCTGAAACAGATATCGATCAATCTCCTATTTAGTACTCCCAGAGGTATTGATTTGTTATCAGAACTTGGAGGAGTATGTGACCCCGACAGATTTAACGTGCCCCAGTCACCATTTTATACTCTGGGTTTCTTCAGCCGGCAAGATTCGAACTCCCGTTCTCTCGAACACGAGTTCAACGTCCTACACACCAGGCTATCCAGGCCAGCGCAAGCTTAGAAATAACTCTCTAAACTGATTTCTTCTTTCAGAAAAATAAGTGTTTGTTAAGAAATATTTTCTAAAATTTAATTTTGAAATTGAAAATGACTATGTTACCTAAAAAGAACAAGTAACATTTTTATAGTTCTTTAATTAAGTTTCATGTTTTAAACAATCCTGAGAAAAATCTTCTTAATGCAACGTTTACTAAGTTTTTTTATTATTTTTTTTTTTTTAGATATTTTCGAATAAGTGGCTGGACATGAAACTAATAAATGACTAATAAACAATAATACATATTTTTTCCAAAATTTAAAATTAAATATTTTCATCGTAACGCAACGCAAACTCGTTTTGTTAAGTGTTAGTATAATTAAGTTCCCTTTTTCTTCTTCTTTTGGAAACGAACAATATTCTTCTTCAGCACGCAGAGGTAAAAGAAATCGAGAATTATGGCCTGCGAAAGAACGCCAGAAGAAGGCCTCTTTATTCACCAGACTTAAATTTAACGAATTATTCAATTTGGTTCAACATGTAGAAATAGTTCGGACTAAACCCCATAACACATAGGCTCCATAAAGAAAATTTTATACAAGGAATGGGGCAAAATGCACTGACGAAATAAAAAAAAAAACTTTTGCAGCACTTTTACGGACGTCGGCATTAAAGCCAAAAATGGTCACTTTGAAACACCGACAGGTTTAGTCTGCCCAACTGAAGAACTCATCTCGCCAGTTGTCAAGAGCACAATCAGTGACTATAGTTACGAGTTTAAAGTGTTTCAGATTGAAATGTAGGGTAAATATTGACTCGGGTCGAGGAGAGAGGTATCAAGCGCCCCCCGCTTTTTTTAAAATATGCGTTTAATTGTTTCCACATCAACAGATTGCCCTAAACTATGCGGCGGTAGGATTTCTCTGATTAGACAGACAGTAATAATGTTTTCATATTTATTATTTTAATAAGTACTAAAATCAGGGTATTTTATGGGTCCAAGTTATTTCTTTCTAACTTGTAGTAAAAGGATTAAGCAGTATCCCCCATTTAAAATGTTTAGAAGTACAGGTGATTATTAACAATTTTTTTATTCATTTAGAAAATGAAATGTTTCTGCTTTAAAAAAACGAATAAACAACCGCTCACCTCTCTTTTTGAAAGGATATCCTCAATTAAAGCGTGATGGCTAAAACACACTTTTTAGAGACCGTTACGTCGCCTCATCATGCTAAAAACCCACCATTTTAGTTACGGTCTAACAAGTCGGGAAAAGTAAGACATCCACTTCAATATTTGTTAAATCCCAAACAAAGAGACGGGATTAAATGAATTAGTTTTGGCTAAATAGCTCCATGGATAGCCTTAATTGTTCGAAATCCTTACTGACCTGCAGATTTGCATCGTCTCTCAAATAGTTCAGCACTAAAACTTCTTTTTTTTTTCCACAAGGAATGGGTGTCTGAAAGGTTATCACTGGCGCGGAACATGGTGAGATAAACAATGGACATTTTTAGCATATGTGATATTCTATTAAAAAAAAAAGTTTCTTCCGGATATTTGCTAGTCAAATATTTCTTCATGCTGATAAGCACATGAAACATTAAATAGATAATTTAAATTTTTTTAAACTATTGGTTTAGCGAGAAAAATTAACTACACAGAGAAAAAAATTATGGTAAAAATTGCCAGAATATGGTAAAATGCACCCTTTTTCTGGCTCTATGGAAACACCGAAATAGCTCGGTAATTTTTAGCGAATATGGTTTTTGCAATATGTGATAAAATTGGGTAGTACTGGCACCCTGAGTACAGTTCATTTTTAACGGAACATATTAAGGCACCGTAATTTTTACAGTAATAACTGTCGTAAAATCACTAAAACATTCTAATTAAAAAGATATTACTGTATAATTTACGGTATAATATTTTACGGTAAAAATGGATTTCACGGCTTGTATATGTACTTCATACCGTAATTTTTTACAGTGTGGTAAAATTTGGTAAGTTTATTATATCTTAAAACATGGTATAAAAACCATTTATTCAGTTTTCGTTTTTCGGTTTTGTATTTTTGGCTCAATGTGTCGGTAATAAGAACCATAATTTTGAAAACGAGAATTTCCGGCGAACAGTTACCATGTGAGTGAAAAATGATCAAATGAATGGCTTACATACCGTATATTTTGGTTTTATAAACAAAAACTGGTTTTTTTTCCCTTCATTTTTAAAAAAAAATGTCTTTACTAGGCGCAAATAAATCAGAATTTTCTTTTCAGTGTTCGGAGCATAAAAATGATATAACTATTAATTTTTTTTCCCACGCCCACCTAGAGAATGACCTTTCGTCATACAGGCATCATTTGTTGGCACCATATTAGGAGGGCCAACGTTGCTCCCATAGTAAGGACAAATAAAACAGAGAAGGAAAGAACATCCATGCCTTACCCGGGATTCGAACTTAGAACCTTTCTGTTGCGAGGCCAGTTCTCTGATCCCTACACAAGTCAGTCGGCCAATTTTAATTATTATAGAATTTAATAAATTATTTAACCTGTCATATAATTTTATATATTATATTATATCATAATACAATTATTTATTATTTATTTATTATATAATTATTTTTTTCAATTAAGTTTTACGTAATGAAAATTGATAATTCAAACTTTTTCTGCTACGGATAATGTTCGAAAGTTTATCAGTTGGTCATTTTTAGTTAAGGAGATAATCTGAAATTTTTTTTTTCTGTTCATTTGTTAGTAAATATTTTTTCATCTTGAAAAGCACCAGTAAACTTTCGTGAAATAAATTACAAGTTATTTAACAATTGGTTTTGGAAAATACTTTTAAGTAAAGAATTGTCTAGTTACAATATTAAAATCAACAAGTTACAACAATAAAAAGTACCTCCTTTTTCTTTCTTAGAGACTTTCTTAGATTTATTGAAAAAAATATATATGGGGAAAAAAGATGGGAAAAAAGTAAAGGTTTCCTATAACATTTCGTAACACAAAAGTTTATTTTACAATAACTTAACTGTAATGTTCATGTATGAAAGCAACAAAAAAAATCGAACATATGGTTGGGATTTAGTTTGAATATTCTTTCCATTTCTGATAAATGGTACTGATAAATGGACTTCAAATAAATGAGATTTTACAGCATTAGCAATTTCATAATTCTGTTTAGAATACGGATTTCATATGAAACATTTTTAGCAGCTTGTCTAACACAAAAATGATTTAACAATTCAGCCCCCATTTTAAAAAAATTATATCTATAAACAGATAATTTAAAAATACTTTAAAGCATAATGATAACAAAAGAAAAATCATGAAATAAGGATAACACGAGCACATAAGGTAATGTAACCTTCGATCTCTCAAGAGAAAGAATTCATTGTTTTCAGTTATCAATAAGGGACCGAATTTTGAGGTCATTGATTTTAATATAGTTCTGAAACAAGATCAATAAAATCGAACACTAATGACCCTTCCAAATTCGAAATAGGGCGGAAAATTTACTTTCGGTAGTTAAACGTGGAGTCAGCATTGGATGACTCTATTTCATACTCATTTGGATTTAATTCATTGCTAGATAAGTGTATGCAAATTTATTTGATCTAATTTCATAAATTAAATATGCAGATTAAAATTATTCTTCCTATTGTTCCACGAAAGGACTTGTTTTTTTTTAAATAAATGTGGTTTACGTTGAAATTATTCAACTGCAATTATGATTTATTTATATTTTGTAGAGAATATCTCGTTCTTAATATAAATATCGATATTCAGAATGCTTTAATAAACTATCTAAACTATCAAGATACAGTAAAATTGACCGCGTTTCTAGCTCTTGGGAACACTAAAAATCTCGGTAGTTTTTGCTGAATCAATAAAATATGGTTTTATAAAATGTGATAAAATTTGGTAAATGTGGTTATCATATTTTAGAGTATGGCATTCAAACCATTTATTCGACTAATTTACTTTTTTAGTTTTGTATTTTTCACAAAACGTTTGGCAATAAGAACTATAACTTAGAAAACCAGACTAACTCGGTAAACCATTACCATATGAATAGCAAAATTACCAAATAAATGGTTTAAATACCGTATATTTTGGTTTTGCTAACCGGAATAATGAGAGTATTTTTAAACAGAAATGTCATTCATTACCATACAGTATGGAATTTTCTTCTCTGTGCGGGATGCTTAAAATCTTAAAACTCACGAACTTTTATCATCAATTAAAAAATAATGAAATTAATTATTAATGAATAGATAAAAATATATGTTTTTATCTCAATTAGAACATAATGGTTTTGTTTCAAACAAGTTAGTTAGTTCTACAGACAAATAGACTTCATGAAAACATATGACCTGATTGTTTTGCCAATAACAGGTTTCACACTAGTGCTGTTACTAACTATAATTGTCATGGAAATAAAACTTTGTTTATTGGTTAAATACAGTCCACTGAATTAAATGAGCGTATGATCGCTCATTTCTCCTAGTAAACGAGTGCGCAATTTACTAACTATAATTGCCATGGAAATAAAACATTGTTTATTGTTAAAAATACAGTTCACTGAATCAAATGAGCGTATGATCGCTCACTTCTCTTGGTAAACGAGTGCACAATTTACTAACTTTGATTGTCATGAAAAAATAAAACATTGTGTTTGTTGTTAAAATACAGTACACAATATAATTTTCACAAAAAAAACTAGTACTGAGTTATCCCTAGACCGAACAATTTTCAAAAGTTAATTTGGCATTCGTAATGTAGTAAGCTTGACAAGAATGGAAATGTTATCAAAACAACATGAAAGCGAGAAAGTTCATTATTTAGAGAAAGAAAAAAAACTTAAACTGTGAAAACTGCTGAAAGATAATAATTCTACGCACCAGTGAACTATAAATTATTAAATGTCTCATAACGCGAAATGGAAAGTTTAATTTCAATACAAATAAACTTTCCGGTCGATCAAATTTAATAACGTAATTACAACAGTTAAAAAATCCAATAACGCCGCAGAAAAACAACACTACTCTATTTAATCTCCATGACTTATCTCAAAATTCCAAATTTGAATTTAATTAATGCTTGGGTCTCTTCACGTTTGAACGAATAAACTAGTGGGAACGAATTCGAAATCGATAATCGCAGCATTTATCCAAAATTGCTAAGATGGTCAACAAACCAGTGGGAAGATGTTGAAAACAAATCAGAAATTCCCCTGTACCGGTAACTTCTTTCCTGTCCAATTTCGTTACTATGCCAATCAAAATCGAAGACAATGTCTTTTTTTGTTCGTCAACCGTGTCTGATAGTCATTCATTTGTGTGGAATGTTCTTTTGGGAAACGACCTTGTGGAAAGGACGAAAGTTACCAGGCCAAAGCCGGGTGTTATTCCCCCAATTTTCTCTCATCAGAATGGAAGGATTGGGTATTGAGTAAGCCAAAAACGGATATGAAAATTAAAGAACACTATCGTCCGCGTCGATCTCCCTCCAAGTCGTCGCCAGATGAATGTGGCACGCGAGAATCTTTGGAATATCGTAAAAAGATCTTTGGAATTCTTCTCACGGAGGAAAGGGATTTTCTTCGATCGACGACGTTTCGGTGAAATGTTCTAGATACACATGCGCAGATAGGGATGAGGGTGGTGGTGAAAATAAGGGGCCTTGACTTTAAATATACGTGTTTGAGGACAACAAAACTCATAAAGAATTCTTTCTTTTTTTTTCTTTTTTTTTCGAATTTTTCGTTTATCAAGTTTTAGCAATTTTGGACTCCTCGTCTATTTAAGAGACATCTAGGATATTATTATAAACCTCCCTCTAAACTTAATTTTAAGTTTTTGAAAATCGATGAAATAGTTTATGAGAAAACTAAATAAAAATGGCTATTTTCTTATGGACCGAAAAACATTAGATTTCTCTTTAACAGCCAGCAAAACATTATAATTTTAAACTTTTAATCGTTATTTTGAGACGAAACTCAGCGGAATTCCACATACCTCTTGCTATTTATTCAAATGTAATGAAAAAAAATTCCCTTTTTTTATTGTATTTCAAAGATATTGCATAAAAATTAGAAAACGATTTTTAAAATACGTCATTTACAAAACCGTTTGCTGAGTAAGTTTGATTTTCCCCCCATTAATAAACGAATTTTTCAATAAACAATTTTTTCGCATATTGTATATTCTTTAAGTTACAAAGTTTCACACTTAATAGTTTATAAATTCTAAAATTTTTAAACTAAATAGGGATAAACAAGACTAATTATTTTAACGTAAATAACGTTCTCATAGAAGACACAGTTTTTAAATATTGAGGAAAAAATTTAGCTATTTAGTGAAGAAATATTACTCCCAGGTAAAAAGCAGTTAAATCACAGTTGACAGATTAATTGGCTATTCGGATATCCGGATCAACCTTTGTATACAACTAATAAACAACAATTCTGATAGGAAGTGATTCTGTTAATCGCCTATGGCAAGAGAATTACTCAGTTTCTCTTTCTCTCTCTCTCTCTCTTTTGATAAGATAACAAAACAGCCGTACAAATTACATTCATGTATTTGCTTTAAGAAAATCTAGAGAGTTAAACTCGTGTTAAAGACAATAAATTTTGTAAACAGGAAGCTTGTCGCGTTTAGGTGTACCTTTCAAAATATGCATGAATGATATGTCCCTTCTTGTATTCATCTTTGACATAAGTACAAAGTCTTTAATTTGAAAGGCTGATCAGAGATAAAAAAAACTACCTTTAACAGCCTTTTCGAAAAATATTAAAAAAAACCTCATTTAAATAGAAAATAAAAGTAAACTATAATTATACAGGGTTCAACTAGTTTATAAATACATATATTCAACTAGTTTATAAATACATATATTCAACTAGTTTATAAATACATATATTCAACTAGTTTATAAATACATATATTCAACTAGTTTATAAATACATATATTCAACTAGTTTATAAATACATATATTGCACGGAGAAAAAAAATCATGGTAAAATTACCGTACTGTATGGTAATGAAACTGGTAAAAAAAGACATAGTTCTGGTGTATGAAAACAAAATATACGGTATTTAAATCATTCGTTTGGTATATTTTCTGTTCATATGGTAACGGTTTATTGGAATTTCTAGTTTTTAAAATCATGGCTATTATTACATTTAGTAAAAAAATAATACAAAGCTGAAAAGTAAATTTAAAATGGTTTGTAAGCCCTGTTATGATTAAATAACCAAATTTAAACACAGTCACCAAATGTTTCATTATAAAGACATATTTTACCAAAATCATTGCAGAAAGCGCTTTTTTGGTAAAAATTACAATGAGCTTCTTGGCTGTTTTCATCGAGCCAGAAACACGGTAAACCTTACCATGTTCTGGTACTTTCGAAATATAAAAAATCGATATAATATATGTTCATAGCATACACTGTTTAAGAAAAAAGTTACTCAAAATTGAACAAAAATATGTCACAATAGCTCCGGAACAAATATAGCCGAATTTGAAAATCTCAAAATTGAAACTATACTCATTTTAGAGCAAATTGCAGCCATGAAAATGTCGCGGGGGAGGGGGGGGGGGTGAGATGTTCTTGGTTACCGAAAAGATTCGAAACTTGTATTTGATCCCTGAATATAAATAATATTAAATAATAAAGTTTTGTTTACGCGAAATAAGATCGCCAATAATCATAAAAATAAAAAAATAATTATCTTTTTTATGAAAACTAAAATTTAAATTCAAAAATAAAATAAAAAATTTTAAAAACAGACATGATAAATCGCGAACATTTTGAAATCTCTATTGAGTTATAATGATCTCCAACATATTGCTAAAAGTAACTTACTTACGAGATTACTTTCAGATTTTCAAAAAGAATAATTTAGAACGTTGACTACAAAGAATTTATGTAGCTATTCAGCAATAAAAATTCAACAATCATAATTAAAACGGTTAGTAAAAAGAATATTTTCAATATAAGAAACCGATTGCAACAATTTCAAAAAATAAAACTGGCAATGGAAAATATAACAGAAAAGCATTTTTATTCATAAAATAAAAACATAATGTAAAATAGCATATATGATAGAACAGAAATCTAATAAATAAAAAAGCTCATAAGCTAGGCTCTAAAGCACCATGGAACTTTTTTTTAAAATTACATTTATAAGAAGTTTTGTAACATAATCCAATTTAAGTAACCAATATATTCTAAAAAATAGTTCGTCTGCCGCTTTTATCATTTCAATGCGTCATGAGAGCAGCGGAACAGTGAATATATATTGCATTTTTCATTCGGCAGACGATTTCGTTCCTACTATCATGACAAGAGTATGAACCATTATGTATTTCCTAGCTTCCGTAAATTTAACGCTAAAAGAATATTTCTCAGATATAAAGCAACTTCATGAATTCTTAAATATTTTCCTAGAGTTCCTATTGCAGTAAATTAAGAAAATGCCAAACCTAGTACAAAACATGAAAACTTCAGAATTTTCTTTCGAAAACTGCACGCGTTTTAATATAAAAATTTAAAAAAACACTTTCTTTAACAAGAGAGAGAAAAACATTTATGTATTTATTTATGAATGTACTATTTGGCGTTAGAATTGGCAAGTACATAAAACTGGAAAATTTTAATATAACTTTTGAAAAATTTAATAAATATGCTTTTTAAAATTATGGTTTAAACATGAAGCTGAATTTCAGATGCAAGGCACAATTATCATCGACATCAAAAATTATAAAAGATTGATTTATTACAGTAAACAACCATGACCTTTCAATTGAATATAATCTTAAGCATAAAACATAATTTAATGTTCAGCCACGGCTCTAAAATCATTCTTTTTCAAACATAAAGTTTATCTAAAAACTCATATTAAGTAGCTATTTATGTTGTTGTTTTTTTCATATCAATATTTATATCAGTGTTATAAAGATATTTCACAGAAAAAAAATTGTGAACAGTTTATTTTTCTTTGACATTCATATTATTAATGTCATTATATTCAATGGATACTTTAAAAAGTTACGGTTGACAGTTGAAAAGAAAATTAGAAAAATACCAAGCGTAAGTCTTTAATTTTATGTTTTTTTAAAGTTTTTAATGACACAAATGATAGTTGCCTCTTTCACTAGTAAGATCTATCTCACAAATTTTATTGCAATATAAATCTACAATAATCATAAAAGAACTAAAATAACACATTTTTTCGACATTTTTTAAAACAAAATCTTTCACATATTTGCAGAAAGTTCTCTTTGCTCAATAGCCCATTGTGAACTAATAATAAATCTAAGTATTTATGCTTTAATCACAATAATGGTCATGTATGGGTATTATAAGCTCATTTATAAATAAAGTGCTTTTTTATAAAAAAAAAAATTATCAACTGTATACAAGTTAAGATAACTATTCTATAATTGAAAGTGAGCTACTTTTGTTTACTGCTACTTGAGCTACTACTGTGAGCTTTTTTTTTAGCTCATTATCTTCCAATACAGATCTTTTTCTATATTGTATAAAATTCCAGATTAAATTACGGTAAAATGTGCAGGCACACAGGGTGCCAATGCTTTTTACCGTCAAATCCATTTTTACTGGAACATGTTACCAGGGGTCTGTCCAGACATTTTGTGAAAGATCCGTTTTTTGTCAAATTGTGAAAAAATACTAACATTCTTTCAACCAGGGTCTTGCTTTTAAGAATTTGTGCAAACAGGGTCCGGTTATTGCAAAAAATTTTTTTAAGGAGTTTTTAAATTGTAAATAGATACAAGATTATGCTCAGCACTGTAAGATTAAAATTAAAAAAATTAAATTTTCAAAAATAAACAGCAATTGCTGCTTCTGAATTAGAGATGCAACATACAAATATTTGGTATTTAGCCTATATTGCTGAATGCAGAATATTCATTTCGGACGAATAATGGAAGAATCGTCTGCCGAAGACAAAACTTAATTCGTTTACATCCATCTTTCTTGTTTTCTGTCCTAGGAAGGGTTTATTCAATTAAAAAAACAATAATGAAGATAAACAAATTTGTGAACGGTCCGTTTTTATGAAAAGATATTTTGTGAAGGGTCCGCAAATTTCTTCTAAACAGATCCCTGGTTACGGAATAAAAAATCTGATATACGGTAATTTTTACAGTAAAACTTACCGTAAAATCGCTGAATCACAATCATTAAAAATGTTTTTATGAGAATTATGGTATAGTATTTTACGATAGAAACGCCTTTTACGGATCCATTTTTTATTGGAACATGTAGTGGAACAAAAAATCTGATATACCCTTGTTTTTACGGTAATAATTACCGTAAAATCACTGAATCATTCTAATTAAATAAATATTAAACATTACGGCATGATATTTTCCGGTAAAATGGATTTTACGGATGATGAAACTAAAGTGCCGGTACTTTATACCGTTATTTAATCCGTAATTTGTACTTAATAAAATCTTAGAAACTTAAAAAAACTAAATGAAACTTTAAACTTTTGTAAAGTAAATGAAACTTTTTATAGGGTATATAAACATCATGAATATTAATATGATGTTGATTTAATAAAATGACAAATCATACTCTTTTGACTAACTAAAATAAAAACAACAAAAGAATCGCTCTGATAATTGCGGTAGTGATAGAAGCCATGCATAAGTCTAATATTAAAATCACCAATTAATAAAAATCGGAAAAGTTGTTGGAATGGTACCATTGTATAAATATAAGAAATCAGTAAATTGTAAACAGAAAACTATGTTTTGACAGAAACAATTTACAACAGTTACGGTAGATTTAAAGAATTTGTAAAACAAGGAAAAACACGAAAGATAATAAATCAGCAACACGAGTTTTGTTTTATCAAAACTGATATACGCTTTCTTTTTCTTTTCTTTTTTTTTTTATTTAGTTTTTGCTTTTTTTCGACTTAATCTGGGGGATTGTGTGTCGTTTTTCACATGAATAATCAGGTAAATGGAGCCAAGCTGAATAATATTAACGTCGAAATATATAGCGTTGGATTTTTCGCGATGAAAATTTCTTAACTCATGCAGCAGCTATAACAACAATTGTACGTGAGACGACGAAGGTAAAATTTCTGATATGTGTTTAGCAGGTGTTATTTGACGTTTGTTTAAGAGATTTTGGTTAAGGCAATAGAAAAAAAAAATTATGAAACGTCAGTCAAACGCAACCTGTCAATAAAACGAGATATTCCACGAGCTGTATTTTACTGAAATAGTATATTGAATTTATTTAAGGTAATTTGATACCTTTCTATATACCGAAATGACGTAGGTAAAATTTCGGCTTTATAAGGACTTGCTATTTTTAACTTGTAATAAAAACCAAATTGAAAAATATGTTCCATTTTTAATTAAAAGTAGGGATAAAATCTGAGAACACTTTGCCGGAGACTATAAAAAAATTTCGGATCAAATTATGGTATTAAGTACTGGTACTTGGATTGCATCATCTATAAAAACCATTTTAACCATACGTTATATTACAACATAATTTTTAATATTTATTTAATCGAAGTAATTCAGTAATTTCATGTTAATCAGTAGTGTAAAAAATATGGTATATAAGATTTTTATGTTCCTTAATGTTCCAGTAAAAATGTATTTTACGGTAAAAAATACCGGTACCTGAGTGCAGGTACTTTTTACATTAATTTGATCCGGTATATTTTACAGTGTAAAGGCGTGCAATCTTTTTCGGAAGGGCAACACAGAAGAGCACAAATTTTGGAGTCGGGAACAGCGAAGAATTCAGTTTTTATATCCACTATTTGTATTGAAAATTAATTAATATTCAGAACATATACATAACTATTTTAAATTCTAAAAAAAAAAAAAAAAAAAAAAAAACTTGAAATTTAATATACTTAGCCTTCTCTCACAACACGATTTAAACTTTTATGACTTTCACCACATGCTTTGCATGAATGATAAGTCTATAAGTTCAAATATTTTTTAAGATAAATAAGGATATATACACTAGCTTTAGTTAAAATGTATCTTACTCCAGAATACGATTCAGAATCAGCCACTTATGAAATTCATTTGTTTCCTGAGGATATGTATTAATAAAAATAGTTAAGCATTTAATGAAGCATCCTTTAACATTAATTACTTTATAATTCATATATTAGAGAATGGATTCCGGCTAAAAGTTCACTGTAAAAGCTTTAGGTGAAAAAAAATTCCGCATCAAATTACAGTATAAAGTACTGGTACTTTGAGTGCATCATCCGTAAAATCCATTTTACCGCAAAATATTGTTTCGTTATTTTTACGGATATATTTATGCAGTTAGAGTGTTTTAGAAATTTTACTGTATTTACAGTAAAAATTACGGTATTTCAGTTTTTGAAAAAAAACTGGTACTCAGGGTACCGAAATCAGGGTATTTGATCCAAAATATTTTGCAGTGTCGGACAAAACATCATCTTTCGAGTTATCTAAACAGAACAATGATACTAAACGTATCATGGTATATGTTATAGAACGTTAAAATTTAAAGAAAAATCGGCGGGGAGTTGGCAACCAACTTATTACGTACACTATAAAAAGTTTTCTTGTATAGTTGTCACCAGTTTCGGTGATGAGGTAAACAAAATACATTTTTAAGTGCAGAACTACAGTTATCATGCAAAATATTATATGAAATAGACAAAATAAAAATTTTTAAAAAGAATTAATGCGAAATATATGAATAAAAATGTTTTATAAACGAAATGTTTTTGCAATGAAGTCTTTAAATTGATTCTAATACGAATAAAAATATGTGTTATCAGTAAACAAACAAACAAAAAAAGAATAAATAACTAAAAACTTAAACAGTATATAAAAAAAATGTGACACCATGCATTGAGAAAAAATTTTATTTACCTCAACACAAAAAATGGTGGCAACTATACACCAAATTTTTTCATTCTAACAAACACTGCAAATTATAAATTTGACTAGCATTTAAAGTGAGATTCGGAAATATAGAAAGGGGAAAATAAAACTTGCCACAGGGAGAACGATTACACAAACGAACAAGAACTGTTTTTCTTTCTTTTAAAGAATGGAAGAGGAGATTTGTGCTTCGATGGAAATGTTGTGTTCCTGTATTCCTGTAACTCTTGTATTTATTATTGTTTTTTATAAATTTGTCGTGTTACTAAAGAGGTATGATCCGTATTAATAATAAACACATCAAAGTCCTTATTCATAATAAAATACCTAGTTAAGAAAATCGAAAAGTTAAATGTATTAGTCATTATCTGGTCAATTGCACGTTCCCTGAAGCTTAAATAACCGCTTTTAAGCTCTAAATGCGAATCAGTTGTGTTGATTTGGGGAACAGTATGAAAAAAAAGCACATCAATAGCTTTTGAGATCGAACTTTCAGATACTGTCAGGTAATCTCACAATGTTTCTAAGTTCTAATTTAATATATGCTAATTAAATTATGCAGTCGATATTTCAAGCTATGAAATAACACATCAATTAATATTCTGCTGCAGTATGCATAGCCACAATCTGGAAAGTATGGTCTCAATAATTTAAAGAAGCGGTTCTTAATGGTGTTCCGCAAAAAGGTCACAAGTGTTCCGTTTTTAACTAGCAATGTTTTTTTGAAACCTGGAATAGGTTGGCATCCAACCAATAATACATTATTTATTTAATATTAAGGTTATTTTTATGACATTACTTACGTAAAAAAGCAAAATATTTGAAAAAAGAATAATTTAAAAAATATATTTATTTCCAATTTCCATACATAAAATAAATCACAATTTATAACGCTTCTTCAAAAATTATAATTCATCTTATTTTATTCAATTTCAACTTAAAAACTACTAAACTTAACTTAAACTACAAAAACGTAGCCTCTGCATATTTGCGAATTTAACTGCCTAACATAAAACTTATTTTTAAGACTTATGAAACTATGAAAAAACAATAAATATGAATAAATTCACATTAAATCTTTCTGATTAAGAAATAACTTTCAACTTTCTTTCTTTTTAAAAACAAAATAAAAAAATAACTTTCTTGATCTAGAACACATATTTTTCCAAAATGGTACACAAAATAGTCATAGATGAATATTGTGATTACTTAAGCCTTAAATTGTCTAAATTTAATTCATTAAATAAATTTATTTTTAATTAAATTAATTATGTTTTTTTATTGAACAAGAAATTCAAATTAGATCCCAAGATTAATACAACAAAATAACTGTTAATAAATAATAATTAACGAAAATCAGATTTCGAAACATCAAGTCACGGTTGATTCCCATCCATCATTTTAGACATTTTTTTAATTAATCATTCAATTAGTGATATATCTTATATATTTTAACTTTTTATGTTGTTTTTAACAGTTTATATTTGAACTTTTAACGTCGTCCATCGATCCTTAGTTTAATTTCAAAGACGGACTTATTCAAACACTTACGTTTTTACGTTTACGTTTACAATACGTTTATGATTTCAATTTTTTTATTTCGAACAAGACAAAAATTTAAAAAAAAAGTATCACCCGAAACCTATCATTTTTGAAAAGAAAGTACTCTTTAAGTACTTGTACAAAAAAGTACTTGTTATTTTTTTACACATAAAATATGTGAAAGATGCGAAACTCGTATAATATATATATATAAAAAAAAAGTAAAATGTGAAGCAAATTAAATGCCACACGTTTTCTGTGATATGGTTAGTAGAACCAGATGTGACGCCTAACTAACGCATGATCTAAATCCGGCAGACAGACTGTCTACGCCTACGAGTCCGGTAGACAAAGAATCATTAATGTGTCTGCAGGACAGGGAGTTAATATGACGCATAAATAGTCACCGAATCGATTTCGGTTTCAAAAGGTATGAAAGGGTAACTATATGTAAAAAATAGCAGTTGTTTCCAATGGATTGGAATTATATGGTAATTTCATTCATAAAATTAGTCATCTACTATTTTAATAAAGAAATATCTGGGAAACTTAATGAAATATAGGGTTGACAATAAAATATTGAGAGGTATTATTAGAGTAAAAATTAATTTCATAAACAACAATTCAATAAATTGCTGTAAAATTCTTCATCATGAAGTTAAATGTATAAACTACTCAGAAGAAACACTGTTTTTTTTTAGAACAGTTAAAAATTTAAAAGGAATCTAAAAATCTATTTAGAAGTTGAAAGTTTTAAAAAAGAAATTTCTCACAAAATTGAAATGAAAGTTCTAACATTAAATCTACCTTTAAAATTCTGAAGCGTTTATAATTTGTTAACCACAGAAATAAAATTATTTTGAAACCAAAATAATTCTATAACTTAATTAATTGAATTAAAACTGAGTAAAGAATAAAGAGAGTAAAATTGAATAAAGAGATTTTTATAACAAACGATTTTACTGACTTTTCTGGAATCGTTTTTCTTTTTATTATTAGTTTTAAATAAACGTTTCTTATTGGTAAAGAAAAGGAGAGAGCGAAATCAGCCTTCTTGAGTCTAGAATGAAATACTGTCTTTATAAATTTGACGCAAACGATTTTATAAAAATGCATTTTCGTGATCGTTTCCTATTTAAAATTAATTATTTATAACTGAATAAGATATAGCCTTAAAAAAAGAATAAGTCATAGAGGAAGTACATACAGCGCTATTAATAAAATATATTGGAATGACTGAATATCATAAAAGAATGTATTAATTTCACAATATTTTCTAGACATTATTATAAATTAAATTCGATATAATTTGTTCAATAAAGCATAAATTTATGTTTGATCTATTATCACATGTGAATGAATTAAAATAAATGTTTAACAAATTGCTTTTGCAAGAAAAAGTAACAAAATCGAAATAATATTTCGATTCCGATTTGTTTACATTTTGCAAATAACAATATATTTTACTATTTATAAACTGAATTTTTGAGTAAACAATTCACATTCATATAATTTCATTTTTAAAAAATTGGATAATCTTTTTAGTGCCAGTTTTAAACTTATTGGCAAAGGGGAAGTAAAAAACCAACCTATCTCATTAAATTAAAGGCAAATATTTTATAGGCTAGAAAAAAAATGTCTTTCATTTTAAAGCAAATGATTTTATAAAAACACATATTCGGAATCGTTTCTCATCAATTCTCAATTTTTTGTTCAATTGTATTTCAATATATAAATATAGAATACCAAATATTGTTTTTTTACTCGAAATTTATTTTGAATTTCAATTTAATTTAAGTTCTATTCTCACATAAAATAAGAACATAAAATTTACCTATGTAATTCATTACTCATAAAGAAGCTTATAGTATTAATATTACAGGCGAAGGCTTAACAGAAATGACAAAACGAAATGAGAAACTAACTGAAGTAGTGCCATATTTTAAATTAAGCAGACATGTAAAACACCTAGGTATGGCTACTTAATTTTTTTGCATATTTTCTCTATGTCGTCTATTTTTTAAATAATAAAAAAAAAAATAATAATAATAAGAACAATCGCCTAAAAACAATATTTTATTTTAATTTGTATAAACTTGAGAAATATAAGTAATCGTCAGCTTGTTGAACACTTTGTGAAAATTAAAACAAAATTTACTTTCATTATATTGAGGAAATATTAAAACACAATTTTTATTAATACGATATTGGAGTAACCCTTTCAATTCTAGGTCACTGTTTGACCCTGCCCTTGAAAATGTACGCTACCCAGGTAATATTTTGATAGTCGTATCTAATAGGTGTTTCTGATGAGAAACATTCTACACATATCAATAGATAAACGAAACTACATTCATATACATATAAAATAATATAATCAGGTGAAAATAAATAATTTTTCAGTCAACTTTAAGCAAATGTAATCAGTGTAAATGTCCTTACACTGCCGAGATAGAGCATGCGCCGGAAAGACTACCTTTCAGGGGCGACTAAGAGAGGAGGGAGGGAAAATTGCCAGGGCTTCCTTTTATAAGGTGCTTTTAGTGAAGTAAGAGAAAACTTACCCGTTCATGTAGTGATCTGAGATCGTTGGTGACAATTTGTTGCTGGGGCAGCTGAGGTTGCCGGGGCGTCGCTAAGGGCTCCGATTCAGAATCATCGTCCGCTTCGTGTCCACCTTCGTCCGAATCTCCCCGAAGGGACAGGGACGACGGTGGGGTTCGGGACTCTCCATTGGTATCATCACGGTGGGCGGCGATTTCCGCATCAATTTCTCGCTCCATCTGAACAAGAAGGGGGGCGGGCATCCCGTATTTGGTGCCCCGGCGGGCTACTTCTAAAATACACAAAACAACGTTCTTTTCGTTTTTTCTCATCACTAAATCGTCAGTTTCGAAGAGGAGGCACTCTTTGATCTTGAGTGCGCCCCTGCACCAGGCAATAAAATTATGCACGTTGTCTCTGGCATGAAAAGTGCCCGGTTGCACCTCACTCCGGAACACCACTTCCCGGCACTTTTCGTCCAGAATCCGGCCACGACGTTTCGCAACGGCTATCACACGGTTGGCATGCCGGCATAGCACCACTCCAGTTTCTAATTGTTCCATAAAATCGTCCGCGGTGACCGGTAAGTCGTAAAGGGCTTGTAGCCATTCCGCCAAATCTTCTTTCATCGCGTAGAGATACTCCTCGTGACTCCGGAAGGGGCGGAAGGGCCTAGGCCTCGTCCGCCCCGTGGTTGTATCTTCCTCGTCGAACACGGCCATTCGAATGAGAGTCGGAACGGCATGCGGATCAATCCTTCTCGCGATGCGCCGCCGCACGTGACCACTGCACCAAGGCGACGGGGGCGACCTCTTACGAGATGAATAGTAGAATCATACCGCTATCGAATCTTATGATGTTTGTCAAGGTGATTAACTGTTTCGGATGCTGGATGATAAAATTGCATATTTTCGGTTAGCTTCCCGTCATTGCGGAATGGGATTAAAATGAATCTTAAATGGTTCGTAAAATGTTTGGGATTATTCGGTATCATTTATACCCGTAATAGGAAATTTTATCTTCTGTGAATGAATTAATTTGGCTTTTAACGTAATACAATTATCCATGCTTTTTCTTTTCAGAAGATGCATCTCTTTTAAAGCAATGTAATATCATGGATGGGGAATTTGCGAAACATTTAACACTTTGACGAAAAATGTTCATTAAACATATGTTTCGTACCTTTTTTTTTCCATTATTTTGTATTAATTGAGGTCTAAATAAGTGAAAATATTATATTTAGCATTTTAATAATTTTTGTTATAAAATACAGCATCTGTCACCTTTGTCTCTTTTTGCATAAAAAGTAAAATTTTCCAAACATGGTTCACTTCCAAACCATTTTTTTTCTTCAAATTTGTAGTTATTGAAATCTGAAAGAGTAATAACAGTAATTCATTATTGAAATTTCTTTAACTTACAAAATCTATAAATTTTTGAAAATGAATTAAACAAAAAAATGTTTTCAAGCTATTTCTTTTCAATTTTATATTTTAGAACAAATAAAATTTCGAGTATGTAACAGATTTTTTAAGAAACTATTTGACTGCTTTTTAATAATTAAAAAATACCAAAATATATTTCTACTTGTAATTAGAGCATCAGAAAAGAAATATATAAAACGGATAACGGTGAAACACCGTTGTCCGTCAAAACGTTAATGAAGGAAACGTCTGCTTCAAAACGTTAATGAAGTAAATATAAGTTGTTGAGTTAATAAGTTAAGTAAGCAAAAGTTGAAGAGATATTAGTAAACATCTGAAATTAAATAAAACTGAAAATGATTTTTAAATTTATTCTTTTATTTAATTTCAGGTGTTAAATCTGATGTTAAATCTAAATCATCTGTAATTGAAAATGTTTTCTTAATTTATTCTTTTATTTAATTTCAGATGTTAAACATATCTTAAATATTTATTTTATTTTAAGGAGCGATTGTTTTTTTTTTCTGATGTTCGAGCTTTCACACAAATAATAACGTATTTTAAAAAAAAAAATATATGATCTTTAAAAAACAATTTTTTAACAAAACAAATTTAACAACCGAATTTTTCTCTTAATACGGTCGTAACTTTAAAAAAAAAACAATAATAATAATTATGATGACCTTTAAAAAACCTTTTAATGAGGCCATTTTAATATTGACTTGGTGATTTCAATGCAAAAGAAAAAATGAGCCACTCAAGCGCTAACTAGACATAAAAGAAGCAAATAAGAAGAACATATGAAATCAAAACATGATACAAATTTATTTACTTTCTAATGTTTTTTTGTTTTTACGACATGAATAACAATCTAATAATGTTTTTATTCCATTTATTAATACTAGCATTACCTCTTAACTAAACTTAAAATCATGAAGTTAACATTTAGAATGACCAGCGATGGCTCAGTGATTAAAAGCACTGAATTGTCACTGTGTAAATACATTTATTTAAACTCAGTATTTGTAATGACTTGTTGTTCTATTACTTGTTATGTTAGCCTGACAGCTATTTTTCTATCCAACGGTCTTTAACAACCCGCATTTGGCATTTTCTTAAATAAATAAGTAATAATAATTAAAACTTGTTCAGTAAATTGTAAAAGAAATAAAAGTTTGCATTATACTGCAGCAAACTGCAGCAAAAAGAAAAGCTTTAAAAAAGAGAGCGTGTCGTTTAAGGACGTTGGATTATTTTACAAAATAACATTCTTGCGAAGTTCATAGTTGAAGTAGTAGTTCTTTATTTACTTCGCACTAGAGCTTAAAATGGTCTCTTGATGTGGGTCTAGTAAACATTCCTAAGGATGATCCTAAGACATGCCATTAATGTTCTATCCCCTCTGCAGAGGGGATGCCTCACGTTTGTCACTAAATTACGATAAAACAGCTCGACTTTTGGATTTTCAATTTTGACAATAATCACTAGAAAACTTCCAATTATGATAAAATTATATATAGAAATAAAAATACCCATTCAAATGCAGATGAAAGACACCCCTATCGGCGTGCGATGACATTACTGGGCATGGGTTGCTGCGTAATTCTCAATCTTTCTGATATGTTTTACCTCCCTTCCAAGTTCGTTATAGCTATAGAAAACACTAAGTAGTGTTTAATTTTGTAGCTTATTCTAAACCAATGAGAACTGTAATCACTTACTCTACTTAGAATGTTCCAGTTTTTTTTTTTTTTTTTAAATGCCGGGTATTTAGCCGTTCGAGGCTATGTAAACGAATTATCATACCACGCATGCACAATCGAATCTGTACTTTCCCTCCTAAGTTTCAACTTAGATTACTCACCTGCTAGTGTTGTGTTATCTTCTGTATTCTGAGTTTTAAATTTTGTAAATTATTAATAAATTGTGCTTGTTATATATAAGAGTATTTATTCCTAAAACCCCACGCTATGGAACAGCACATAAAATGTCTTGAGTGATATTACAGGAGGACACTATATCTCCGGAGAAAGTTTTTATGGCAAATTGTGTTTCACCTCCATTTCTATTTTAAAATTTTAAGTTTAAGAGCCCAAATGAAACAAGAGTAAAACAAGAAATATAAAATTCAGAAGAAAAAAAATTTAAGACACCGTATTGCAAACAAATTATGACAAGATTATTTCCCCACTGAGTATAGATGGAGTATAATCCTACCACAATTTGTTTGCATTTTCATATTTTGAAAAAAACAAATTTCAGCATTCACAACTTCTTGGTTTACTGTACACTGTTAGAACTTTCACTCTAAAATTATGGTAAAATAACCAGTAGCAGTCTGTCCATTCAATTAACTGTAAAGTTTACGATAAAGAACATTTTTTAAATGTCAGGTTTTGAAACCTTTTACAACTAGTATGGTTAATAAAAAAAAAACGATGAATGCAAAACTACATGGTTTTTAAACTGTTTACCACTATCATGGTTTCAAAATTGTGAAAAAGAAAATTAACTGAACATAGGAGATAGTTTAACAGCTTTATGGTGCTGCCATCTATGCGTGAATGAGAGTATCGTATTCTAACAGTACAGGGTCAAAAGTTGAGAATTGCAATGACACAGGAAACTCTTCATTTGTTGAAGAGAAAGGAGGAAATCTTGCGGAGTCAGAGCTAGGTCTCGAACTGACAGACTAGCCTTCTCAGCTATAACCTGTACTCATCAGAGAAGGAATCAAGTGGCTTCATAAGGTGGGTCTCGTTACCTAATACGATTAGACTTCTAGAATTTTATCGTGCGATAAAATTCCAGTTGTCTAATCGTATTAGGTGGAAGTAGTTAATAAGCAGTTTTTATCACAGTTTGAATACCATCTTATTCAGGGTTATTTGAGTGTTTCGTTTGAATATGGTAAAATAACAATTAAATAAATTGTTATTTAACCATTTTTGCAAAGAAATTTCGAACAGTGTAGATTTACATGAACTCATTTTAAATTTTGAATGAACTTATCTAGAGCAAACAGACTTTACCGGAAACGGTTATATATCGTCTTCTTAGTGAATTTAGAAACTTGGGAAGCCGTTACAAAAACATTTTCAATAAAGAACTGTCTTATTTAAAGACTATACATAAAAAAAAATAGTTTTGCATGTATCGTTGACCATAACATGTTTTTTAAAAGAAAGAAGAAAAAAGACCAATTTATGTTGTTATTGATATTATTAGTAGAATGACACCTGAGATCTTCTTGCACTATGCTCTTCAATTCGTAAATGAAAATTTAATGCATGTTTAAATCAATTGAAGTTCTTTTATTCTCTGTACCGTATCCAATTTAACGTCGTTAATGTAATCTCTAAATTCTTTATAATGACTAAAATTGACATCCTAAACTGTATTCGGCTGAGATTTTAAAAAACAAGATAAAATTTTAAAACTCGATTTGAGATTCTGGAGAAGAAAAAAAAAAGTAATTTATTGAAATTAATATTTTACAAAAAAAAAAAATAATAATAATAATTATAAACAAAGATTAACAATATTGTGACTTGTCATCATTGGCGTAGGTCATACCAAGTTTAGTGACATCATAATGTAACCCAAGGTTATTTTGCTGTCATGCTTGTCATATGAGCGATTTGTCATCGTTGTTTTGATCAGTATCGGTTTGATTCATTTGATAATAGGTTAATTCACGTATAACCATTTCCGAAAATACTTATCGTTTCACGCAGTCATGTTGATACTTAAAAAAGGTATGATAGAAAAAAAAGGTGTTGATATTGATGCGAATCAAAACAAACAAGGTTATATATCAGCGCTGTTTTATTTATACTCTCGTATCATAGCATTGCTTTTGTTTTTTCACAAACTTGATTGTGGCCTAATCGAATAGTTAGGAAACAAATTCTATTGCTACAATTTTTTTAGAAAGTATATTTTTAGGGCTAAAAACAATTCAGAACTGCAAATAAAGTAATTTTTTTTTAAATTTTAAAGAAAATCTTATCGAATAGTTAGCTTAATAGAATATAGTTTGTTCACCAGGAGTTCGCACTTGGCTCCACCTCCTCGGAAGCAGAGTTCATTTCACCGCGGGAGTACGAGGAGGAACATCTCCGCGCTTGAAAATGAGACAACCCTTAATGCGCGCCAAAAGCAAACAGTGAATTCTTTTTCAGTCACTTACTTCCCTTTATCATCTGCTATTATACCTTTTGCTAATCTAGCTAATTAAGTATATTTTAAACCTAAAAACTGCTGTTTTCCCTGCAATATGTCTCAAAAAGGGCAAACTATTCACTCAGAAGAGAAATATCATCAAATTTATGAATATTTAATGTTAGAAAAATGCACATAAAGATTGCGAAATAAATATTTTTGTCAGACAATCGCCAAATAGCAACTTTGTTCAGGATTGTTCAAATCCTTCTCCCCAAAATAGCGTTATAGCATCGCCGGATACCACGTGATGAAGGTGGAGCCAAGTACCAACTCCTGGTGAACGAATTATAGTTAGGAAACGATTCCGTTTCTACAATTTTGTAAAAAAAATTATATTTTTAGGGTTAAAAACATTTCGGAACAGCAAATAAAATAATTTTTATTAAATTTTGAAGCAAATCTAATCGAATAGTTTGGAAATGATTTTGTTGCTACAATGTGTTTAAAAAGTATAATTTTAGGGCTAAAAACATTTCGGAACAGTAAATAAAATAATCTTTATTAAATTTTAAAGGAAATCTAATCGAACAGCTAGCCTAATAAAATAGTTTGAAAACGATTTTATTGCTAATTTTTTTAAAGTATATTTTAGGGTTAAAAATATTTCAAAGCAGCACCATAAAGTAATTTTTATTTTTAAAAAAAGTTGTGATATAAGCATTAAAAGTATTTATTTAAAAGAGGGAATGTTTAGCTGAAAAATATATTTTTTAAACAGGTGATTTTTCCACCATTAATAAACAAAAAGTTAACTTTAAATGAAGAATTATAATTTTATCTACCATTTTCTTAATCATATTTTTACTGTATTTGATGGTTCTTTTACTCAGTAAATACTCACTTTATGCATTCATCACCTGCATTTCTTTTTATTTTAACAGTGCGCAGCTACACAGAGAAAAAAAATTCAAGAAAAGTTACTGTACTGTATGGTAAAAAAATCACATAATTCAGGTTGAAAAAAAACAAAATAAACGGTATTTAAACCATTCATTAGATAATCTTTTCGTTCATATAGTAACGGTTTATCAGAAATTCTGGTTTTCAAAATTTTGGTTCTTATTATCACTCATTTCTTAAAAAATACAAAAACTTAAAAGTGAATTTAACCGAATAAATGGCTTTTATACCACGCTCTAAAGTATCATCAACACCCAACCATGGCCAAGCATCTGGCCCCATTTTTAGATCTCTACCTTTTAACGATCATGATAGGAAGGCCACGCAGTTTTAACCGTGGTGTTAGACGACGTGGACAGCGCCTGAGCTGATACCTCTCTATCTTAACTTTCACACGACTAACAACAAAAGAACTTTCAGCCATGACAGATTTATTGTGCGCCTTGCAGCATATACACGTCATTTGCTTTGTAAGCCAGCGGGATCGAACTCACAACCCCCAGATCTCAAACCAGCGGTGTGAGCGACGTGTTTACCAACTGCTCCAGAGGAGCGCTTAGGTATCATGATACCGAAAGTGTACCACATTTACTAAACTTTATCCTATATTATCATACCATATTTTATTGCTAATTTTATCGTAATCACTGTAAAGGTACTTCGGTAAAAATTACCGAGCTTTTTGGTGTTCCCACAGAGTTAGAAACACTATAAAACCATATTTTGGTAGTTATTACCATAATTTTTTTCTCAGTGTACTTTGTCAATGTAACTTTTCACAATATGTTTTTTACCAACCATTTCCATTCTGTTAGCATACCTAATGGAAATGGGGTGTTTATTATTACTTTAAAAGCTTTATTCTCAATAATAAGGATAATTTAAATAACAGTGACAATCCAACAATTTTTTCTAATATTGTTCAATGAATTAAGCAACTTCAAAAAAAATTTGTAATTACTCCCATAGACAAAGCTAACAATAATTATGCAATCTTCTGTAAAAATTTCTATGTTGAACTTTTAAATACAGAATTAAAAAATAGTAAAAATTTTAAACTTAGTAATTTGAATAATAATATTGTCATTAAAAAAATTTTAGTTATATATAAGAGATTAAAAATTAAAATTAGCAATATACAATTTCCTTACTTAATTATCAGTCCGAAATTTCATAAAATTCCTGTTAAATTTAAAACTATCACATGTGGATCTAATACTTATCTAACTAAACCTGGCACCATTTTCTCTAACTACTTAAATAAAATTATTAACAGTATTTCTAAAGAAGGCTTCTCTTGGATTATCACTAATAATCAACCGATTTTAGATTTCATTAAACATAATAAAATTAATTCTATTGCAACTTTTGATTTCCAGGATCTTTTCAATAGCATCCCCCTTTCTAAACTAAAAGATGTCCTTTTGAATTATTACTATGATTTCAAAAATATCCTTTGTTGCGATTTTGATTATTGGGAAATTCTGATTAATTTTTGTCTTTTTAATAATTATCTATACAATGGAAGGAATATTTTTCTTCAAATTGATGGAATACCACAAGGTTCTAATTATTCATCTCTCTCAGCTAACTTATTTTTGCATTATTATGAAAAAAATTACACTCTTAGTATTAAATTTGTTTTTAGATATATTGATGACTTAATTATCTTTAATTTTCAAGACTATACTATTTTATTAAATGATATTTACCCCGAGGAATTAATCTTGCTTCGTAATCATGATGATAATATTAATTTAAATTTTTTGGATTTGGGTATTATAAAAGAAGAAAATATCTGCTTTGTTGATTTATACGATAAAAGAAATGATTTTAATTTTAATATAAATAAACTAATTACTTGGAATTCTAATGTTTCTAGGAGCATCTATTTAAATACTACTTTTAATGAAATTAATAGAATTAAAAGAATATGTAGTAATATTTATTTATCCAAAAACCAAATCGATAAACTCTTTCAAAATTTGATAAAAAACAATAGATACCCAACTAAAGTAATAAAATTCTATATAAAATCATTGAGTTAATCGCATATTTTGTAAATATATTTACTAAAAATTTTCTTTATTTATACAATTTTCCCATGTGCAAATCCATTTCGGGTAAATCCGTGGCCAAAAAAAAAAAAAAAATTTTTTTTTTTCTAATATTTCTTCCTTAATATGTATAATTTTTCCATGTGCAAATTCATTTCGGGCAAATCCGTGTCTAAAATTATGTGCAAAACTGGCAATTCATGTTTCTTTCTCTTTTCTATTTTATATTTTTTTCTTAAATAAATATTTTTTTTCTAAAATTATTTATAGTCAACTTCTTTAAATTATCCAGTATAATATTACCTCGCGCACATCCGTTTTCTGACCCATCCTTGGTAACTAACAAATCAAACGGACTTCAGTAATGCAGCAAGAAACTACTTTAAACTCCTCTAGTTACACTCAATTTACGCTTTTGTTTTCATATTTTGCAATCTGGCAATCTTGTTACGTAAACATTTTAAATCATTCTTGAAAAATTTCCCGTTCATGTAAGTTCGCTTTATTTCACTGCTCGCTTTATAGATTTTGTTTTATTCTGCTCTTCCTTGATATTTTATTTTGTGTTTTTACGCGTCATTTTTACTTATTGTGTTAAAATTTTTTTTGTCGTAATTTTTGTAAAAAACTTTTTTTGAGTGCTCCTCACACGATTGTATTGATATATTTTGCTTAGGCTATATTGATACAATATTAGAAAGCACTCTTTTTCGGATATAATCGTGTGGGCTGATGAAAAGATTATATCTTTTATTTTCCGGTTTTTAAAAAAAACTTTATCCTTTTTTTCTTTAATTAATTAATTCTTTTTCTTTCCTCAGTTGTTTGTCATTTTTATTATTTCCCCCCTCCTTTTTTCATTTGTTTGTAATTTACCTTTGTTTTATCTTCATTTTAAACTTATCTTATGAGTTCTATTTACTTGCAGCTTATGATGATATAAATGATACTTATTGTTTTTCCTAATTTTTTTCTGTTTTTTTTTTTTTTTTTGTATTTATTTATTTTGCTATATATATATATATATATATATATATATATATATATATATATATATATATATATATATATATATATATATATATATATATATATATGTATATATATATGTATGTATGTATATTCATAAATTTAAAATAATCTTATAAATTTTTAATACTTTTTGCTATATTATTTATTTACGCAAGGTACCATGTACAGCTGATACTCAAAAATTTAAGTTTCTTAATATCAAATTAAAAAAAAAATAATGTTTGTTTTTATCTAATATTACATTATGTTTACATTGTTAATATTTGCATTGCGCCTCTAAATTTAAAAAACAAAAATATTGCTTTAGTTTATTTTTTGAAGAATGAGTTTTTTAATTATATCTTTCGATGATTAATCGTAAAAATATTTAGTTCATGCTACCAGAAAAAAAACACCTTTAAATTTGAAGCTGAATTGAAATTATTTAGATTTTTTCTTTGCCTGTAATGTTTAAAATAAAACAATAAACAAAGCATCAAGGTATAGCTAGAAGAGATTACGCACAGCTCAAATAATAAAACTGTAATAAATAAATAAATAAATAAAGTAACTAATAAAATAAACTTAGATTTTTTTTCTTTGCCTTTAATTTTTAAAATAAAACAATAAAAAACATTAAGGTAAAGCTAGAAGTGATTATGCACAGTTCAAATAATAAAACTGTAATGAATAAAAAATAAAACAACTAATAAATAAAATAAATTTAGATTTCTTTTGCCTGTAATGTTTAAAATAAAACAATAAAAAACATTAAGGTAAAGCTAGAAGAGATTAAAACGCAATAAATTCTAGAAGACTTTTTTGTGCAATCTGTTTTTGCAAGGTAGGAAAAGTTGCAGCGCATAGGCACGAAAAATTCTTAATAATAATAAGTACTATTAAATTGTTTACAATGATAAATAAACTTATATGGCATCGCTTAAGATTTTTGTAAACAAAAGTTTTAAATGAAATATGCAAGTTAATTTCGATTATAAATCTTTATCATTTTTCTATAAAATAGTCACTAGATCAACAAAAAAAGAAGAAAAATTTATGTATATATACATATATATATATACATATATATATATATATATATATATATATATATATATATATATATATATATATATATATATATATATATGTGTGTGTGTTGGCACAATACATGATTCGAAATTCATTCTTTTTAGAGTACCATATGAGTTTTAAACTAAATAATATTTTCATTTTTGTTTCCGAAACTTTACATTTAATACGGCATACAAAACTTTACAGTAATGCATCATGCAGTGCATCCAAACTTATACCTATAACAACTTAACTCCCTTAGACCCATCAAAAATACTACCGATACAATTCCAGGTATAGGCGTGTAAAGTCCCTGCACTGTAAATAATTCCGGATCAAATTACGGTATAAAGTACATTATACAAGTTTTGTGCATCATCCGTAAAATCCGTTCTACAGTAAAATGCTATACCGTAAGTTTTACTGTAATATTTATTTAATTAGAGGGATTCAGAGATTTTACGGTAATTATTACTGTAAAAATTACGGTATATCAGATTTTATGTTTTATAGCATGTTCCGGTTAAAATGGATATTACGGTAAAAGGTACCATCATCCTGGGTACGGGTATTTTTAACATAATTTGATCTGGGATTTATTACAGAGTGGGCAAAACTGTCCTGAAATTACTCGGCCACGTATTACTTTTATGTTAAATAAAATAGATAAAGCCACCTTTTTTTTATTATTCAGGAAGGCCACCAGTTTTAAATTTAGAAAAAGCAAAAGCCTGGACTAACGCTCATAAGGTTAATGTGTGCCGGCTAGAAAAATTGATATCGATATCTAAAGACAAGCTGTTCTTTCCTATAGACATCCAGTTCAACATACCAATTTTAAGTGTCTGATCCATCTACCCCACAGTAAATCAAAAACAATATTTTTTTCTAAGTGTAAGAATGAGAAAAAGTGCTTTCGTGTCAAAAGTGCTCAAATGTCTTCATATTCAACCATAAGTACGATAACGCTTTAATTGTTAAAAAATAAGAGTAGTATTGAAAATAAATTGTATCGGAAAAATAATTCTTATAAACTTTATAATAAAGTTTTAGGTATCCTTACAAAAAAGGAATTTAGGAGAAGAATGGTGTGAAAACAACTTTTAGAAAATAATCACTGTTAGATATTTTATAAAATGATATTTCAAATTCAATGAATAAATATTTTAGAAATATTAACTTCGAAGTATTTATTTTTTATTTTTCATCAATGTGCATTTTTATAAATAACTTTTAATGTGCTCCAGTGCACGAGAAAATTAATAGACCACCCTGAATAACTTTTAATCTAATGATAGGATAAAAAAGTCATATTTTAAAAATTCAATTTCTCAGGAACTATTCGTCCGATTTCACTCAAATTTTGCATTTTGCCATTTAAAATTTCAATCTTTAAAATGAGGTAAAAAATTGCCTACCATCTTACAATTCAAAAGTTTTTCCGGCTATTGATAAATAAAATAATACAAAATTATAAATATTTAGTGAAAGGTATTTTTTGCACATTTTTTTCGATTCTCGAGCTATGCAAATAGTAAAATTAACATTAAGGGGCCCAAATTTTGGACCACTCTCCTGACCAATTCGTGGGACCATGTTTCCCAGATTGCTGCCGCCCTCTATATTTTGGGAGTCAAAAATCCGAATCCGTCGAAAAAGGCTTAGGTTTATTCTGAGAAAGTACCATTTTAGGTCTAATTTCGTAACTTAAATTATAATCTGCGCTAACTAATTAGCATATTTGAGGTCACCCCTTCGAACCTTTAAAATTAATGAATGTAAAGAAACGATCATAAGTTATTTAGATTGGTCCATATTTTTTTGCGCGCTCGCTACATAAGGTCATTTTTGACCCTGAAATTTTCGAACACCAATGTCTTATACCGCAATTATAAAAAAGAAAATATCTGTGAAAAATAATATATTTAGTGTCCATTTTTCTCACGTTCTCAATGCTGGACGAAGGATTAAATAAAGGCTCTTCCTCCAAGTTGTAAAAAGCGATATTTTTTCTATTTGTGTACATAAATTGCCTGGAGCACTGTAAAATTCACATATCGCGAGGCGCTGATGCATATCTTTTGTTAAAAGAACTTTTTGTTTTCATCGCCATCGGCACTTATTTATTTTCATCCAAAAGAACAGCAATTTTTCTTTCACTTCGTTTCATTTCACTATTTCCACTTCATCTGCTATCGCTCATACGATAAGAAAAAAAAGTCATTCTCTTTTTTTCTTTTTTTTTCCCCTTGGAATCTTCATTGTGTTTAGATTTACCGTTACTTTAGCATTATTTGCAGACATTTTATTTCGCGTATTTTTAGCATCATTTACTTTTTAAGCAATTATTGAAAGAAGAGGAAAACGAAATTAGAAATGGAGGCGTAATTAATATCGCCAGTTAGCATTTGAAGTTATCGTCTGATCGAAAATTCACGATAATGATCGATCCCTTCTTAAAATAGTTTTTGTCTTTAATCATCTTCTGAAAATTATCAGACGAAAAAATATTTTATCCTCGCAAACAAGTCAGTATTTTATGAAGCGTATTACAAAGTATTGCAGGAAGTAAAATCGTCAACACGCAATCTAGATTAATTATATATATACGTGATACTAATTATACATATATATCAATACGTGATTAAATCCTCTTTTTATTTTGAGACAAATTTTATAAATTTTTTTCATTTTTAGCAGTTAATCTTATTTTTGTTCATACAAAAATAATTTTAAAGACAGTTAAAGTAATTTAAGATCTAGTATGACTATAAAACATATGGGAGTTTTTTGAATTAAATTTATGAAAAAAATTGAAATTAAAAAGAAAAACTTTTTATTTCAGTTGTATTATTTTATTTTATTTTATAACCGTCGTGGAACGGCCGACCTAATTTTTGGGTTTACGAATGCTAATGTTCAACTCCCTTGTAATTTTGAACCCAAACCAGAAGACAAGGGAACTCCTGTGACAAGTATTGGGAGAAACTTGCCTTCGTTCAGGACTTTTTTGTGAAACTAGCCCGCATTTGCGTTAAATGGAGAGGAAAACCACGAAATCCTCTCACGGTTATCCAGACGCAAGGGGCCCAAGATTTAGTAGATCTAAATACAAAACTATATAAACTTTAATTACTTTCCATTTAAGAACTGGTACTCGGGCATCCGGGTGAACTCCATTGCCTGCGTTCATTTATGCGTGACTACTGTTAATATTCTGTATTTAATTTTCTTCTACTAATTACGAGACTAATAAAAACAGACTTACAAATGTATTAAATTTTGAAGTACGAAGAGACAAAACATGTATTGGACTAACTTCCGATTTTTCTGGTAACGTTAAACTATTAATGTTCAAGATAAACATTTCTTTGCACTTTGGAAAATCAAGTAAAAAACTACTAAAACAAATAAAATTAAACTCAGTGGCGCGACAGCCCATAGAGGGTCAAGGCCTACTGTGCCAATCTCCGTTTTCTTGACCTTTGAGCTCTGGGGTGCAAGAGCAGATGTTCAGATTGGGTGGTCAGCCTAACTCGAAACCCCCCCCCCCCCGTTAGGAAAATTTGCCATAGGTTTGCCATAAAAAAATGCCATAGGATATTCCTATGGAGTTTTGCCTATGACAAAATTTTGCCATACACTTTTACCATACATGTATGGCAAATATTTGCCATACGTGTATGGCAAAAGTGCATGGTAAAATTTTACCATAGGCAAAACCCCATAGAAATATCCTATGGCATTTGTTTATATTAAATTTTGCCATACATGTATGGCAAAAATTTGCCATACGTATATAGCAAAATTTTACCATAGGCGAAACCCCATAGGAATATCTTATGGCATTTTTTATATTAAATTTTGCCATACGTGTATGGCAAAAGTTTGCCATACATATATGGCAAAAGTGTATGGCAAAATTTTACCATAAGCAAAACCCCATAGGAATATCCTATGGCATTTTTCATGGCATATTTTTGCCATAAAACAAAGGTATGCTATAGCTTAGAAAGAAATTTTTCCATAAGCTATGGTACACCTTTGCCATACAGCTATGGCAACATTTCTTCATTGGTATTTTATCATAGAGTTATGCATCAAAAATAATCTAATTTAATCTAATAATAATCTAAATCTAATTTTTTAATATTAAAAAAATTGCACCAACACTACATTATATGGTCTCCTAAAAAACTAAAAAAAAAATTGAAATTACTCATTGGCGATTCTTAATATAACAAAATTTTTCTGTTTTTGTTAACGTCATTAGAGTAAATATTTGGCGATTTTTAAAAAAGTTTAATAACAAAATATTTCAGTTATTTGTCCACTTTGAAGTCAAAATATTTCTTATATATATTTTCCATGACAAGATGGCATGATACAGTGTTTAAAATTACATAGTTTCCCCCAAGTGATATAAGTCACTTTAATTGTGGCTTTTTTATGTTCCTTGGCGAAAAAGCTTACTCCTAACTCGTAGCCACTTCTTGGCAAACAACTACATACTTAAAAAAAAAAAAATTGGCGAGACAGATCACACACACAATACGGAAATATCCCCAAAGATAATAAATAATAAACACAATAAGCAAAGGGAAAAACTAATATTAATAAAGGAAGATTGACCATTTTGAGTGAGAAACGTTAAGTCCAGGCAGGGGAAAGGTAAATGTGTGAGTAAGAAGTGTTTTTTTTTTTTTTTCTAGTAAAGAAATAATATACTAACGAGTGGCGTGGGTGAGTCCCCCTCAGACCCCAGAGAGGTTCATACTATGAGCACACAAAAAGATGTAAGAAGTGTTTTAAATAGAGGGGATGTTCCATAGGATTTAGGCAAAGATAATATCGTCACAATAACAAGGAAAAAGTACTCATCAAATGAAGGATGGGCAAGAGACATGAAGTTTAAGAATATTAACTTATAAACAGTAACAACTGATTGCTAAATCAACAATAGATTAAGCAAGAAAATGGCGAGGAAAAGATAAATTGTACTTGGCCAGGGATAGTAAGCAAAAGAATAATGTTAAATGGTTCTGTTATAGAAAATCGCTCTGTTAAAATCCATATTACCTAAAAAACAATGTAGTACAGTCAATGTAAGAAGTATACTGATAACTAGAAATGTATGGCACTAAAAAGAATTTAAAATAAATTAGTTACAACCATGGAGCAACTTGACATGTGGTCCAGCTTCTATTTTGAGATGTGGCCCATCATAATAAAAAGATAAGATCTTGAACTATCTTTAAACAAGCGTCGTTGAAAAATTAACCTTAATATATGTAGGATATTTTGAATTACATTGTACCAGGTCAGGTGTAAATAGAAATGAACAGAGACAATGTATAAAGATTTTTTATGAGACACACATAATAAAATATAATATAAAATAATAATACCCTAATATACGTAGATTGATATCAATAACATTGCCTGGGCCTATGTATAGCAAGAAAACATTTAGTAATATAATGTAAACACTGACTTTGATAAAAGTATGAAGCAACATTAGATTGAGATTATAACTGGAGAGAATAAGGTTTATTCAAAAAATTATTAATTAAAAGAAGATGGATATGGCGTAATTGGAGGCACTTAACTGTATTTGTATTCATATGGTTTGTTTTGATCTTGTTATGGGAAATAGAACGGCAATTATAATGAAAAGTGGATCAACTTTAAATAAAGTTTAAAAAAATCACAGGGTGGGTTAAAAAATAAAAGAGATATGCCGTTATATTAAGAACAATTGGTAAAAAGACATATAGAAAAAATGTAATGAGAATAAAAACGATAAGATATTAAAAGTATGCAAAGTCAGCGTTTACAAATTGGCGATTTTTAACATTGCGAAATCTTATACCCAAAAAAGACACATTTTGAAAAGATAACTGTAATAAATATACCAGGCAGCCAAAACATGAAAAAAAAATATATAGATCAGAATCGCAATCGCATAGGCGAGTGCAAAGAAAAATCATTATGTAGAAATTAAAATTAAAAAGAAGTAAAAATTTATTCAAATTTAGCGTTGAAAAGTAATCTAATTGAAATGCGTGTTAAAATGGCGGCCTGGTACTCTAAGCCTAAATCCATGGAACGTCGGATTTTAAAAACTCATAAATGAAAAATAAACCTCTCCAGAGACCAAAAAAAAAACTCACCGGAGATGCCTTGAGGGGTTACATCAAAGAAATAGTAGGTTTTAATATGAAAAAACAGGTATTAAATGCTTTTTTGAAAAATATTTATCAGGCTACTTAAGAGACGTTGTAGCAGTGGTGGAAGCTAGTAGATCAAGGAGCCATTGGCCTATGATGTCATGCCATATAAATGCCATACAGGTCTCTATGGTTACCCATTGGCCTATGGTATCCTGCCATACAAATTTCTATGGTAGCCATTGGCTTATGGGGTTGTGCCATACAAATCTCAATGGTAACCATAGGCGTATGGTATCTTGCTATACAAATTTCTATGGTAGCCATAGGCTTATGGGGTTGTGCCATACAAATCTCTATGGTAACCATAGGCGTATGGTATCTTGCCATACAAATTTCTATGGTAGCCATAGGTTGCTATAGATTACCATAGGTCTCCCTATGGCAAATTTTCCTAAGGGCCAGTGTTTTAGTTCTCAAGTATGCTTGGTACTCATTTTATCGACCCACTCAAGGGACCTCACTCTGAGACAGCCTTGTGCAGTTCGAGGATCGAACCAAGAACCTGTGGCACGACACCAGGCATCACTAAAACAAATACTGCTCGGAAAAAAAGTTCTTTTTGCTAAAATGGTGGCATGTTTCTAAAATCTGGAAACATAGTACAAAATTTGAAGTTCGGAAAGATTCGGAAGAGGAAAAGAATTTAATCTCGAACACCAATATTAATGTTTTTTTACCTACTCATGCTTGAAAATTTATAACTAATATTATGATATAGTCGTAAGAATAATATACAAAGAGTTTCCACTCTAAAATTAGAGCAGATAAAAAGGCGAAGCGTTTTTTTTTTTTTTTTTTTTTTTTTTTTTTTTTTCTAGCCCAAACTGTTTTAGAGGCCACACTAAGGCAAAAAATTAACTACTAGTTAAGACTGATGAATTTATCCTTTTCTTTTATTACTTTACTTGAATTTATGATGTTTGTTCCGTTACTTGTTGTTTTTAATTCTGTTAAATATTTGGATGGCGATTCTTAACGGATATTGTGTTAATGAAAACAAAACTACAAAAGCAAAGCTGTAAAGTAAATTACATTTTTTATTAAATATTTTCATTTCTCACTGTTTCACTTGTTTTTAAGTTTATTTATGTGTTTATGGATAGATAGATAGATAGATAGATAAATAGATATAATTTTAATTTTTTAAAAAATAATTTTGAGAATTTATGATGCAATTTTAAAATCATTCCTGAAAAAAGTACGCTAAAAATAATAAGGTAATTAAGGATTAAATATTTTTATTAAACTAATGTATTGGAGTATCCGTAAAAATTTCATACTTTAATTTATAAATTGTGTATATCTTATAAACTTATTTTAACAGATGTTTTAGAAAAAGTCCGGATGTAAAGTGTTTTTTAATATCCAGTATTAAAAAAAAAAAAAAACAGCCTTGGGGGAAAATAAATAAATAATGTGTTATTTTTATTTAGAGTGTGTATAAATTAAATTAAATGACAAAATAATGTAATTGTACTAATAAAGTGGGCTGAAGTTTTTTTTAAAAAAACACACTTTAATGTTCGTAGATGAAAAACTATTCTCATGAAATGTATTTTCTTTGGACCATTCATCATTTTTATTGTATTGTACTCTCCTGAGTTCGAAAAAGCGCTTCCGATAATACTGAATTAATAAAAAGATCTAAAAGGTTTCTGCTCTTTATTACAGTTACTTTCGCAAAAGGAAAAATTTAAAGGCTTATAACTAAAACAAAAGTTTCATAACTGTCAAAGTGAATTCTAACTTTCTATAAGTTTTGATAATTTATTTATTAACTGACAAAAAAAAAATGAAAAAGAAATAGACAATAGTTTTGCACTATTGAGAAATATGCGTCACTAAAATATAATAAGAAAAGAGAGTAGCAAAATTCTTTCAGCTTTAGAATCAATATTAAACAATAGAGAAATCTTAAATAAAAAATCTGACACAAATAAACTTAATTTTTAAAATACAAAAAAACAACGCTTGCAATTTATTATTTATTACAACCAATTATATTTGAGAAAATTACATCAATCATTCAGGTACTAGCACATTTTAGCGGATAACTTAAGGAAAAAGTGAACCAATTAAAGTGAAATTTTATGTAAAGAATACATCAAAGTATATCAGAAACGATCAAAACAAAAAGTTAATGACACGAGCTCAATATCATGAGTTCATAGCAAGGTGTTCTAAAAATGATGTAGTAAAATGGACCTTGAGGAAGGTTTAATATGAGGTATGAATCCCCTTGTCAGTAATACACGTCTCCCGACAAACTCTTATGTTGTTTGTGAGATTGATAAATATTGAAAAATTAATTTGATGTTTTTGGACATTAAATTCTATTCCTCAGTTGAACTTATTTTTAGCCTTGGGAATCTTTAAAGTACTGCAAGCTGAAAGAAAAACTAGAAAAGTACTGCAAGTTTAAAAGAAAGTGCTGCAAGCTGCAATTGTTTTGCCACGAGCATCCCAGATATCTTCGATTGGATTCAGGTAAGGAGATCTGACTGGCCATTTCTTTCTATGAATATTATCGGCCTGAAGGTATTCCTAGACTAGCCCAACAAAGTGTGGGTAGTTGTTGTATTTCATAAAAATGCACAATACATCTGAAAATGTTTATATCGAGCTCTAAGACGTAAGCACTGAACAGTTTAGAGAAGTCAGGGTGCCTTCATGACATTCTAGGAGGGTTAACCTGAATTGGTGCAGGTATCATCAATCTTTGACGCAGACACAGTGGAAGTATGTTCTCAAGTCTCCATTAAATCTGAACAATGATTCTCGACGCGTTGAGTTGTCAAAATAATTAATCGAAGTTTTTGAAGAAATAAATTTCAAAAATCCCAAACTGAAGTAGCAAATTAATTTGGAATTTCTCAAGTTTCAAAGACAAAAAAATAAAAGAAAAAATTTAAATTATTCGAAAGGAAATTGAAATTATTCGCAAGTCTTAGTAAAAAAAGAAAAGGAAAATCGAATTTGGATAAATTGACGAATTAAACGGGTATAAAAACCGTCTTTAAGTACAGATTTTTTTTTAAAGGAACAAAATAATATAGTAGTTGAATTATTTTTTTCATTAACATGGATTTACTTTTATATAACTTTAAATGGCATTTATATATTATAATACTAACATAGACAGCTAATATAATAATTGTTAATTGATCATAAAATAGAGTTTATTTATAAAACAAAAACTATACTTTGCATTCGATACTATTAAAAAGTAAAATTTGGTAAAAATTAAGAACTTAAAATTGAATAATGCAATCCCCTTTTATTCGAATAACCCGCTTAATTGAATAGTGTTAGCTGGAACCAATAGTATTCCGTTAAGTGGGGTTGACTGTATAAGTACGCGCTTGGAGCTTGAAATCCATTTGGCGTACACTTTGATGTAAACAGGTTCTCTCCATGGGGATAATGGCTTTTTTTAACTTGCAACGGAGAATAGTCACCGAAGAATAGCAACTTGGTCATTCTCTCGTTTGTTATTTTGGTAATTTAGCATTTAAAAAAATATTTCGAAAGTTATTCTTAACTTTAACTCATACGACTGAGCAAACACCTAATAATCGTGGCAAATACTACACTATCGATGTTTATAAAAAATCTATTTACTATTTCACAAATCTATTTAAATGCATTGAAGTAAATTTAAATTTCTTCTAATGCTGTTATTGTTTTTAAAATTTAATATTGTCAATGTATTTTTTATGCTACTTACTTGACTCCAGAAATATCTACGACAAAAAACAGTTAATCATTAACGTTGGACGCGATAGCCTGGTTGGTAGGACACTAAGCCCATGTCCAAGAGGTCGTGGGTTTGATCCTCGCCGGCCGAAGACTCCCCGTGTAGTAAATGGTGACTGATGCACGTTAAATCTGCCGAGTCTCAAAGTACTCCTTGTTCCCATAACAAATCATACATTTGGGGTACTGATCCAGGAGTTTCCTTGTCTTCTGGATTCGTTCAAAATTATAAGGCTACAGGAGTTGAACATTAGTAGTCATAAACCCAAAATTGGGTCGGCTGTTCAACGACGGTTATAAAATAAAATAAAATAATCATTAATATTAACGTATTTCATTTGAAAAAAAAGAATATTCTTTTTTGGGTGTATGTTAAGTTTCTTAGTTAAGATCAGTAGTTATTTAGTGATGTCACCATGAACTATAATACTTAAAGACGATTCAATCTGACGTCATCATGATGGGTTTTTTGAAGTTTGTCCTGGCCCAACTGTCTACTACATCATCCTCTAGAAATGTTTAACGGAAACAGTTAGTTGATTTAGTAGATATGAATAGTTACAATTCTACGGTATTTTTTGGAGTGATTGTGTCATTTTTTTAAATTTCCTTCTGTGCCATTACATTTGTCACATGAATGAATAATAGTTCTTAGTGATTGATTGTTTTAAAATTGAATTTTTATGCTTTATTTCATTCGAAATGAATGAATTAAGATCGAATTGCGTGAATTTATGTTAGTTTTTTTTAAATAGTTTCCTACCGTGCATTTGTGTAAAAACATAAATTTTTCTAATCAACTCCAAATGTTTTATTTTACATTTTAGTTCGATAATCCGTACTTCTGTCTATTATATGTTCTAGCATTAGAATGGAAACTCTGTATATTTTTCTCCGTGTCTGTTACTGTTTATCGTAAAAAGATAATTGCGGTTTACCGTTCCATGTGTTTTCATTGAACAAACAAAATTACGATCATTAAATGGCACTGGTCAATATCAGCAAGCCTGCTTGGTGAAACCAAGCGAATTTAACGCAAATGGTGTGTTTCTTGTTATTCAGTGGCGCCATCTATCGCCAAGAATACGACTTCAGCCACACACGCCTCACAACCCGTTAATAGGGCGGCCCATTCATTCATAAATCATAATTTTGACCTGAAACAGAGAACGATGAATCTCCAATTCAGTATCCCCAGAGGTATAATTTGTTATGGGAACGTGGAAGACTTTGTGACCCGACAGATTTAACGGGCACCATTTATCACGGGGAGTTTATTATATCACGGGGAATTTTTTATTACTACACGGGGTGTCTTCGGCCAGCAGGGATCGAACCCACAACCTCTTGGACAATAACCCAATACCTCACCAACTGGGCTATCCCGCCCTAACTCTCCTCGCACAATGCATTAGCTCTCTTAACACAATTTCTCATACATAAAATTTATTCTAGAACTATTATTTAATAATAAAATAAAGTAGCAGTACTTTATTTGTTTTAACACCTTAATTCTGAACAATAATCCAAATCAAAAACGTAATAATGGAAAAGAATAATAAAAGAATAATAAATAAATATTTCTCTTAATTTAGGGGTAAATAAAATAAAGATAATCTGGTAAATAAAGGATATTTCCGTTAAATGAAGGATAAATAAATAATTGACCTACATATCATTATAAAGTATATATTATTTAACAACAAGTTATTTGATAAAGTTGAAATGAAATAATTGGGTTTAAATTTTGTCTCTATAGTATCGAGAACTAAATCTGTGGAACAAAAACTGTCTAGGATTTTTATTTTATTTATTTATTTTTTTTTAGATGACAAAAATTGGTATAACAAAGTAATCGTGGTGAGTTGATGCGCAAAGCAAGGTTGATATATTGATTTAAAGCCCCCTAATATTCACAAGTTTTTTTCAAATAAAACAATCTATCGAATGTATCGAATACGGATACTACAATGTTGCCACTTTAACAGATAAACATTAAGAATTTCGGTGCCAAGTAAGAAAAACATAAAACCAAAGACTATAACAATCAAATTGTAATGTTTTATTTCCAAAAAACAAAGCAAAAATTTTTACTCTTAGACTATGTAATATATAAGTTAGTAATATTTTACATCAAAAAAGGAAATTAACTAAACTACAAATATACAATTTATAACATGAAACTTCAGCTACGATTCGAATGCAGAAAAGATGAAATTCAACAATTCGTGTTGCAACTACAAAATACAATTTCGTTGGGAAAAGATTAAGTCTCTATATAATTGAAGAAATCTAATATAGAAAGTAAACTAAACGTAAGGTAAGCCTAATGTAAAAAGTAAATAATAAACCAGAAAGAAAGATGAAATATTAAATAAAAATGCTTGCAATTCTATTAAAGTGCTTATATTCCATTAACCTTATTGCACCTGTACAAAAGAAATGGCTATAAATCAAATAAGGTTAAATGAGGATACACTTGTTGGTTTTCCTTGACCCTAATCAATTGTCATTACCTCTAGCAGCAGTTTCTCTTATTATCACGCCAATTAAAACGCCAATATTTAATTCTAGCACGTTCGAAACGCTTATAAAAGAAATTCGACAAAATATTTTACTTTCTAGAAATGATATGATAATAATGAAAAAAAGGGGATTATGATCTATGTTTTTTTATCTTTAAAAAATATTAAAATAATTGGAGGCATTGTTTAAATTTTAATTGTTTTGGACAGAACATCAAACACGTTGTTTTTGTATAAATTCGATCCACGGCTTGAGGCATAGGTGGAAATATTTCAAATTTTACAGTGAAAATTGCAACGACATCGTCAAATAAATTGCAAGTTCTCAAAATTAAATATACCACGGTATTGTTTTCGTACTTCTTTTGAACCAATGAGTCATTTTATTTTATAACCGTCGTTATACAACCGACGCAATTTTAAATTAACTATATCAATGCTCAGCTCCGTAGCCTTGTAATGTTGAACCCAATGCAGAAAACGAAGAAAGTCCTGGATCAAGTGTTGCGAGAAATCAGCCTCCGCGGAGGACTTTTTGATGGAACTAACCCTCATTTGCGTTGCATAGAGAGGAAAACCACGAAAGGCTCCCATGGTTAGCCCGACGGCAAGGAGACTCTAACCCATGATCCTTCTAATACTGAGAATATTTTACGTTAACACTGTGGTTGATGCAAACTGGGTGCGGAATTCGTATCTACCTGCTATCGCTGGGATTCGAACCCGGTTCACTACTAAGTAATTTGTTTTACTTTGTTACAGTCATTGAACAGCCGACCCAATTTTTGGGTTTACGACTACTAATGTTCAACTCCATAGCCTTGCAATTTTAAACCCAATCCAGAAGGAACTCCTGGATCAAGTATATTGGGAGACATTTGCCTTCGTGGAGGACTCTTTCATGGAACTAACCCACATTTGTTTCATTTCTTACATTACTTATGGGAATCTGAAAACTACCTAGATAATTTGCACCTTACCTCCTAAGCCTTTGTTAAAGTGTAAATAAGATCTTTCCCGGAACAATAGCAACGTTTATAAGCGCTTGAATAAACTTAGTAATTTTTTTTTCATCTAAAAAATCAAGTTACTGCAATCAGCCAATCGAAAAATAATTTGACAGAATAAATAATCAAGCGGTTTAAAATGTTATCACAATTAAGAAAATCAACATGTCATTTACATAATTTTTGATATTTAAAGAATAAAATCAACAAATACAGCCAAACAATCAACAAAATAGTTTATAGAATGAGACAAACTAACTTTTGAAATTTAACGATACGGACACAGTTAATGCTCTAATTACTTAAGGTATCCGACTAGTTTCAACAACTTTTTTTTTTAAACATTAATATAAAATTTCAAAAAACTAGTTTCTTTTATTATGTGTAAAATCTTATAAAACTAACAAAAAAAATTATTATTATTATTTTTTACATGGCTGAAAAAAATTTCTATAGCGTAAAACAAAAATTCCTTTGAGGATTTTGTTTAGAGGGTTATCAACTATTTTTTAAACTATTATTTTAAAAGCAACTGCATGTACTACTGAGTTACGGATTGATGTAGTTAAGAAAGCAAATTTTTAAAAATTTTCCTCACTTCTCTGTGCTACAATCATGAAAAATTGTAGACAATCATTTTAAATACAACATAAGAAATTATGTTTAAGATAGTGTGGTCAGATTTTTTCAGATTAAATACCTGATTTTGAGATAAACGCATTTAAAGACAGAAATCTTTGTCTATCCACTGTTGCCTTTTTCACAAAAACTGGTATGCAATGGAAATAATATGCTTTTAAAATTTCATTTATTTAAAGAAAAAAACTTAAATTAACAAAAAAATTATAATGAAATAAAGCGTTATAAATATTCTTTTTAGAGAAGAAAATTAGAGACAAAATTCAATCGTCAGCTGGGATTAAAATACCAGACCATCTCTATGCTGCAGGTGGACGGCCTAACTGTTCCTTAGTTGGGTTGCTTTTGTTAGTTTAAAAGTAAAAGTACTGAAACTTTTTAGCATATTTACCGTCGGGATAGATCTGTCTATAAAAAATACGCTTTTATTTATTGTACTATTGATAATATTTCTGTGACGTATTTATATTAGTTTAAAAATACTGACATAAAAATATCTCGGTAAAAAGTAATCAATTGTAAAATTAATGAATCCCTTTCGTAGATGAAAATGTCAATCACATTATTATTATTTTGTTAATCAAAATGTTCGAATTCTTTATGACTTACTAGAGTACTCAAATTTCAACTGCAGTTCTGAGTCAGATAACAATACAAGTTTTAACTCTTTCACCTGATCACCACAAGCAGAATTGAATATCTTTTATCTCTTCAGAGAATTTATTGTTGTTGAAATTTGGCCACTTTCTGGATGACTAGTATATTTAAATTTTAACTGGAGTTACGTGCAGGACAAGTATCAATCGTTTTCTATAACCTACAAACAGCGATAAACAGAATTTTTTTTTTAGCTATTTCAACGCTTAACATAACTTAATACACATCAAAATGTCGACCACTTTCTGACCTGCTATAGTGCTCAAATTTCATCTAATGTTTGATGCTAAATTAAAATTGCTTTTTAAATAGTTAAAGCAATTCGTCGCGATTTTATTATTTGAAATTTCTACCATTTCCGACTTAAAGAAACTCACTGGCATGAAACTAAAATAAAAGTTTTAAAAACTTTTTAAAATATTTTAAATTGAAAAAAAAAAATTTTTTTTTCAGACCTGAAACTGGCATCAAATCTTAACCTACGTAGAAGAAAATCATTTTAATAATATCTCCGAAAATCTCCCCTCTCCGGCATTTTTCGAAAGTGTTACTCTCTATGTGTTTTGTTTTAATCCTCACAAAACTGCAATTGTTTCTTTTTTAATCCATTTGATAAACGAAGTTTTTTAGAAAAAAGTCTAATTTGTTGTTTCTGAATGCATATTGGTTTACTATCTCGCTTAAATAATTTTCTGATCAGATTTAGTCGTATACCTGTCTGCAGCAGCACGATTTGACAAACCTTGGAATAATGGGTTTTGTTTTAATATTTATGTTTCTTATTCGATGTTTAGTTCTTTCCATGAATGATATATATGATTGAGGTCTTGATACTGTCTTGGCCTTTGTAAAACATCAAACAAAAAATAATAACAAGGACAAAAAATAAAAACAACGAAAAAGTAATAACACATAAAAAAAATTGGAAATATTTTAGACTTATTAAACACATAATTTAATACCATTTAATTTTTCAAAAAAAGTATTTTGACAACAATTTTATCAAAAAATTATAAACTAAAAAACGTAAAATAAAGAATTCTTAGGATAAAAACGCTTTTAAAATTTCCTCATTTTTCAATAAAAACTTTCGTTTTGTTTCTTTTTTTAAATTCTTATAGTATTTAATCAGACGTAAAAAAACCATTTTGTAGAGAACGATCATCAAGTAAGAAAAAAAATTATTTACAAGCAAATTTTTTATTATAAAAATCATAACACTTACCTGATTTATAAGTCCGGAGAATTCCAAAATGATATGTTCTTTGTTTGAAAACTTTATTCTCAAATAATATATACATAGTTTGTCCCTTCATTACTTTTAGGTAACATACCACACATCAAAATTTTATAATTGTAAGATCTCGATATGAATTTTAATATGTAGCTTAAAAACAGAATAGCTGTATTCTAGTTGAAATTCTTTCAAAACTAAAAAACACTTACCAAGAAAACGATAAAAAATTTATTTATAATCAGCACAAAAGATACTTTTTCAAGTAATTCGGATTATTCTTTATTGTTGTTTTCTGAATTATGTAGATACAGAAATATATACTATTCTATGAAGAAGAAGAATATTCTATAACTATTACAGTTCTGTATGGAATTCATTGGAGCACATTTATTAATTGGAATGACGAAAGCAATGTTGATTTCATTTTAACTTGTAATGAATTGAAGACAGAAAAATTATTTTACCGCAATACACACATCTGTAACAGCAAGTGATCATGAAATCATGTTATGTTGTTGGTAATAGAAAGGTAAAAAATATTGAGAAGTTGTTCTTCAAATGCTTGGCGTGTTCTGCTTCAATGTTTGGCATGTACTGATTAGTTTTTTCAAGAAGTTTTACCTTTTCTTTAGGGAAATTTTGCTTCTTTTTTTAGGCTAAGAAAATGGCGTCCGTCATTGCCAATGGTTATGTGGGAACTAATGCACGATATTTACAGTCTCCCGCTAGATGGCGTATCGAGTGTTGCGATCGCGAATGATGAATTTGAGTGTGGTAGCATAGGTGGACTACCTGACCATAATTGTATTTCTTAAGTTATCAGAAACCATGCGTTTATTTTGTTAATAATCATGCTTTTAGAACGTGTTTCTATAAAACTAAATACACTAAAATCAAATTGAATTTTTAAAAAAAATGGTTACGTACAAAAATAACAAAATTAATAAAGAAGTGGTATAAACTCGTTCAAGGAAAACTTGAAAAATCCTCTAACTATTATTGTCGTCAATGATGGACTTTCAAGTTGTAAAAAGCAAAATTTGATAAAAACTCAATTTCAGAAAAATTTATAGTGATATTGGTTTTTCTAAACACCTCCGATATGTAGGCAACCTTTACTTCAGCAAATAATAAATCCTGGTTCCTTTTTGCGGCGAAAATGTTCTTACCCTTCTCCTTCGTGTTAGTTAAATGGAATAAAACAGAAAACTAGATATTTCTAATGCTGAGCTTTTCTCTTTATTGATTGCTCTATTTATAACTATCTCCCTAAGATCAGAGACATGCGCATTTCCTTAAAAACTTTTAATAAAATTGCCGATTTAATTATTTGTCAAGCAGTTAGTATAGGATATTAGTCAGATGTTTTTCGTTGATTGTGAGTTATAATATAAATACATATTTGAATTATGATTTTATACCCTATCATTTTTCAGCTTCTCAGGTAAAAATGATGTGAAGGATATCTTTATATATATATTTCTTCTGTGCGTGTGTTTGTCACTGAACTCCTCCTAAACGGCTGGACCGATTTAAATGAAATTTTCTGTGTACCTTCAGAAGGATTCGAGAATGGTTTCCAATTTCAATTGTTTTTTTAATTAATTTTTTATTGAAGTTTTACTTCTTATGCTACTTCCAACAAGAAAGCGTTAAACGTTTAACGCTACATTTTTATTGGCCGGAAAATCACGTGGTAGGATCCAGTTTTCCTTCATTCATTTCCATATTGTTTTGGTTCTCACTAGCATAAAAATAATAAAAGTCATAAACATTTTGTTTTTCTTTTGTCGATAGTTAGTGCTGTGATCAAAATCAGGAAGATATTTTGTAATTTCGTGTTATTATTGTGTTTGAAGAGTTTTGAAGTGTGCATTTTAAAAATGTAAAAAACTACACATTTTGTAGATTCAGTGCGGAATTGAAGTGAGTATTTTGTATAATTTTAGATCGAATTTATATCGAATTTATATAGATCGAATTGGTTAACAACCACTCTAACCTATAAATTTATTTGTGAAGCTAATTGATTTCATATAAAACTTTTTCAATTGTTTTTATTTAAAATTTCTTATTTGAAATATTAAATAAAAAAAAGCAAAAAAATAAAATTACACATTTTTTATCTAAAATTTGGTACAATAAATCTTTTCAATCCTGTTACTTAATTAAAATATCATTTTCAATAAATTACTCATATTTTTTATGTACTATTTTACAGTATTTTGTTTTACAAAGAAATGCCACGTCTTCGTGGAAGAGCAAGAAATATTGGTCGACGTACTCGAAACGCACAATTGGTCCATGATCGTCGATTGAATAGAACAGTTGAAGAACACTTGACGGATAATGTGAATTCAAGAAATCAAGTTGCATCTTCACGTGAAAAGGAAAATTCAAAGCAACGCAATCAACGTCTTCGTGCAAATGCATTAAGACAACGAGAGACACGCCAACGAGCGACCAACGAAAACAGAGAACGTAACCAACGGCGAATGCAAGATAATCGAGCATTGATACGAGCATCACTTAATCGTCTTGCGTTTGAATATGACCCTGAAATAGACTATTCGTCACATGCATTAATCTTAATCGGTAGTATGGACAACGTGTGTCAATATTGTCATGCTTTAAAGTACAAAGGTGAATCAGCTGGTTTATGTTGCGCATCTGGAAAAATTTCACTTCCACCGTTAAATCCACCACCGGAACCTTTGAAAACATTATTAGCTGGAACCGTATCTCAATCGAAATTGTTTTTGCGGAAAATTCGTAAATTCAATTCTTGCTTTCAAATGACATCATTTGGAGCAACAAAAATTTTTCATAATGAAGATGGTCGTAATTTTGAATCTACATTTAAGATTCAAGGTCAAGTGTACCACCAAATTGGTTCATTGCTTCCAATGCCTAATGTCGATCCAAAATTCTTACAAATTTACTTTATGGGCGATGAGGAGCAACAAGCTCATACACGATGCGTATAGAACCATATAGAGCAGATGGAGGAACGAAAAATTGTGGACATTTTGGAAACGTTCTTGCAAAACTATAACCAATTGATACGATTGTTCAAGACTCTTTCCAACAGACTGCAAACCGACAACTACGCCATTGTTATTAAAGCAGACAAATTGCCTTATGGAGAGCACGCAGGCACATATAATGTACAAACTGTTAATGAAGTTGCAGTTGTTATGGCTGGTGACCCATGTGAACGTCGAGATATTCGCATACAACGCAGAGATAATACAATACAAATAATTCAAGACAATCATCGTTCTTACGACGCACTGCAATATCCGTTGATATTTTGGGAAGGAGAAAATGGATATCATTTAAATATTAAACAAAGGAATCCAACAACAGGCACAACTTATAGATTATTTTATATTTTTTTTTGGAACCAATTATTTCTGTTTATCTTATAAATAGTTTTATTTACAGGTGAAAAACTAATCAAGAAAGTTAGTGCGATGAACTTCTACGCATACCGGTTGATGATTCGTAAAAATGAAGATAATAACATTCTCCGATGCAGACAGCTATTTCATCGGTACATTGTTGATATGTATGTAAAAATCGAAAGTGAGAGATTGCGTTATATAAAATTTAATCCAGCGAAACTTCGTTCTGAGGAGTACATTCATTTGCGTGACGCCATAATCGGACCAGATCTTTTTATCAGATTTACGTGTAATCCAAACTGGGATGAAATTAAAAATTTGCTGTTATCAGGTCAAACATCGATGCATCGCCATGATATCATTGCACGTATGTTCAAACAAAAATTGAAATCTCTGATGAAATTGATTACACATCACTCGGTATTTGGTGAAACACGATGTTGGCTTTATTCTGTTGAATGGCAAAAACGAGGTTTACCTCATGCGCATATTTTGATTTGGTTGGTGGACAAAGTACGCCCAGAAGAAATTGACGAAATTATTTCAGTGTTGATCAAGAATTGTTTGACATTGTGACTACTAATATGATCCATGGTCCATGTGGTTCTCTCAACATGATGTCACCATGTATGGATAATGGAAAATGTACGAAACGTTTTCCTAAACCATGTCAAACTGACACTATCACCAATATCGATGGTTATCCATCTTACCGTCGTAGATACAGGCTGTGGATACTATCCGACAGCCGTAGTTCAATTCAATCCCTCAAAAATTGGGCCCTCATTGGAGATAAAACCAGTTTTTCGATCTTGCAAAAAGTAAAGCTCATTTCCCAGCAGCATGAAGTACACTTTCAATGGATCCCGTCCCACGTCGATATCCACGGAAACGAGTTAGCTGACACTCTTGCAAAGAAGGGACTAGACCATTCAGTCCCCTCCACCTCAGAGCTTGCATACCTTGAACTTTTCGCAAGGCAAAAGGCCCAGAACAAACAAAAGTGGCTGCTTCCTCCTATTCACTACTGGTATAAAGCAAAAAGACCAGGACTCTCTCTATCTCTTCCTGGTGACAGGCAGACCAACACTTGCTTATCCCGACTGGCCAGTGGACACCTGAAAAGTCTCACATTCTCTGCCAATCAAGAGATCTTTCCTCTTTGCCCCAAATGCCAATAAAACCAGGCATCTCCTGAGCATATCTTGATCTGTTTAGGGCTGGACTGGAACGACATTCATTCCTCTCCCCTTTTAGTTTCGGATTTCCTAAAAGTCAACCGATTTATTGATCTGGTCTGACTCCGTCAGACCAAATGGGAATTAGTAAGAACAACAACAACCGTCGTAGAGATGTAGACAATGGCGGTCAATCATATGAATTGCGTCTATCAAACGGTGTAAGAGTTGACATCGATAATCGCTGGGTGGTTCCATACTCACCATTGCTGTGCAAAACCTATAAAGCACACATAAACGTCGAGTTATGCAGTTCGGTGAAATCTATCAAGTACATTTGTAAGAACGTTCATGAGGGCAGTGATAAAGCTATATTTGCTGTTCAAAATGTAAATAAGAATGACGAAACAACACATTATCAAATGGGACGATACATAAGTAGTAATGAAGCTATTTGGCAAATTTTTACATTTCCTATACATGAAAGGGATCCTGCTGTTGTACATTTGGCTGTGCATCTTGAAAATGGACAGCGTGTTTATTTCACAGAACAGAATGCACTACAACAAGCTTTAACAGCTCTAAAAACAACTCTTACTGAATTTTTCAACCTTTGTAATCGACAAGATATTGTTGGTGAATTTGCAAAGACATTAATGTATACTGATGTTCCTAAATCTTTTACATGGAATAAACAATCAAAAAGTTGGGAACCATGGAAACGAGACACTCCAGTCCCAGGATTTGCAGACATAGTTATGACGATTATATACAGTTCATCCTAAGCAACGCGAATGCTTTTTTCTGCGTTTGTTATTGGTTAACGTTCCTGGACCGACATCCTTCCAATACTTGCGAAAAGTCAACGGTACTTTATACGGCACTTTCTTTGATGCGTGTCGTGAGTTACATTTATTGGAGGATGATAACCATTGGGACCTCACACTTGCAGATGCAGCACTGAGCTCATCTCCACAGCAAATTCGTCAATTATTTTCAATAATATTGACAACGTGTTTTCCGTCTGAAGCATCTGCTCTGTGGAATAAATATAAAGACTCAATGAGTGAGGATATTTTGCATCGGATTAGAATTACTAATCAAAATCTCAGTATTGAATTCTCCGCAGAAATATATAACGAGGCATTAATAATGATTGAGGATATTTGTATTCTTATTTCGAACATGCCGCTCATAAATTTTGGCATGCCAGCGCCAATCCGCCAAGCAGCAGATATCATCAACAGCGACGTTCAATGTGAACACCAGTTCGATATGACTTCTCTGGCTACTTTTGTTGCTAACAATGAACGATTGCTTACTGCTAAGCAACGAAATATATATGATCAAATTAAAGTGTCAATTGCAGCACAACAAGGTGGATTTTTTTTTCTGGACGCACCAGGTGGCACTGGTAAAACATTCCTCATCTCACTAATACTTGCGCGCATTCGATCTAAAAATCATATTGCATTGTCAATTGCTTCATCAGGCATTGCAGCAACCTCACTTGATGGTGGACGGACAGCGCATTCAGCACTTAAATTACCTTTGAATATTCATACCAATCCCGAAGCAATGTGTAACATAAAGAAGCATTCAGGCATGGCTGAAGTTTTGAGAAAATGTAAAATTATTATCTGGGATGAATGTACAATGGCCCACAAGCATTCGCTTGAAGCTCTCGACAGGTCCCTAAAAGATATCAAAGATAATACTCGGCGTTTTGGTGGTGCTCTACTGCTGCTGTCAGGTGATTTCAGACAAACATTACCCGTCATTCCACGTGCGACATATGCGGACGAAATAAACGCATGTTTGAAAGAATCTTATCTGTGGTGAAGTGTCAGTAAATTTGCCTTACTCTTAATATGCGTGTTCAACTTCAAAATGATCCGTTAGCGTCAAGATTCTCTGAACAACTGTTAGACATTGGCAATGGTAAAATTCAATTGTATGAAGATACACAATATATTCGACTCACATAGAATTTTTGCAACATGGTTCCTACCAAAGAGGAGTTAATAAAAAGTATCTTTCCAGATTTGCCACATAATTATACTAATCATGCATGGCTACGTGAGCGAGCGATTTTAGCCGCAAAAAAATTTAGATGTTGACGCAATCAATTTTAAAGTACAACAATCATTGCCTGGTAGTGAAATTACATTTAAATCGATTGACACTGTTATTGATCCTGATGAAGTTGTCAACTATCCTGCCGAGTTTTTAAATTCACTGGATTTACCGGGAATGCCACCCCATAATTTGCGATTGAAGATTGGTTCACTTATAATTTTGCTTAGAAATTTGAATGCTACGAAATTGTGTAATGGCACGCAGCTGGTCATAAAAAAATCATGGGTAACATTTTGGAAGCCACTATTTTAAGTGGAAAATTTCAAGGTGAAGTTGTACTTCTACCGTGGATCCCAATGATTCCTTCAGATTCGCCTATACCATTCAAACGTTTGCAATTTCCAATCCGCTTAGCATTTGCTATGACTATTAATAAGTCACAAGGTCAAACAATGACAATTTGTGGCTTAGATTTATAAAACCCGTACTTTTCTCACGGTCAGTTATATGTTGCGTGTTCCAGAGTTGGAAAACCCTCGAATTTGTTTGTGTATGCTCCTGAAGGATTAACCAAAAATATTGTACATCTAATGGCATTACGAAAACTTAAGTTTTTGTTAATTGAAAAAATATATCTGTTATAATATAGTTTAAGTTTTCACTTTTTTACCTTTAATTAAAATAAGTTAAAGTTTTGATTTAAAACAACCTCTACATTTAACTTCGCTGATAGTATACACATACTCACACGCTATCGATTGGTCGAATTGTGATAAGATATATGTAATGACGTTAGATAATATGATAACTTTTTAATAAAAATTTGCATCAAAACGATCCAAATTGTTACAGCTTATTCAAAAAAATTTGAAATTTTCCAATTAAAGACGTGTGTACAGGACAACGTCTGTCGGGTCCGCTAGTATATATATATATTTATTCGATTAAAGGTTTTAGCCTGTTGTGTATGAAAAAATTTAATAACGTTTGATTTTTCTTCATAAGTAAAATATTAATCGTTGAACGATTGGTGATATCATTGCTTCCAAAAAATGATTTAATAGAAGCGTCACAAGTGTCTTAAACTTAAATCTTGTCATGTTTTAACAATGCAAAATGTTCGATTAAAGGTTTTAGCCTGTTGTGTGTGAAAAAATTTAATAACGTTTGATTTTTCTTCATAAGTAAAATATTAATCGTTGAACGATTGGTGATATCATTGCTTCCAAAAAATGATTTAATAGAAGCGTCATAAGTGTCTTAAACTTAAATCTTGTCATGTTTTAACAATGCAAATGAAAAACGGACCGTCCTGAATGACTTTTCATCGAATGATTGGATCTTCACGTTCTAGGATTCAATCTCAATGATTTGATGGGGAGATCTCAAATAGTCTAATTAATTAGTGCAGACGATATTTTAAGTAATGAAATCAGACAAAAAAACGTACTTTCTCCGAATAAACATATTCTTTTTGCCACGGATTCGGATTTTTGACCCCCAAAATATAGCGGGCATCCTCAATTTGCGAAATAGGTTCCCATTAATTTGATCAGAAAAGTGGTGCAAAATTTGGATCCCTTAATGTTAATTTTATTTGTTGCATATTTCATCATGTCTCGAAATTTTTTTAAGCGAATCAAACTGTTTTTCACACAATTATAAAATTCGTTAATCCGAAAATAATTCCATGCAAAAAATAATTTTTACTAATTATTTGGTATTTTTTTCAGTTATTTTATAAAAGTTGAAAGAATTTTGAATTGATTATTTAAACTTTTTTAATTACATCAGATGATATATTAACATACACATTCCCAAAATTTGAAAAAATAAATGCTAAGAATAGTCGCAAGTCCTAAAATTGGTGAACCATCCGTGGTAGTGGTTGCAAAATAATAATTTCTTAACCAAAAAAAAAAAAAATAATAAAAATAAATTTTTAAAAAATAGACAAAATAGTTTCGTTTTAAGGTGATTTATGAGTGTCTTAATTATAGGACACAGGATGAAGTATGAAAGTTGAACTATGAAAGTTCTAAACTGAACGAAGTTCTTAAATAAAAATGGGCTTCGTAAAATGGTTTGAATTTAGAAAATAGGAAAATCGGGAAAAAATGACCAGTTTAGGACGTTAAAAAAATTATCTTTAAAAAAAAATAAGGCATACATACATGCAATTGCATACTGCATTGTATAAAACCAGAAATGTCGTACTTTTTAAAAATATCACTGGGTAGCTTCTTCAACTAAGCTCTTAAAATCCTTAAATTGTTATTTTCGGAAAGTCAGTTATTGCTACTTGGAAAAAATAAAAGCAAAATCTTTCAGAAATTATTAGACCATGTCTAATTTATCTATAGTCTATGTCTAATTAACAGATATACGTGAATCAGAAATAAATATATGTTTATATGAAAGCAATATCTGTAACGATGGAAAAAAAAACATTCTCGCAAAAAAGTAATCACATTTTCTCTTTTAGTATGCCACCACGCCCAAAAACATCGAACATATTTTCTTTCTATGCATGTTATCGTTTCGTATTCTGGAAGCATCATGGTTCAGCAATTAATTAATTACTGAATTACTCCATGATATATATTTTATTCCTTACAATATTTCATGATAAATCTTTCTCTAATTCATTTTTGTTACTTTTTATAAAAACATTCTGTAAGTTATTACAGAAATTACATGGTATAATTATTATAAGTGTAATTTACCTAAAATTGATTCAAACAAAAGTATTTTTATAGCAATTAATAAAAGAATCACAAATCCATCTTTCAGAAAATAACTGAGTAGGGTCGATGATTATTATGAATGTCATTTTAAAAGCTGAATATTTTAGTTTGATTCGAACGTCAATATTTTATTTTCTAACCGTTGGTGAACAGCCGGCATAGTTTTGAGTTTACGACTTCGTAGTCATGTTATTTTGAACCCAATCCAGAAAACAAAGGAACTCCTGGATCAAGTATTGGGCAAAATTTTTGTGTTACATGGAGAGGGAAACTACGAAAATCTCACATGGTTTGTCTGACGGCAAAGGGTCTTAAACCCATGATAATGTCTACCACTAAATATATATATTTAACGTCAGCAGTGTGATCGGCACTAGCCGGGTGCGGAATTCGTATCGACCAGCCATCGATGGGATTCGATTCACCTCATCGGGAGACGAGTGCTCTATTCCCTGAGCCACCACGGCTCCAAAGGTCAATGTATCTTGTATCTTGAAATTCCAAAGTTGCAACTCGATAAAAAGTTTAATCTGGTATTTCCGACTTTTTTAGCCCAATTAAAAAATATGTAGGTCTTTTGAAACCAAAAGTTTAGTTTTAATTAAAAAAAATTAAAAGTTAATATTTCTCAAAGGATAAATATAATACAAATTTTAGTTTTCAAATCCAAAAATGTAAAGTTTAGAATATAAAGTAGCAGTAAAAAAATTATAACAATATTTAATATTTTGGTTTTTCGGAATCTGGATGAAAACATTACACTTAAATAAAATCTACGTTAGTAACATAAGCTAAGAGATAGGGTTGAAAATTTAAAATATGCGCATTTGAAAATGAAAATAAGTTTTTTTTTTATCATTTTTTTCCGCGGACATTCTGAGGAATCTAAATGTTACATTTCATCATCACAAAATCCATAGACTAAATGGAAAACTACATTAGTTATCTGACCTAAGAGATAGGGTTGATAATTTAAAATATGGGTATTTGTTAATGAAAACATGTTTTTCTTGTAGATTCTGTGAGACCTAATGGTACATTTCATTTTAATTTTTCATTTCAGTAAAAAATAAGCAATGAAATATAATATTTTGGTCCCTCGGGATCTACATGGAAACTTTAAACTAAATCGAAAACTACATTAGTAACCTTACCTGAAAGATAGAGAAAATCTGCGTATTTGTTAATTAAAATGAGTTTCTCTAGGAGTAGGTTCTAGGAGTCTTAAAAGTTACGTTTCATTATACTTTTTTTATTATTAATTTAATTTTAAAATTTACATTTTTAGTTTAAAAACAAAATTTTTTTATTATTTTTACTTTTAAAAAATACTTAAAATATACGTGTTTGATCCAAATAACGAAATACAGCGACAACATTTATTAAACTCGGGTTTTTGAATTTAAAAAACAGATTTTCGAGATTCACCTTATCAGTAATCAGGGTATTTTTCGATATTTAGTAAAAAATAGCGGTAAAAAACAGTTACCTTCCCTGCAGTAGTAAATATGCGCAAGTTACAATTACGCTTAGTAACCTTAGCGTCTACATTTATTACTACATATGTATTTATAAAGTGTATTCATTATATACTTTTTAAATTAGCTATTTTGAGAAAACTGTCAATCGATTGTTTTCAAACTTTAAAATGTATGCATACAGAATTAATTATGAATGTAAAATTAATTATGCGTGTAGAGTTATTTAATTTTGAATTTAGAATTAATTATAAGTAAGAGTCAGAGTGTGTACATGTCTTTGTTCAATGCAGTTGAAATAAATCTAGTCACTTTAATTTCTTTAGTTTAAAAAAAAAATCCCATACTTTCTGAGAATTAGCAAGTTCAGCTAGTTTAAATTGTAGGTGAAAGTTGTTAACAGACTCTACCAGAAAGGGCAATATCCTGTCGTTCTCTACTAAAAAACTACTACTTAACTAAAATAAAATTCTTCTTACTCCATTTTCATAAAAGTAACAAGAAACATAACACTTTCTTTTAACACAAAAATTTGTTCTATGATATCACACCATACCAACCGATGATGCAAACTAAAACTTACAGCTTACATATACTCAAATAACAGAAAAATCAAAATATAGCTTACAGCTTATATATACTTAAATAGCAACAAAAAAAAATCTAGTACGTCGCACTAGACCTGCACAATGGGCTATTGGTGACGGTCTGGGAAACATCCCGAAGGATGATCTGAAGAAATGCCATCACAATTTTGATGCTCTGCAGAGCGGATTGCACCCCCGCTTCGGTAGCCCGATGACCTGCACGTGAAGTCGAGCACTTTACGGTAGAATAGTTTAACGAGGACCAATACCGCATACCCTCGGTCCCTTCGCAGACTAACGATGTATCTCGGACCACTTATACCCTCCAGTAATGAAATTTTAGTGTATCTACCTCTACAAAAATACAATTCCAATTCACTGGTATATAAGGCATGCAACTCGATTCTATGTTGGGGTACCTTTTCACACGTGAAGGTTGACATTGTCGATACTAGCCCCACATTGGTGACCCGGACGCGATGCGAACATGCCTACCTTGACAGTAACGCCCACTTCGTTCTGAACACACCTACTTCGTTGGACGGTCCATATTGAACAGTTGACTTGCTACATGTGACTGCAACATTATCTAACTCCTCGCACTGTTGCTACTCAGTCTCGATCGCACATAACGTACAACCTATTAACTCGACTGCTAAAGGCAGCACAGGAGCGACCACGACCATGAACTTAATACAGCTTTCACGATCATCACTCAAAAAGTACGGATGAACAGTTGACTTGCTACTTGTGACTACGATATTATCAACCTCTTCTCGCTATTGTTACTCAGTCTCGATCACACACAACATGTTCACTCGACTGCTAATGGCAACACAGGAACGACCATGACAGTGAACTTAATACAGCTCTCACGATCGCGGCAAAAGTACGGTGATCTTAATACAGCTCTCCCGGCATCTCACAAAACAGCAATGAATGAATTAGTGGTATCCATTTATCGAATTCTATCATAGATATAATTCTGGTGGGGGAGTACTGTAGTGTATCTACCCTCTGCAAAAATACAATTCCAATTCATTGTTATATAAGGCATGTTAACTCGATTTTATGTTGGGATACCTATTCATAGCTGAAGGTTGACATTGTCGATAACTACTAGCCCCACAAAATCCCGCATTCAATATATACATCTGATTAGTAAGAAGGATAGTAAGTAGAGGATGGTACCTGTAGCAGTAGGTACTATCTATTGTATTGAAAACCATTAAATATTATTCAGACTTGTACTAAATTACTTTTTTTTTATTTTCTAGTTGTTTGTGATTTTTTCAATCAATTTGATTGGAAATTAAAACAGTATACTACTTACATGATATTAATACAAAATTAAAATAAATTAGAACCAAACTGTCACCTCTCTATAATCAACTATTTTTGTACCTCCCTTGGCTTATGACTTCTTAAAATAACTTACTTTTGATAGGCCTAATAAAATGATAATAAAAAATTATCCTTATCAAACTTTGGGTTAGAGTTAGAATTGGATCTTGTACTATAAAATAAGTGCAACACATGCTTCTGATTATTTATAATTAAATTAGGCCAAGATTGCCTTGTTGGCAGGGAGCTGGACTCACGTTTGTGAGAACGGGAGTTCGAGCGTTTCAAATCTATCGGGTCACAAAGTCTTCCATGTTCCCATAAAAAAAAATACTTCTGGGGAAACTGAACTGGAGATGGATCGTTCTCGTGTTCAGGTCAAAATTACGATCTGTGGCCGAATAAACGGATGTATGAATGGGTCCACCCTATAAACGGGCGTGACGTATGGGTGTGGCAGAAGTTGAATTCTTGGCTATAGATGGCGCCACTGGAAAAAAAAGAACAATCGCACCCCTCGGCTTCAATGGCCGACGACAACAACAATTAATTAATTTTTAAAAAAATATTTTTGTGACGTCTCTAACCTACTAATTACCTAATTTTTGTGTTTTATTTGTTATCTGTTTTGTGTTGTCCTTTCATTCTTCTTCTTTACCTTTACTTATAAATAACTATCAACTTCTAATTTAACTAACCAACTACTCTCGCAGTCATTGATTCAATAAATATTTCATAATGTACGGAGGTGGCCTAATTGGCCAGGTACTCCATCTCATCTCTTTATAAGTTTCCGCAGTTTCTACCTGCTCCTGAGAGTTAGCACAACAATAATGCCTTATGGATCTTGACCACTCACAACCACTTATATATATAAAAAAAAAACTCTTCGTTTTAAGTAAATAAAAAAATATTTGAAATATTCTTATAAAATATTTTTATAATTACGTTTATTCATTTGATTTCTTTTAGCTAAAGATGTCTACATAAAAACTTCATTTAAAAATAAGTTTGAATTGTACGAATATCTAACTTCTATAAAATTTTTAGTCTAGAAAACCAGAACTGAAAATGGGTGTCATATAAGGTGTACCATCTAATGTTTGAAGATTACCTAATGCTTCAATATATAGTAATTCAAAATTTGACATCATGTTAAACCACAAACCTATTTTTCTGAAGTTCAATGAAAAAAAAATTTTTTTCTCATAATCTGTGACAATATTCGTTAAAAATTTGATTAACGAATTGACAAGCAAATAATGTTAAATAAATAATCCCTAGAAACTGAAGCTGTAAATTATTACTTGATTAAAATCTTCATTCGCTTTAAAAATATACAAACTTCAAATAACAGTCGACTTGTTTTAAGCGCTCAAAAACAGGTGCCTATTTGCCAGACGTGAATAAGAAGAAACAAAAGTGATTTGAAATAAAAAAAACTTAAAATTGCCAATGAAAAATGAAAAAATAAAGGCGATAAACAAAACTAGAAAAACTACAGTAGTCGAGTGAGAGAAAATGATGGAAAAAAAACACGTCTTGATACACTTGGCACGCCAGGCATGTTTTGAAAAATGGGCGCCTGTTTTTGAGCGCTTGAAGCAACATCAAATATATACTAATTGGAAATAACAGCTTGTCGACTGTTATTTCCAATTAGTATATATTTGAAGCAAATGAAGATTTTAATATAAATAATAGAGTAATAGTAATAATGTCGTATTTCTCACAAAAATTTAAGTTATTCAAATCTGTTTACTCAGAAGAAAGAAAAAAAAAATTAATGAAAATTCAAAATTGGTCCAAAGTACATTTTCCTTACCCATTATTTCCTGCTATCTGTTTCGTTATTACCCATAATTTGTTCTGTTTATAAGGTGTTACAAATGGATAAACGCTTCTTTGTTTTTGATTAAGCCCAGTTCCTTGTAAAAAAAAATTCTACAACATTTATTAAATTTCTTCTGTGTGTTGTTAGAGAAATTGTTCTTGTACAATACTATGAATGGAACGTGATGATTTAAACCTGATCATAAGCACGGTTTAAAGTTGATTTCTGGATGCGCTACAAAGATAATGATGATTAAAACACTGATTACAAAAACTGAATATAATACTCCTCAATTAGTTCTTTTTCATACGGACGATTCAAACTACCTGTTCATTCCGAAAATATTTTTTTTTCCTCTTTAAGGTTGAACTTATCACCTAATAATCACGAATTGTGTTTATTTCGTCGAATTCCTTATTAAAAAAGAGCGGGAAAAATCCGTTTTCGAACACGTTTTTATTTTGTTTACAACAATGGCCGTCGAAAAAGATTGAATCACGATGTAGTAAATGATAATATCACAACACGATGTTGACCTCGTTCTAATAACTTACAGAAAGGAAGAGTTGTACACAAGAAAAAAGAAGTATTTTTAATTTAAGTGGCAACATTCCGGTGAAGGCGTTCTTTATGTGCTACTCCCTCGTCTTCGCCTTGCATCTTTTGTGTTATTGTCTTTTGTGTTTGTTGGTGCAATTTGACTTATATTAAAATCAGATGTGTAGGTCTTTTAACTGGGTGTTTTCTCGCTTGAAATACAACGTGTGCGGGCGAAAGATGCAAATGGCGAGTTGGCGCGTTGTCCCAACAATGCGGGTCATAAGTCGGAAGTTTTTATTTCCGGATGAACTAGCATTGCATAGTTTTCTTAGATATAAATCGTGGGGGTTTTCTGGATAAAAGACATCTTGCGTGTTGACCTTATCTGTCTTAGCTTTTTAAGTCTGATGGAGCCCGCAAATAACAGTATCATTTAAACAGTTAGTCTTCACGCTATGCGTGTCCAACAGAAAATAGCGTGAAATTCTTTTTAAACGAGACAATTTGTAAGACAAATTGGTAACATGACAGCTATAACGCAAGCAAAAAAAATCACAAATTTTAATACTCGTTTCAATTTCACTTACGTGTCAACAAATGAATTGTAAAAAGAGGAAAAAAGTTCATTATAAAAAATTTAAAATTGATTTAATATTCTTACATTGTCGAAAAGTAGTTGAAAAATTTGGTTCTTTAGAAATGTCGGCATTTTTCAATGTGCGATGCTTTGAAATAGTCTCCATTATTTTTTAATCAGTTCGACCCTCTTTAGACCTATTGTAGTTAGCATACATACCTTTAAACTAGGTAAATATATATCATTCATAGATCAATTAACTGGATTTATTTCAGACAGTTTGCAATTAACCCTTTTGCTTACGACGCTTAGTATGATGAAGCCCGCCATTCTGGCCCACCTGTTATACCAGCCGTAAGCAAAAGGTTAAAATTTTCGAAGGTTTCATTGCAATTGGCTAATTAAAGGTTTATCAATAATCAATAAATTCAGTCTGAGAGTATTAATTCTTCACATATTTCCTTAAGCTTTAAAGTATATAGTCTGATTATAAGAAGTCTAAAAATATTAAGCATATTACAAAATACTGAGAGCCGCAATGGCTCAGTGGTTAAGGCACTGAACTGTCATTGTGAAGAACTGGGGTTCGATCCTCAGTGGCAGCTGGAAGCCCACCCAGCTTCAGATGGATGGTTAACAGCCTGTCTGAGAAATAAAGGCTGTCTGTGAGCCGTGCTGACCACATTGCCAGAATCATGGCGTTGGTCACGAAATTGTGGAGCCTTTACCTCCAAGACCCACGACGGGCTGTTGAGGAAATGCTTTACTTTTATAAAATATCGACTTTTTCAATTACCGTGGCACATTGCGAAAAACCGACGACATTTGCAAAGAGTCGTATTTTTCAATGTCATCGACACGTATGTATATTTTATTTTATCACCTGTTTAGAAAAGAAAATCCATTTAGTGGATGTATATGTGGCTTTTTATAGTTTAATTTTGTACCTCATTAGTGTTTTGAACAAAGCTTAGGTGACAAGGTAACCCAAGAGAAAGACAGGGAGACAATCTTGCCTTCGTGGTGAGCTTAATATAAGTCAAATTACTTTGCTTGAAATCTTTGTCTTTAATTTAAATGGCAAAATTTGTTCAATAAAGTTTATGAAGCCGGGTTTTTCTAATGACTGCTTTTAAAATCTGATAAAACATATTCAAAACAAAACTGATTAATTATGACTGTCTTTCTATTGTAGTGATGTAATAATTGAATAAGTAAAAGTTCAGTAGAACTCAATTAATTAACGATTTTTTGTTTTAAATAAAGAAAATAATAATTTTAAATAAAAAAAAGTTTATTGAAATTTCATTCGGTAAGCATCAAAATGTGGCAATATTTAATTTATTAGGAGTAATAAATACATATACGCTCTACTTTGGGTTTATATCAAGTTTAAAGAAGTAAAATGCAGTTCACTGTTGTTTTGACCACTTGCTTTTGATAAAAATATGCATCTTTAACTGTATTATCCTTGATGTCCTATATGAAGGTGATAAGGAACAATCAAACCTATTTTAGAAATTAACAAATAAAATATTTGAAATTTTCTGCAAAGTTTCATACTGTTAATATTTAAATAAAAATTTTAAAAAATTATTTTAAAATTTAAAAATTTGCTTTTATAGTTTTTTTTTTATATTACTCCCCGAACCAGAGTTTTATTCAATAATAAATATTATATTCCTAATAACATACAAAAAATTGCTTCGAGAATTATTTCTGGTTTTTTTACCGTGAAGATTAGAAAAAAGTCGATATTTTTTCTTCGTTTTTCAAAATCATCATAAGACTATGAAATATCATAAATATATCTTTTACTGATATCATAGTTGAATTAAACTTTCTTGCACTGGAGCAATTTGAAATTCGTAAATAGGACAAAAAGGGTATTTGGTGAATATTGACATTTACCAGTTACTAAAATTTTCCCTTTGAAGAAAATATTGTTGTTTTTAAAAAGAATTCACTATAAATTAGGTCTTATGAAGTAATTTTAGTTATAATATATAAGTTATAGTATTGGAAATAAATCGACAAAAATAAACTAATAAAGTTCCCAGTTGGAGCAAGTAAAATGTGTACAAAATAGCGCAGCCAAATCAACCACGAAAAAATTTATAAATTTTCAACTGATCTTTTTTTATGCAAAATATTCAGTTAAATGCCTTTATTAAAAGTAAAGTGTTAATACAACAGCTCATTGTGCCCAGGGAAGTCATGCTGGTTAAGGATCCACAATGTCTCAACCAAAGGCATGATTATGGTAACGTGGACACTACTGCGCAACAGCCGTGTTTACTTCCGAAACAAGCTGGTACCCATCGATCTAAAGCTGGGTGGGCTTCAAGCTGACTCTGAGGATCAAACCGCAGTTCTTTTATTTTCAATGCCATCAGATAATGGCGCAGCCACCACTGTTCAAATGCATATAGTACAAAGATTTAGATTTAAAAATTGCCGACCGGCGAGCTGTGTGGGGGACAGGGAACTGACCTTGCATCAGAAAGGTTTTGGGTTCGAATCCCGGACAAGGCATGGATGGTCTTTCACTCTTTGTACTATCTGTCTTTACTGTGGGAGCAACATTGGCCCACTAGGGTGCCCCTGAAAGAGTGGCCAACAAATCTGCTCTTCAGATGCCTGTATGACGAAAGGTCATTCTCCAGGTGGGTATTGGAAAAGAAGATTTAAAAATTAGGTTTCTGGCCGATTATAGTTAAGACACTGTCTTTAACTAATAAAAAAAAGTCTTTAAAATAAACCAGCTTAACATATTTAAATTAAACTCAATAATAAGACCAACAAAGAGGAATCGCTTCCTAAAAAAAAACTTCTCTTCTAAATCATTCATCCATTTTCCCGAATTTACAGGCAAGGTGGCATTTACTGTCAGTTTTAGGGTTTCTTCACACTCAAAAACAAACCAACAAAAGTTTCGTTTTATCCTTCGTTTGTTTTCTGAAATCCTTTTAGTTGCAACTTGTCATTTGTTGTTTGGGACAATCCCTTTAAGAGAACGTTTACGTCTTTCAAACAAGATGCTTAAATGTGTGATTTTTCCAGACTACTTCTTATTTTTTATAACTTTCTACCAAGGCTTATCTGTTCTTTAGTGATCTATAAAACTTACGTTGCGTGACTTTCTTGGCGTTAAAGTTGGAAAGCGTGATGCGCTTTGTTCAAATTAACGGCGCCAAATATCTATTCTGAAGCCATATTTTTTTTAAAAAAAATACTCACAGTTTAGAGAAACTACACAATTACTCTTTCAAGGAAGAGATCTATTGATTATCCGGTAGAACTAATCTTGCGTTTTCTTGCAAAAACGTTGATATTAATGATAACAATCGCGATATTATCGTATTAACTTCCTTTACGGGTTAATTTTGTTTTAGTTTTGAGTTTTAATGCAATTTTTAAAGCTCACATAATTACAATACAGATTTTGAAAACAAAAAAACTGTATGCCGTAACAGGAAACAAAAAAAACTGTATGCCTTAAATTACACAAAATAATTATAGATAATAAAATACAAACTGTAGAAATAAAATTCATACCTTTTAAACGTTGTGTTCGACACTTTAAACTACATGATAAGTGTAAAAAGGAACCTTGATTTACAAAAAATAAGTATTGTAATATAGAAAACCGTAGCCACTTAGGCTCATCTTTATTTATTTTTATAGATTTAAAACCTGTTTATTCGGACCAAGTTCTTAGACCAAGATTTATTGTAATCGATGGAAACTAGTTTTGCTTGGAGCTTGGATCGTGTAAACCAGAGGTTCCCAAACTGGGTAGGTAGGTAGGCCGCACTAGAGCTGCACAATGGGCTATTGGTGACTGTCTGGGAAACATCCCTGAGGATGGTCCGAAGACATACCATCGCAATTTTGATCCTCTGCAGAGGTTATGGCTGCCCTGCTTTGGTAGCTCGACAACCTGCGCTCGAAGTCGAGCACTTTACTGGAGAACAGTTTAACGACGACCAATATCCCACACCCTCGGTTCCTGCATAGAATAGGCCTATGCATGCTGATCAAACTGGTCACCCAACCAGCTTACTGACCACAGGTGATGCTTGACTTCTGTGTTTTACTGGGAACCGTGTCTTTACGATAAGTCCACTGCGGGACCCCAAACTGGGAGCGATTTTTTTCCTCAATGGGGCGATGAGTGTTAAAAAAGAAAATAAATGAAAACAATGTAACCAATCGTTCAGAGTTCAGACAAAGAACTACGAATTAAGTAAAAGAAAGAAAATAAAAAAATTAAAATGTTTGAGCTTTCTCGTCTTATTTGGGTTGAACAAAGATCTGTCCTCCAGATCCTCTAAGAACAAAAAAAAAACAAGTTGAACATTTGCTTGAAAGCGGACCTCTGATGATCATTCATGCTTTAACTGAAAGCACAAAAAAAAGTCTTTATAAAGATGAACAATAGAGTTTTCAAATTTTAATTATCAACGCTTTAAATTAAAAAAATATGTACTCCTGTTTTCAATTATTTTCCTTCAAATATCTGGGTTTTTTTATAAATAAAATAAAGAAATGAATAAAAAAAAAACGTAAAAAAGTCACTTTTCCCCCCAATTCGGTATTATTGATGCTGATAGCGTCCACTCATGAAAAAAAGAAAGAGAATGGTGATAGGTGGCAGTCGACATTCAGGAGGGGGGGGGGTGATAGGTGGCAATCAACATCTCGAGGTGTTAATAGGCTAAAATAGGTTGGGAATTACTGATGTAAACGATCATCCAATTTCTTGGTCCAAGCCCTTATGGATGATAGTAGAACATTTTCTACTTTCAATCCAAATTAATCCTTCCCTAAATGATCAGCTTCTAAAGTTTCTTGGCGTCAGGAAGCGGGCATATGAATATATTGCTGTCCATTTTCGTATTTTCTAGTCTACATAAATTATCTGATGCATTTGTGTTACTTTTTTATTCATGCCTAAAGTATGTTTTTTATAATTTTGAACATGAACAATGTGCATGCCTATGTTTTTTTTAAATTTTTTTATCAGAATCAATCAGTGACATTCAAGAATTTCATTGTCAACGAATGATCCAATTTCTCAGACAGAGAAATTCCTCCAAGTCCTTGAATTCAAGAACTTGGACCATATACACAGGTTTTTAGGCCAGTAAATAAACAGAAAAATTAGCCACACGCTCTTCAGGCTATTATTTGTTACAATAGGGAAATCCATATCCTACTCGCTTCATCCACCAATCCTCATGATCACTAATCAATCATTTTTATTTAAAGGATTGTTACAACAAAATTAAAAACTATTCAATTAACAGATTTCAAAATTTTTAATCGTATCAGCATAGATTTATTTTCACAGTTTTAGTTCCCGATTTTATTGGGATGAAATGTATGCTCGGCTCATCTATAATTTTGTTTTTTAAATTCTTACTTAATGTTTGGTTATCACAGTGAGCCCCCGTGAAATAAATCCATTTTAAATTTGTGCCATAAATAGACCCAAAGAAAACCAACAAGAACCAAATATGTATTATATATTAAGAACGTATATATATCCAGACACATATTTTTAACACTAGAAAGACTGAAACTGAGCCCAAAAGCAGTCAAAATGACTGGATTGTGAAAGAATAAAAAAATTTGTTTAAAATTAATTTTTAATATTATTTACAGTTATATGACAAGTTATTAGTAAATATTAACAATAAAGAAAATTATATGTTGTACAAAATTCTAAGAAATTGTGTCATTATGTACATCATTGTTTTTCTAATTGAAATGAAAAAGCAGTCAAAATGACTTCCTAGGGCAATTTTGTGTTGATAGAGATGAAACGAGCTCAGCCCAAGCCTGACTCTGGCTCATTTAGAGAAGAAAAGCATTTTGAACTCGGGCACATACTTTTTTAAATTTCTCTTAAAAAAACGTTTGGTTCATGTAATAGGTACAAAAAATGTAAAATTTATAAGTCATAAGAAATTACAGAGATGTACTACTTCTATTCGGTGAATTCGCTTTGTGAGCTAACACTAATTGTCAAATGAGATTGTTTTCGAATTTTCTTTTTTGTTTTCAGAGAGTATTAAACCAGACATTGGACATCGTTTCCTGTGCGAAATGTAAATAGAGTTAAGAGTGTGACAATGGCGTTCAAGTGATACAATGAGAGATTCTATATTAACGCTGTTTTTCGCAGCTCTATCGCTTAGGAAAATAAAAAAACCATAGTTAAAGTGTCCTTCACTTGAAGTAATGCGATGATTTTAAACTATACACATAATCTTGCCGTAAAGAATTATCAGGGCTTTAGAACAGACAAACAATTTAAATATTTTAAAAGTTGTTAAACTTTTTTAAAAATTGCCAATTTGGTGAATTTTTCCACTCAGATGAAAATTTTTAAAATCATTGTCTTATTCTTAGTTTTTGCAAATTTTTAAAAGCCTTGCAGCATTGGAGTAAGTTTTTAAATATTAAAAAATTAGACTACACATGCTTTTCATTTTCACGAAACTGTGGCTTTTCTCCAGATTGACGTTTTGCGCCATTTTCAAAATTAGCATAGAGAGGCTTTAGATAGGCTAAACTTGACTTAGCAGTCATGAGTAACAGTTGCAAACTCGCAGCAGTCATAAAAATAACATATTATTCGCGAAAAAGGCTCGAACTGAGCCTTCGAAAGTCAGGTTGTAAAACGTAATATTCAATGTATTGTGAAGTGGCAACAATCGGGGCTGACGAGCATTTGCGAAGCACCCTAGTATATCTTCATTCGTGTAGGTAGAAAAAATTCTAACAGAAACGGCATGTATTAAATGAAATTTATTCACGTCTGCAAAAGCTGTAGTGGTTAATTTAAAAGAAAGACATTGTTTTTATTTTGTTTGCTTCTTTTCTATCTTTAATTATTTAAGCCCATATAAAATTTTTTTACATGCAAGGTGATATAAATAGAGGCTACTATAATGATCATAGATTAAGTTAAAATTAATTAATGTGAAACAGAATATTTGAAACATTAATCTTAAAAAATTAATTCTGCTCTTAAATGTTACACTTCGTTTTCATTAAAGCAGTGTTTATTTTTACTACATACAAAAAAGTAGTACAATTATGTAGTAAATACTTATTTATTAAGTATTTACTATACTAAAAAAAAGAAATTCTTACACACCGCAATAGATGAAACAGAACGAAATAAAAATGGATTATTAGAATGAAGATTTAGAAAAAAGCGGGATAATAAATTGGGAATCTAACAGATAAAAAAAAAAAAACTAAAATGCTTACTGCTGTTGCTCATTGTTTTGCAGGTTAGCAATAAAAACGGAATAAATAACTATTTTCCTTGTTTAGACATCGAAGGCTGAGTGGCAATACAGCGAAATTTGTCCTTTAGGTATTCCTACATATCTCGGACTCGGGAAGCTCGGAACTCAAAAATCAAACTTGAATTCGTCTCTAATTTACAAACAGTAAATCTGATCCGGACTGGGAAAAAAATCGAATGAGCAAAGAAGGAAGAAAAAAGTATCCAGCCAAACTAAAGTCACTACATTCAGCAGTCAATATATCGATCATGTTTAAATATGATTTGAAATAACATGATACTGCGTAATATTTATTAAACCCTGAAGACATTTACAATATTATGCCAGGTTTTAATGATGGCAGTCTTAAATTCTGCCAGAGACTGAAATGCCTCCTTTTTATACACCTTTTTTAAAATGCAACACAGAAACATATTACAGAAAAATTATCCCAAGAGAATCATTAAAAGCACGATGAAATAAACCTTGGATATGTATTTAAAATGTACAAAAAATGTTAACAAATCATAATTTTTTTTTCTTCTTTCTAATATTGTTTGCAAAACCTGATAGAAATTTCAAAAAGAAAAAAAAAAAAATGCAATAAGTGTTAATTTTTTAGCTGAAATATAATGTTTAGGTTCTACATCACCTTAAGAATCCTGCATATGATTAAAGCACGTATTAATGAATGTACAATTTAAATATAGGCATTTTCTTAATAGTGATTTTTGTAACTAAATTGTAGTACTTTAGACATCTGTTAAAAACTTTTAACAGTTAAAAAACATTAAATTAGAAGGATCAAAAACAAAAAATAATTTGCAAACTAATCTTAAATATTAAGTAAAATAAAATAAAACAGAAAAAAAACAGCATAAGTATACCATTCTGAACAATTAGACAATAAGCACACTTAAAAAAATTAGTAATTGTGCTTAGATCTAACATATATTTTTAAAGCATGCTTAGCAAAAAATAATTTCTTAATAATCCTATAATTTGTAATGAATTTTAAATTATTATTTAGCACAGTAAAAATCAAAGTGAATGACGAAAAGGATATATAAGAAACCCATGGATTCTAATTAGTCATAGAAAAAATTCCCCAACTTTTTCAAGTTTTCTAAAAAATAAATAAATAAAAAAAATCCTGGACCAAAATTTTGAGAATACAGCAATTAAGAGTTTTGAAAACATTTTTTTAAGAATATAAAATCAATATTTTGAATGCTCTTTTTAACATATAGAATATATAACACTCAATTTGTAAATCTAGGATATATTTTGAAACAAAAATTGTTAACGAAATTTCTGTACTCATTGATTTACAACGAAATAATTTTAACCACATTGCAGTGAGTTTTTTTTACAAGAAATAATTGAATCAGATGTTAAAATTATTCACTTCAGATTTTGCTGACTACTTATAATTATCTTAATTTTTAAATTTAGTTATTTTCCAGGTTTGTTAAAAAAATTTCTGAAGATTTTGGTTAAAAAAACAACAACAGTATTTCCTGTTTTTTTAATTTAAAAAAAAAAAAAAAAAAAAAAAAATCATGGATATACTCAAAAGCGTGTATTTCAGTACATGAGAACCCTAAATTTTTTCACTTTTGCTCTTAATGTTAAAACTAAACACATATAAGGTGAAAAACAAATACAAAAACTTGAGCCTGAGTCAATGACTGTATTATTTATTTCAATATTTCTACAAATAGATTCAAATAAGTATATTTGTTTACAGACAAATTAATAGCACATTTGCTTCACTTCCTATTAATCTTCATATCCATCAGGTAAAGCATTCACTTTAGGATTGTGAAACAAAGTGTGGTTGCCATCACCCCAGGGAAATCGCTGAAAAAAAATTAATAAAAAGGTCATTAAGAAAAATAACACTTATTAATAACTCTTCATTTTTTTCTTTCTTTTCAGTGTTACTTTAACAATTTTAATAAGTCCCAATAGTATCTAGTAAAATTATAAAATACTTTCAGTATGTCTGGACAAAGTTCTAATCAAAATTTGCCCTATTTATCTAGAAGAGGTAAGTTTAGTAAATTAAAAAAAAAAAAAAAAATGTACAACTTCTAATCATCGGATAGCAACTAAAATAACAATTTGTTCTTATATATATTTATATATATATATCACAGCTTTAAATTTTTTCTTCATAACACTAATAGGTTTATTAGTTAATTATAGATTATCTCAGTTTAGGCAGTTCTGTGAAACAAATAAAATTGAAAACTAGAATGTCTATTACAATGCAAAAGCAAACGGACAATAATCAAATAAATTAATAACTAAAACAATTAAGATATATGTGCAGATACAAGTCTGGGAAAAGAGCAACAAGTCTAAAAATACCTATCAACACAAATCATAAAAAAGTAAATAAAAAAGCGAGTGAAACTATTTTGCACAAAAAGAAAACTTAAAATTATCTACACATTTATTTAAAGTGTGTGTGTGTGTTTTTTTTTTAACCATATGTGTACATTGACAGTCCAATAAACTGTTAAGCTTTAGAAAGTCGGAAGATCTCGTGCCTGTATATTTATTTCTTTTTACTTCAAATAGAATAGTTTCATTGCTATAATAATTTAAAATATTCCAAGTATAATTAAAGAAAAAATAAATTTCTTTACAATATACCGTAAAATATATATCAAGCCTCCAAAAAAATTTTACCGAACATCATGACGAAGTAGGGGGATTAACAGAAGCAAGAAAATAGAGCATAATTAATAAAAAGCAAAAAAGTAACTCGATTTAATTAAATAAAAAAACAAACAAATGAAAGTAAAGTTAAATAATTAAATCGTGTTAGTATGAATGGCTACGTGTAACTTTTAAACCACATAAATCAAAGTTTAATAAAATTGTGTGATTAAGAATTGCGATATTGGATTTTAAAAATTTAATATAAATCGCAATGTAGGATTTTTAAATCACTCAAATTTGAATCGGGATGTATAATTTCCATATCATTGAAATTTGAATGGTAATACAGTGAAACCTCAGTTAAGCGGACACTCTTGGGATCGAAAAAATTGTCTGTTTACGGGAAGGGAAACTTAATAACAAAGTTTAATGGTGTAAATTGTTTTTAAAACATTTTCAATGATATAGAAATAATTTAATAATTTACAATAACTATCTACAAGGATATTTGTTTACACTTCAAAAAATATTTTTTTACATAAAAAGAATATATGAAAAAGTTTGATATAAATATATAATTCTAGATGCAGCTACAGAGAAATGAATGTAATTTTTCTATGAACACAGTCATTCAAGTTAGTCATATGATACTGAATAGGAACTTTTAGTCCTCAGTCAGTTTCAATTATTAGAGACAATTATTACATACAGAACACCTAGCCATCTCTTGATAAGAAACGTGGCTAATACGTCCTTAAAAGTAAACCTCCCGCGATTCACAGAAAAAAGAAAGCAATGCATATCTATGAGGCATGAGAACCTATTGAGTTGATATATTTACAATTGATCATCTATCAAGTGTCTGAATAAATGTTTCACTTATATGAACACATCAAAGACTATATTTCTGTTCTCTTTTTTTAAAATCTCAGCTGTGTTAAATACAATCTTCAAATTAATATGAAAATTAAAGAAATTTTCAATGGGGAAGAGGCATTGAGAGCATTTACGATGTCATTTTAGCTTGTGGGGTCTTATAACCTGTGTTGACCAGATGAAAAGATCAAAATATGCCTCTGTTAAATTTATTGCATGTGAACAATATCATTTACTCTCTCTCTCTTTTTTTTTATTTTTTTGCAATGATAAGGCAAAGTGACAGGAGAAAGAGTGATTCTTGAGTAGTGAAATAGTTTAACAATATTTCTAGTTATGAATAAAGCAAACATTTACATGCTTTAAAAATTATTTAAAGTTGAATATTTTTTTCCAGGAATTTAAAGAAGAAATAGTTTTTTTTTTCCTTTGAAATTTCGGAAAATAGTGTCCGGTTTGAAGAGATAGAAAATATTGTTTCGGGGCAAAAATGACTATCCTAGTCCGGTTAAAAGAGTGTCCGCTTTGTGGAGAATGTACATAATGGTTTATTCGTAGAAGATTCACAGGAATTAAAAGGCATTCGTATTGTAGGACTGTCCATATCATGAGGTTTCACTATATTTGATCTTTTAAAATCATGTTGTCACTCTTGATAAAATAAAGAAAACATATGTAAAAAGTAAAAAATTTCAGTATTTGGATTTACGCATAGCGAGCATCAATATTGTCTAACTCAGAATGTGGAAGGTAGATGGGGCGGTTTATTTGGTTTCGATCACTGGTTATATTCGTATGAAACTATGGGTGGGGGCTAAATTGAATAAGGAGGCTTGTTCACCATTTTATGATATATATAAAATTTTAATACACTGAGTTAAGTAAAGAATGCATTAAAAAAGTATGCTTAGAAAAAAAAAAAAAAAAAAAAAACAGAAAAATGTACAACAGTGGAAGAAACATTCAGTTATGAGCATTTTTTCAATTTCTCATCAATATTAATAAAGTTTAAAGCTTCAGAGGTTTGAGGGACAGGTGATATATGACAAATGAAAAGTTTTTGAACAGCCTGTCACAAAAAATGTAGCACTATGATAGCAATCTGTATCATTACTTTGGTTATCATTTGAAGTAACTGCACTAAATTTCGCAAACCTAGCCTAAATAGTAATAGAATTATGGAAATTTTTATTTACTTAAATTTTTTTTTTTTTTGCTTTATGCTTTTTTATTATATAGAAATCTTTAATAAAATGAAACAAAATGTGCTGAGTAATTTTTAATAAATAACAAAAATATAAAATTTGAAAGAGAAAAAAAGTTATAAATTGCACAAGATATAAGGCTTAAATTTTTTAAAATTTTATTTTGAATTGTATTTGGTAATGTTAATGTATGAAAAAAAAAAAAAGATCAGATTTGAATATCTTGAATATGTAAAAAGTTTTTAGCGCTGTTCTAGTAGTTTTTGTACATTTTGAAAGAAAACTTATATTTTTTAGAAATATCATTTAGCAGTAGCACTTGATACATATATCATTTGCTGGAGAGTGCAAACTAGGAGAACAAACATTGAACCTAAATTAACATCTAATCAAACATGTAACATAAAACATTAAAAGATTATAAACACTTAAAACATTAGACCATAGAAAAAGTATCAGAAACATAAACAAAAAGTTAATAAAAAGTCATTCAGTTTGCAAGGCTTGTTATTTTATTCTGAATAGTTAAAAATGACATTGGCATTATATAGGTCCATCCCCTATTAAACTATATATATATATTTTTTTTGCTTGTTTTCCTTACACCATCACATTTTGTTGTATGGAGAATAATCTAAAAACATTGCCTGTTACTAAACTTAGTTTTCTGATAGAGAATGAGATTGTGGAAAACCTATCATTTCAAATTTTCTTTAAAAAAGTACAAAAGCTATGTAAAAGTTTACTAGAAACTTTTCCCATTTTCAAGATATTCACATTGAACTTTTTTTATAAGATAATAAATACGATTCAAAACAAAATTATGAATTTTTTTCTTTATATGTTTCCCACGCACAAACAGTACTAAAGAAATACTTTAAAGACTCATATCTAGCAGAATTTTTGTCGATTTTTCTTTTTCAATTTTTAAAATAGTGTTTTTAAGTAAAAATAACTCCAAGAATTTTACTGTCTATATTTTTACAGTTATAGTAAGAAAACGCAAAACAAAAAAATTAGTTTTTTTTTTAAATACATAAAAATGTTTACGAAATTTGGAGGAGTAATTTCAAACGTGGGGCCGCCAACTTTCCATTCTTTTAGGGAAATTTTTTTTTACAGTGGTAGCTAAATGTTTTGATGCAAGATTCTTTGCGTTGTTAATTTGATTTAAAAGCTATCTTTTATACTTCTACATGTAAATGAGTCAAAAGTTCATATGAAACACCACTTTATTCCAGCTCTCTCATAACAAAGCTTTTAAAAGGACAAAATTACCAAAAATTCTAAAAACTTTAGTTTTTCAGTGCTTGCCACTCCATAAAATATTTTTCAAGAAGTGCAATAGTAATAGGCAGTCCTGTATATGACAACTGAAGTAATTGGTGTAAGAAGTTTATTGCACAATTTTTGGCATAAGATGTTTAAAAACACTCTTTGTTCGTAATTTGTTGCTGGCCCCTCAAAACTCTGAAAGTTTTAAACTTTATTGATATGTATGAGAACACTTCTAAGTTACAAAAGAATTGTCTTCAGTATTTCTAGAGAAATTTGGGGGGAAAAAAGCCAAAAACTGAAATTGTCTTTTCCATAGTAGTAGTGTATGCTCACCTTTTTGCGAATACGCAAGTGTTCATAAGGAATGAATTCTGGCCTGTGAAAATGTTCCAAATGTTCCTTTTCTCCTAAGTAAGCATTGACCATGCATAAACCAACAGCAGGAAGTGACACAAACAGAAACAGCTTTTTCCATAGTTTAACACCCTCTGAAATAAAAAAAGCAATTAAAAATATTGAAAATAAAGTATTACTCAGATATTAAAACTTTCTCTGAAAAACATTAAACTTTAAAAATGATAATTGCTGAAGCATGCTTGGTACTCATTTTATCGACCCACTAAAGGAATGAAAGCTAAGGCAACCTTGCCTGGCCCGAGGATCTAACCAAGGACCGGTACCATTTAGCTACCGGGAGTCAAAACATTATGTACTACGGTAAATATAAATAAGGAAAACAAATTATATTGATTAACAATTATAATAGCTTAATTACTAATTTAATAAATAGACATCAATGATAACAATTATGTTTTTAAAATTCCATTGAAATTCTGCATTGAGTGATTAATATAAATAACACAGTGACAGGATATAGAGTCAGGTAAGTAAAGTGGGAATATGTTATGAAAAAAACATTTTTTCTCCTTTTAAATTAAGATAATTTCGTCTAATATTTTAAATATATAGAGGCATTTACTGGGGTTAAAGCAAGCATTTTTATTTCAACTTCAGAAACTGGTAAAAAGTTTAATGCTTGGAAACTATCCATTTATGACAGTATGTTAGTTTCAGCTCTTGATGAACTTTTTTTTAAATATCATTAATAACTATTAATTTATTGCAAACAGGTGCCGGTCAGGTGGCCGAGTGGTTAGTGTCTGACTGTGAAGCCAATGGCCGCGGGTTCGAATCCCGCTCTGGGCATGGATGTTTCTCTCTCTGTGTTGTCTTCTGATGAGTGAATGAGGCCCACCCTAAAAACGGGTTTGTGGCAGTGTGGCGTGGGTAAAGTTGCACGTCTCCGTAACTTCGGTTCACAGGTGCCCACTGGGTAACGATAAATGAGCAACACTTCCGGCATCTTCTATGGCGAAGAACAAAAGTTCAGTGCCTGCATTTAAAAAAAAAAAAAAGAATTTCAAACAGGTAGGGGGACACCTAAAGAACACCTAGAAATTTTAAAAAATTTATTTTTTATGAACTTTATTCTCAGGGCTAAAGAATGAATAGAAGGGCTAGGTCACTCCTTAAAGAACCACTCTGAACTTTCAGTCAGTGACGTCAAAGGGGCGCAGTATCAACTTCTCGCTTTAAAAATAAATTGTTCCGCATGTAATTAGCACTCTTTATTTGAAACTTATTTCAATACATTCATAATTTTTAGTCTTGAGGTGATTTTCTCTCTCCTCTGATTGCAAAAATTAACAGTAGTAGACAAATACCAGAAAGCGGAACACTTCCGGCATCTTCTATGGCGAAGAACAAAAGTTCAGTGCCTGCATTTAAAAAAAAAAAAAGAATTTCAAACAGGTAGGGGGACACCTAAAGAACACCTAGAAATTTTAAAATTTATTTTTTATGAACTTTATTCTCAGGGCTAAAGAATGAATAGAAGGGCTAGGTCACTCCTTAAAGAACCACTCTGAACTTTCAGTCAGTGACGTCAAAGGGGCGCAGTATCAACTTCTCGCTTTAAAAATAAATTGTTCCGCATGTAATTAGCACTCTTTATTTGAAACTTATTTCAATACATTCATAATTTTTTGCCTTGAGGTGATTTTCTCTCTCCTCTGATTGCAAAAATTAACAGTAGTAGACAAATACCAGAAAGCGATGGGCAAGAATTATATTAAAACACAAAATGTGAAAAAATAATTTTCCACACTTCAGAAAATAAAAAGGTGAAATTAAATGAATTATAAAATGTACTAGAAGAATTTATCCTGTTGTGAATATAAAAGCATTATGCTTTATGTTTAGACGTTTAAGAAATTTTATTAGAATTTCGCCATTTAAATCGCTACAGTCTCGTAACAGAAAAGAAAAATGTACAAGGTCAAAGAAAATAAAATCCTGAACTTCAAAAAAGTTATTAATGGTTAAATTTTTTTTTGAATTTCATAGTGTCATTATTCAAAATATTTATGTGAAATATTTCCAATAATATAATGCTCAAAGATTATTTTTCTATTAATTCGCATTTAAGGTTTTTGTTTCTTAGTGATAATGTATAAAAAAATTGCTATTATTTATATATTTATAAAAATTAGACATCCTAATTAATAAACTACTGTGATCAAACAATAGGTAACTATAAAAGTGTCTTTATTGAACAGGAAATGTTAATAACTAAAATTAGAAAACGATAATGAAACAATGACGACAACCGTTTAAAAATTTTTCTAACGTTAAGATGTTATTTTATAATAGAAATAATTTGTTATTTTTGTAAAGATTGACAGCTATTATCAGAAAAGTGTCGATCATTCAACAAATTTTTTACAGAAATTATAAACAGCTAAGTTTTCATTTCCTTTAGGTGTGATTTTTGAGATCTGTGTGAGGCGTGATGTCATGAATAATCATAGTTTCAGCATTGAGTAAGGAAAGAACCAGCCATTCTCTATCTTCTCTTTAGCCCTGTTTTATTTTGAGGAGGGGTAAATGGTAAGTTTAGCTAAATGTTGTATTATGGAGATATCTCTTTACTTCTGTGTTAGCTTTAGTATGTATCTAATGCTTTATATTTTATAATGAAATAGTTAAAAAATAATTTGCTTCTTTGATTAAAGCCCAACATATTAATTTTAACACTGAAAACTAAATGTTATTTTTTTAAGTGAAGAATGAACACGTCATATTATGCTAGTTACAATCAAAAGCAAAAATTAAGTGCTTATCTAATATACTTTACTTTTCGGTTTATGCTTAGAATTTTTACTAATATCAATGTTCACAAATTTGTATTGTATTATCGTTTTATTCGCTTTTTTGCAATGTTTTTAAAAGGCATTTTCAAGAATATTGTCATAAAAGTGCCTATTGATTAGTGCTGACATCCAGTTTAAAATAAACTAACTATCTACAATGCCATTAAAAATATCCTGGTACTGCCATCTGGTGGGTAAAATGAGAAATAAAATGTTTCCCGCGCAAAAGAAACGAACTAGTTTTATTCTTATTGGCTGACACTCCAGTTACTACTGACACTCCAGTCCGAAAATAGAGCGAGAAATAGGAGAAACCTCACCCCATCATTTTCACAGGAGCGAGAGGGAAGGGGTTAAAAAAACAATTACAAAACTAAATAAATATAAAAATTCATTCAGAATATTTTTATTGTACATAATATTTCATTTTATTTAACGGTGCATTATGTTAATAAGCAAATTGCAGACCTTTTACTAGTAAAAAAAAAACAGGACATAGTTTTGCTACAGTTAAAAATATATCAAACTACTTTTAAACAAAAAAAAAAAAATTTTGTTTCGATTATGTATAGTAAGGGCAAATGTTATTGCATAACAATAAAAATATACTATTTTTATTCCAGAGCAACTTATTCGGGAAACAAAAATTAGAACTATTTTTTCCAGTAGAATTCAATAGAGCACTGAGCATAACAGATTGAGATCATCTAAATTTAAAATAGAGTTCACGACGACTTCTTTAATCAAATATTTTAAAATAGGGTTTCAATAATTTCGAAAAGAAACCGCAATGACTTTGAATTTGTGCTCAATGGTTATTTTATGAATGAACAATTAATTAAATTAAAACTATAGAATGAAAATCCAAATCTATCGATTATTCAAACCAATTATTTTAAGAACTGCATATGTATGAATGTAAAATGGGTTACTGTGACACAAACAAATTAGGCACATCAAGATAAAAAGCTAAATTTAAAAGACAAAATATTTTTTATCAAGAAAAACAGATATTTCAGGACAACTACAAACTAATTATTATTAAACTTAAATCTCTATTATATTAAAATAAATGAAAAAAGTAGGTAACGTATTCATTATTAAACAATTGCTACTAAAACGTACTTTTACTTTTCTATATGCAACCATTTTTAAATCTTTTCATCACTCAATTATTTTTAAGCATTTATAAATATTATAAAAAATATATATACTCAATAACATATTGAAATTTGCATTAAGTCAATTGCTTAAAAAAACAAAGAAATGTATACTTCATAATTTTGTAGCTAATTAATATTAAATATAAAAGTACTCAAAATTCGTATTTCATATTAAAAACAAGCAAGGGGAGAAATAATTTTTTTTATCATATATAACTAAAATAAAATTTAAATGTCAAGTTTTTATTAGCATATTAAGTCAAATTATTAGCTACACTGTTATTATAGTCCTAGATAACTAAAATCAAACCAGCATTGACATTGTTGCTAATAATTTACCTTATAGACTGATAGTCAATAATATAGACTACTAATTTATTATTTTATTAATTCTTTTATTCATTTTAAAACTAAGAATAACTTCCTACTTCTTCATGTACTTAGAAACTCAGTTATAAAATGTATCTTATAAAATCTTCGAAGATATTCAAGTGCTAGCAAGTCAGAGGTCGATTAGAGGATTGTTATTTATCTGTAGGACATAATATAACAAGATAGATAATAATACTGATATTTTAGACAATAACTTTTATATAATTATGTGTTTAAAACAAAAAAAAAAAAAAACACCACAGAATATTTCTGTAGTTAAATTGCTTTTAACTTTTTAAGCATTGTTTTAAAACAACATATTTGAAAATTATGTCATGCTAAGTTTTTAAAATTGGAACATAACTTTAAAGACATTAAGTTAATACATAAAATAAATGTAAGAATGCTGTAAAAAAAATAAAATAATAATATACTTAACAAATAAAAAAAAAGTAGTGCATCATTGTTTAAAGAGGGATAAGGAAGGGTAATGCTATTTTATTGACAAAGTCCAAAACCAAACGAATTAATTTACAGAAGAATGGAATAGATAAATTACTTTCATAATCTTTAGGATTTGGAGGGTGCAATATGGTATTTAATCTAACAGAAGAAGTATGAAAACTGCGAAATCCTCGAAAAGCAGCCATGTTTGTCCCTGGAAATGACCTACCGACGATTTGTTGTTGTTCTTCTGTTTTTTAAACTGAATTGAAGTGATTTAAAATTTATAAAATTCCTCAAAACAGGACTGAAAATTGTTAAAGTTATTTAAAATATTTTCTAATTTAAATATGAACAGATATTTATAATTGTGAAGTTTTCTTAAATTTCGGAAATACGAAATATATCCATTTAATAAAATAGGTCAAAATAAAATATTTTGATGAAATTATAATAATTTTTTAAGTTTTAACATAGATATATTATTAAATATCATTTCAAAATAATTACTTTAAACTATTAAGAAACACATCGTACTAGACGATTACAATTAAAAAATCGTAATCGTTTAGTTTTCTCCAAAAAATATACTAGCGTTTCTTCACTAAATAATTTGTTCGTAAACTGTAATAAGACTCTAACCGATACTAAGAAATTTTTAAACTTTAAAATTGAAAAAATTTGAAGCGTAATAATAAAAGTTTTTTAGAATACCCTTATCATATGACAAACTGCATGACAGAAAAGAAAAAGAAACTATTCTTATTATTGTTTACAAATCTTTGTGACTTCAAAAATACCGCGATTCCGCTTTATGATGAATCAGAAAATTAACAATGCGGGTAGAGTGATGAAAGTGTAATTGGATTTAAAATTTTTTGAGTAAATACTTATTATTATATATTAAATATGCCTTACTTTTTCTCTCCTTTTAACTGCTTTTAGTCATTTATGTTTAATTGCATTAAATCTTCTTTTAATGATGAAAATTGCTTTTTAATTTGTAAATATTTAAGAAAATAAATTAGATCAACTATATTTTTAATGCCTAGTAATTAATATTTGAATAAAATTAAAAATAACTCGGTAACATTACCTTTTAGACAATATTATAATTGTTTATTTGGTTATTCATTTCTTTTTATTTTTCAGATATTATTTCTAAAAGAGTGGTTTCTAATATCATTTTGGAATAAGTAAACATTTATCAGGAATAAGTAAGAATTTAGTGTGTATATGTTTTTTTATTATTCTTCATAAACAGAATTAAACTGAAATATACTGTCATGAATTAAAGTTGGTAATGATAATTCAGATTAGTATGTTTTTATAATTAAGGAGTTCATTCTAGTTTTCATTAGCTTAAACACTGTGTTATTTTATTTATAAAGCTGTTTTTTTTTATTATTTAAACTGATACATGATCGAAATTCTGAATTAGAGTATACAGATATTTCCTAAATACATTTTAATGCCTAGTCTCATACCTCTTTAAATTAAAAAGATATTTAAATCCTAGTTGTAGTATAAATTTAAATTGACAGAGAAATATGTTTGCTGTTACTGTAACATGTTATCAAATTCTTGTTTAAAGAGCTTTTTTAAAGATACATATATTCTTAAAAAAATGTAAAATGTTGTGTTTTAGAACACATTATGTTTAGTTAAGTGTGCAGAATTAATTTTGTGTTTCTGCAATGCCATTAAATAATAAAGTTTTTAATTAAAAAACTGTGTTTTGTATTTAGCTTCTTATTGTTATTTTTCATGCTAAAGTTTCTAAATCTTCTGAAATGTCATTTAGAACTTTTTTTCACTGAGCTTTTCATTTTAACTTGCACATTCTAATTTATTGTAATTTTAGGCATAGTGACTTACTGCTTGAGATTTACTACATTTTTTTCCCAATAAAAATGAATTATTATAACATAAAATATATAAAGTTATGATCTTGCACTGTATTCTATGTAATTGAGATAATTACAAATGTGCAGTTGTCTGCATTTTCATTTGCCTTTGTAATACGAGCTATCTAGAGGACCAAGATTTTATTGTGCATAGATAGAAGTAACTGTGCATAGAATATATGCATATGAATGTGCTAAATCTCTCTAATATCCCCAAACTTTTTTTGAGTTTGTGATTTTAAGCATAGTAACTTAAAATTTGGGATTTAGTTCATTTTTATTGAGAAAAAAAACTTTATTGTAATGATGGAGCTCTAATTTTAACAGTTGACTGATTTCTTATTTAGTTAATTATAAGTGATAAAGTATTTCTTTATGTGTTTGTATTTTTTTTAAATTTATTTTCTAAGCAATATGATTGTATTTTGTGTATTTTGCAACTGCATTTAGCCTTAAAATTTTATCCCAAGAGAAAAAAATATAGAATTCACTCTGATTTTAAAAATATAGTGCATAACACATTGTTATTAAATAGAACTAAAAAAAAGGTCATTTTTTTGCATAGTTTTTAACTTAGTACCAAGTAGATTAGAAAAATAAATTTCATTTACAAAATGAAATAATTATGCATTTAACAACATGTTTCTAACTTACAAATTCATTTTTCTACCTTTACCTAAGAAATAACAATAATAATAAAAATGCATTGATTTTCCATAAGACAACTTGCTAAGTGTGTTAGGTATATTTTTGGTTCATGAAAATCATGTTTTATAAATAATTAAATGTTTTTGTTGTCTTGTGTATGTAAGTGCTAAATAGGAATAATTAAATAAAACTAAAATATTTATTTCTCCCTTTTCAGACTGGTTATTACTAATAATTTCTTTTTATGCATTTCTCCCATAATTGTATTTAAGAATTTGTCAATATTATTGGTGAAACTTGCTTGTTCAGTACTGTAGAAAAATCTCACAAATTTCACTATAGGTTGAGAAATGGAAAATCCAAGCGAAGAATATAGACCTCTATTTGGGAGTTCTGTACCAGATAGGCCTTTGTTTGGAGATTCCAACAGAAGAGTAAGATTATTTCAGTGATAAAATTTGTAAAATGAATAATGATATATGCTAACAAAAACAATAGTATTTAATTTCTCTTGGTTGTCCTACATTAAATACGAAATGTATGTTTTATGTTTGCAGTTTTTGGTAGTATGTTGTACATTATGTTTGGTAAATATAGAATAAGTATTAATGCAACTATAATTCACTAAAAATTTTCATGTGCTAACTTAAAATTATTGAAATCAATGTTATATGCTAAGAATGGATTTTTTTTGACAAGTTGATTTTAAATTTTAGGTGAAGATTTAACCAAGAATTAAAATGAAAAATAATAATTTTGTTAAGTGTTTTACTTTTAGAAACTATGTAAACATTTTAAGCAAAATATTACGAAGAAGAATGATTAATTTACTCTAATATTTCTTTTTATAATTTATTCTGATAAATAGTATTAATAATTTTCGTAATTTCAATGCATCTATTTGAAGTTAGATTTTATTTTCAGGATCGAGTTGTAAATATGATGCTTGGAATAATAACAACTTTGTTAGTTTTGGTAACTATTTTAGCTTTCTTTTTTTAGTTATGTGCAGTAAATAAAGATATATATTTTGTATTTCTATTTTAAATGCATTTTTAGATCTTTTAAGTTTATTTTAAACAATAATAATGAGTCATTTATACATTATGATCTATCATATACAGTTGATACTCAAAATAATAATTTCTGGAATCCAGTGTGTGCAGATCTTATAACTTGAGGCTATTATGCAAGCACATATAACATTTACTCTTTACTAAAAATGTTATACTTAGTTGTAACGAAACAATACTTCAATAAAAATTTTGTTAATTAAAGAATTATTGATAGAATTTTTTTTTTTTTTTTTTAATGCAGTGTGACCTATATTAAAGCACCCATTTTTTGGATTCTATTTTACAGACACTTTTTAAAAATCAGAATAAACAGGCCTTTTTTTTTCTTTTTCCAAAAATTTTAAAAGCTTGTGGTGGATATTCACTCGATTTTGAATGCTCTTGAAAACGTAACTATTCATTTTTCTTATGTTCGTGGTCATAGCGGTATTTTGGGCAATGAAAGAGGAGACCAATTGTCTAGGGGAGCTACGTGTGGTGAAATAGACTTATGGGTGTCTGTTCCTGCTTCTCACTGGAAGCGCATAGCTAGAGATAAAATCATCACGGACTGGAATGCTGAATTTCTTGCTTCGCCTGGGTCGCTTTGGACGAAGAGGTTCTTTCCATCTATTTTTCACAGTTTGCAATGTAAATTCTTTGCAACTGATTTTAAATTAACCCAAATTTTAACAAACCATGGAACCATTTAACAAACCAGATATTTATTTCGTTTCCATCTGGAGACCAGTGGAATTTGTGATTGCGGTGATGCTGATGAAGATGCTGATCATATTCTTCTTCATTGCAATCTGTATGCGAGTGCCCGAATGAAATTAAAGACTGATTTGAGGCGTTTTTCTATTCGTTTGCCTCCTGTTTTATCAGAACTGGTCAAAAGTATCGAAAGTCTTGCTGCCTTGTAGAATTTTGTTTTTAATGTAAATTTGTAAATTCTTCTTGTTTTCTTTTTGTTTTCTACTTACTTCTGTAAGCCTTATGCTATACTTTGTGGTGCATTAGGAGTTTTTCAGTCGATTAATGAAAAAAAATAAATTTCTTTTTGCATTTTTTGTCATTTTGTCAATGTCATTTTTATTTGAAATAAAAATACTGTAATACTGTTGGTATTTCTTCATATCAAATGAAAAAGAAAGAAAGAAGTGTCTTGATTCATCTAAGAGAAAGTTCAACTTATCCTCTGCTTTTTATCTTTTTATTACTTTTATTTTATTAAGTGACTAAACATTTTTAAATTCATTGTCATTCAGCTGATGGCAAATCTTGGGATGAAAATTAACTTTATTTAATATTAATTTTCATTTTATAACGCATGTTTTATTAGATTTAACTCTAAAAAAAAAAGTACCCTAGTTTGAATTACAGGTTTATGTAGTTTGATTTTGGTTTTTGTATTTGTTATACAGTAGGGAACCGATTATCCAGAACGATCAGGACCATCGCTTTTCCGGATAACTGATTTTTCCGGTTTTCTGAATTGCTAAAAAAAGCCGTTTTTTTTTAATTCTCAAATCCAATTAAAAAAAAACATATTTAGAAATAATCTTAAAAAGAAGAAAAAATGATGAAGTAATACACTAATGATTATTTCTAAAATGATGGTAAAGTAAACCTCTTTAAAAAAAAAAAAAGAAAAATCCTAAAATGTTATGAGGAAATTTTTTTTTTAAATGGTGGGAAAATTTATCAAATTTCGTTCCGGTTTTCTGATTTACGAATAAGAGGTTCTGTACTTAATTCAAAATTTGAATGATACTAAAAGGGTAAAAACAGTTTAAAATGTATCTATAGCTCTACCTTCCTAAATCCAAATTTGTCAATAACCTCAACACAGACAGAGATTATCATTGTAAAAATCATACACACATTGTAGTAAAATTTACGAAAATAAGGTTCGTTCACATAACTTTACCTTAATTTTTGCATTTTATACTATTGTTAAAAAAAGAAATAAATCTCTACACTGTTAAGCTTGCAATCAAATAATGAAATTTTTTTTTATACTGCAGTATTCTCTCAATTCAGCTTTATAATTTTATTAGAAACAAGTTTAGAGATGTTAAAAGGGAGTCTAAACAGTTTTTCCATATTTGTTTGTTTGCTTTTCAAAAATAAAGATAAAACTAAAGTCAAAAATAATCTGCCAATGCTGTTATAGCCAGGAAGATTTCTAATATCAGAATGCAGAAACCTCCCAGATTCTTATAGAAACCTATATTAGCTTGTAAAACTTGATATAGGTTTTAATATAGAAATCGGAAGTCTTTATGAAAATTTTTGAGAGGAAGGCATTGACCCACATTTGGCTGTCAGGCCAACTATGATGATGATAGGTAATATAGGTTACCTAATATAGGTTAAATAAACCTTTTGAGGCTACTCTGGCTGCCTGGGGGAGTGCTATTCGTTGTCACTAGATAGTTTTTTCAAAGTATCAATACATCTGAGGAAAATTATATTATTGAATCTATCTTTTAAAGATATTTCACTTATGTATTTTTAGATATTTGATCCAATACTTTTCTCTCTCAAGATATTAGGTTCTTTCCCTATGTTTTGGATACCCAAAGATTAATAAGTTTAATATTTTCAACTTTTCTTTATTTTGCATTCATTTTTTCGTAACATTCAATTTTAACTTGAATTTTCTTTTTTTTAGATAACAATGTTTTCTGCTTTTTTTGCAAAAACACCTCCTCAAGGATTAAATGTATATTTTATCCTTTGCATTTTTCTTATTTGTTTGGGTCATATTTTATTGGTAAGTAATTTATTTGATTCTAATTTGTTTTGAATGATTGTTGATTTTAAGTAGCATAATAACTTAATATAATTTAAAGAAATTTATTAATTTTAAAACTATTCATTAATATTTTCAATAAGTAAAGATAAAATGACTGTTTTATTTTATTTTTATTTATTTATTCTTTTGTATGCCTCTATAATCTTGCTTTGCTTGTAGACATCAAATACTGAATGTAAATTATAAATTTAAAAAATAAGTAGATAATCAGCACAATAAGAATTTTTAATATTTTAAAATAAGGAAATTGAAAAATTCAAAATTGATTGCTTGTTATAGAATTAATATTTAAGTGAAATTATACTATCTTCTCTTTATAGTTAGACTAAAAGTTTCATTATTGGGGGAAAAATAAATTGCTGTAAAACATTAATTTAATAATGCTACTTTGGAGATAAATTGTTTAGTTTTAATCAGAGGGAAATTCTTTGAAAATAATTACATTATATATTTAATTAAAAAGCTAATCATGTTATAGAAAAACTTATTTTTTCATATTTAAATTATTTATTACCTTTATCGAAGCTGCCATTGTTAACATTATAAAAAAATTATACTGAAATTACAATTCAGTAGCTCTGTATTTTTAAATTTTTATCAGCACCTAAAAACACTGCAACATATTTATTAAGTTGTTTTATAAAGTTATATTTTTAGGTTATGTTATCTTTGATTTATATAAATTTTTTTAAAAACAAAATTTGCATGTTAAAGCATGCATTTTATAACCACTTTAAAAAATATGGAAAAAAATCTCTAGTTAGAAGCAGTGATTGATTTCAGACTATCTTTATTGATACTAAAATAGCGACACAAGTATTTGCCTCCATAGTTACTAAAGCTTTTTCTGATTTTTTAATAGTGTCAAATAAGTAATATCAGACTATAATAAATTTCATTTTGATTTTTTTGTTTTGTTTTCAAAATACATTTAAATTAGGACCTTTTATTGTTTTACCTAATTTTTGCACTAGGTATTAGATGGAGATTTCTAGATGCCAATGATGCTATCTTGCAATTCTTCCACAACCTTTATACTTTTATATTTTGGTTTTTTTTATTACCCTTTTTTTTAATTGAACATGATGTATTACTTTTAATATTAATTTATATTACATTAGTAACATATATTTTAAATTATTTAGTGAATTAAAACAAATAGTAATCTTTTTAATATATTGTTTAAATCACCAAAATAAAAAAAGTTCGTTGCTGCTTTTATGCTTTTTTAATTCCAATAGCATAAATAAAATAAAAAAATATAAAAAAACAGCTAAAAATACACAACTTTCCTTTGAGACTTCTTTAATCTTAGCTTTTACACAAACAAATGTTTAATTACAATGTGATCCTGACATGTCATAATTAAAAGAAATATACTGATAATATATTTTTTTTACAGTTAAACAGACAACTCTGCTATTTAATAGATTCTGACAAAAAATACTTTTACAATTATACGAACTTAAATGTTTGCAAAATATCTAGTTTGCAAAATAAAATACAAAACATCTTAGTTTTGATCTAACAATTGGATTGTTATTTATTTTCAATCCAAATGAGAGGCTAACCTTAAGTATATTTATTAATTTAGGCTTATTAATTTACTGGAATTAATATTTTCGATTACGAAAGCAGACTAAAAACCTATTTTCTATAAATAAATTAACTTTTTTTTTCCCCTAAGAGATTTGGATTCTTGACTCTTAAAGTAATCATTATTCATTATTTATCATTTACTTCAGTTTTTGAATATTTGACCATTTCTCTGGAACTGCATATGAAACTTTAAGGGATTTTCAACATATTGGGAAACTAGTTTATACGAACATAATTCAATGAAAAATAAATATTTTTCCATATTTATTTATTATTTAATTTATTGAAGATCAAACAATTTTTTAACTGTAAAGTATATAAATTTAAACCTGCATTAAAGAAATTTTTTCCGACTATGGAACCATAAATATTCAACCGTCTTTCGCAGAACTCCCAACTTTTTATATTAAGTATATAAAGATAATTGTGAATTTATTAACTAACTGAATACTATTTCTTTTTGAAAATATTTAATTTTAAGTGTGAACTTTTTCATCGTTTAATCATTAATAATTTTAAATTAAATTTTATATTTTTTCCAACACTAAATTCTTAGTTCTAGTTATGGATATCCAGTCAAGTTGAAAGCATTAAAAATTAGCCAAATCAATCATGTTTTTCTTTGTAATGAAAACTAAAAAATTGCTTTAAAAGTTTAAGATGGTTATTAAAGTTATTTCTTTATTAGTGAATTTAATTATTTTAATTTGATTTGAACAGTCTGATGTTTAACACTAATGGTATTCTAATGCATATCCTTTCCATAAGTTATTATGTATATATAATATTAGAAATATTATTTTTAAAAAAAAAACTGCAATTTTTTGGCATTTTATTTTAAATAATTTCATAAAAGCAAATGAAATATTTCAAAAATAATGAATTATTGATTGGATTTAAATATATTTAAAAGTTTCAAAATCATAACTGGAAAAAATAAAAGAAAGTCCTAATACTCAAAATTTCTTAATTCCACAGATTCTTATTGGTTTGCCGAATACCATTTTATTACCACTGGTTTAATATATTTTTTTATATTCCAAAATTTGAACGGAATCAGTTGAATAGTTCGTAATAAATAAAAATTTAAAAGTTTCTTTTCTTTCCTTCTTCTTCTTCTTTTTTCTTTTTGAAATGTTATTACTAAGAAATTATTTGATTTTGCTCAAATCTTATATTTTATTATGTAAATTGAAGAAAAAAAATTATAGATGCTGTTCAAACTTTTTTTTTAGATTTAATTAAATAATATAAAAATAATAGATCATCTTAAATTTTTTTTATTTTTCAAGAAATTCCTTTTTTATAAAAAAATTTTACAATTCTATGTAAAATTCATTTAATTCTCTTTACAAGTTCCAGAGATATAATGATATTACATCATTAGTGAAACTCCTAAGGAGCCCAAACTTTAGACTCCTTTCATACTCAGAAACTTTCACGCTAGCTATTCGGAATGTATTTTCCATACTGTGTCTAGTACCCCAATCTCATTATTTTTAGATTCAAAGAACCGGACTTGTTAAAAAAAATGTATGTTTTCTTGACCTAGACAATCATTTGCACTAATTATTTATCGAATTACATTTTAGTATTAAGGTCAGGGGTCTGTCCGGGCCGAATTTACTACCGTTTAGCGGTACCTTCGCAAATTCAACTTTAGGAAAAACGGTAGTTTCACAAAATACTTTTTCTTCAAGTTTTATTTTTGTATCCCTTAAGAAACAATAAATCCATATTTTTATGTGTTTTTTTTTTTTTAATATAATTTTTAATTTTTCACAAATTATGTCTAAATTTTCACAAAATAGGTACCTTTCAGAAAAACCAGGACAGACCTCTGAAGGTTATTTTTTCTCATTTTACGCATTGTACTGGTGTAAAAGTGAACATATTCAACAAACATTTTTAATTGTGTGTTTGAATCCAAACACTAAAAAATGCATAGCATTAATTGTTATTGTAGAGAAAGTAATTAAATAAAGTAATTACGATACTAAAAGTAATTAAATATGTTGCATACATAATTTTTATCCTTTACACTGTTTGTATTTAAGGCAAAATTCATACTATAGCTTTTCTTCAGAGCACATTATAACCTGGCGTAAAACTAATTTTTTTTTTTCCTTCCTGAGAGAACAATGAGTTTAGTTAGAGTCAACAGTTAAAAGGTTAATGTGATGCATCTTTAGTTCCCAGTGTCTATTATACTGTATTCAAACAGACTTTTCATTTCAGATATATTGGTATCGCCAGGGAGATTTAGATCCAAAATTTCGATTGTTAATTTATTACAATGCCCTCACCATGATTTTACTCACTACGTGTGCCCTTTCATTCTTCTTCACTGAACGATGACCCCCGGTGCATCATCACTTCATATTGATCAGAAATGTAAGCTGATTTTTAAGAATTTACTACTTGTCACTTTTTGTAAATTGACATATATACGTATATATATTTACATATTTATCACACTAATTAATTTATACATTGTATTGTCGGTGCATCATGATTTTTTATTGATGAATTTTTGGGCTACTTAGCTAAAGTTTAAAATATTACCAGGCATTTTCTAATTGACTTATTTTGATGTTATTCAATTTGCCTGAAATAGGAATTACCTTTTATTCCATTGTATAAGTTTATCCCTTATTTTTAATTATGAGATAGCAAATTTCTGATATGTCGGCTGTATAAGTTAATCGCTGAAAAAATCAAATGTGAAAATTTCAAAAGTTAAGAATATAAATATAATACATTTGAATACACAGAAAATACTATAGACGTCGTGTTCATGTGTCAAAAGAGCGTGTAGCAAAATTAATGGTGTTATATTTTTTTGAAATATTCTTGATTAAATTATCTTAACTTTTCTTATTATTTTTTCTGAACGTGATTTGAGGTATTGTTTCTAAAAGTATGATATCCAAAAATGCAAAATTATTTGTATATAATATATTAAAATTAAATTTTGAAAGGGATAGATTTATACAGAGTTATTCATATCTATCTCATTGTTTACAATGCATCAACATTTCATGATTGATGTATGTTTGCTTTATTACCGGTATATAAGTCGACCCCCTGATTTTCATAAAATTTTGGCCCTTTGAAAAGTTGACTTATACACCAGGATATAGTTAATGGTATTAACAACGTAGAGGTTTTTTTTTGCTATTGAAGTGCAAATTAGGGCTGAAATACAGGGGCATATAAAAAAAAATGTTGTGATTTTGTAACCTGTTTTAAAGGTTAATTTTTATATCTCTGTAAACATATTTTTTATATTTTTATACTTTACTATAAAATTAATTCTTGCATTAAAATGTAGTAAATAATGTAATTTCCCTCTGCTCATTAGATAACAATAAAACAATTACTTCCATCAGGCACCTAAAAAATTGTTTATTGCCACAACTGAGAATGTAAGAGAAATTGTCGTCTGATAAGAGATAAATGGTGCACATATCCAAAGATATTACATGGTTATAAATCTTTGTATATTCCGTAACATTCTAGCGTCTAATTTATGTTCATATGTCTCTATTAATTTGTAGAAAACAATTTTAATGACATAATTCTAAATGAAAATGAATGCTGTGCTATGAATAGTACTATAAATGTAACATTTTGAAGGAAAAAAATGTTTTCCACAGTTTAAAAAAAAATTAGAAAATTCTTTAAAATTTTGAAGTGCACAATGGCAAAATAATTTTAAATTAAAAAAATTAAAATTTAATTAAAATTAAAAATTAAAATTTATTTTTTTGCATGTGACTGTCAATGAATTCATTTTTGAAATTTTTTTTAGAAAAGTTATTTTTGTACATTTACGATAAAGATGCATTTTACATTTAAATGATTGACTTAGTAAATGATATGGTCCATGTTTGACGTTATTCAATTTTGATGTTATTTCATCAACGTGTCCTTTTATTGTCAGATCGTCTCATGCTACGATTTCCTCGAGCTTGTTAATTATATTTATCATAGATGGCGCTATGCACAGAGATGTATTATTAATTAATATTCAGATTCAATTCAGACACTGTAACATTAAAATCATTCTTAGCTGTTGTCTTTAAATATATTTTTCTGTTATAAAGCATTTTGTCATAACCTATGCAATTCACTCATCTTATGTGAATTAACGAAATATGGATTTACAAATGAATGAATGAATAGACATTGCGCCAAGAATATCATATTTCAAATTTAAAAATGTATTTAATAACAGTAACGAAGAATGATGTTAACATCACAGTGTCTGAATGGAATCTGAATGTTAATCAATAATACATCACTGTGCTTAGTGCCATTTATGAGAATTATTTAATTATTACATTAGATTAATTTAATTTCTATTAGATTAATTTCTATTAGATTAATTTAATTATTATATTTAGAAGCAAATTAGGGTATTCACAAAAATCACTTAACTGCTTTGGCTTTTGAAACATTTCAATATAAGAAATAGTACTGACATTTAAAAAAAAAAAAAAAAAGAATCGGATTAATTTTGACATTATGCATGAAGTATATGTTTAAAAAAATTTTTTTTTTAACATAAACTAAAAAGAAATTGCATTTTACCATTATACACGAGAAATAGATTTCTAAAAACGTTTTTCTTTCCTAATTTTGAAAGGAGTGGAATGCATTTTACAATAGAATATGGAAATGGAAATTTTTGTTGTTGTTGTGGCAATAGGTTTTTTCACTATGCCAATTAGCATCATATAATGCACAGCAATTTATTTAAACATAAAAAGCATTAAATTTATGCTTCTTTTTCTATTTTTTACTATTTTATTTCAAATAACTTGTGTACATGTTTTTTTTTTGTGTTCGATTCTTTACAATGCTTTTTGTTCCTATAAAATTTTATGGCTTAACAAGTTGTGTACTTTCAACAGTGGCATGTCTTGTGAAAAATACCTTTTTTTAAATAATTGTTTTTATATTATTTTTTATATATCACTATTATTTATTTTGTTAAAAATTGATTGGAGTTTAATTTTAAAACTTTGAAATAGTTAATAGTGATTATGGTATTAAAATAACTTAATGGTGAGTTTTTAAATCTGGGTGCAGCTTGAAATGCATCTTCACAAAAATGGACAAAGCACCAAATGTGTGTTTACAAAATTGGACACAGCTCCAACTCTATGTTTACAAAAATAGACACAGCTTGATATGCATATTTACAAAATTGGACATAGAAAATTATACTACTTTTTAGTTATCAACTCAAATTTAACAACTACCAAGGATTTACATTCTTACTTATTTAAGATATAAGTAAGACTTTTATCTTAAATAAGTAAGGTTCCAGACTTAAGTGTCTGGGTAGATAGGTATAGTATAGATGTAACTTTTCAGACAATGTCTGCGTATTCAGAACTCTAAATGATGAAATGACTTTTAAAACGCTAATTTCCTACAATGCAAATTTACAACAATTATTATAAGTTTATACGACTTGTGGCAACATTGTAAAAATAACTGATAACTTTTAAAGTCTTTTTTTTTAAAAAAATGAAAAATATAATGAATTGCATCAAGACAGTTATGCATATGGACGATATCTCATTATGAATTTATTTGGATTCATTAGTTTATTCTATTGAAAAAAAAAAAAAAAAAAAAAAAACGAGACTCATAAAGGAAGTTAGATCGAATCAAATGCCATGTCAATTTTTTTTAAATAGTTGTGATGATTTTTGCAAACACGCATTTTGAGCAGTATCCAATTTTTAAAGCCTGCATTTCAAGCCATGCTCATTTGGGCTTATTAGTATTTTATTTGGCAAATATATTCTTTATTTATTCTTTTTTTATTTTTTGGGCCTAAAAAAAAACAATATTTTTTATTTTATATATGGATTTGTTCATATACCATTAAGGTAACTATTGAACGACTGCAAAATTGCTTCATAATTCTGAATTTTAGTTGTTGCAGCTCTTTTTTTTTCTGAAACGGTGCGAGTAACTAGTATCAATTGCCATTGATATCAATTTGGTACTTATAATTATACTTCAGCAGGTGTTTCCTAGCAATTCAGCTTTGATTTCTGTAGACTTTACGATTAAAATAAACCTTTCCCTATATTTTATATTAAGCTCATCTTATTCACCTGAATTAATAAATATAGAAACAGTTATTTTTATAATATTTGCCTGAAGATGCCGGTAATTATTGAATTTTAATCTGAAAAAAAATAAAAATGCCTGCCTTAATATTGTTAGGTTGCTAAAAGATCTCGTTTATAACAATAACGAATCAAAATCCAAAAATCAATTTTATCCAAAGTCATGTAGAGTTTATTGATGAAAATTTAAAACTAAGAACGCGAAAAACAACACAAAATGAAAATTCATAAAAGTTTAAATTTTCGCAAGTGTTGCAGAATTTTTTTTAACAATCTAATAATAAGCACAAAAAAATAAATAAACAAAATTCAAATTGGGGGATTAAATTTAAGTAGAAAAAATTTATAAAATTTAATTTTCCCAACTTGTGACGACATGATGTTTCATGTCACAAGTTGGGAAAACTTGGCCTTTTCTTTTTTTTTCAGGAAATTGTGTCTTTGAAAAACAATCATGTATGATTTTGAATCCATTAAATTAATATCAGCTTTATTTTTAAATGATTGTCAAAAGCAAACTTACTTTTACTCTGTTATTCATATATTATCTAAATATTTTAATATTTGTTTTTTTGACTAATTTTTGTTACATTTGTATTCATATATTTTATCATTTTAGAATCATTGCACAGTGATAAAATATCATTCCTAGTTCTTCATCTGTTTTTATCTGTTCTTTACTGAAAATTTGTTATGCTGTTAGAAAAGATGTCAAAATCTAAACTTGTTATTCTCCTGAATCTGTGATGCAATATGATGACATTTTGTATGATGTACTTTGTCACAAAAAAAATATATTGACCAATTTTGATAAGTATGTTATGAGCATTAACCATGTTGTTTATTTTGAAGTTAATTGTTATAAAATTTGCACTTTTATTATTGTTATTTACTAGGAAAGAAAAAAAAAACATTTGTACTCAAAATAATTTTAAACCTTTGCTTTTAAAGGTGAGTCTTGGTTTTATTTGTGTGTTACTATTATTTTTTTAATAGTCTTATTAATAAAATTATTTATTTTTGCTTATGAATTTCATTTTTGTTACTTATTTATCCTATTACCTTGACTTTTAATTATGATAAATATATATCTAATTTAAACATATTAGTCACTTTTAAGAAAAAAACTTTTATGTAAAAAAATTTTGATACTACTTTTATAAATAACATTGGGGAATTTTTTTATTGCATGTAAAAAAAATGCTTGATCTTGCTTAATTCGAGTGTGGATAATTCAAATCTAAATTTAGTTTTGCTTCTAAAGCTACAGATGTTTTTAAAAAAAGTATTTTTAGACTATATTTTTTATTTTTTTTTGTGAAATTTACAAGTTTAAAAATGTTATGTATAACAGGGAGTCACGTGAATGTTGCGACACACTTCTAGGGACGTAAGGACACATCATCAAGATTAAAACTGCATAGGAAACCATGACCAGAAATATCGTCATACATGGCTAGGGGCGTTCTACTGTAATGACATATTCAGAAGCACAGGAAGAAACAGTTCATATTAGGAAAGCTCCCAAGCGCCAAATTTCAATTCTGATAATGTGCCCTAGAAGGCCGGGATAGCCTGGTCGGTAGGGCGCTGGGCCCATATCCGAGAGGTCGTGGGTTCGATCCTCGCCGGCCGAAGACTCCCCGTGTAGTAAATGGTGACTGATGCACGTTAAATCTGTCGAGTCTCAAAGTCCTCCATGTTACCATAACAAATCAATACCTCTGGGGGTACTGATCCAGGAGTTTCCTTGTCTTCTGGATTGGTTCAAAATTACAAGGCTACGGAGTTGAACATTAGTAGTCGTAAACCCATGAAATTGGGTCGGCTGTTCAACGACGGTTATAAAATGTGCCCTAGAAGTTTGTTGCTACATTTAGGCGAACTCTGTTATCGATAACGTTTTTAAACTTGTACATTTTGGCCAAAAAAATAGACTAAAAATGCCATTAAAAAAAACTAGATTGAAGAAAGAAACCAATTGTTGATTTGAAATCAGTGATACGAAAGTACCTGAGAGCTCAAGTGAAAAAATCTTAATAGAAAATATTGTTCCTCAGGGTAATTTAACAATTAGCAAATAAGAAAATTTAATTTCATACTATATTAAATACATAGTTATTGTGTATCCAAATAGTGTAATAGATCCTTTGGCTTCACCTGTCCCTAATAAATAAATTAATTATATAAATACAAACTAATTAATACTTAAAATTCTATAAGTTTTGTTTTAAAGTGTGTTAAAAAAATATTTGTTTACATAAATTAAAATTTATTTATAGAATAACGTTATTTAAAAAAGCATGTCATTGCACTAGTTTGCAAGATTAGAGAAGATTTTAAATTGTAGTCTTAGCTTTAAAATTATTTTTTTAATTTTCCCTCTGTTTTGAATGGAGTTTGTTACCTCTGTACACCTTCATTCTTGCATTCTAAAAAACTACAACATGAATATGATTTTTTAAAAATTTTAAGTTTCCTAACACTATACTAAACAGTTTACGACCTCTATTTCCTCCACGTTAATTTTTTAATTTTCTTTCTCTTTCCTTTTTTTTTTTTTTTTTTTTTTTTAATTTTCAATAAATTTTTCATGATAGTTGCATAATTTGACAGCACAGTGCCTTTCAATTCAAGAGGAAAATAATGGCTTTTAATTGAGAGAAATATCTCTTGATAACTTTTAGAGCTACTAATTTTTTTTTCAAAAATTTAAAGTTATGTCGTTAGCATTTTTGGACAGATAATAGATTAATATTAGTAAATATCCATTGTAAGTCTTAATTGTGAAAACTAAAAAAGTTGAGTGATTCATACCTCCTCATACATTCCTCCTCCATTGAATTTAATATTAAGGGAGAAAGAGGCCCCCAAAGAATGATACCGACTGGTATCTGTATTTCAGAAAAATAAATCAAAATAGGGTATATCGTATAATATATTTTCGATCCAAAAAGTAGCATCTTACGAAAATATTTGCTGTTAGTAATATTATCTGATCTGTCTTTTTAAGACTCCCTGTAATTTGTCAACCAAATGTGAGCTAATGAAAAACTTCCCTATTTGATTTTTAGTCTTGTTAGAAAAATCTGGTGTCTCATACATTATGAGAAAAGCTGATTAACTGATATTAAATGAATATCTCAATGATGAAAGGAAATTTTAAAAAAAATTCTGATTCCAAAACAATTTTTATTTACTTTCTTTTTGAATTTCAAAACTACAAGCTTTTCTACATTGAATAGTGGTTACTAAGTTTATTGAAAAATGTGTAGTTCTATCATCAAGATTTTATTTGACTGAGTTTTATTTTTGAAGCTATACAAGTATTTCCTTAATTGTAAATATATGAATATAAAAAAAAGACATTGTATTTTAGGAAAAAATATATTTTAGACACTTTATTTCTGCATTTGTGTGGAACCTAAGCAATAGTTATTAGTTCATAACTTTCATTAGAAGGTTAAATAAAAGGTTTGAGAAGTAAACAATATTTTTGAACAAAAATTATACTTTAATTCTAAATGTGTGGATCAGTTTTAAGATATGATTTTCTTTAAAAAAAAATGTAAGTCCAAAAAATAGGGTTTCCGTTGGCACAATTGCCTAACTGTAAGCGTTCCTGTTAAAGCTTTAATCAAGTTTTCCCCAAAAATATTCGATATTCAACTGAAATTTCTATGAGCAATTTCTAGTTCAAATTCTAAGTATTATTCCATAACTTTAAAATCAGTTCTTTTAGGAAAGATTGAAGTCAAAGACTTATTAATTTGGCGTTGCAAATTTAAGAATTTCTTTAAGAAATAATTTTAAATCTCTTTTTCACAATTAATATTTGCCCTTTTTCGTATAAATCATCGTTAATTTGTTAGAAATATAATCTCTATTTATAAAATGAATCCGTGCTGCACAGTAAAATGTCTCTTAGAGACCGAAATACCATTCAATTTAATAAATATTTTGAGATTTTAATAATATCTTCATCCGGTCTTATGATTACTTCTTACAGTGTAGACCGTAACAAAGAAGTCTGGACATTAAGAATCACATGACTTGAAAAGATAATAACCATATGTTGTGTTGCATGTGAAAAGAAAGGCACACTTGTCCTTTGAAAATGAAGATATCTTGATAGAGTTGCGGCTCAGTATATTTTGTAAATTAGTTTAATTTCTTTGGTCTTTTTCTTAATAAATGCCCAGCAAAATTGATAAAGAATTGTTTATTCAACAGAATTAAAAAAATGTTAAGGAAAAACTGAAGGATAATAATTATTAATTTTATGATTAATTTCTGAAATTATGGAAAAGTTGTGGAACACGACATGTCATGCATAAGAAAAATAAGTCAAATGAAATTGAAATACAATTATTTTATTTTAAAATCTGTAAAGAATGATTTTTATCAAAATTTCTTTTACAAAATCATATGCAAATACAATTTATACAAGATGTAAGAAAATGAATATGGAAGCTCGTGATTCAAACATTTGTACTCACACAATGAAATGAAAACGCAATCAAGAAACTATACAATTTTTGTCGTCCTGTTTCCGTCTCCTTCGAAGACTTTTTGCTCCAGACGATTGCAGCGTTCCAGAACGCTGTCTGGCTACTGCAAGTGCGTCGTTGCTGACATAAGATATACGAACGCCTCCATACGCTCTCCGCGGTGGCAACTCATAGGGATCATCATCATCAGAGCTTGAACTCGAGCATGTACTACAACGATCATCGTCTGGCCTGCTGTGTCGAGAATGGCATGGTCTAACATCGTCTGGTTTTTGGAAACTGGATTCAAGTTCAGAACGGTCCCCGTAACTCCTGCTCCGGAATACTCCGGAGTTCCGTTTATTTGGGGATGGAGTGACTTGAGTTTTTGTGTAAGTGTTTTCACTTCCTGCACAAGATGATGAGGAAGAGCGTTCCACTTTCTGGGACATCGTTTTTTGTTCATCATCATCACTGGATGGAGGGAGTTTTGCTGTGGATGGACTAAAACGCACTATAAGTTTCTTTGAAGAGACAGTACCACTGCTATTGCCAGTTCCGGTACTGTTTTGGTCTTGTATTTCTCTGGCAGGACTTCCTGGAGGGGTGGCTGATCCAGTGTCTCTTGTTAGATCGGGCATTGAAAAGTGGGCTGTAGTTCGCCGGTGATGATAACGGCTGTGGTCTTGTCTTTGTTCTTCGATTTCTTCAACAACCTAAAATTAAATAGTGAAAATTTATTTAATTGATTGTTTTATTAAACAAATTCGACAATACGACAATTGATTCAAATAATTAGCTCCTTCATATGCCTTGCTGTACAAGCAATTAGTAAGTAATCAATATATTGATGGCTGTTGTAGTATTTGTAATAAATGAGTTTATTCATTAACATATTAAATTTTAAAAAAACGAACAAGAACAACCAACTAGCAACGTTGACAAGCAAGACATAAACTATGCTGACGTTGAGTGGGGTATGAAATAAGCAACACAAAAAGATAAGCAATATAAAAAGATAGCATGAATTCATGCTAGAAGTGAAAAGGCAAAATTTACCATTTCACGTTAAAAGTGACTATATCACGTTACCATATTTCATACATTATTAAAGTCATATGTAGTTATTTTTTGAATTAAACACTTTTGAAAATTTAAATTGCATTATAACCCGTGGAAATGCATTTTACTCTGATTCCCTCCTCTCGGCAACAGTGGTTTTTCTTGTTCTGTCATCTATCATGACCACTCAATATCAGAATAGTTTATTTTTTGCCTCTCAATGTTGTTATAAAATGTGTCCTTGTTTTTTTTTTTTTTTTTTTTTTTTTTTTTTAAATTCAATATGTTAATGAATAAACTCATTTATTAAAAATCTTCAATAACCATCAACATAATCAACAACACATTCTTATTTTTGTTTCACTCTCGGCTACTGTGGGTTTTTCTAGTTTTGTTTCTCATCTTTATGTTCGTTTTTCATTGACAATTTTATGTTCTGTGTTTCAAATCACTTTGATTTCTTTTCATTCACGTCTGGAAAGTCTTGAGAATGGCAGTCGACTTTTCGACTTTTATTTCTTTCTATCTGCATAGTTTTGAAGTCAATGATTTTTTTTATTAAGTAACATCTGTCAGTTAGTTTGACCAAACCGCATTTACCAATTTTTGCATTGTTTCACAAAGTGTAAATTATTTCGGCTTCTAACGTCAGAGATTGCAAATAAATGGATTTTAACTGTGGTATAAAGTCAATTAATTTAGAAATTTGATTAAAATAATATAAAAGCATTACCTGGACAAACACTTGAGGAGATTTGGACATTAGAGCATCTATTGTGAGGTCAGACATGTTGAGAGGCTCTCTAGAACGACCATTTAATGGGGATCTTCCATTTTCCACAATAGTATTATCTTCCACAATTGGAGAGACATCTCTATCAAAGAAAAAAAAAAGAGAATGTTATATAAGCAAATGAATGAAAGTATGAAAACGAAGTCATATAGAAAAATAAGGATTATATTAAAATATAGCTTTTAAACCCTCTTATCAAAGCATTTTTTATCTACTTAATAACAATTTATAATGGTAACATATAAATAAAAATAATGATGTATAGTGCGGCTTTAAGGAGAACTCCTCCAGACTAAAAGTTTGGGGCTCTCTGCTGCTATGGTAAAAAGCGAAAGCACATTTCTAATGGGGGTGCAATTGAGGAATGAAGGTGTCGATTGGTTTACTCACGCTGACCTATACCAAGATCAGGACAAAACTATTCACCCCACACCCCAATTCAAAGTGACTTTTCCTCGTAACCATGGTACCCGCCACGACGCCAGACTCGTGTCTGGAGGAGTTCTCCTGAAAGCCGCACTATACAGTGCGGGGGGGGGGGAATGGACTATTTAGAATAAATTTTGATCTAAAGATTCGATCTTCACGTTCTAGAACTCAATCCTAGTAATTCGATAGAGTAAACTCAAATATGCTAATTAATTAGGGTAGCCGATATTTTAAGTTACGAAAAGCGTGTTGTTGTTGAGTTACAAAAACGTACTTTCTTAGAATAAATATACCTTTCTATCGACGGATATAGATTCCAGATCTTCAAAATATAGGGAGTAGCCACAATCTGGAAAATAGGGTCCCAATAGTTTGGCCAGGAGAACGATCTAAAGAGTGGACTCTTTAATGATAATTTTACTTTTTGCGTATTTTGCTGTATCTAGAGAACTTCTTTAGTGAGTCGAAAATTTTTTGCGTACAATTATAAAATTTCTTTATCCCATAAATAATAAAATGCAAAAAAATAACTTTCAGTAAACATTATTTTCTTTAATAATAGCCGACAAATTTTTGAAATGTGAGGTATACAATGTTTACATCATTTTAAAAAATGTAAGTTTACAAAGCAAAATACAAAGTTTAAGCGAAATTGTTCGAACAACTCCCAAAAAATCTAAATTTAAATATACCCTCTCTGAATATTTCTGTTTAAAATCTTACATGTAAAAATTATGGATAATTTTGTTACTTCGATATTATTTTTGGAAGATATAGTCTGATGAAGACATTGCTCCAGGCTATTTTTTCTTCATCACCCCCTTTTTATTTATTTATTTTTGTTTGGATGACGTTGAACATTATGTACTTTACATTAATATTAATCACAACAATGATATTTAATAAATTGAATGTTGATACATTCTTGTAATCAGCACAATCAGTGTTTCTCTCTTGCTATGTTAACAGCAGATAACTTATCAAAAATTTTGCAAATGCCGCAACGAGTTACTAGTTTTTATTTACACAGCAGACTATAGGCTAAGCTTGCCCTTTTCTGAAAGGGGCGACATCGATTCAAATGATACTCAATGCCTGTCCCGAAACTAAACTCAGGAGTTTCATTGTCTTCTGAATCAGATTCGAAAAAACAAGAACAGAGTTGAACATATAGGTCGGAAATAATAAAAAAAAATATCTACTGGATTAATTAGATCTGGTGGATGAGGGCACACTTACTTGATAAAGGAACTTGTATTTTTATTCTCGATTTCTTGTTGTACATTGAAATTGTTGTTCGGCGTACTGGTAGCATTGCGATATGGAACCAATGGACTTCTGGGTACCAAAGGGCTGGATGTGCGATTCTCACTTGATGGATTTGTTTGGAATGATTTACCTCTTCTATTGTTACTTTGTTCACCCACTGAAATCAATTATAAGTTATTTAGAATAAAAAGAAAAATACATGCCATTTAATGTATCTTATCACAATTGATATTGTAATCTGTTACTACAGTACTGCCGTGCAATTGAAAAAAACAACGTAAGTGTTTCACGATATATTTCGAGAAAAGCGGCTTGATAATTATTTTCTTTCTATTGCTAATGCTATGAAAGCTAAAATATAATATCAGAAAATAGCTAGAACAAAATTTATTTTTGAAAAACTTTTTTTGCAATATTAACTTATCATACATAGATGACAAACATATAAAAATCTCAATTTTGAATTTTTCGTTGCTTACGTCGATTTTTCAATGGCACGACAGAGTATTTATCTTAATACCGTGCAATAGAATAATCAACGTAAGCGTCAAAAAATTGAAAATTTTGATTAATATATATTTGGCATTTTTGTCTGATATGGAAGTTTTTTTTTTTAATATAAATTTTATTTTATCAGTTTTTTGAAACTCTGATTAAGCTTTCACCATTAATTAGCAACAGAAATAAAATAGTTGTCAAACTTTTCCCGAAATCTACCGTGAGGCACTTCGTTATTTTTTCAATGGCACGGCAGCATATGTATTAAATAGTTGTCATACATACTATTTAAGAAAAATCATAGAAGATGTCATAATATAACTGCCAATGCTTGGGAGGAAGGTTTAATTTTGTACGTAAGATCTAACTGGAAACCTGCAAGCGACGTTATTGTAGATAAATCGTGGTATTTGTCGATTTAGAAGCCAATCAAGTTCGACAAACACGCGTGACATCGTTTACAGGCATTTAATTAAATCTTATTTGAATTACATGGTTAGATATAAACATTTCACTTCTTCTCGAGTTGCAAGTATCCAATTATATTTAATACAGTTTGGAAATTTGATATGATACCTTTAGATTCGGTCCTGTAATTGAACTGATATTGCTCAAGATTCAATCCTATAGCTAATTGGTAATATTCTATATCCAATTGCTTTTGAGCGCTTTTGTTTGACACAATAGTCAGCCAAAAATTATCAAATCACACTTTTTGTACTTAAATAAATGGCCAACCTAACTTCATTGAAAAATGCTCACTGCTCAATGAAGTAAAGTCGGGTGCGTTTCTAAAACACTATGAAAAGTAAATTTGACGTAAAGTTATTCGAGACAGCATGATGGTTACTTTAAATTCTTTTCGCGGAATTTCGACAAACTGCAATAAGTTAGTGATTATTAAAACTATCATTTACTGGACTTAATGAAAACAATAAATATTGACGAAATTAATGTTTAAAATGTCGGAAAAATCACTACAACGTTAAGGATTAAGGTGGCAATAGACTATGTTTACCTTTGCTGCAATGGACGGAACAATAAATAAGGCCTTTTCGTGGCAAGAAAGGTCTTCCAAGTAATGGCGTATGGCATGAGTGGCATCGAAAACAATTTTCCGTGGCATGCCAGTGTTGGCCTTCGTGTGACATTTGTCCTTGGTCCACCCCAATAGGATCTCCACAAGAATCACAATATTCCGCAAAAGTTGCATCAAAACAGTGCAGACAAAAGGGTCTCCCGTCTCTCATGACGTATCGCTCACCGCCAAGTTGACGATCACACTCAAAGCAACAAAAATGTCGCATATGCCACGCTCGACCTTCAGCTTCTGTGCATTCATCGGCAAATATTATCTGAAAAATACATTTTATATTAAATAACATCATTCATGGATATTTGCTGCGCATATACATAGATATCTCTTCGCGCTGTCGTGCCACAGGTCCCTGGTTCGATCCTCGGGCCGGGCAAGGTCGTCTCAGCCTTTCATCCCTTCAGTGGGTCGATAAATGAGTACCAAGCATTCTTGGGAACTAAACACTGGGGGTTCCGCGTTCGGCTGACCACCTGACCGGAACATCTGCTCCTGCACCCCAGAGTCCAAGGTCAAGAAAACTGAGATGGGCACAGTAGGCCTTGGCCCTCTTTGGGCTGTCGCGCCGCTGAGTTAAGTTTTAGTTTGTACATAGATATCTATAAAGTAGGCTAAATGATAAGGTAAATTGATATTCTTTAATATAATTTTTGAATGATATACATAGTTTCAGTATATCCATAGGCAAATGTACGGTTCAATACATCAATAGAAGCATAGATATATTTACAGAGCGCAAAAAAAAAGATTAAGACCGAGTAATTTTTCACCTAGTGATCGTATTCTAGAATACATTAATTAATCAGACGTGTAGACGAAAAATTAGAGTTACGAAACTAGACAGAAGACATACTTTCTTTGAATAAACATGCTTTTAGATGGATTTTAATTTCTGAATCCCAACTTATAGGGGGAAGGTAGCCGAAGACTCGAAAATATGGTCTAAATAGTTAAGTAAAGTGATCGATCCCCAGTGGCGGTTCTAAGCTCACCCAGTTTCAGATCTATGGGTGCCATTTTTTCTTGGAAATAAAGGCGGTATGTGCGCCATGCTTACTGCATTTCCACCGTCATTCCGTTGATAATGAAACTGGAGAGTCTTAACCTCCGTAGTCCACAACGGGTTATTGCGGCGTTGCTTAAAATTTTTCTCTCTCCAACTTTTAACTCAATTACGAAAGTAAAATTATTTAAATTTTTGTGTATTTCGCTATATCTCTGAACACTTAAAAAATTTTGTACCAACTTATAAAACTCATTGACCTCGAGTTACTTTCATGAAAGAAAATATTTAATCATAATTAATTAAATAATGCTATTTATTTTTTTTTTTAATTTCATGATGAAAAATTTTTTCACTGCAATAGATTTGAACGTTTTTATATTTTCTTAAATTATGTAATTTTAAATAAGGAAATCTGTATTGAGAATAAAAACAGTCAAATATTTATGATAAATTAGAACTAAAAAGTACACTTGTAAATAACTATAAATCATAACTATGAACTACAAATTATAATCGTACTTATACTTGTAACTATAAATTAAACTCATAAATTTTGAATTTGGTCATTTATAATCAGTCGAAGATATAATATTTTTATTAGAGAGTGTTTTGTCATTGTCACTTAATTAATAGTTAGACGAAGTTAGTTAGCCTATTTGAGATCAATCCTTCAAATGAAAGAGTGGCGCTTATACAGGTTAAAATGCGAAAGAAGTTAATCGAAATACAGTACTTGTTAAGTAGATCACTTATTCAAGTTCATCTCTATAATTGACAAAGTATCACTTGACCTCTATAATCAATCAAGCACCAGATTAGCAAAAACAGTTGTATCATTTCTTCATAAATTGACCGCCTGTCTAAAAGCCTGTTTATACGGTCTAAGTTTTTCAATCCGAAAATTTGGAGGAATTTCTCTCTCCAAGGAATTGGATGATTCATCGACACAATCCAAGTTTTTGAATGTCTCTGACTGGTCGTATTCAACATTATTCAAAATTACAAAATAAATTCAAATAAAAACGTAGTAACACAAATAGACCCTAACAGATTAATTTATTTGGATTAAAATACATGAAAACGGACAACAAAATGACATAATCAGATGCCTGCTTGCTGACGTCACAAAACTTTAGAATCTGATTGGTTAAGGCGGTTTTTCGAAGGCTCTGTTCGTCATAAGAAATTATGCTATTTTGAGAATAATATGCTATTGTCATAACTGCTGTGAGTTTGTTACAGTTACTCATGACTGTTAGGACAAGTGAAGCCTATCTAAAGCCAGCGCTGACTATTCCGATTCTGAAAATGGCGCAAAACGTCAACATGAAGAAAAGCCACAGTTTTGTAAAACTGGAACGCGATTGGAGTCCAATTTTTTAATATTTAGAAACTTACTCCAATGATGCCTTATCTGGGCTCTTAAAAATTTGTAAAAACTGAGAATAAGGCATTGATTTTGATAATGTTCATCTAGGTGGGAAAATGTCGCCAAATCGGCGATTTTTAAAAAAGTTTAATAATTTTTAAACTATTTAAGTCATTTCTTCGTTCTAAAGCTCAATTAATTCTTCCCGGGAAGATAATATACATAGTAAACAATCATCGCTTTGCTTGAATTGTAAGAAAACTGCGGCTTTTTTTTTATTTTCCTTGGCCTTCCTTGTTAAAGGAAGAAAAACTTGGATGGAAAGTAAAACATGCTCTACTATCATCTAAGGGCTAGGACCAAGAACTTGGATTATCGTTTACACGATCCAAGCTTCAAGCAAAAACAGTTACCATTAATCTTGGTCCTAGAACTTGGATCGTATAAACAGGCCTTAAGTGAACCATCAAATTGATACAGACACAGGTTTCATAGTAACTTCACGTAGAAAACCATTCTCACCTCATCGCAAGCAGCACAGCGGGGTTTGAGACTCTCCGCGTGGTGTCTTCCACAGTACAGTTTGCCATCCTTGAAGAAGTATATCAAGTCCACGAGAAGCTCTTTGCACACACTGCACGTGAAACAGCCGGGATGCCAGGAGGAATTGGGACCAGCTCGGGAAGCGAACACGGCCATATCTCCACGGGATATGGATTCATCGCACTAGATTAAATAAAATAAAAGCACAATTAATTTTCAAGATAATAAAAATAATATTCTTTTGATTGTTCAAATTTTTATTTGGTTCCACTTAAATGTGCAATGAAACGTGTTTAGTTGACTACCTCAGTGTGTTGAGCAACATTTTATGCTGATCAAAAGTATTAAACTGGAAAGAAAAAACCCAATTAAATACCAGTTTTATAATTTGAACCTCGTCGCTAAGTGGACTATTGAATTGTTGTCCCAGAAATGGTCAACTTACACAGGTTTCACTGTTTAATCTGTAAGTTTCAGCGCAAACCATTTATTCTGAGTTCTCGACTTTTCAGTTCTTATAAGATTTATTTGACAAAAATAAGATTATGATCGTTTTTTTTACACTCGAAAATATTTGTACGTACCCATCAAAAATACACAGGGTGTTCCTTAATGATAACCTTTAATATCTAATTATAGAATTCTTGCCAAAAAAAAAAAAAAAAAAAAAAAAAAAAAAAAACCTATGTACATTACGGGTCACAAATTAATGCTTACACAAGAAGGAACAATTAAGTTTACTAACTAACTCTTGCCAGTCACTATTGAAGTGAATGAAAGAAAAGGAGGGATTAAAACAATTCAAAACCAATTTATTTCATGATACAGCTTAAAGGGCATGATAATATAGCTTAGTCAAAGAAGAATGGGATGCGGTTCAATCCTAGTAGCTAAACATTAGTCATTTCTCATTTAATGATTCATTTATTTTCCAGAACTGCCAATTTAGATGTGCTAGAGATATCCACAATACGCAAGAGGACGCCATACCACTGGAGAAACTTTTCGTAGCAAATTCTCTTTCACCTTCATTATTCATTTAAGAGGAAGAAAAAGGGAGTTCAAGCAAATATAGTGCAAACCATAAAGTTTCAATTGCTGAAAAAGAAATTCAAATTATCAAAATTGGAAAAGAACTTCTCAATTTGCGTAATCTTGAGTTATCTTTCTCATAATTTATTTTTATTTGGATATTTTAGAAATTTTTCTTTTGAGCATTTGAAACTTCAAGGCTTGATCTTCTATATCTGAACTCACTTTTTATTTCTTTTTAATTTTAAATGAGTAATAGAGGTGTAAGAGAATTCGTGTCGAAAAGTTTCTTCCCTGTTATGGCGTCTTTTTAAAGGGTTAGTGAAATAACAAGCAATGAAAAGTTTTAAATATTTCGCCAACACTTGAAAAACCTCACAACGTGCTTATCAGATTCAATAAAAGATCTTTGAATCAACGCTAAGAATTTTTTAATCTTTAACATCCTGGTGGTTAAAAGGAATTTAAATAAAATTCTAAAGAACAAATTTTGCTACAACTTTTAAATGTTCGAGGAAAATCTTCGGCTTTGGGGAATCTGCATCACTTATTTCTTTAATTAACTATTTACTGATTAACTTCAGTCGATAATAGACTGATTAATATGTTTTTAGAGGGCGTCACTTTCAGTAGACTTCGTCGTTTTTCCAACATTAAAAAAAAAAAAAAATTATTTGTTTAATCAAATACAAAACATTAATAGAACTGAAAACTTTTATACATATTCAATGCATTTAAAAACTCGTGTTTTTTTTTTTTTTTTTTTTTTTTTTTTTCTTTAGCTTCAACTAGTTGTCAAGTTATGTTATCGCAAACTGTGTAGTACGAGGTTTTCAACCAATTGAATAGGTGTTTACTCATAAAAATTAACACTTGATGGTATCTCCTGCAAGTGACATAGTGAGGGTATCTCTACCCTGATTGGCTGTTGAAACGTGGCATTTGTTTACGTTGGCAACCGTTCCTTCAATTCTATTTCGAGTATGCCAAGCCCGCCAAGTATCAATTCTATTAAGTGACACATTCTATATTCTTTCACTAATATTTCGACTCTTTCACTATATATTTCTTATTTAACACGAAGACAGTCACGAAGCCAAGTAGAACATAAAACATACTAATTAGGCATCGAAGTTGCCAGGTACACAAAATAAAAACATATCAAGATTAAAATACACAAACAAAGAATAAAGCTGCGTGAAAGACCTAGACGAGAAATAATTATATTTTAACTAACTATGTGCGATACGGCGTTTTATTTAATTAATTTCACGTTAATTAACATTCTAACTTAAGTGGGAGAAACTTAGCTCGACTTTAACACGCCCTCTTGCTTTTAAACGATCAGTTAGCGCAGAGATCATAGGTCACTTGCGTGTTTTGTGATCGTCATCTTCTCGTGTTGCAAGTACCCAATTCGATTTCTATAATTTCGTTTCTTCTTCTTTATGAATAATAAATCCACAATTAAAAAGTTCGCCAACGAGCGTGCATATTAAAATATTTGCTTTAATTGTCAACTGTGCTTTAATTGCCTACTTGCTATGTTTGTTTCGCTGGGCTGGTGATATCAATATTTTCTCATTTCATTGCCGCTTTATAGAGAGAATATCAATATCAAAAGAATGATTAATTGGAATGTGTAAGATAATTATAAATTTCTTATTACCATTTTTCAATTAATTTCCAGTTTTAGAAGTATCATGTTTCGTTAATTTTATGCAAATTCAATAGAAATGGTATGGAAATAAGAAATAAGTGGATAATAGTTTGAAAGACTAAATCATTCCATTGACAGGTATCTAAATAACACGGTATCATTGCTGGTACGTGGGCGTTGTGTTGAAAGATAGAGTAGGCAGTGGCAGGAATTATTTTCAAAAAATTATAAGAATTGTATGGTTTATGTTGGACAAATGATGAATTGAAAGGAGTGGCTTTTTTAACTTGTTTATTAAAATGATGCAAAAGAATGAAAAGGTGACACTGCTTTTATATTAAACAATTTAACAAACTTGCAAACTAAAATATAAAAGTTTCTATAAAACGAGCTAATTGCTTATCAACTTTACGGGTATCGTGGAGAAAAATTATAGAAATGTATCAAAATTACCCCGGGTTGTCTAAGCAACAAAGAAGAGTTACGTAGAATTTTCTTTGAATACTGGATTATTTGGTAAAATTTCTCCTAAAAAAGTCGGGAATGTTCATTGTAAGCGTAGTAGTAAGTTTATATTACAGCAACAAAATTTGATTTCTGCGAAACGGAACGAACAGACACGTTTGAAAAACGGGACAAATTCATACGAAAGACCTTAGTACGAAACTTAGTACCTTATAGTACTTTACCTTATCTTATAGTAGCATATAGATACGAATGGATATCTTATAGATATCTTAAAGTACCATATTAGATACTTATACGAAAATAATTAAAGCGTCCATCCATTACATATATAATGTAAATAAAACTTTGCATAAGTGTTTTTGTACGGATGAGCAACAGAGTTATATTTTTCGGAGAAAGAGCATGGGAAAATTTTTAAACAAATAAATAAATAAATAAAACATTAGCTTCTTTAAATATATTATCGGAAAGTACAATTTAAGCTAAAACTCATTAAAATGAGACAGTTTTTTTGTACTTACGCGATTACTGAAATTAACTTTTGAAACTATAAATGGTCTATGATATAAACTCTGATTTTTAATATTTTCTCAAAGAATAAATAAATAAATAAAAGTAAAAATTAAAGAACAGTACTACATTAACTCCAAATACCCTATAAAATTTAATAACTAACAAATATCGTTAACGTTAAAGTCGATTACCATAATTTTACTTTTAAGGCATCGTATTTCTATATTTACCTCGTTTTTGTAAGTGTTTGCATAGATAAAAATTTTAACATTAAAATAAAAGTCCCTACGATCGCTTTTAACTATATCGTTTTGACCAGCAAGAAGACTAAGATTATTGATGTGTCACTTAATTTTAAACTATCTCTTTCATAACATTTTGTTTTCATTACGTGCTTCTATAAAAAGTAAATATAAGATAAAATAAATTAAAATATTCAGAAATGATTATAAGATTATATTCGCCAATACAATTCGAGAAAATAAATAACAGACATACAAATAACAATTTTGTTGCGTAACAAATATTGAAAAGCAATGTATGACACGATTAGTATATATTATTTTAGGTATGAATAGTTGATTACCAAAACATTACAAGTAAAAAAGCTTAGGAGAGAATTAAAATTGTTTTATTTTTACGAACGCCACTTAATCAGAGCAATCAGTTAAAACTTTAAACTGAATAATTCTAAAAGGCTCCAGGAATTATATTTGCAACATTAAAAAGAATAATAAAAACACTATTAATGACATTTTAAGTAAAAAATCAGTGCGATATATAATTAAAAACCAGAGCCAAAAATTGTAAATAAATAAAAAAATATATGGAAAAGCAATAATTTTTGTAATTCTACATACAGGAAAGGGAAAAAAACATTGTAAACCACCCAGCATATATGCCAACAGCCGATTAAAGACTTAATAATTTAACAATAATAATACAAATAACAATTTTGTATAAGAGATATTGAAAAACAATGTAGCGATACGATCAGTATATATTATCATAAGTATAAATAGTTGTTTACCAAAACACTACTGATAAAAAAGCTTAGAAAGAAATCAAATTATTTTATTTATATTGAGCACCATTGTATCAGGGCTATCAGTTTTAAAACCTTAAATAACTCTAAAAAGTTCCTCGAACTATCAAAAAAAAAAAAAAAAAAAAAAAAAAAAAAAAAATATGTATATAAATAATAAAAGCACTGTCAATGACATTTTAAGTAAAAAAAATATTTAAAAACCTGCTGCAAAAAGTAAGTAAAAAATTTGTAAATAAATAAATGAATTGATGGAAAAGCAATAATTTTCCTACATACCGGAGAGGGACAAAACATTGCAAACCGCGCAGCATAGATGCTAGCAGCCGATTAAAAACTTCCGATTTAAACGGGGTTCAGGGAGAGATCCCTTCTGGTATGATGTCATCCACCCTATCCCGAAAACTCCTGGCAAGATTAATCCTGTCCTGGGATCCATTTTTCACTCTCTCCCCTCTCCTGGAATGCATCATCGCTCCTGGTTTTGACTTTCTCATTGTTTGGACCCCTCTTATCGATTCACACCCCCTCAACCTTATAGAAATAATCGATACAAAATAATACTTAACTACATCTGGGGAAAGAAGACAAATACCACTTCCTATGAATATTTTTTGCCCCATGATGCAATGGGATTAAGTTAAATTACCCTCGAGCGTGTGATGGAATGAAATAGTCTCCTGCAATTTGTAGTAGCAGTTGGATTTGTGGGTTTGAACTCAAGAGAAGGCTAGAATAATGAAAAAAAGTATTGGATTTTTCCTAATGATCGAGGAATTAAAAAAAAAAGTAATTTAAAGAGGATTTGAAAAACTAGGGATTTTATTTTTCGTTCTCATAGATGAAGATTGTAAAATGGTAGTAACATAAATTTTAGGGCTTATAGTAATAAAAAAAATACCGTGAAAAATATAGAAAAAGTATTGATATCGCTGATACTACGAAACCAAATATTGACAGCATCTTAATAAAATGGGGATACAGCTGCAATCTTAAAGACTTTAAGCATCGTTACTAAATTGAGATTTATGTTTTAGTATACACTATATGGTTGTTTTAGTAGGCAAACAAACTTCTAAAGAAGCTGAATTTATCTTTAGTTTATAAAAGTCAGAATTAAAGTATTTTATAATAATAAGAAAATTACGAAGCAACTATGTTTAATAACCTTAATTTTAATAATCGCAGTATTTAGTAAATTTAATTGGATTTTAAACCTCGTTTTAAGTTAATTAGGGCCTTAGTTATAATTAATTATTTAATTGCATTTGTTCTAATTTTATCAGAAGACTACCTATATAATATACCCTATAAATTAACAATTTATACCCTATAAATTGTCAAGAAAAGAAATAAATGTATATGTAGAATGGAATGTATTTATACTGTTATATAATTAAAATTTTATTAATAAAAGAAAGTTATTGATACCAACGAATAGCAAATAGGAAAAATTTAAAGTTTTTTAAAACAAATATTTACAATTTTTTATTATTTATTTTAATAATTATTAGTAAAATTATTAGAAAATTTTCTGCTAATCTGTCGGAGGTAAAATACATAGAAAATTTTTTATTAAAAAGTTTTCGAAAAGTCCTCTAAGAATATGTCTAAAGCTACAATTTTTAGCATAAACTAATAAAATAAATATGACGTAAAACTTTTGCATGTATCAAAATTTTTTAACTAATAAATATTAGAATTTGAAGCTATTAACTGATAAATAATTGCTCTTTTTTTTAAATTAGGAATACATTTATTAAAATAAACAAATATTGACTTATTATTATGACTTATTATAAAGGAATCAATTTTCCAAGTAGAAACTGATCTAAAGGAAGCTATCGTTTCAAAATTTAAACTACATCCATGTTTATAAGCCTGCTGATTTGGTGTTCACAGACGATAAAAAAAACTCAGCATGTCAATTCACTAAAAGCACATGCAATTTTCGAGCATTAAATAATAATCTTTATAAGTATCAGCACATGATGGTCAGCTTTTTTTGCACCATAACAGCCTCTTGGGCTCTTTTTCTAAGCAAACAGCACAATTAGGCAAAGATTTTCAACGTTACGAGTCCCATATCTTTTACACATCAAACACAATCAATATCTCATCAAATTCCTTATCTTATACACGTCATTAGCAGTTAGCACCCATAACTTAAACGCGTCATTGCAATTTAGATACTTTTATCTTATACACGTCATTATTAATTAATACCCACATCTTACACACGTCATTATAATTTAACGTCTCTTACTTTTTACACTTCACTACTATTTCACTACACTTCACTATAAACCACTATTATTTTACACCCCTATGTCTTACACGTCATCCTAAAGAATTAATTGTTGGTTAGTTATTCTATTTTCATAGCTGTGAAGATTTACATCATTATTAATCCTCACAGTCAATTGTAAAACAGGAATCGGAATAATTCCACTTTTTAAGTTACTTAGAACTATATATATATATATATATATATATATATATATATATATATATATATATATATATATATATATATATATATATTTGTTGAAAATTATTTTTGTAAAACCTTTTTTTGAGTGCTCCTCACACTATTGTATTGATATATTTTGCTTTGGCTATATTGATAGAATATTAGAAAGCACTCCTTTTTATGGATATAATCGTGTGAGCTGATGAAAAGATTATATCTTTTATTTTCCGGATTTTAATTATCCCTCCCCCCATTTTTTCCCGGTTTCTTATTATTTTTGGCTGGTTAATTATTCAGAACTTATACTTTATACTGCTTGGCCACTCTTTTCGATTATATGAGTTAATGATCAGTGAACAAATGATACTTACATTCCGACATGGTTGAGGCTCAGCAAGCTGTTTGAGTGTGCCTCTTCCCAAAGCTTCTTTCTTTCGCTGTTGAGAAAAAAGCCGCAGTTCTTTCTTTTCATCTTCATGCAGTGAGTTACAGTAACGGACTTCATTGTCGTGTGGCGGTAACTGGTGCAGAAGTTGCTTAATACGATACTTTTCTCCTACACTGTTCACGTACGGCACTTTGGCTTCAGGTATGCCACTGAAGTATAAGTGCACCTAGGGGAGAATGAAAGTACACATTTAAATAACATAATTTATAAATTTGAAAAATAAAATAAATACACGTCAGATTTGAATAACAATAGAGGTTTGGAAGCACTCCTGCTGCTGCAACTTCAAATGGTCTTGAAGCAATTTGACTAAGAGATTTCGGGATTTTAGGGTAATTTTTAATTTTGGAGTTATCAATCAACAAGTATGGTCAATCGGGATTCTAGCTTAAAAAATATTTCCAACTTCAGATTTTTTTTTTTTTTTTTTTAATATGTCTAGTACAGTTTTTAGGAACATTTCTTTGTTAAAGCAATTAGGGCACCATTTGCTAAAATAAGTGAGATCAGGCTGCCTTGAGTATCACTTTCTTACTCTCTACTAAGTAGAATATACTTTTTATGTGTGTTGGCGATATTACCAACAATTTTAAAAAGGAAAATGCAAACCAATAAAAAAAAAAATATATATTGATATAAGTTCGTAAAAAATATATATAAAGGGAATATTAAAATTAAAAAAAAAAGAATAAATAAAACAGAAAAGAAGAGGAAGAAAAAGGGGGGAAATAAAAAGGAAGAAAAGAGAAAATCGAAATACCACTCTAACACTAAATAGTGATTCACGAATAGTAGAATTTGATACTGATCTAGAATATACGACCAAAAATTACACTTATATCAATGCCGAATCCTTAACTCGAGGTAATAAATAAAATTAATGATGATTACATCAATTAATAACGGCTACTGCAACTTTTATTCGGGATGATGAGACATTCCAAAGATAGAGTTGCTCAGATCCATCGCCATTTCTAAACAGAAAAAAAGGTCAAGTCATTTCCACAGGATGAAATTTGTGTTCTAAAGGAGGAAACAAATGGCAATTTTTATCGCCAGAAAGAAATCTTTAATTTAAGTCTTGGTGGCATGGCACACATAAACGGATAAACGTGTCCTTGGGTCTTCCAAAGAATCTAGGGGAGTAGGCTTAGCCTATTTGTTATGCCAACTGTCATTATAAGCTATTTGCTTGGCGATACGAGAGTGGCATTTTTTGATGAAGAATGGGGTAAGTTCCAACAGCTGCAGGAATATTTTAGCTCGATTGGTGACAACCGAAGTCGTACGAATTTATAATCTTGTCAGTGAGCATCGTGTTTAGATAGGAAAATGGCGGGATGTCGACTAAAACTGTCATGTAAGTAGTACCGATAGGATTACATGAAAGAGCGTGGGTGTAGAAAAACGTTTTGATTTGTGTGATGAATTAACATGAGTGATAGACAACCAGAACCATAGAATACATTGTAACATAGTGAGTAGCAAAATTAAGAACATTTAGATAAAAAAAAAAATTCCAGCAGCTACTTCTTAGAATAAGCATGCGCAATTAGAATTTAGGGAAATATTTTAGGCTTTATTCTTTTCCCTTTTAATCAAAGTTAAACGTTTGTAACATCATGCGGATAAAGCACCATACTTAACCATACATAATGTGTATTAATTATTATTTTTCAAAATAAATTAAAGGGAAAAAAAAACATTTGAAAGAAATAATATTTCTTTAAGGGTTCACTCATGAATAAAGTGTGTAAATTTTTGAAACAAATTTTAAAAATTAACTGAATAATTAAAATTAAATAATATGAATAGTTTAACATCGATTAACTCTAACAAGTGCACTGATATCCCTTGCTTTTTTTAAAAATATTTTTTGAAAAACTAAAGTAGATAGTACGTGTTTAGCAGATAAAGGCATTTGTATAGTAACACGTTAAAAAATTAAAAAATAAATTAAAAAAACCCGACAATAACATGTTGTTCACTACATTTAAATGTTTCAAAAGTTTTATATCCTAAAAATAAAAAAATAAACATTAGCAGAATTCAAATGACAGAATGTAGAAGCGACCAAAGTTTCTTAACATGAAATTGAACATCCGTATTTCAGCATTATCATTATTATTTTAAACGATGAACACATCACTAAAGGCTCTCACTTTTTGAATAACAAAATTTTATCTACTCAAACACCAATAATAGATTGTTCACTATATTAAAATTTTTCCATTCTAAATAACACTTAATGAAATTTATATTATTAAATTTAGATGCACCCAAAATTTCATTCATTAAACGTCGCCTTATTTAAAATGAAGTTTAGTATTTCAGCGTTCCGTAAATTAAAACGGCGAACACATTAAATATTAGTAAAGGCGAATAGCGAAATGTTATATCTATTTTAGATGTAAATAACAATTTTCACCATATTATAACAATTAAAAAAGTTCAGTTCTAAAAAAATTACATAGTAAAGTTAATATTACAAAATTCATAAGTGCCTAAAGTCTTCAACCTTTAAAGAATTATTTAGAATTTAATTAGAAAAGATAAAGAATTTAATTTGAGATACTTAAAGACAATATTTACTAACTTAATACTAAAGTTAACTTACTATGTACTTATTAACTTTACTATGCATTTAATAGTTAAGTTAATATTACAAAATTTAAAAGGGCTTTAAATTACAAACCTCGTGTGACACTAATTAAATTGAACTTCCGTATTTCAACGTTATCACCATAAATTAAAACGACGAATATATAAATTAAACATTACAAAAGCGGATTTACTTCTTTGAATAAGCAAAAGCGGACATCACATGTTAAACAGGTATAGCATAAAAAAAAATAATTAAAAAAAGGTTAAAGAAAGCTGAACAAAAGCTTTTATTGTTGCCGAGAAACTAAATTGCGGTAAGCCTGATTACCTATGGATCGTTTAATAACGCTTCACCTTGAACTTTTAAGATGACCATTGTTTCATACAATGGAGGAACTCACTTTAAGACGCTATAAGATGGACGAAATTATAAGGCTGGGATGTAAATGACATTAAAAGAGGAGGCATTTTCTCAGATTCAGACACACCTGAAGCTTCTGGGATATTAATATGAATTGGTGTTTAAATTTGATTATTTCAATATTTAGAAAAGGGATCGTGAAAGATTCATTTTTAGGAAACTTGGTCATTTATATTAATAATTATATCTCTATTATTGTTTGAAAAAAAAAATATCACAGAAAATTTTGTAAAAGAATAATTGGGTTAACAAGCTTCAAAGTTTCAAACAAAAAAAAAAAAAAAATAAAGTTCAGCTCTAATTATTATTAGCTAGTTATCGGTTTATTAAAATCCAGGAATCTCTCTCTTTTTTTTTTTCTTTTTTTTTTTTTTTTAATCAAACCAATTATGCTTATTTGCCAACTTAATGGTAAGGGGGAAAAATCGAAGATTTTGCATTCAAATATCGATCATTAAAGTATTGTGGTTAGTACATATACATAAAATAATTTTTTTTTTACGGGTGTTTGTGCGTCTATATTGAATTGACGGCTATGGCAATATTCAACACCGTAGCCTTTTTTTAAAAATCCAACCCAGAAGATAAGGGAATACTTGTATCAAGCAAGAAAACAAACTCGCCTCCTCCGAGGATTTCTATAGTAAACACCGAAGAGGAAAACCTCCCATTGTTAGCCAAACCTTGAGAGGACCCCACGATTCTTCTAATGGAGCATTCTCACTGCATGCAATTGGGACGTGTGATCCGCGCATGCGCGAGTATTTCGCATTACATGCAGTTAAATAATCACGGGCAATCACATATAATGTGAATGCTGCTTAACCCATGAGAGATTTTGTGCCAGAAATGTGGTTATTGTGACCCGACAGTAGCATCGAATTGATCACCTATGGTTAAATTGGCAGTTTAAAATAAATTTGCGCGTCCCGTATATTAAAAATCTACTATATAACTAATTATGGTTGTACCAGCTCCTTTAACACGATAACGAACCACATTTGAAGAAAATTGAAGGCTTACGTCTTCTAGCTTTTTGTTCAAGTCAGGTTTTTGTATAATATGCCAGATAATACAGCTCTTTAAAAAACAAGTTATAAGATTTTTCTTACATGGAAACTACAAGTACCGCAGATATGAAGTAGATATACTGTAGATAGTACTGTAAGAACTTCTTACAAGGAAAGTATAACTACTGTAGTATTGATTTCAACGGAAGTTCTTCAATATGTATTAATATTTTATATCGAACATTGTAAAGATGTATGAATTATAAATAAAGTCTATACAAGTTTTTAACAGTAATCTACGGGACTGAATTTTGTACCTATCTCTCAAGAAAAAAGTTTTAGGGCTATATTAGTGTTATCTGTATGGGCGAAAAATTCGAAATCAATCTATTTGTGCGAGAAAATAGGAATCATAAATTAGGAATTCGAATTTCTACGACAAATACCTCACTAAGGACCGGGATAACTTGATTGGTAGGGCACTGGGCCCATGTCCAAGAGTTCGTGGGTTCGATCCCCGAAGGCCGAAGACTCCCCCATGTAGTAAATGGTGGCTGATACACGTTAAATATGTCGAGTCGCAAAGTCCTCCATGTTCTCATAACAAATCAATACCTCTGAAGGTACTGATCCAGGAGTTTCCTTGTCTTCGGGATTGGTTCAAAATTACAAGGATACAGAGTTGAACATTAGTAGTCGTCAGCCCAAAATTGGGTCTGCTGTTCAACGACCGATACAAAATAAATAAATAAATAAAAATAAAATAAAAATAACTCACTAAGTCGTAAACTGATTTTGAGGCATTTTTTAATGTCATATTTAATTTTTTTAAAAAATTGCTTTCTAAAGAAATAATTCCAAAATAAAATTTTAAGGTTCAATAAAAAGAAAAAAAAGTAAAAATGATTCAGCCGTATTAGCATAATACAACTTAGTCCATTATATGAAATTAAAAAAATAATAATAAAAAAAAATTAATTAATTTTTTTATTTATGTTTTTTTTTTTTTTTTTTTTTTTTTTTTAACCTGTTAAAAAAGCGTATTATTTTTATGAAAGGGATAAAAAAAGATAGATGTTCGCAACTAGAGATGAATTTGGGCTCGCTTTTGGAGATCCGAGCCGGAAGAATTTTAATCTGAGCCCGAAATACATAAGATTACTTAGAGCCCGAGTCCGCCTGAGATAAATATTGGATAAAAGCCAAATTTTGCGGTTTCGCAACTGGGCCTTCGCAATTAAACAAGGAAATTAATCATTAAAACCTTTTTATCGCAATAATACATATTATATAATTTATACTTAATAATTATACCAAACCTTTGTTTAAAAGTAGTAAATAACTTAATGAAAATTTTATCGTAAGTCGACCGAGTCGAACTCGCCTGATCCTGAAAACCCTTTTTCAGTAAAGGAGCCCGAGTCGTCTAGTGGCGACTTTAATCTTCTTCTAAGTTGTATTTGATTTCGAAAGAAAATTTTCATGATGAGGAAATAAAGTAAACATCATTAATATTTTATTTATGAAAATTTATTTTTCTTGATTTCTGAATTCGCTACGTGTTAACTTTCTATACAAATAATGGATACTTTATAATGATTTAGGACATTGCCTCGGAATTTATAAGCATCAAACATGCATCTAATGACAGATCAGAATGTCTTTTCAAGAGGGAGAAATAGGGGATAATTAGAGTGGGGAGCTAAATTTTGTAATTAGTGCGGTGCAAATTATAGGGTAGGAAAAGTGAATCAAAGACAGCAAGCAAAAACTGTTTTTATCTAATGATTTATATTGCAAGTATACCTAGCTAAAAATTAATAAGTACGTGGGATATTTTAAAATAGAGAGTAAGTAAGATTCATTAATATCTATGCATCATAGTTTTAAGATGTATCAAAAGAATACTTATTATTTTGCTTTTAATCAGATTCTGGATATTCAGTTCGAGTTATTTTTCCTCGAATTCAAAATTACATTTAGATATCATCCTGTTACAGATAGTATCATAGATATATGATACCAGGGGTCTGTCTAGGTTTTTCTGAAAGGTACCTATTTTGTGAAAATTTAGACATAATTTGTGAAAAATTATAAATTATAATAAAAAACCATCACAAAAATATGGTAAAAATATGGACTTATCGTTTCTTAAGGGATTCAAAAATAAAATTTTAAGAAAAAGTAATTTGTGAAACTACTGTTTTTCCTAAAGTTGAGTTTGTGAAGGTACCGCTAAACGGTAGTAAATTCAGCCTGGACAGACCCCTGACGTATAGATATCATCCAATTATTCCTGTCTTTCTTTTTTAAAAATCTTCATATTTAAAAAAGTATTTAAGCATTATGCAGTACTCTTACAGGGGCAAGAAAACAGTGTTTCCTGAATTGCAGTATTAAGGCAATAAAATTTTGACGAATGTGAGGAAAATGAGCGGTTAGAAATATCCATTGTCTCATAACGCAGTTCCTGTGACACAGGAAAGCTGAGGTTTGTACATTTGATATACGTTTGCAGTCGATATCCCTATTTTACTTATTTATTTATTTATTTTTTTAATGGCGGGCACTTGGAACACTATTGTCCACTGGCCACAGAAAGTGCCAGAACTGCTAACTCTCTTTTCGTTACCCAGTGGGCACCTGTGGCGAAGCCATGGCGGTGGAGCAGCGTCGCCCACGTCACACTACCACAACCCGTTTATAGGGCGGGTCACATTCACACACAAAGGAGAAAGGACATAAAACACAGATAGAGAGAAAGAAACATCCATGCCTTGCCCGGGATTCGAACCCAGAACCTTTCTGATGCAAGGACAGTTCCCTGCCCCCTACACAAGCCGGTCGGCATTTTATTAAAATAACCGGATATATTTTATCAATTCATTGTTAATCTTTCTTTAATTTTTTATAATCGTTTTTGATATTCCTTTAAACGAATGACTTTGTTATCGGTTGACAGATAAATCAATACAATTAGGAAGTTTAAAAATGCTAAGTTAAAGCGGTAAAAAGTTGTAATTTTAGCTTTATTTAACAAATGAAGACAATTAAAAAAAAAGCAGCATTTTAAATATCACAACAAATGCATAAAAATGTTTATTTCACAATTATTAGATGATCAATTTCGATAAGAAAGGCGTTCATAAAATAAATAAATAAACATATCATTATAGTTTTGATCCACTGCAGAGTGAATGTCATTTCCACACCCATCTCTTGACGATTTGCGCGTGAGGTCGAGCACTTTATGGTTGGACAGTTTAACGAGGACGAGGGTACGCGCACCTTCAGTTCCTTCGTAGGGCGCTCAAAGTGGACGTTCAACCAACTGATCACTGACCACAAGCTTAATTTTGCTTTCAGCCACATAATAACAGCTGCTTTCAGTAACATAATAAAGAATAATTTTAATTTCTGAACGAGTATAGAGTTCATCGGCTGAAGTTTTGCACCTCTTAAGGTACGAAATATAAAATAAATACGGCAATAATGTAATGATTAGTTTTTTTTTTTTTAAACCAAAATATTCTTTTATAAATTTTAAAGTTTTTGACGCAAGGCATTTAATATATGCTTAACTTTTTTACTTTCTAGCTTAAGTTTCTTAAGACCTGAGGGTTCTATAAAACGTGACAGCGTATTTTTCGTGACAGCGTTTTCCGTGTAGGAACATTAAAAGTAAATTCTTCATTATTTACCGTTAGCTAAATATAAACCTTTTTTTTTTTTTTCTCCAAACGTACGGTAGATTTTTTTACGCATACACAAATTATTATACGCATCATTCAGATTCCAAACAATTAATTTTTAATTTGAAATCGAAATAAAAAAAAAAGTCAGTTCACCTATGAATGTTAAATAGGAGAAAAGAACATTTACTTGTAGAGAAATGGCCATAAATGGGTCGTTCAATTTAAGCTTTTTCCTGAAACAGGGCAATAAAATTAAGCACTTAAATTTTTATTCCCGATTTATATGCAATTTAATGAATATTACGAGCATATGTATAGGACAATCAGACCGAAATGGTACAGTAATCAAATTTTAAAAGCTCGAATAATTTTTTTTTTTCTCCCTTTAAGGCTATTCCATTTGCAAATGAACTTTTTATAGCTACATGCGAGCCCAAGATTTCTTGCTACAGAACAGTTATGCATTGTAACGAAACAATTGAAGACAGTACTTAAAATACATAACTAGATAAGAATCTAGACTTACCAGTTCAAATGTAGTTAAAATTTTCGTTTTGTAATCACACAAAACAAAACTGACGAAAAATACTTGAATAATAAATTGTAAGTTCATGATGAATGTTAATCTTTTTATGTGGTGTTGTATTCAGTAACATACGAAATCGATGTAAAAAATCAAATAATAAAAATTAGAATGTGAATCATTCAAATTACTAGCTAGTGAATCAAAAACTAATATCGCTAAAAACATGATCGTTAATAAACATGACTCACAGTGCTGACGTAAAATATCCCCAAAAGTAGGTAAGGGGTTAGAATCCCCTTGCCTTCAGGCTAACTTTGGGATATTTTCGTGGTTTTCCTCTCCATGTAACGCAAATGTAAATAAGTTCTATTAAATAGTCCTCCACGAAGGCAAATTTCTCTTAATTCTTCATCTAGGAGTTCCCTTCTCTTCGGGATTAGGTTCAAAATTACAAGGCTACGGGGTTGAACATTGGTGCTAATAAACCCAAAATTGGGTCGGCTATTCAACGACGGTTATAAAATAAAATACTTCACTCTATATTAAAAAATCGTAAGCTTACAACGTATTACAGCAGTTCAAATAGTAAACAGTTAATTAAGTTGAATTAAGTTGAACAACATAACTATCTTATTGAACAACATAAATTTTTTTTTTTTTAGTTTTGTAAAAAAAAAAAAAAAAAAAAAAAAAAAAAAGTTTAAGTTAGCTTTTAAATTTTCTAGAGTTACTAATTATTCTGTAAAATCATTTTAAAGACAAAGACTAAAAAATAGTTTTTTTTTTTTTAATTGAGCAAGTGATTCCAAAAATTGTACGTTTATAAAATCCTTTTAATTATAATTATGCTATTTTAGAATAAAATGAGGTATGAAAAGTCAGTTTTTAAATTTAAAATTGTTTTTCGAAGTTAAAAAAAAAAAAAATAGAATTCTAAGATTTACGTAAGACATAATTATTAATTATACTTCAGATTACTAAGATATAAGTAATGGTCTTTGTTCACTTTAAAGAATCGTAGTATATGTTAATAATGTATTCTTTCTTTCTAGAAGAATTATTACTGGGAAAATAAATCTAAAATTTAATTCTTAAACATCAATTTTTTTTTGTTCATGATATCGCACGAAACTAAGAAATGTTAAATTATCAGATTATTATTGAAAACAACAAGCGATTTTAAGTTTTAAAACAGCAGTTTAATGAGAAGATTGTACCTTTACTACTGATTTTAATACTCCATTACTAAAATTAAACCAAAGCATAAACTTTAAAATTTTTATCTATTGGTTGTATCAAGGGAAAGATAAGGCAAAGCCCTAAAATGGCTTTATTGAGAACTGGTATTTAGTTCTTGATTAACTGTGTCCATAATTTCTTCTTTAATTCAAAGTTTTAAATTGTAAAGTCATATGAATCGAGAAAAAACAATTTTTAATAATAAAACAATGAATTTTAAAATAAATTTGATTCACGATTGAAAATTTTGCAGAAAACTATTAAATTATAGGATATTCATTTATTCCGGGCCATATATTAAAATCTAATAATTAATTTATAAATTAAGAAAATGTCTTTCACTTTTACAAACCATTTTCAAAGTAGCTTAAAAAATAATAATAAAATAAGATTCACAATAAGATTAAAGATTCAAAATGCGATTCACAATAAGACTCATAATAAGTAATGATTCGTTAATTTTAAGGAATCGTAGTACAACCTCCTTTAGTACGATTCATGACTTCCACGAGCCCTTGACCTATAACGGGCTGTAGCGGAATGATAGTATATATATTATAACCATCGTTGAACAGCCAACCCGATTTTGAGTTTACGACTATTAACGTTCAACTGCGTTAATTAGCACAGTAACGGTTAATTAGCACCTAAGAGTCCTAGAAAGTTATTCTGGGTGGTCCGTTTTCTCATTTTGCACTCTGTACCATGGGTTGTCGCAAAAATGTTTTACATTTTTTTAAATAATAACTGTCATGGAACAGCCGACCCTATTTTGAGTTACTAGTGTTACACTCCGTATCCATGTAATTTTGAACTTAATCCAGAAGACAAGGGAACTCATATTAGGAGAAATTTGCATTCGTGAACGACTTTTTGATGGAACTAACCCGCCCTTACGTTACATGGAATGGAAAACCGCAAAAACCCCAGCCTGACAGCAAAGGGTCTCTAACCCATGATCCGTCTACCATCTTACCATCTGATGATATTTTATGTCAGCACTATGATCAGTACGAACCGGGAGCATAATTCGTTTCAACCAGCTATCGATGGGATTCAAATCTAGGTCCCCTCAGAGGCGAACGCTCTATCCCCTGACTAATTTTATTATAACGCATTTTATCACAGTGTTTCTTAAAAAAATTATTATTATTATTTAAAAAGAAATTGTTCTCTGACAAATGAATTTACAGCCCAGTTTAGTTAGAAGTTATTCGCTAAATTATTATTTCTTTTATGATGGAGCAGAAACCATACAAATGGAAGTTAATAAAAAGCACCAATTATCATTATGTTTCTTAAGATAAATATCATTTAATGGGACAGAAAAAAAAGTGTCTTTTCAAGTGGAGCTGAAAAAAGGAACAAAAAGAAAATCGGTTCCAATAGCACTAAGTGTAGGAAATACGCTTCAATGATTTTTCCTACCCCTGCGTTGTATCTTTAAGCGCCTACTCCATCAAACTGGAAGGTGAGCAATTTTTATTTATTTCTTTTTCCCAATATAGCCTGGAGTGTTTCAGGTAAATAGAAAAAAGAAAGTCTCGCCAATCGCCACGCCTTCGGAATCTTGAAAAATAAAAACATGCTAATTTTCTCTTTCCGGCAACATGGCTTTGGGGGGAAAAGAAAAGTAAAGCAGCCGTAAAAATGAAAGGCCCACACAATATCGTTTATACCAGATAGAATAATAGACCATTGAAAGGTGATATCTGTGTAAAAATAAACTCGTCGCCCCTTCCTGATAAAAATTTATTTTGCTCAATCATACGAGCAACTTGGCACGATTTAAGTGTAAATGGAGCCGTAAAAACGAAAATCTACAATACACATTTTTTTTTTACTACAAGTGAAATAATTAATTATTGATGTTTGTGTGGAAGTATTAAAAACTCGCCGCCCTCCCTTTTATCGAAATGCATTATGTATAGTCAAATGAGTGACATTATACGAGTCAAAGATTAGGAACATATGAATAAAAAGTAAGCGTAAGTACGGGGTTATATGAAAAAAATATTAATGCAACCGTAAAAGAAAAAACCTACGATATATATTTAACTCTTAGTTGAAATAAAAGATTATTGAAAAGTGATGTCTGTGTAAAAATATTAAAAATTCTCCCCCCCCCCCCTTGAGAAATTTACAGAAAAAAGTATAATTAATTTTTTTTTTCAATAATTCCTTATCTAGTGATGCTTTTAAGTAACACAAATATGATGGAATTTTTTTTCTTCTTTTTTGCTAAAATTTACCTGTTTTGAGGGGACTCTTATAATAAATTTAACATGACAACACTGTATTTCTGTTACCTACCCTTTTCACCATGGTTTATCATTGATTTGCTAATAAAAAAATGATATTTTACGCAAAAAATATCACTTTAGTCTCCAGTTAATTGAATAGATTTTTTTTTTTTTAATGGCGGGCACTTGGGATGTATTGTCCCATTGGCCAGGGGTGCCAGAACTGTAACCCTCTTCTCATTTGGGACCTGAGGCGAAGCCACGGCGGTGGAGCAGCGGCGCCCACTAATTTAATAAGTAAAAGAGACTTTATTTTATAAAAAACAATTTGTGACCTGTAATTCTTTTCCTTGTATTTTATAAATACAAAAGAAAAAAAAAAGAAGAAAAAAAAAGAAAAAGAAAAAAAAAAGAAAGAAAAATAAATAAATAAATAAATCGCATTACTATAAAAAAAATTTTATTTATAAGAGAAAAGAAAATTTAATATGGAATGGAGAAAAACTGAAAAAAATATATTTCGAGAAATAATCGGGTTAGCCGGAATCTGCGGAGCGTATATTTAAGTCCATCTGTCATACCGCAGTCCATCGAAAACATAAGTACAGTACTCAGGAGATAGAGCACCTTCCAACGAGGTGACCCGCGTTCGATCCCAGCGATGGCTTGGTGACACAACCGGCTAGCACCGACCACAGTGCTGGAGTAAAATATACTCAGTGTGGTAGACGAATCATTATCCCTAGCAATCAGGATAACCGTGGGTGTTCTTCTTTCCATGGAGCGCAAATGCGGGTTAGTTCCATCAAAAAGTCGTTCACGAATGCAAATTTCTCCCAATATGAGTTCCCTTGTCTTCTTGATTGAGTTCTAAATTACATGGATACGGAGTGCAACACTAGTAGCTCAAAATAGGGTCGGCTGTCCCATGACAGTTATTATTTAAAAAAATTAAAACATTTTTGCGAGAACCCATGGTACAGAGCGCAAAATGAGAAAACGGACCACCCAGAATAACTTTCTAGGACTCTTAGGTGCTAATTATTTAGTGCATACGATATCTTAAGTTAAGAAATCAGACAGCAAAACATACTTTCCTTGAATAACCTTAACTTTGTTCCCATGGATGCGGATCTCTGATCCTCAAAATATAGGGGGTAGCCGCAATATGGGAAACAGGGCCGCAATAGTATGGGCAGGAGAGAAATGAAAAGTTTTAAACCCTAAATGTTAATTTTACTTTTTGCGTATTTCTCTATATCTCAAGAACTTTTTAAGAATTTTTTTCACACAGTTATAAAATTCAATTAGCCAAAGTTAAATCCCTGAAAAAATAGCGTTTAGTAAATATTTTTTTTATTAATATTTTATTTAATAATAGTCGAAAAAATTTGAAACTTAAATTATTCCATTTTTTTACATCATTTTAAAGAATGTAATTTTCTTGGCAAAATTCACAAATTTGGGCAAAATCTGTTAAAACAGTTCCGGAGAAATCGAGTTTTAAATATACGATATTTTTAAATTTAATTTCTCAAGAATTAATTATTCAAATAATTTCGCTCAAATGTTGTATTTTGCCCAAAAAAATTAGACACTTTAAAATGATGTAAAAAATTGTATACCTTATAATTTAAAATGTTTTCGACTATTATTAAATAAAATAATAAAAAATAATAAATATTTACCCAAACTTAGAATTTTGCGTGAAATTATCTTAGAAGAAATGAATTTTATAATTGTGTGCAAAATTTTTTTCAATTCGCTTGGAAAATTCTCGAGATAAGGCAAAATACGCAAACATTAAATTAACATTTACGGGTCCCAACTTTGGATCGCTTTCCTAACCAAACTATTAGGATTGCGGCTACCCCCTATATTTTGAGGGTCAGAAATCTGAAATCCAAGCTATGAAAACTGAATTCGACGAAAAAAGGGTAAAGAGAAATACGTTTTTGTGTCTGATTTTGTAACTTAAAATATCGTCTGCACTCATTGATTGTTAATCTCATAATCCTTCTGTTTAATAAATGTTTTTGATATTCCTTTAAACGAATAACTTTATTACCGGTTGAAACGAATAACTTAAAATATCGCCTGCACTCATTCATTGTTAATCTCATAATCCTTCTTTTTAATAAATGATTTTGACATTCCTTTAAACGAATAACTGTATTATTGGTTGAAACGAATAACTTAAAATATCGCCTGCACTCATTCATTGTTAATCTCATAATCCTTCTTTTTAATAAATGTTTTTGATATTCCTTTAAACGAATAACTGTATTATTGGTTGAAACGAATAACTTAAAATATCGTCTGCACTCATTCATTGTTAATCTCATAATCCTTCTTTTTAATAAATGTTTTTGATATTCCTTTAAACGAATAACTGTATTATTGGTTGAAACGAATAACTTAAAATATCGCCTGCACTCATTCATTGTTAATCTCATAATCCTTCTTTTTAATAAATGTTTTTGACATTCCTTTAAACGAATAACTGTATTATTGGTTGACAGAAAATTTAAAATTTTGTTTTACTGTTGCTTAACCTTGCATTCACTAATCCTGTCAATTCACGTTCATGCAATATGCGTAAATTTTGTAGCAGGAAATAGATATCATTCATTGATTAATAATTCTATATCATTACATTATAAACAAAAAATAATACTAAAAACTTTAGAAATGCATCTGAAATTACATTTGTAACAACACACATATAGGAAGAAGGAAGTTCCTTAAAATGCATTCCAATTTTTCAATACCGCACTTTAGTTTCACTGAGTTCATGGTACTAAAATTTGCACAAATCTTCGGACATTGTACCCGGTCAAGTTATAGAAATATGTTTTTAACAAGGTTTAACGCACCTCTTTACCATCCTAAGTTTGAAAGGGAGAAATGGTGAGGAACTGAGTTAAACGATCGTAGAACAATTCCCCAAGTTTCGAACAGCTTTGCAATTTGTTTCTGTTTTGCAAGCAATAAAAACAAGCTTTTTGTAAAATCACTTTGACCTTTTAAAAAAGCCACCGCCAAAATGTTGCAAGCTTCGTGGGCGTATTCTTATTCCCCCCCCCCCTTGATTATGTTTACAGTGAGGCTATTTTAAAATACTAAATTAAATCAGCTCTTATTGAAATACCGAGGTAAAAAGTGAATGTCCGCCATATTTGAACGAGCGTTGAGAACTTGTTTGAATAAGGGAATTTTCATGTTATAAGTTATATTTATTAATGGGCCTCGTGAACGAAAAAATCATGTGTTACTTTTCAAAATAATAATAAAAAAATATTACTTTTTATAAAAGTCAATCATCTAAAAATTTACTATGCTTCAAAGCTGTTCTTGTTTAAAACTTCATAACATAATGTTATTGAAAAATGCATAAATTTATTATTATGCACTGACCTGTACAGTAAAAAATAAACTGACCACTCTGAATATCTTTTGATTTAATGATCGGATCTTCACGTTCGTTCTAGGATTCAATTTTAATGGTTCGAGGGGGTGACCCAAATTAATTAGTACAGATGATATTTTAAGTTACGAAATCAGACAGACACATCGATTTTTCGACGGATTCGGAATTCTGACATCCAAAATATAGGGGGTAGCCGCTCTCTGGAAATTATGCTCTCAGAGAAAAATTACGCGAAATTTTTTATACATTTTTTATATTGTGTATATATATAATTGTTAAATTAAATAATTGCCTAAATAAAATATCTTCTTTTCATTTTATAACCGTCGTTGAACAGCCGACCCAAATTTTGAGTTTACGGCTACCAATGTTCAAATCCGTAGCCTTCTGATTTTGAACCCAATCCAGAAGACAAGGGAACTCCTGGATCAAGTATTAGGGAAAATTTGCTGTCGTAGAGGACTTTTTGATGGAACTAACTCGCATTTCCGTTACATGGGGAGGAAGAGCAAGAGAACCTCCTAAGGTTAGCCTGACGGAAAGGGGACTCCAACCCATGATTCGTCAACCGCTGAGGATGTTTCACGTCAGCACTGTGATCGGTACAGGCCGGATGCGGAATTCGTATCAACCAGTCATTGCCGGGATTCGAATCCGGTTCACCTCGTTGGAAGGTGAACGCTCTATCCCCTGAGCCATTTTATTTTATTTTATTTTATAACCGTCGTTGAACAACCGACCCAATTTCATGGGTTTACAACTACTAATGTTCAACTCCGTAGCCTTGTAATTTTGAACCAATCCAGAAGACAAGGAAACTCCTGGATCGGTACCCCCAGAGATATTGATTTGTTATGGGAACATGGAGGACTTTGAGACTCGACAGATTTAACGTGCATCAGTCACCATTTACTACACGGGGAGTCTTCGGTCAGCGAGGATCGAACCCACGACCTCTTGGACATGGGCCCAGCGCCCTACCGACCAGGCTATACCGCCCCCCCTGAGTCATTTCTAAATATCTTATTTGTATTTTATAACCGTCTTTCAACAGTCGACCCAAATCTTCTGTTTACGGCTAACAATGTTGAATTCCGTAGCCTTGTGATTTTGAACCCAATCCAGAAGGCAAGAGAACTCCTGGATCAGTACCCCCGGAAGTATGATTTGTTATGGGAACTTGGAGGACTTTGTGACCCCGACAGATTTAACGTGCACCAGTCACCATTTATTATACCGGGGATTTTTCGGGCCTGCTGGATTCGAACTCCCGTTCTCACGAACACGAGTCCAACACCCTACGAACCAAGATATCCCGGCTCTAAGTTAAATATAGAAAAATACATGTAAGGACGAAAAATAAAAATAGATTTGCCCTCCACCCTTCGGGAGTCACCTAAGTATCAGGGTTTGAGGAAGGGGTTAGAGTTTGGTATCATTAAATGATTTTTTTACCGAATATACTTGTAAAATTTTTTCACACATGTATTTTTGACCCTGTGTGTACTTTTGTTAAATCCTGATCAATGACGTTAATGTTTTGAGCTCTTTTCTTGTTGTGACATGAAAGTCCAACCAATCGTTAGGTTATAAGTTAATAATAGTGACCCCCTTTTTTGTCGGCTATACTTTATTCTTATTTCAGAACTGCCAAGTAAATGAAAAAGCTATTAATCTTTTATAAAATCCTTTAACAGAACATAAAGAAGAATTTAACTGGAACTGATGAGCGTTTGACATCGACTGTATATCAAAAAATTAATGATGCTTTAATTTTCGATGTTAGTTGCATTTTGTTCGAAGAAGTTCTAATTAACACAGAGTTCATGTTCAAAATCTGTAATACACTTAAATGTTATCGAACAGAGCAATTTCTTAAAGTAAAATTTTTTACTCTTTTTTTTTTTTTTATACGAATAAAATCGCCAGAAATAATGAAATTTTAAACTAGCTGAGAGGCAAAATTTTAATGTGTAAGTTTATGTGAGAAACGAGGAACTGTTATAATATCCTTTGCTATAAAAACATAAAAATAATATTTTTTCTTCGGTCCTGATCACAAGAATTTTTTTTAAAAAATCAATTTAAAATTATTTATGTTTGTTTTTTGCAACTACAAAATTAATCATGTCAAGATTACTCAAATTTGTAATGAGAAAATTGCTGAGGATAATAAAGTGTGTAAATCAAAATAATGCAAATCGTCAAAAATACAGAATACACAAAGATATAGGTACAAACTATACTTGAAGATAATTGTCGGAAACAAAATGCAATCGTTTCAAACCAATTTTAAAGTGAGAAAACGGTCAAGTATATCCTCATTTCTCTTTAAGATATTTTCCAAGCAAAAACATAAATATGCATGTGTAAAATTCTCATTCGGACATTGGTCAGTCAGAAAACCTGTTATTGTTTTAAATCATGTTTCTCATGTGTAGGCGCCCAGTGAATCTGTTGTAACAGGAAAAGCAAAATCACAGCTGAATTTTTTTTAAAATAAAATTTAATAGTTTTTCAAAACTACAGGTCGCGGTGGCTCGGGGGACAGAGCGCTTGCTTCCATATGAGCAGCCCCAGGTGTGAATCCCAGCGACGGCTGGTCGATATAATTCTGCACCAAACATAGTGCTGACGCAAAATATCCTCAGTGGTTAACGGATAATGCTTTAAAGTCCCTTAGCCGTCGGGCTAACCATGGGTTTTTTGCGATTTTCCACTCCATACAACGAAAATGCGGGTTAGTTCTAACAAAAAGTAAAGTCCTCGACGTAGGCTAGTTACACTTAATGCTTGATCCAGGATTTCTCTTGTATTTTGAGTTGGGTTCAAAATTACAAAGCTACGCCGTTGAAATTGTCTAGTCAGTTGTTCAGCGCCGGTTATAAAATAAAATTACAGGCGGATTATATCAGAGTTTAAAATTACAGCCGAAATTCGTAAAATACTAAATAAAATAATCTAAACTTTGTGGTAGAATATATGCCTATTTCAAATGATATATTTCAGAAATATTAGTAGTAATGTTATACAACTGATATTTCATAACACTATGTATGAATTATCGTTAACTTCAGAAAAGAAATTCAAGCTTTTAGTTTTGGAACTGAAATATTTAAGGAAACAATTTAATATAGACTTCCTCTAAAAAAATGCAAATTTTAAACAATGCAGCTGAAATTTTTAAATTATTTATCAGGAACAACATAATAAAAAAAAATAAAAAAAAAAAAAACGCTCAATCGCAGCAATCGAAAATTATATCATTTTAACGAAACATAAATAATATCAGCAATTTAATGAAATATTACCAGATAAATATTAACATATTTACATTGTACTTCCTTTAACTGTTAAAGAGTAGATGTATAGTGAAGTTTTATTTGTTTTTTAAACTTTTCTCCATCTAGGCGAAGTTCTAACACAAAGAAAAGCAGGAATGAAGTTGCTACATAGCATAAAGAATATTAGATTTAAGTGAAGCAATAGAAAAGGAGGCGAGAAAGAGAAGCCTTTTGATCCCTTTTCTTTAGATGACTCAGATGGGGGGAAACACCTCCTAAATAATAGGTTTCGCTTAACGGCAACGAACTTCCATCAAAACAGAAAATATTTCAGAAAACTTGAGCGAAATTATGGCATGAAAGCTAGTATCATCTGCATTCTTCATTTTTTGGACCGCATAGTTGTAATTCAATAGAAATTTTTTTTTAATAAAAGGCCAAGGAGGAATTTTTTTAAAGGATCTGATAAGCATCATACGAATCCAAAACACAAAGGTTTGAGGGTTTCTAAGTAAACTTGTTTTTTTTCAATTTGTGAAAGGAGAGATAAAATTTTCACTTCTTACATGGACTTAGGTAAATAGGTTTATAGAATCAATTACGATACAATTATTACAGCAGCATATATATATTTCTTAGTAAACAAAAATGGGGGATAACAGTGGCGGCGCGTAAAGGTGTGTGGTAGCCTGGGGCTAACTTTTCGATCAGATGCCCTTGACAAGAGTAGTAGGTATGATTAGGAGGAAAAAGGGCCAATTTAAGTTTTTTTTTTTAAGAAGAAAAAAAATTAAAATGATAAATATTTATGAAAATCTCAATCCATATTTTAAACTTATTTTTAATGTAAATACTTGCGGAAATACTATCATGGTAAAAAATTTATTATTTACATCGAAGTATTCTTAAGTCTTTATTTAATGTAAGGAATGTTTAATAAACTAAAACTTAATTACTAAATTTATTTGAAAATTAATGTTATAATTAATTCTTCATAAAGTATTTTGTTTCATCTAACAACTGGATGCTTAGGCTGGCTCTTTTTTTCTCCCCTTCTTATGAAGTACAGTAAAAAAGCATTCTTAATGTAAAATGTTTCTGTATACATTAACAAATAATCAATAATAATTAAAAATAATTAAATTAATTTTGACATTTTTCTTCGAAGCATTGCAAATTTCAGCCAAATTTGCATTCCATCATAAGTTACTCATGGAATTTTTCTCTAGTTTTTTACCTTTTGACGATTTAATGCCTCCGATCAGAGTTTTGAATAGGTCCAGCAGCTCCTATAGGTAAAGGACACATAGGAGGCATGGGATGGATCCAGTTGTCCTCTTAAACAAATACAATTTTTTTTTCTAATAAGAGCCTCACAAGCATAAAATTATTCAATAATAATCATCATCAACTTCAACAATTATCAAACCACTGCTGGTTAAAGGGCTTATCAAATTTCTCCCCCCCCCCCCAAAAAAAAATAAATAAATAAAATTGATCAACTGGTCTTGCTTTTCGACTCAAATTAGCCGCTTTTATGATTTCATTACACCTTGTCTGGAGGGCCGCGATGGCTCAGGGGATAGAGCGTTCGCCTCCCGAATCCCAGTCGATACGAATTCTGCATCCGGCTTGCACCGACCACAGTCCTGACGCGAAACATCCTCAGTGGTTGACGAATCATGGGTTAGAGTCCCCTTGCCGTGAGGCTAACCTTAGGAGGTTCTCTTGCTCTTCCTCCCCATGTAACGCAAATGCGAGTTAGTTCCATTAAAAAATCCTCCACGAAGGCAAATTTCTCCCAATACTTGATCCAGGAGTTCCTTTGTCTTCTAACATAGGTTCAAAATTACAAGGCTACAGAGTTGAACAACAGTAGTCGTAAATCCAAATTTGGGTCGGCTGTTCAACGACGGTTATAAAATAAAAATAAAACCTTCTCTGGAATCATTTTCTTGATTGTATGATGTCGTGAGGATACCATTTCAAGATGTTACAAGGCCAGCGATTGTGCGAGATAAATGGTTAACCCACCGTCATTTTAGGTGTTTTGTTTGTTGTTTTATCTATCCAGGTTGCTGCTCACTTTCGATCTATCCATGTAATACTCAGTAAACATCTCTCCATATTTCTTTGTGTTGTTCTTAGCTAGTGTGCGGATTTGTAAGCGAGAGTCTAAAGATCATTTAAAAATAATCATACTAAAAAAATATAGTTCATCGTGCGGGCAATTCCTAAAGGTATCAATAGATTTACGATTGATAATAAACGGCTGTATTTAAACAGGATGAAGACGTTAGAGAAAGCAGAACTTTTAAAACAGGTATTTATACTTAGGGAATTTCAACAACCATAAAACTGAAGTATCATTATAATTAGCGATGGTTGTTATCTAATAAATATAATTTGTACAAAATCATCTTATAATGAGCTTTTCTAACAGAACAGATAACGAACAAAAAGTTATAATTATAGCGAAGAAATAAATTATAAATGAATTACACCACCATAAAAACGTTCTTCCTCATAGTTACGGTCAAGAACCAGAATTCAATTAGTGATAGCTCTTCCGAAAACACCAATAAAAACACGACTACAGTGAGTCATTATCTTCCGCTTATAGTCAGGTTTAAAATCGAACCAACCATACAGGAATATTATAAAGCCCATATGCATAGTGTCATTAAAAACGATTCACGTAAAAGGAGAACAGCAATGAAAAACAAAAGTAAGTTTTATGGATGGGACTGAAAAGCACAGCAAAACAAAGATAACATCCATTTAAAATAATTCAACCTACGGCGAAGAATAAGCGAAAGATACAGGCGCCTCCCAACATTAATACCAAGTAAAAAACAAGTTTTTTCTTAATGAGACACTCACTACTGAGGATAGTAACATAAAAAGATTTGAGTTTGCAAAGAAGAAACAGGTCCGTTTCTTCCTTCAGAAACTGAAATCATTAAAACAGGTGTGAGCATCAAAGATGAAGAGTCTTAAAAGAGATGAAAAGGAGGGAAAAATCTGGACTCGTGGTAAACAAAGGAGATACCGTTATTTTTTTGCTCGTAACTCGTGGGAAAAAGAAAGAAAAAGCATCGTTTGAAAGACGGGAATTGAAATTTAATTACAATCACGGCATACAAACTGTGTTTGTTGAAAGAAGGGTTCTTTTCTATCATATAGCCTTCCAATGGAAAACCGCAAATCCGAATTCCGTATAATCCGAACCGATATACAGGTAAGTCCTCAAAATTTTTGAACACTCTTTGTAAAATAGTCATGTCATAAAATAATTAAGAAAAAGAAAGCTATCTCGGTGAAAAATAACAATAGGAAAACAAGACATGTATTTTAATGAACGTAAGGACGATGTGTGAAATAGTAAAATTAATTCCTCGCGTATTACAGTGGCTCAAGTATATTAGTTGGGTACTATCAACTTGAGAAGAAGATGATCACTGATACACAGACACGTGACTTATGACCTCAGCACCAGCTGATCGTTTGTAAATAGGATGGCGTGTTAAAGTCTAGCTAAGTCTCTCCACATAAGTTAGAATGCTAATTAACTTGGAATTAATAAAATACATAGCCGTATCCGGACATCGAATTTGTTAAAATATAATTATTTCTCTTCTAAGTTTTTTACTAAACTGAGATTGATTATTTGTTTATGCATTTTATTGTTACCGTGATATATTTTTGTTTTGTGTACCTGTAACTTCGATGTATAATTAGTTTATGTTCTACATGACATCGTGCCTGTTTTGTGTTAAGTAAGAAATATATAGTGAAAGAATTGAAATCTTTGTGAAAAAACTTGGAATATGTCACTTAAGAGAATTGATACTTGACGGGCTTGGCTTACTCGAAATAGAATGGAAAGAACGGTAGATAACATAAACAAATGCCAACGATTGAACAACCAAAAATAGAGAGTGATGTAGTTTAAGTGGGGAAATAGTACGAATTTGCGCAGCGATATAATATCAAAATTGCTATCATTTAAATGTGAGATTCATAATTCAAGTGAATACGAATCGTAATAAAGCGCTATAAAAACTGAAACTGAACTGAACTGAACTGTATGTGTGTTTGTCATTTATTTATCGAGTGAACAAGACTGGCGGTACACGTCTGAAAATGATTTCCAATCTCAGGTAGTATTCCTCTTACGTTGATTTTGCGAAAGTTCTGTAAAGAACCGATATTTCGTGGAAACTTCGCGGTGTAGAGCCTATATCATACGCGAGCATGCGGGATTCTATGTGAGAGTGCATGCATATTAAAAGTGATGCAGCGCCAGAAAAAAAAAAAAAATTAAAGTGCTTCAAATGTTGAAAGAGCAGTTTCATGGCGCAAGCTAATCGATTTGGCTAAAATGGGTAAAACCTAAACGATACTACGTAATCCAAGTTAATCAAACCTCTACAGTATAAGACCTCAATCATCTACTTACTCTTAAAATGTAAATATTAACTGGTTTAATTTATTTATTTATCTTTTACAGTTTTCTTCTATGCAATCTACACTCATTAATTTATGATGAAAATTCAGTGCAATAAATAAAATAAACTATCCCCATGAATACGAGTCCATCTCGGTTTTTTAATACCTCTTTAGAGAAAAAAAAAATTGCCATATTCTTAGAAAAATCGGAACAACGATGAACGCAAAGCAAATTTTCATCAATTTTAATAAGGTAATAAATTGAGCCACTTTTCCGTTTTAAGTTGAATCTTGGTATTAAGTTTAAGAAGAATGATAAGTTTAAGTTGACCATAATATGATACATGATGATATGATCATGATATGATATGATCATGATATGATATGATCATGATATGATATGATCATGATATGATATGATCATGATATGATATGATCATGATATGATATGATCATGATATGATATGATCATGATATGATATGATCATGATATGATATGATTTTTATAATTAAATAATATAATGGCTGAACTTAAGATATAAAATTTTTCCTGGTAATAAATCAATTAGTGATAGATTTTTTATATTAAGTGAGACCATATAAGTTCAGCTCTGCGAACTTATGGTCTTACCGTAAGAATACCGTACTATAAATTCAGTCATACTAAGGTCATCTTAAAATTAATTACATCTGCTTCGAAAAACCATTATTAAGATGGATTTTAGAAAGAATTATCTGAGCTTTAGAATGGACAAATAACTAAGATATTTCTCAAGTTATCAAACATTATCTTCCTAGTATCCTGTATATTATCTTCCCGTGAAGAATTATTTGAGCTTTAGAACTGTGGCGTAACTACCACTACGAAAATTAAACATCAATTCACTGGTATATAAAGCATGCTAGCTTGAATCCATCTTGAGGTACCTTTTGATAGATGATGGTTGGCATGGTCGATAACTCCGCCCCCCACAGAACGAACAAATTACTTAAAAATTTTAAAAATCGCCAGTTTGGCGACATTCTCTCTTCCTAGATAAAAATTATCAAAATCAATGCTTTATTCTCTTTTTTTTTTTTCCTTCCAAATTTTCATTAGCCCAAATTATACAGCATTGGAATAAATTTTTAAATATTAGACTATAAACGCTTTTCATTTCCTCGAAACAGTGGCTTTTCTCCATATTGACGTTTTGTGCCATTTTCAGAGCTGGCTAAAGATGGACTAAACTTGATCTAATAGATATGAATAACGGCTGCAAACTCACATCAGTTATGGAAATAGCAAATTATTCGAGAAAAAAGAATCATTTCATGCGACTACAGAGCTTACGAAAAACATAAAATCATCGTTATGATTTTTTTTTTCACACCGTCGAGTAATTTCATCAGGTTTTTTTCATACTCCGTTACATTTTACGTAATAATGACACCATTTCATATTAAACTGCTATTGTCTGGGCGAACAGGGTTAAGAGAATAAACGAATCTTCTACTGGGGGTGTTTTAAGTGGCCATAAAAAAATACACTTGACATTCCAGAATGAAAATTCTCCGCCCGTAAGGAAAGAAAAAGGGGTTGGGCCGTAAATTGGCCGGATCGTAAAACTATATTTTTAAAAGCAGCACGGAAACCTAGTTATGATAGTGTTCGAAAGAACATCAGGCGGGCAGCTTCAAAAAAGAAATGAACAGGTTTAGGGCATTATGCTGTTGAAATTAAACACTTAAGCGTACCATACTTTCAGAACAGGTAGGATGACATATAAAAACTCTAAAAATAAACACTGTTTGTTAAGGTGTTCAGAAAAAATATGAATGTACAGAAAATAAGTATGACCACATACTTTTAAATGAATAAGAATATAAAAGATTTTATAAAACTGCATTAACTGCGTGTATCAAAACCAATAAAAGTTGACTTTTTCATAAAAGAAATTTATGACAAAAGTAGGTGTATAGAAAAAAATGTAATCAACACATGTTTGATACAAGCTTGAATCACTATACAATACTAATTAAAAGATATTCATTGATAAAAATATGAATCAATTAAAAGAAATAACTAGCAACTAAAGTGGATTGTTTTTAAATTAGGTGATCACTTTTTATATATTTATCCAATTCTTCTCCCACCATCAGGGAATGCCACCTTTTCCCCCCTCTTTCATCCCGTTAAATTATGTGCACTTTTAAAATTTTCAGGAACAATTTTCATAAAAATACCATGAAAAACCCATCTTTCTTCAGTGTAACTAAAGAGCTTGGTTATAGAGAGAAGGTGAGGAGAGAAGTTATGAAAGTAGTGAAATTTCTTAAAAAAAAAAAAAAAAAAAAAAAAAAAACTTATTTCAGTTTCATTTAACTAGACAACATAGAGATGGCAGCCATAATTTTTTCTGTTTTCATTCGACTCATTTAACTTTTAAATGCCATCACATGGCCGAATAATACGATCGTCTACAAAATAAACTCACAAACAATAAGTATTTTAATATTACAGAGATAGTTTTGTCAAATTCAAAACAAACAAAAAATATAAATAAAGGTATTTTGAATGAATGAACATGCTCTTACGGACCACCAACCAAACTCAGGTGATAAATATTTTTTTAAAAATTTAATTAGTTCGAGAAACAGCCCACGAAAAATAAGCTTAAAACAATGCGCTCTTTCACACCGATAATTTATTCTTATTCTTCCTAAGGCACTTGACTCATTAGAAAATGCGCATTAAAAACTATTTGCAGACATTTTTTTTAATGAATTAATTCACGATTTTACAAGGAAGTAGTTTAGAGTTGCTATCCTACTTTCATCTTAGTTGAATTGATGCTTTTTAGAAATTAGGAAAGGAACTGCCAGTTGTAGCATTTGTGATTATATTAGGAGCCAAATAAAAATTTTAATACGGTGAAGCATCAGATGAGTACACTAATAAATAATAAAATAACGCAAAATAGTGGAAAAAATTATCATAATAAAAAGGGGGTGACCGGTGATCGATGCAATAGATGCTGTGAAAACTGACAAAATACAGCAATTAATAGCAAAAAGTATGTAAAATTTTGCAAACTTGTGCAAAGATTGCAAGCTCGATCGATTCATCATAATAAGAGAGGAAAATTCCTGAAAATCGATGCAATAGATGCTGTGGAAACTGACAAAAGACAGCAATTAGTAACAGAAGTTTTTTTTTTTAATTTTGTAGCCTTGAGCAAAGATTGCAAGCTCGACCGATACACCATAACGAGAGGGGGGATTCCTAAAAATTGATGCAGTAGAAATTTATGGAAACTGACAAAAGACAGCAATTCGTAAAAGAAAAGCATTTTAAATTTTGCTAATTTGTGCAAAGATTGCAAGCTCTATCAATACGCCATAACAAGAGGGGGGGGGGGAATAACTGAAAATCGATGCGGTGGAAACTGACAAAAGACAGCAATTAGTAACAAAACGTATATAACTTTTGCAAACTTGTTCAAAGATTACAAGCTTGTTCGATACGCCAAAATCACTCTATAGACCCATATAACACATTAAAGGAACTTGGTTCTTAAATTGAGAGTAAGAAAACGAAAAAAAAAAAACAAAAAGTGTCAAAATGTGTAACATAGCAAAGAGGTATAAAGCAATACAAAATTTGACGATGTGTACAATAACAAGCAAGAAAACCCCTTGTAAAAAACGAAGATTGGTATGTAACAGAAATAGCCAATTATTCACGAAACGTATTTTAAGTTTTGGAACCTCGATATCAAAAATGACCATAGCGATCAAAGCACACATCATGATCGAGTCAATTTGGTCTTAATTGATCTTAACGTAAAAAATAAATAAATAAAAATTCTTAAAATATATACAATAAACAAGAAAACCAATATTTTGAAGATAGGTGTAGCTGATTCTAGAATAAAGTGATAATTTCTGCAATGGTAAGCAATTATTCCCAGAACATATTTAACATTTTGCGGATATTGCAAAAACGATGTACAAAAATTACTCAAGTAATCAAATCACACATCAAAAATTTAAAAAACTAGGTGTTATATTGATGTTAAAAACATGTAGAGAAAAATGAAAGAAACAGAGAGAGAGAGAGAGTGAGAGAGAGAGAAAACGTGTTATGTATACCATAACAAGATAAACAAAAAAAAAAATGAAGTAAACCCTTTTTCTTCTTCTTTTTTTTGAATTGAGAGTGTGGTAGATTTTGGGAGAAGTAACATTTTATACAATGATTTATAAAACGTTATGTTTAAAAGAACACAAAAGATTGTCAACTCGTTGTACAAAATTTACTCTAGCGACCAAACGAAACACGATTCCAAATTAATATAGTCTTAAACTGAACGTAAAAAAAAAATTAAGATAATATAATTAAAAATAATAATAATAAATCCAAAATTTTGTTAATTGCAGTGGTCCCTTGACTAATTAAGAAACAATGCAAAAGAGGATCACAAACAAGAAAGGAAACAAAGAGCAACACAACCAAATTACGTGAAAAAGTTCATTAAGGAAAAGTTTTATTTTAAAAAGGGTGCAAAATCTTCTTCTAACTGCTCGAACGATGACCATTTAACACTTATTACTTGGATCCCTAGTGGTAAAAGGCAACAAACAGACGTACATAACTAAACAGTCACGCAGGGCTTAAAGTAAAGAAGTTAAAAACATTGACCAACAATTTAACAACACGCAGGAATAAATTGGTAACACTCTGTATCGGTTGGCGATCTGAAGCGTTTAAGAATAATGAACAAAAAAATAATGAAAGTGAAATTCCTGCATATAGTGAAGGGAAACCGAGAGCAATGGAACAGGCTATTCAGTATTAAATAATGGATCAGAAAGACAGCCAACCAACCAAGGTGTGGCGATATAATTACTTTCCTTTAAGGGACCTCATCATTACACGCATGGCAGCTGACAAAGAAATGCACCTGCGGAGATGAGATTCGATCACTTTCCAAGCTCTTCCTAACCAAGAGTCACCAATACAATCATGATCCTTAGGCCACTACAGTGGAAGATGATGATTGATAGTAAACAATCTAGCAATTTTGCCTAGATTGAGTCTTAACAGTAAGTATGTCAGTAAAGCTCATGAATTTAAGGCTAAAAGGCAATTAATTGTAAAAAAAAATAAATTAACAATTCGAGTTGGCTTTGGTTGCAATGAGTAGTCGGAAAACCAAGTAAATATTAACAGTTTGATCTGAAATTAGACAAAACACAGAAGCAGATGCACACTTGGATTCAGCAGCAATAATTTAAGCTTTATGTATTACATAAACAATATTGAAATTCCCTCAAAAATTATTTTGAAGACTTAGATCTTTAGATATCGGGCGTTTACTATTAGGGGAAGGTTGCTGTCGTTGAGGCACTTATTTTTGGCAGTTGATTTTGGCATCAAATTTGGCAAACTTTATAGTTTTGTATATGTTAATGTAAATTAACTTCCATACTAAACATAGAAGTTATGATTGTAAAAAGTTAAATAAATGTCGGAACAAATGAAGGAAACCCGATCACCTTGGACCAGGCAGTTTCTTATGCATAAGCAGGTACCAATTTTAAATTTAATGAACTATTACCTGCATCAAAGTTACTAAAATTTCTAAAAATAATAGCCTTGAACATGAGAGCATAATTACAGCATTCTTTTAAGCGATTTCTATTGCTTTGAATTTTTTAATGTGATTATAATCGATTTAGGGGGAATAAATTAAATTGTTATTATCTAAATTATATTTAATTCTGATATGCTCTTGCTAAATCAGGTAATGAGGCATTTTCTTTGGTACAGCATGCAAACTATTAGGTCGCATTAATATTTCTGTGATTTAGTCACCATCAGTCTATTTATAGTAATTGAGCCCAGTTCATTGAAGGCAATAGCAATGGCCATGTAATACATAAGCAAATTCTGTTATAACAAAGTAAACAATCATAGTTAATATAGTTAATGCTGATTAAATACAATTCTCAATATTATAAGTAACATTTATAACAACACGAAAGTCACACTGACATCCATTGTTTGTTTACATTGAAAAATTACAACAAAGTTACAAAATTCATTTGAACGTATATCAACTCACAATCAAAATAGTGATTTTTCTAACTTCAAAAACATACAACAGGGTCACCTGCTTCGAATAACAGCAAAATAATGAAGTTGGTCCAACAAAGGAGCCCAGTCCTACGATAGCAACCTTCTTCTAATTACTGTATTCAGATGAAATTTTTAAAAATTACGAGATACTTTCGAGCAGCTATGTTTTTTTCCTTTTTCAGCATTCTTCACAACTTTAAAGAAAAAAAAAAACTTATACTTTTGGATGGAAATAATTTTACTACTGTTTTTCGAACAAAATCGACTATTTATGTTATTGCAACGAAAAATCGTTCCAGATATTGGCACAATTTTGCGAAAACGTTTATTTTGGAGCAAGCTTAAGCAACCAAGGTAAAGCATTGTAGAAGCAGCTTCGATTAGCAATCACACAGAAATAAAATGCATCTAAAACAAAGAAGAACAACTGACCTGCTCTGGTTTTAATCCCGGTGGTACCCACGTATACTCCTCTAAAGCACATCCAGAATCATCATCCGAATGGGAATGGCGATCAGTAGGTGACACTGGACCATTCCCGAAATGGGCGGCCATTTTGTGGACAATCTTTTCGCTTTCCACCATGTTTGTAACTCCTGATGCCCCCTCGTGTTCTTCGCGAGGGCACTTGCAGTTGCGACACACTTTCCTAAAAAAAAACGAAAAATAATAAAACAGTTAGAAAAATATTGAAAGTTGGATTAAAAACTGTATAAAGCGTAGTAATAGAAAAATTAAAATAAATAAGTTAAATAATAATTATACTGCCTGACTACCCCGAGAACACCTCTAAACACCAGACTTGCGTTCTTGCGGTTACAGTGATAAGTCACTTCGAATAGAAAAATGAGATTAACCGTTTGGCATTGGTTTAGGTTAGGAGAGTCATGTAATTTTACAGTTCTTTCAAATGGTTTTAATTCAATGTCTCTCATAGTAACAAACAACCACAGACTTGAAGGTAATAAGAGTTATTGCGGCAGCTGGTTTGTATATATAACAAGGAAAACGAAAAGTGTGTATAGGAAATGGAGAACAGTATGTAATATTTTAAACGTTATTTGATTGGTTCGGAAAGGTTTGTGGTATGCTCCTAGCTAACGGGAATGTTTTATTGGCCTTTTATTTTTTTTTTTTAAACTTCAGTTTTAAACATTGAATCTAAAAAAAATTTTTCTTCCATTTTTTTAAAATAATGAATTTATTTACATAAATCATATAATTTAAATATAAACTATACAGAATACTATAGTTAGATTTTTCAAATAAAGAACATAAAATATTTGCTTTTTTTTTTTAATGTTTACAACATTGGATCCTTACTTTTTTAAAATTTTTTTTAAGATTAAATTTATTATTATAATCCAGATAGAATTTATAAAATTCTTGAATTAAAGCATTAATTTCCAAATAAAGATTTTTTAGACTCCTATGGTGTAATAAGAGTAATTCTTGAAAATTAATTCTCCATCGCTTAGAGAAAAGAATTATCAATAAAGCAGCTGCCAATGAAGATATTAAAGTAGATTGATATTCGTTCCTTCGCACAAATTTCATGTATATAACTTGGAAATAATTAAAAATTCAGCAATTAGTATTTCTTGAATTTTATATTTTCAGTCGTTTTTAAAATACATATCATGAATGCGATAGTAAGTAAATGACAGAGGTAGGTATAAAACATCAGTATTTCACTCAAAGCTATTTAAAAATACGCCATCATTCACGAAAATGTTTAAATAAGATAAAAACTATGTCATAAATTTAGTTTTACAAAGCTAGAGTGAGTAGTACTGATATTTTTTTATATCAAAATTGGATAAATTATTTACATCACTTAAAAAAAAAATACAATTACTTATTATAATTTTTTCATGCATTCGAGAGTAGATCGACCCACATTAGGTAAGTAAGCAATGCGATAAAATATCCACACGATTATAATGATTTCACAAAAATTTCATTGCCAATTTTTTTTTAACAATTTGAATTTTTTAATATTTTTGAAGCTTTAAAAAATCAGATTTCGAATAAGAAAAAAAAAATAAATAAATAGAAGCGAAGTACTTCGCGTTTTTTGTGCGAGTTGAAAAACTTGTGGATTATGAACAAGGAAAATGGATCTTAAAATATTTATTAATTGGATACATAGAAGCATGGTATAGATATATTTTGCTGATTTTTGGAGTTTACGTTTCACTGCTATTTATTGTTATTAGTATTTTCTTCTTAATTTTTTTACTTTGTCTAAAACTTTTTTGACAAAGAGGTTAGCGAAATTTTACTCCGCTTTGTTTGAAGGAAGCTAATGAAGAAATCCATAACAGCAATAGCTGATTATCTATATTAAAAAAAAAAAAAAAGAAAAGAAGAAGCGGATATGTTGTTTTAAAATAATTTTTTTTTAATGCGATAGACAAATAAAAAAAAGTAATTTTCGCGAGGAATTCAAAACATTTCTTAAAAGCTGCAAACATAATTTTGCCTTTTCTCAACATTCTTACGAACAATGACACTTTAATCCCCGCAAACATATAACTTATCTTTCATAGCATAAAATGTATTACGAAAACATGTTTAAATAAACTATTTCAATATACATGCGGAAATAATAAGAATTCGTATAAAATAACTATCTTCCGCTTCAAGTATATAATAATGATGAATATTTACCTAATCATATATCTATTATTATGGCGTATTAAAAGCCAGCATAAAAGAAAAATCAGCTAGATACTCAGTTCAATTGATGGAGTGAAAGAGAAACAGTGAAATAATAAATATAATTTTCTAGATAACCAGTTAGAATTTCAGAGTTCTGATCTAAAGAAGATGGTTAGAAGAAAAAAACAGTATAAAGGAACTTATAATAGAAAACAGCTTAAAAAAGCTATCCACAAAATCTAAAAAATTTAAAAATAAAATTAATTATTTCAAAGATTATGATAAACAAAAGCAATTACCGCTTTGAATTTAGAAAGGGAACTCTTTAGTTATTAGTTAACTAATAAACTAATATTTCATTGCAAACATTTATGACAATTTTAACAAACATTAAAAATGTCTTTCTAATGAAGTGCTTTGTTTTTACATTTGAAATTTAAAAGATAAAATAACGTTTAGGAACCTACTACTCATAATTATCAATAAGTCTAATAATTGTTTGAATGAAAAACACGATTGGTTTCTAAAAAGATTTTATCACAGAATAAATTAGACAATGTTTAGATTTCGCTAATCTGAGTAACTAACACTTTACGTAGTTATGACGAAAACAAATAGCAAAAACAGATATCTTTTAGATATTTTTATTTTCCATATTAAACTGAACTTTTATTAATATTACTAATTATTTTACAATGAATCTTATATTCTTATGAACTTATTAATATTATATTATAACGAACTATTACTAATACTTACTATTACTAATTATTGATAATAAGTTTCATTATTATTTACACTAAAAACGGAACGTAATAACAAAATCGAAAAGGAATTTATAGCAGAATAAATAACGTACTTTATTAGATTCTACTAAATTGAGTGGTGAAATAATATTTAAACGCGAAAATAAATATTAAAAAAAAAACATATTTCAGATTAACACTTTTCTTTAGTTTCATAACTAATAAAAGACTTATTACGAGGCTTGAAATATAAAATGTTATTACAATACCCACTACTACTACATCTACAATAAATATTAGTAAGTTTCATTATTATCTGGGCTAATAATAATGAAGTTTAATGCAACTAATCAGATAACAATTATAAAAAGACAGACAGCATTTATGATAGGAAATAAACAAAAGCACTAAAAACTATCTTTCAAATAAAGTTTTTGATTTTTTTTTCTATTCGAAACTGGAAAGAGTAAATATCGTTTGAAGATCTACTATTACCACTAATTAATGAGTTTCATTAGTATTTGAATTTAGTTATCTTTAAAATAAAATATTTTTGCTTCTATTTCATTTGAAACAGAAGTTATAAAGAAGGGGTGTAAGAGATACACGCATTTTGTAATACATGCATGTTTCTGACAAGTATATTTAATATATATATAAATATTTTCTTTACCGATCATAAAAAGAAGAGTGTCATCATACCGTGCATTCCCATTGGACAGAAAAATCACATGATGAGTTCATTAATAAACAAAGTAGATCCAGATATGTTTGGTTGCTATCAGGTAAAAGTAAAAAAATAAACGGTATTAACCTGTTCATTATTTATTTTTCCATTATTCAACGGTATTTATCAGCAATACTTATTTATCATTCTTTCTTAATGTTATTCTCCGTTATTATTACGTTTCTAATTTTGATTATTATTAAAAAAATAAATTCTTGAATCTGAAAGAGCTGTCTCCCTATATTAAAATCGCATGATATGAACTTATTAAGCGACATTTAAACATAAAAATATTTAATGATGGATTAACAATTATTAAACGGTAAACAAGTTACTTTTACTTTTTCTCTATACTAAAACATCGTAAGAGCCGCTAACGCTGCTGTTTAGGGAACTTAGCATTTCATTTTTTTTCCAGCGGAAAAACTATAAGACTTAAAAACTTGCAATTTCTAAGGTGTGTATAAAAGTGAAGAGGGATTACGATGAATAAAAAGGTTAATATTCGATAATTAGTTCGCAAATTATTACTGTTAAACTTGTGGAAAAAAAAATACTGCATTTAAAGACTTAAAATTTGGCATGTTGAAAAGGTCATATTTGCTTATAAGCTTAACACATTTTTTTTCTTTACATTACATTTTGCTTTGCTTCTTAAAATCTATAAGACATAGGAACGTGAAATTACGAAGGTGTTCATAAATATATACAAGCTTGTACACACAAAAGTTCAACTCAATGAATAATAATAATAAAAAAAAGGGATCAGATTATTAGTTTAACAATTATTAACTGTCACATTAGTAAAAAAAAAAAAAAAAAATATTAATAAATAGAGCCCGGATTTTGAAGACCTAAAACATCTCAACTAATGCCCTTAAAAAGTGCAAAAAATGACCTTAAAAAGTGCAAAAAATGCCCTTAAAAATGCGAAAATTACGCTAATCAATCTACTGTCCGCTGAAATGCAATTTCATAGTTGTTTTAAGCGGGGTTTTTTTGTATCTTTTTTCTTTAAATAATAATTATTAATTCATTATTGTATAAAAATTTATTTATTATGCAATTGCTATGTCATGAATTCGCGTTTGACTTTTCATGTAAAACTTATTTTATGTTCATCTTTATTAAGCATTTTATGTGAAAATGGACATTAAGTAAACTGTGTTTATGTAAAACTGTTCAAGTTTGCATACAGTCAACGTATGCAATCAAAATATTGAATATGAAATAACAATTTGCCGACCAGGTGGCCATGTGGTTAGCGTGCCTGACTGCGGAGCCGATGGTTGCGGGTTGGAATCCCGCCGAGGGCATGGATGTTTCTTTCTCTCTCCCTCTATGTCCTTTCTTCTGTGTGATTGTAACCCGCCCTATAAACGGGTTTGTGGTTGTGTGACGTGGGCGACGCTGCTCCAAAGCTGTGGCTTAGCCATAGGTGCCCACTGGGTAACGAGAAGAGAGTAGCAATTCTGGCATTTCTGTGGCCAATGAGGAACTTGCCCCAAGTGCCCGCCATTTAAAAAAATAAATAAATAAATAAAATAATAACAATTTAAAAATTCAACAACAAGTATACGAATTAACGTGATTATTGCTATATAGTCTCTTAAACGAAAAATATAACCAAATTTCATATTAATGAAGAAGAAAAAAAAAACAAAACTGTAAATAAAGATGCAATGGTTACAAAACAAAATTACTAGATTTTATTTAAAATCTGCAACTTATTCTGTTGAATCAAATCTCTTAATGCAATAGAGAATGTTTTATTAATGTCAATGTTTATTGTTAGCAAGTTTTTGTGATTTTAATATACAGAAAAATAAGTATAGTCCGATTTAAAATGAATATTTTTACAGGTTTACAAACATAGTTTGCTAGGTGCGAGAGTATTTTAGATGTTAATCAACTTAAAATAAATGCAAACTCATGAGAGTTATTTACTATCAGTTTAAGATGGCATTTTTTAAAAATTATTTTTAATGTGTTTCACGTAATGAAATGAGATCATATTATTTTTGGATTTTTCACACTTTATTGTTCAACTAAATCATAGTATGCTTGGTTATTACTAAGACTGTTCATTTTTAATTTCGTACATTATTTTACCCGTATTTAGTTACTATTCTCAGTTACAAGTTAAGAAAAAACCATTATTCTTATGGTTTTGAGAGCCTGTTTTCATCTAAGTGTAAGCCAAATGGAAACCAAGCTTCCAGCGAGAACGTATATTAACATCGCCAATACTTAAAACGACGCTACACATCCTTTTTTTAATTTATTATTAATATTTTTTTTTTTTTTTTGCTTGCTTTCATTTCATCCTTCCATTCATCCCATTAAATGGTGTGAAATGAGGATTCTCATATAACAAAACTTATTGAATCATCAGTAAACAAGTAATAAAAATGATATCTAAATATCGTAACTAATATAAGTATTTCTATTCAAATTTAAAGAAACTGATGAACGAATAAATAAATAGTGTTTCTTGCAGACTGATTTTTTCTACAATGAAACAAAAGTATAAATTCCTTATCTCGTATTTATTTTTAAGGGCTGATTTGTTAAGGGCATGTCAGCATAAGACGCGGCATTTTTAGTGAACCGGTCCAATCAAATCCAATACTTTTGCAACGTCATATAGTTGTTTCTTTTCAAGAACGAATGTTCTCCTTATTTACCGAAATATGTCACCAAGTCTAGGATTCTAATAAGACTTCGAAAATAAAACCTTATTCTTTATTTTTAGCAATTATATGATATATATCGTGAATGTATAAATAATTAAATTAAATTTCTGTCTGTCGTATTTAACTTTTAAAAGCTTTCAAATTGTTTCGAAAGCATATTTGTAAAATTTGATAAAGTAATAAAACGGAACTATATGCAGTTGCTGGATGATTACTTAAATCCTATACCCAAATGGCCCTTTCTTTGCAATGGTGTATAGTTGAATACCCGTTCTTCGTACGGGATGAAAAAAAGTAATCAATCAATAAATAGGTATTAATCAACACTGCAAAATCATGCTTAAAACTGAAGGACATATACTTACATATTTAATTAAGCTGAAACAATTTTCCATTTTTTTTCTGCAACTTTATGATGCCCTTCACGGTGACATTTGTAATCAAATTAGGCATAACATGTTTTTCGAAGTTTATCCCATTACAATAAAGATAAATTATTTGTAATCAACTTAGACATAACATGTTTTTTGAAGTTCATCCCATAAAAAGAAAGATAAATTATTTTCAGCATCATTTGGCTTAATGCTATTGCTCCAGGTCAACTCTTGATAGTCAAAAATTACTGTAATCAACAATTTTCTCCGTTATTTATCCGTTTCGGTGGGCAGTAAAAACATATTTCTACTGTACCTATAGTAGGTGTCTTGATATCAATATTAGTATCTGTATTTAGTAATAATCAAAAACTCTAATTAACATGATACCATTAATATCTATTGCTAGAATTAATTAAGCATCACTGGCGTCAATAATAATGAAGAGATTTTTTATACAGAGTGTTTTGTAAAGATTTGATGTATGTTTTTCGAATCCTTGTTCAAAAAGAAAAATATAAATATTGGTGATATCAAAATTATATTTAAGAGAAGAAAAACCAAAAATGGTTGCAGAATATGAAAAAATCACAACTGAGGAAGGAGGGACAAATATATATATATATATATATATATATATATATATATATATATATATATATATAATTCTATAAGAACAGGTAATATAACAGTTACTATTAGAAATACTTTAAAGCTTTATCTGGCATTCGAATAGGCTTTGATATTCCCGCCTTCCTAAATAGCGATTTGATAGATTCAGTTTGTTTTTCTGGTACAAAATTGAGCAAAAATAAGTATGACTATTATTTGTAGTAATAACTATTTATTTGTTGATATTTATTAAGAGCTAAAATTTAATAGGTTAATTTACTTTTACACATTTTTTTTTTTGTAACATTGATTTTTAAATTAATAAATGAAAGCAGTGATAGGTTTGTAGTGTTTGCAGTCATTAGCTTTTCCTTTAAAAAAAAAAACATCAACCTAAAGCTTAATTCAGAATTTTTGTATATCTCATTGCCTCACAGACTTTGAATTATAATCACGCTTAATTCGTTATTAAAATATGTTGATATGTTATTAAATTGAACGTTTCTATAATCTTTGAAGAACAGTCAAAAGACGAGAATCTATTTAACGATTATTATTTAATTATCCAGAATTAAGTAAATGGAAAGACAATTTAAAATTGCTTCGAGAAACAATTATACACAGTTTAAGCATAAATGACACACACACTCTAAAGTATAAATTGGAAATACTTTTAACACAAATTACTTACACTTTCAATACATTATTTAAAAAAATTGAAAATCATCTGACACATATTGCAGCTACAATTAAATGAAACGATTCTGATTTATCAGAGTTATTATCAATTATCTAAGATTAAGTAAATGTAAGAACAATTTAAAATTTATCTCCAAGAAAGTATTATACACGGTTCAAGTATATATTACGCACACACTAAATATAAATTATAAATGCCCTTAACATATTTTCAGCATATTATTTAAAAAAAAATAGAAAAATAATATATAATTTTTTTTATTTTATCTATTTGAGTTATGATTAAATTAAACGAGTCTAAAGGTGTCAAATAAATGTGACTTTGACGTTATTGTTAGCTACTTTGGTTACTGAATCGAATCCATAATGTGCGTCACCGACTAAAGCTGCTTTAAAGGAAAAAAAAAAAAATTAATGGGCACTTACAGTAATAGGAATGAAAGGGAATACCGGAAAGCGGAGCCCGCAGGTAAAAACTTTAATTATAGTTAAAGAAGAGCTAAGTTGAAAGTTTCAGTCTTGTTACAGCGAATAAAAAAAAGAGGTTTCTTGTGAGTGGTGAAAAAAAAAAAAAAAAAAAAAGAGCCAGCATCTATCATGAATGAAGTCTAAGCTCTATCATTAGTCGAACTTTTGGAAACAGTAGGGAGGAAATGATGATGATGAAATAGTAAGTGTGAAAATGTAAAAAGTAGAAGAATTTTTTCCATTCATTTTCTAATATTTTTTTTCTCGATTATACCTCGAAGAGTTAACTGACAACGAATAAGGATAATACAGTTACAAATTCAGTGGTTGTAAGTAATAGTGTAAAAAATAAATAGTGGAAGCAATAGAGGAAAAAACGTTATCCTATCATTCATAAGATTTATTATATTTCATTAAATAATCATTTTTTTATTGTATGCGGAACAATAACTAACGTTCCATTAGTCTCATGCCTATGCTTTCAAAAAATTTTCGAAAAAATTATTCAACGTAGACTTAATAACTATATGCAAAACATCCCTATGGATTTCGCCAGAACCTTTCAATTACAAAGCAACTCATTAACATTCTATAATACATCAATAAAGCCAAATGCAGCACAAAACTGCCATTATCTTTATGCTTGACGTCGCTAAGGCGTTCGATCGAATGCGGCATAAGGGACTTACAGTCAAACGGCAACTAACGGGCATTCCTGATGACCACTTCCAAATTCTAAACTCATACCTACAGTCAATAACGAGCATTCCTGATGACCTCTTCCAAATTTTAAACTCATACCTAACTAATCGCAAATTCAGAATACACTCAAAAATACTTCTTCCTCATATAGAACTATGCAAGCCGGCATACCGCAAGATATTCTTGGATAGCATTTATATATCCTCTTCACAGCTTAATTTTCCCATCAACGATAACAATCCCAATGAATTTACAGCAATCTACGCTGACGATACTGCTGTTATTACTAAATCTATTAGACATACTCAAGCCGTTAACTTACTTCAGAAAAAAATCACAAATATTGAACCTGGGTGCTGGAAGTGAAAGACAAATTGTTTTCAATAACAAGAAAAAAAGAAGCAAAATTCCTGATATTAAATTGTATAACCAAATGATTAATCCATCCAATAGTGCCAAATATTTAAAAAAATTCAAATCACTTCGAAACTCAATTGAAATACACACATCAATTTCAGCATTATAAAAGCTACTGGGCCTTAAACTCCATCCTCAGTGCTAAAATCAGAACCTTGATCTTAGATGTAGTAATAGGATTATCTATCCTTCGGCTATACGCCCTAATTTGACCTATGCTTGCCCAGCTATTATCATTTTACCAGTATGTTTAAAATATATACTCTCCACCATTGAAGGAAAAATTCTCAAGCGTCTTGTTGGTACTCCTAAATATCTTAGCTATAATAACAATAGATCTGATTTAAAAAATGAAGTAATTTACGTACATATTGAAAAACCTAATTTTATGACAATGCCAGCGGATGCGCTTCGATTAGCTGCCCGATATTGAACTAAACAACGACAACACGTAATACGGCCCTATTACTGCATTATTACTGAGTTAAATCTGGCGCTGTCTAGTTTTTACCTCCACCAATTTTACTACAGAGCCGTGATGGCTCAGGGGATAGAGTGTTCGCCTTCCAATGAGGTGAACGGGATTCGAATCCCAGCGATGGCTGGTCGATACGAATTCAGCATCCGGCTTGCACCAACCACAGTGTTGACGTAAAATATCCTCAGTGATAAAGGGATCATGGGTTAGAGTCCCCTTGGCGTCAGGTTAAACGTGAGTTTTTTTTCTCTCTAAGTAATGCAAATGCGGATTAGTTCCTTCAAAAAGCCCTCCACGAAGGCAAATTTCTCCTAATACTTGATCCAGGAGTTTCCTTGTCTTCTGGATTGTGTTCAAAATTACAAGGCTACGGAGTTGAGCATTAGTAGTCGCAAACCCAAAAAATTGGATCGGCTGCTCTACGTCGGTTATAACTATAACGAGCGCAGGTCTACACTATAGCAATTTATCGGAGCCTGTGTATGCGGACAATCCTTTGGATCGCTGTACTGAGATCAATGAATTTGTTAACTTTAGAGCGATGACCTACCCAGAAACGAGTTACCGGGACGTCTGAGCCACCACATTAATAAACGATACAGTCTTTAATTAATTTTGATTAATTTATTTAAATTAATGTAAATTTTTCATTCTAAGTCTAGACATTTTCTAGACTTAATTTCTCAATATGCTAATTAGTTTCCGCAGACGATATTACTAAATAAGACACAAAAATGTACTTTCTCTGAATAAACATACCCATTTTGACGAATTAGAATTTCTGACACCCAAAATATAAGGGGTAGTCGCAATCTGGGAAGTATGGTCCCTATAGTTTGATCAAGGAAACGGTCTAAAGTTTGGATTCTTTAATGTTAATTTTACTTTTTGCATATTTCATCATATTTCGAGAACTTTTTATACGAATTAAAAAAGAAAAATTGAAAAAAAATAATAATAATACCGTTTAGTTAGTAACATGTATTTCTTATAATTTTATTTATTAACAGTCAAAAAAATTTTGAATTGTAAGATACACAATTTTTTTACATTTCTTAATGTAATGTTACATATCAAAATAAAAAAATTGGGCAAAATCGTTTGAATAGCTCCTGAGAAATTGAATTTGAAAAAAGTCAATATTCGATTTCTTCCGAACTATTCGACTATATTTTACTATATTTTAATATTTAAAAACTTACTCCAATTCAGCATGATCTGTACTCATAAAAATTTGCGAAAATTGAGAATAAGGCATTGATTTTGATAGGTTCCATCTAGTTGGAAAAATGTCACCAAATTGGCGATTTTTAAAAAAGTTTAATAACTTTTAAAATGTTTTAGTTATCTGCCTGTTCTAAACTTTACATAATTCTTTACAGCAAGAGAACGTATACAGTTTAAAATTATAACTTTTCTTCAAGAGTAAGGCACTTAAACTGTGTTTTTTTTATTTTCCTTGGCGAAGCAGCTTCGAAAAACCATATTATGCCGCTTCGCGACAGTGTACTGAGTTACTCACCTATTTCCAACCTATGAAGAGCATAAGGATAAAAAAAACAAACATTGCCTTTAACACAGTAAGAACATTAACATATGTTTTTCTTTAAAATATAATATAATATAATATAATATAATATAATATAATATAATATAATATAATATAATATAATATAATATAATATAATATAATATAATATAATATAATATAATATAATATAATATAATATAATATAATATAATATAATATAATATAATATAATATAATATAATATAATATAATATAATATAATATAATATAATATATATATAATATAATATAATATATATATAATATATAGATCCTCTTGGATGACAATTGCTTGCATTTCTCATAAGGGTTCGGAATCACTTCTAGTTTATGCATCGCTTTCTTTGTGCCAATAAGGGAAATGTTTACGCTGATCTTCATTAATATGAATTTTACAGCGAAGAAAGAATCTAATAGAAATATATTAAACACCAGAAAATAATCGAAAGGATGACGTCAATTTTTCCAAATAAACCAGTTTTTTTATTTAATTTTTTTTTTAAAGTTGTCTAAAATAAATGAAGTATCCTTAAACTTCCTTTAGTAAGGCATTTTCTCAAAGCCTGTTTAAAGAGATTTAAAATATAATTAAATAATTTGCTAAGTTCGTGAGCTACAACAACAAGTTCAATTTCATAAATAAGTATATAAATCAGTTAAAAATATTAAATTCATAAAAATGCATAAAATGAATAATAAAAAAAGGGCCAATTACGGAAACATAACCAGAGGAGATAAATTACGCCAGCATTAAAAAAATACCACAATACTAGCCGTAAATAAAATAACAAACTTTTAAACCGTGTCAATGAAAACTAATTCTTATTTATTCTCAGAACAAATGAGAAATGATATTTCGCATAACACGTACAGAATACCAAACTATCCGCATAAAGAAGTATTTAATTCCGGCGCAATTAGTTTTGAACAATTGGCATCAGAAAAAAAAAAGCAATTTATTAATAATTATAGTTCAAAAAACCACCATATTCGTGCGTGGTTAATTCTTTTATTGTTCCACAAATATAAACAACATGGAAGAAAAAAAAACTGATTTAATACAGCCCTTTGGGTATAAAAGAAAATGAAAAAAAGAGAATTGCTTATAACAGTGAATTTCTTCCAATAATTAGAGCCTCTGGCCACCTAGAAGTGCAAAAAAACATTCAAGCACTTATCTTTTTCTACTGTTTTCTTAATGTGCTTTACTCAGAGAGGGCGATTATTATTATCTGAAAGCATTTTTTCCCCTTGGTAACTTTCACTTCCTTTTCAGGTTATAAGTATAAAGAATAATAATTGGGTTGAATTTATTCATGACTAAGAACAAAACCTTTTAGTGCTTTTTTTCACATATTTCGGCTAGGTCGTAAAAAAATCGGCAAGGGTTTGCTCAGCAAAAGGATTTAGGTTGATGACAAAGTTTTCAAGGTACAGATATTTATGGACATCCGTGGTCAAAAGGGTCAAGAACGATAAGGATAGATACTGAGATCATTTGGAATAGAATTTTAAAAATAAATAAATAATATATAAATAAAAAACATGAGATGCCAATCAAATTGAAATATTAGCATTTTGGAAACTAAATGAGCAATGATAAGTCTGTTTCTTAATCAAGCAGTTATGTATGTTCTATTTTTTTTCCCCATACAAAATTATTTATGAGTTAAATATATTGTGAAGCATTTTTCCTATTGTTGAAAATAATTAACGGATGAATAAAATAAGATGCCCTTTATTCTAAAAGATTTAACCCCTTCATGGTTGCATAATTTTGCATTAAAGTGCCCATTTTTTTAATTCAGGAAAATTATAAATACAATATATGTACTTATTTTTAATTTTTAGCTTACATGTTTGATGAGGGCTGACATCTACTTTAAAACAAACTAACTCTAAACACATGACAAATACGTCTAGTACTGCTATCTGGTATATAGATTGAGAAATAAACATGATTCCGGGAATAAGAAATGACTGCTTTAATTTTTTTCGGTCCGTTACTTTTGAACACACCAGCCTGGAAATATCACGGGTACGAGAAATAGAGGGCGAAACTTCACCCCGTCATCTTAACGGGAGCTCTTAATTAACAGCTAAATTATCTCTAGATCAGCTGTTACCAATTTGTTCCGAAATGGAAACCTAAATGATAGATATTAACTAAAAAACAAAAAAAAATACAAATTACATATTTTGAAAATATTAATAGGAATAAAGAAATTTTTTCGTACATTAATAACGGTCTTGGAATTGTATTTAATGTCAGACAGTTGATTATGCGGGTCAAGACTAGTAAAGAATAAAACTTTTGATATATGCATAAACTGAAAACGTATAAAATAAACCGAATCATAGCTTTCATTGAAATGGAAACGAATAAAAATTTTAATAAACATCGAATAATGATCAGAGAAAGATATTTCTTGGTTGTTGAAATTGGTTATTTTGTTTTTAATTGAAAAATTCGCAGAAAATACTAATGTATATTTTATATCCTTTCATATCCATTATTTTTTCCATATCCTTTTTCATAATTTTATTGTGTTTAGATTTTTATAACACAGCTATTTCCTTTTTTGTTGATATTTTATTTAAATATCATCATTAAAAAAAAAAAAAAATCGAAATTTTGATTGATTGAACCGATTGATAATGAATTCAACGGGGGATGAAAAGACCGAATTGTCGATTTGTGGAACCACCGAATTGTCGGGTGAAAAGTCTGCGGAACCCAAGGGTTCCGTAGACATCGCTAGGGAACAGCTGCTCTAGAACATTAAGTTCTCCCTCATGGAATAGAATAAAATGGATTAATCTTTTCAGCAGAGCTAAAAAAAAAAGTGAGAGTGTAATAAAATTTAGCGCCCTTTAAAGTTTTTTTAAAGATTTTTTGCTGCCAGAAACAATGAAACAAGGCATTTTTTTTTTTTTTTAAGAGAGAGAGAAAGAGTTATTACGTATTAAACTTTTACATTTTGTCCAGTCTCTTTATTTCTCATTGCAAAATTTAAAATGTACCTTAAAAAGGTGCTATTTTAATAAATTAGAAAGCATTTTTGCCATTCCTAACAAATAAGAAATATTCTACAATAGTTTCTGAAGCGTTAGCGGCATTAAAGAGAAAATGGTGAGTTTAATAAACAAATAAAATAAATATTTATAAACTTTTTTCAAATTACAGGAATTTTGAAATAATTAACAACTGCAATGGTCGGTCACAATTTTATAACTTTTCTTTTTGTTATATCATATTGTAATATTGAAAGCCCATAAACACTGGTTTTTTTTTAATATTTTATTTTGAACTCTTCAGATTGCAATAACTTTTATTACAATATTTCATAACGATAAAACAAGAAAGGTAGTTTCAGGAAACAACAATAATGAATCACACAAATGAATAAAAAATTACGACAGTAATGTTTTTCTAGATTTATCATTTATTAAATTTAAAACTAGCGGCCATTGCTTGAAAATTTGCAAGAGATTGACATCATTAACTCTATATACAGTATACACCCAACACAAAATATTATAATTCGGATTACGTCGTAATAAGGTTGTAGTATCGATGAATCCTATTAATAAAAACTTAGTTAAGTTCATTCTTTCTAAATCGACAAAGATTTAAATTGGGACAGTTAAGTGTGAAATAGAGAAAGAGATATGTTTTGTTGAATCATAAAAATCAAAACAGCCTACAAGCATTTAAAAATATGAATTAACGTTACAACGTTAAGTCTTTACAACGTCACTATTCAGAGCGCAAATGTAATCAAGGCTACAATTCGCTTAGTACTGATAGCAACTTGCTGTTATAAAATATGAATAATCACTTTTTGCAAAGCCACTAGAAAGGACACATATTGAATCAAGACTACAATCACTTAAAACTCAAGACTCAACTTATGAATATTGTAATTAGCGAAGTGCTGATTACAATTTGGAAGCATTTAAGTAGATGAATAATCGTTAAATAAAGCAGAACACTAATTGCAATCATTATCATCTATTCCAGTGTTTCCCAAAGTGGTCCCTATGGACTGCCAGCGGTCCGTGGTACCATTCAGGGGGTCTGTGAAAAATAAAAACTGATTTAGGGGTCCCTGAACAACGTCAGGGGGTCCACGTGAGGTTTAATGTAAAATAATAAAATTGTGACTGGTTTTTTTATTTTATTATGGAAATTAGGATAAAAAGTAGTGCTTTTTACGTTCCAAGCCTAACGAACAATTGTTAATAATCCATAGTGACAAAAAAGATAAAGATTTAAGTATTTTTCAATTAGTCAAAGAAAAATATCTGAAAACACCGTCACTGCAACAACTTATAGGGACAACATCTAAGCGAGGTGACGATGGATTGCATGTTTCTCATAGTTTCGCATGTTTCTATATATTACATGATTGCAAAGTCCGGAAAGCTTCACACTATTGAAGAACTTATATTACTAGCTGTAAGTGAGATAATACTCACCGGGTTGCACAAACCAGCTTTTAACATTCTAAAAAGAATTCCACCGAATAATAATAATGTACAAAGAAGGATTGACAAAATATCTCAGTGCGTAGAAAATTCTTAATGTGAGTACTTAAAAATATCTCAATTTTCTATACAGCTTGACGAGTCTACTTATCCAGGAAATGAAGTTTTTACTTTAGCTTACGTAAGATTTGTAAAAGAATAAAAATTTTACTAAGAATTGTTATTTGCTAAATATTTGGAAAGCGATACGAAAGGTGAAATGCTATTGACTGACTGAATTAAAAGCTGGTATATATAGCTTTTAAAAGATATATATTGAAAATAGTCTTGACTAATATCATTTCTGTAGCTACTGACGGTGCTCCGGCAATGATAGGAAGATACCGAGGTTTTCTGGCTAACTTAAAACAAGCTGCCACGAATATTTTTTCAGTACATTTGCCAAACTTAACGAAACTAATTTGAAACTACAAGATGAACAATTAAATTTTATCAAAACTAAAATCGTAAAATTGCGTTTGTTGCAAAACTTTTTCTGTATAAACAAAACTTGGGAAGAGGATATTGTTCTCTCAGTTTCAGTGCCGTAATGAACCTCATCACAAAAAAAAATAATAAATTAGTGCTCACAAACATTGAACCGGACATCAATACACTCTTAAATCTCATCACGTTCATCCAAATCAAGAATTGTTTTCTTTGTTGTTTTTTTGTTGTTGGGGTTTTTTGTTTTTTTAAACAAAAGATATAATTTCAATAAATAGTTTTTCAACAAAATATTTTTTTTTTAATTTGCAATTTTTATACCGTACATATATGCAGTTTTTCACTTAAGGGTCCTTGGGCAAGTTTTGACTATAGAAAGGGGACCATGGGTCAAAAAAGTTTGGGAACCACTGATCTATTCACTAGTTAAAATTCCCTAAATTTACTTAACTAAATAAACAAAATAGTTTTGAATAAAATCAAAAGTTATATCCAAGAAAACAAGTTCAATTTCAAAATATATTCAGAAAGCTAATTTGAGAAAATAAATATAGAAAAATGCACCTTTATTTGGTATATTTTCATTAGATTTACCAGAAAAAAAAAACTTTTTTTTTTAATAATTCATCGTGAGGTATTTTCTTTCAAACTTTGCATCAATCCGTATTATCATTTCAGCTTGAATGATTTTTCTGGATGAAAGGTATTATCGAGTAAACATAAAAAAAAAAGAAACTTTAAAAAAGTGGGATTGACCTTATATGAAATCGAAAAAAGAATTTCAAAATTGTTTAAAATAATTGAAACCAGTGTTGCGTGCAATTAACCTCAAATACTGATTGCGCAAATGAACTTAGCTTATAGTTATGATTGAGAAAGGCGAAGAATAAGAAATTTTAATTTTATTTGTAGGTTACAGAAAAAAATAATTAATATCTCGTATTTACATTTCAGTAATTAATGTACGGGAGAATAGCTACTGAATAAATTAGAGCATTTAAAAATTAAACAAAAAAAAAAAATTCCTGAAGATGGTTTTAAATTTTTTCTTCTTTAAAAAATTACCTCTTTCGAAAATTTAATTAACTTTTTGCAAAATTTAATCAATATTCTTTACAAAAAAGTATTGGTGACACTGTATATAAAACAAGCAATCCTTTAAAATCTCAAAAACTGTAGAACACCTTTTTCTCTCCTATAAGAGTATTTTATATTTTATTTTATAACTGGCGGTGAACAGGTGACCCAATTCTGAGTTTACGATTACCAATGCTAACTCCTTAGCCTTGTCATTTTGAACTTCACCTGAAGACAAGGGAACTCTTGGATTAAGCATTGGGACAAACTAGCCCTCATGGAGGACTTTTGCTGGAACTAACCCATATTTGTGTTACATGGGGAGGAAAACTACGAAAACTTTCCACGGTTATCCCGACGTCAAGGGTATTTTAACCCATGATCCATTTACCACTGAGGATATTTTACGTGTGCACTGTTTTTGGTGTTTTAAGAGTATAGCAGTAAAAGTTACTGCGAGGATCAAACCTATGGGTTACCTTAGGTTAGATTTGGCAACCCAAGTTTGAATCGTGATCCTTAGTTTAGGTTCTAACCTATGAGTCACGATTCAAACTTGGGTTGCCATACTTTCTCAGTAAATCAATAATTAATAGTATTTCTTAAATCTTGGAACAAATTTTGCGTTAGACACGAAAAAAATATAGTTCAACAGAAAAAAGCAGGATTCATTTATTATTGTTATTTAGTTTATCAATAGTAGTAATTATTTAGTTGATGAATAATATTATTTACTATGCCTTTCGAATTAAGACTGTATGTTACTTAGTTTAATAATCCTATTAATTATTTCATTTATTATTCCCGTTATAGATGACTCATGACATCATTCACTTAATTTTATGTTATTTATACTTGTACTTTATAATTTGTAGTTGCATTTGTTTTACCATAGCTGCCAACTATTACGGTTTTTGGCGAAAAACGTTTTCCTGTAGTAGTGACATAGCATTTAAAATTTCTTAAATTCGTAAACAAATTTGCAATTCACAAACAGTAAAAAGCTTGATCTTTTTATTATGCTTTTATAATTATAAAGTTAAGTTTCTTATTTTTATTTTTTAATTATGCTTTTTATTTACTATCATGTCAACGCAACGAAAAACATGTATGCGTATGTTTATATGCTCACGAATTTAAACAAATTAAACTGCAAAATATTTTCTGCAAAAAGTGTAAAAGTTGGTAGTTATGAAAAAAAAAAAAAAACGAAAACCGAACGTATATGTTTGAGCTATTGATGAAACATGGAGACAAAAATTGTTTTAAATCACATTTATTAAACCAAGAATCAAATATTGCCTATCAATGCATTATTTAATATTGTCTATCAGTAATAATATTATATCAAATACAGTATTAATATTGTCTATCAGTGCATTTTTCTTTTAAAAAAATCACACAATTAAAGCTAAAAAGTGACATCTATGTTTTTCCTCACATGTACAAAGTAAAGTTCAAAACTGATTCTTTCTAATGCGATAGGTTAACACTAAATTTTAATTTTATTAATTTCAAAATAGATTCAATATTAGAAAACGTATTGTCTCCAAATGTTGACAATATTAATAATCATCATCAGTTAAATATACTTTTTTTACTAGGACTCAAGCAAAAAAAATCAGTTTATGTTCATTTATTAACTATTATTAAAAATGTAATGCTCAAAATAATAAGTTAAAGTGGAAAATTAAGAAATATTGTATTTTCTTATCCGTAACTAAGTTATCTCAATAAAACATGTTATTTGGCCTATCTCATTGTAAGTTTTGGCTTTATACCTTCGCGAGTAATGGCATTTATTGAATCTCGGACTTAATTGCACATTTGTCCTTCATATTAACAGCCAATAAAAAACTCTGCAAAGACCAGAAGACTACATTGCATTTGAAATATGCAAGTAAGGAAAATGTCTTAATGCACACTTTTTTTTAACTTTATCATTGAGAAAAAAAAATCTCTTAAATATGTATCAATTATCTCATTGTATTTAAAATTATTTTAATACCATTAATTTGATTTTCTTTGATGTGAGGAATTTTATCAATCTTAAATGATTAAAAACTTCATTCGCTTCAGAAATATAAAAATTGGAAATAATAGTCATGCCTTTCTTGTTCTGTTTTTATTTTATTTTATTTATTTATTTATTTAATATTTTCTATCTCTGGACTACTGTGTTTTTCCTAACTTTTTTCTCGCTTTTTTTTTTCCATTTTTCGTTGGTAACTTTATGTTTTATATTTCAAATCACTTTCGTTTTTTCTCATTCACTTCCGACAGTCTCGAGAATGAGAGCCCATTTTGGAGTGCTTGGAACATGTCGATTGTTATTTCCACTTTGTATATTTTTGAAGCGAATGATGTTTTTAATTAATTAATGTTTCACCACTTCAGTTTCCTGAGATTATTTATTTAATTTTATCAGTAGTTAGTAAAATTAGTACGTAACAGCAGAAATTGAGAATTTTCCCCAGTAGTCAAAGTTTAATGTGGGCAGAGTAGATTTTGCAAAATAGTCTAAATAGGGCAAATCGTTGAAGTTAATTTTTCCATAAAATTCAATGCAGATGCAGTTAAGCTAATACGCATTTCATAAATATATATTAATTTAAAACTGAAATCGTGACAAATTAAATAAACATTAATACTATGTGCCTTTTGCATTTTTCTCAAAATGATGAAAAGCAGGTTTAAATACTTTTAGCTCTAACGTTATGTTTTGTTATAGGAAGAGGTAAGCTATACTACAGGTTAAATTTTAATGCATTTAAAAAGATTGGCTACAGCCATGAAAAATAAAAAATACCAAAAAGTTCTATACGAAGCTTCTCTTTTCATTGAAAATTACTATTTTTACCAAAATAAATTTATATTCGATATTTACAGTAATGTTTATGTTCTTAAACCTTATGTTTAAGAGAATAAACATTGCTATAAATATCAAAATAAAGAAAACGTTTCTATTATTTTGTTAATGTTTTCGAAGAACTTATTGGAAAAAAACGTTAAGAAACATTTTAAATACATTAAGATTTTCAAGTTTAAGAACAAAAACAGAGCAGCAACGTTTTAGTTGGAAATTTTTAGCAATGTTCACATTCTTAAACTTGAAAATGTGAATGTTAAGACGTTTCTTAATACGTTCTTTCAATCAGTTAGTCATTTGTTATGATATAATTTGTAACAATTGTTAATTGAAAAGGTGAGCTAAACTACATGTTAGATTAAATTTTAATGCATTTAAAAAGGTTAACTACAGAAATTAAGTAATATTATAATATAAATTAACCAATATTTATAACTACAAAATTTTCCCTTCAATATCACAACGTGTATGTTCTTCAATATGAAAATTTGAAAATTTACAAAATGCTACTTAACATGTTCATCTACTAGTACTTCGGTAGCTATGATTTAATTTGTAATGTATTCATAATTAACAATTTTCATTTTCAATGCCGCTATGTTTATGTTCTCTGAATACTTGGAAAATGCAAGATGTTCTACCCGTTCTTAAGTTCCTCATTTCTTATGGTATAATGTGACATTTATAATATCAACATTTATAAATTACAGTTTTTAATGATCTTACCACTCATCCTGCTGTACAGATATTGTAGCTGAAGAAGTTTTTTTCCTTCCATACAATTGGCGGTACAGTTTGTACTGATCCCCATAAACCCAACACACTTTCCACCACTGGCGGCACACAAGGACCGAACTAGCTTTCACATTCGGATTACTCATTGGTTACACATTGATTGAAAACACCACAACCAATGAAACAACAAATAAATCACTTAATCGAGCCAATTGAAGTTTGCGTCGCAAACTGGATAGATGTCAAGATCATTTCCTCGACAAAGGAATTTGATAACTTTCCCCACATTGCACATTAATCCAAGAAAATTGAGAATAATCCAAAAAGGAGGTACATATTGAGCACATCTGCTTTTTTATATCAAAAATTGATTTGATAAAAAATATATACTAAAAGGCAGAAATGTAAATAGGAGATATTACATCCATTGAACAAGAACTGACAATCGCTATTAAATGGACACTACGCGGTTCCACCACAAAAGAGAAATACAAGATGATCAAGTTGAACTTTTCCGCTAAGGATGAAAAATCATCCCCTCCTAAACAACATAATCGCCAGTATGCCAAGATCATCGCCAAACATGATGCCCGGCAGGGAAACAATTTTGCGTTCGCTTTTGGTGTGATCCGTTTAGTGAGAGGAAAACGCGGAAAACATTGAAATAAATTGTATTTTTTGTAAATTAGCGCGTAGTATTTACATTTCAATTCAAATAATCGCATTTTTTAAGAGATTTTTCAAAAATGTTGGGTAGTTTACGCATTTTTAGAATCTAATGAATGATTCACAGTAAATTACTTTTACTTTAATGAAACTGACTCTATCCTTAAGAAACTGTCATATAAAAAGTTTATAAAATTCATTCGACAGTGAAAAAAAAAAAAAAAAAACTGATATAATCATTTAAATGAAGATTCAATTACTACAGACGGCTAAAAATTATGTTTCATAGAGTTCGAATGTAAAAAAGATCTAAAAGGCTAACTCCAGGAACTGCAAACGCAATTCTTTTAGGATCGCTTCATTCGCTTATTGAATACTAATTGATTTTAGTCAACCTTTGAATGCATCCTGTCTCTCTCTTTTTTAAATATTCTAAAACCAGGCAACATATATACTCTGTAAAACCTTGTCACACATTCGATTTTATATACATTACGATTTGATTCGTATACATGCCAATACAGATTAGAAATTACACACAAAAATAAGTAAAACTGGACATAGTATACCAAAGATAAAAAAACATTATATTAAATTAATTAGCGACGTATTTCTAGTCAATATTCATTGATAAAACGCATATTTTTTCGGTGCTAATTATTGAACATCATTAAAACTAAATTATAGCTGATGAACATGATCAAAACAAAAATATAGAATGACTGAAATTTTAATATTTCAAAGCAGTTTGAAGATTCAATTTTGATAATTTTTAAAAACACCATTGCGATCAACCGAAAATTTTAATATAAATAAAGTTTCTCTTTAGATTTACATTAGCATGCAAAAGTATTTGGTCAAATCCAGTATTATAGTTTGTCGATTCAAAATGTAGTCAAATAATGTTTTAAACTATCTTAGTATGCTTATCAACAAGAAAGAAAAGTCAGCGCTTTGAAAGTTACTTTAAATCAAATGCAATTTTCACACCAGTCAGGTATTAAACGTAAATAGTGTTCTCCGTGTTTAGCGGTTTTCCTACATCAATGTAAATATTGGATGAATTTCTTTATTTAATATTTAATTAAAATTAAAAGTATGAGTTTTGCATATTTATTTACTTTGTACTAATAGCAATTTTATATGTACACCATTCATATATTGTGACTTTTGTTTCTGCTGACTTTGTTCTTACAAGACTCAAAATAGATGAATAAAAAAAAATGAATACTCAGCTAAACTAAGTTCAACTATTCAAATTTCATTTGCAGAAATTCGCATTTATTTTTGATTAAATAACAAGAAGATTAAAAATTCCGAAATCAAGTGTAATATATATGTTGGCTGGATTAAACGATTAAGAACAATAAAAACAAACTTAAAAAAAAAAAAAAAAAACGCACAGGAAGGTGTCAAAATGCTTTCCATTGTTTGACCATGAGCTTTTGCATGCCAGGGTATCAAAAATTATTAATCAATAATGCACAAAATAAAAAAATAAAAATTACCCTATTGCTCATGTTTGTTACAAAAATGTAACTTTTTGGAGCAAGTAGTTAAATAAATAACACTTTTGGAGCAGAATTTGTAATGCTTGCTGGAAAATATAATTTGGAGTAATTTCGAGATTAGAAAAATTGAATCGGAAAAAAGATTAGAACAAGTTTACAACAATTGTGAGCAAAAAAGCTTGTTATAAGTTCAATGTGCAACCACAAAGGTTAATTAAAGCAATTTGTAGTAACAAACATTATATCATGCGCTACACATCCACTAAGTACACAATATGTTCTAAAATAAAGTTATTTAGTTCTGCAACAATCTCTTAGTTTTAAGAAAATACTACTTGCTTCTATATAAGAAACATCATACAGATAACAGTTTCATTTGATAAAGACAGAGAATGAATTATGAAACCGGTATCTAGTAGCAGTTTTCATGAAATGTTATTTTTTTGAAGGTCATGCGTTGAGATCATCTCAGCCGTCAGATCAAAGTTAAAAGGTTGCGTGTGGTCAATTTTCAAAGACACGCGGAGATGGATGATTGACAGGGTAATTAAAAAATCAGAGTTTGAATGGATGTTAACAATTGCAACAGCTTTTATCTTCTCTCTTTACACCTAACTAGGATACCGCAAAAGGAGTAAAAAACGTTACACTGCAAGTGTAACAGACTCGCGGAGAATTCTGATAAATTAAAATTTTCACAACAGTAACTTCTTTTTGTTAACCCCTTATCGATCTTATTATTTTCAAGAAAACCGTCATGAAAGACGTTATTATTTTTTTTATTCAAGAAAATTTTAGAAAAAATGTGTATGTACAATATATGCATTCATTTTTCATTTTTGGAATTTTTTTTTTTAGCTTGAAATTTAAAACTCTATATGGCCATGCAACTCTGACTCCATATTGTACACAATATTAAAAAATGTTTTATCACAGAACACATTCACTAAGAGCATAAGAAGTTAAGCTGAGAGTATGAAGTACATATCACATACACCGAAGAGCCATTACATTACGACCACCCTCCATTTATAACAATGGGCTCGCCTAGGAGCAGATGGTCATGGGGCACATTAGGGCCCATAACTCTCATAGAACAATCCCTGACGTCTGTAAGCTACTTGAACATAGTTGCAGACCAGGTTCACCCATTCATGGCAACAGTTTTTTCTGCGGGGGATGGTGTTTACCTACAGGATAATGCACCATGTCATAAGGTTTGAATCGTCATGGATTGGTTCGAGGAACATTCCAGTGACTTTCAAGTCATGTCTTGACCCCCAAATTCACCTCACCTTAACCCAATAGAGCATTTGTGGTCCTACTTGGAAAACCAAATTCGTGCTGCCACGCTACCCCCTCGCAATGTGAGGGAACTGCAGGACCAGTTGGTGAGCGCTTGGTACCAGATACCTCAGACTATCAGCACCTTGTGGAATCAATGCCAAGGCGGGTGCTAGCAGTTTTGAGGGCTTAAGGTGATCCTACATGTTATTAGCAGGGTGGTCATAATGTAATGGCACTTCGGTGTATATTTGGATAGTGCTGACATTTAGTTAAAATAAACTATCTCCAGTTGCATTAGAAATAGTCTGGTGCAGAGATATCTAGTGTGTAAAATAAGAAATAAAAAAATACCGACCACAAGAGATCGATGTTAGTACAATGTATTATAAAGAGTGAGTAAAATAGTAAAAAAGTTAGATTTTAAAAAGAATCCTTCAAATGTGCGTCCCATACAACTTAGCTAAGTTTTTTATTTATTTATTTTTAATAAACTGGTAAAAAAATCTAACAAAACAATTACAGATTTCTGAATATTTAATTGAACTAAAACGGGAAATAAACTTTGCATTACGGCTGAATATTACAATACAATCACATCTTCAACTGTCGTTGCAGAGCTTTAATAACAGACAATTAATGACTGAACTATATTGTATTACAATAGTACGCTTCTAAACTTTCAGACGACAGAGAATCCTTTTGAATGCTAATCAAATATGTTTTTCAGCAGAAAAAAAAATTTTCCTCTTGAAAACAATTTGAAATTATATTTAATCAATTATGCAAGAAGACAAGTAATTTTTTTTATTGTTATAATTTAAATTATTGTTTACAACGATAAAGATATAAATAAAGTTTGAACATTTAAATTTTGATTATCATAATCACGATTTTGAATAGTATTTAAATTATTATTATTTTATTGAAAGTTTCAATTATTAGTAAGTATCTAACAATTAAAAAACTAGAATAGAAAAATCAGAATGAAATTAAATTTAAACTAATAATATTGGTAAACAGAAAAATTCTGTATTAGAAAAAAGGTAAGAAAAAGGAAATAAATTGAACAACAACATAAAAAATCAGAGCTCGGAATTCGGTGGCTAGTGCGTTTTATTATTTTAAGGGGTGAATAACCTTAAGGAATACTAACAACTATGTCAAGTTCCCCCCCCCCCCTCAAAGTAAGTTTCCCAAATCGTACCCCCCCCCCTTGTGAGTCAAATATAGTTTAAAAATAATTCAACTACATATAGTTTTAAAAAAAAAGTTTAAAAATCTGTTATTCGTAAGTTTGACTTTCATAAGTTCGCAATGAGTGTACATCGATTTAAAACACATTCAAATTGTATCAAATAAATAGGGTGTTCGAAAAACCCATTACAGAATCTTTAAATGTTCATGATAAAAACTGCCCTTAATCTGCGAATAAACTACTTCCTAATGCAACGCAATATAATTGCGTTATTCAAATCAAAAAGTAGCGAACTGTTTGAAATAATAACTTAGGGTAATGGAGATTTAAAGTAGTTTCAATTTATTTAGTTTATTCAGTTATAATTAAATGAAGAAAAAAAAAATCAATATGCACAACCTACAAAAATAATAAAGTAGGTCTAATGTTTGAATTTGAATAAAATGATTCATAAAGGTTCCTTAAGGGTTATTTTAACTTAACATAATCCGGTTGAAGGAAAACGAAGGACAAGAAAATAAAAATTGAGGACGTTTTTTAAATATGTTCCAGGTGTTTTAAGACTTTCTTTTTTTCACTTTTTAACCGCCCATGGAGTCAGCCATTTATCATCATCAATTTAATTTAAAGAATAAAATGCTAACAAGAAGCTATTATTACCCGGAAGGGTTACTCGTATTAATGCTATGCTGCGATATTTTTTGTTAATACAGTGATTCCCGGATTTTACTTTACTTTATCAACAGGTATTTTACTTCGGATTCGTAGCTATCAGCACTTACATTCATAATCTTGCTGTATGGAACTCAATCTAGAAGATGAGAAAACGCCACCACGGCTCATTTGATATTTTATTTTATAAATGTCGGTGAACAAAATTTTAAATTTATGACTACCAATGTCCAACTCCTCAGCATTGTAATTTTAAACACATCCAGATGACATGGATCAAGTATTGGGTTTTGACGAAACCAACCCGAATTTGCGGAAGATGGAAAAGAAAATCACGAAGACTTCCGAAAGTTAACCTGGCGGAAAGAGAATTTTAACCCACGATTCATTTGCCATCGGGGATATTTGACGTTCTTTAATAATGATTGAATATAGATTGAAATAATAATCAATAATTCAAAAAAATCACCTTTCGCTTCAATAGAACTGTGAATTATTTAAAATAAATAACTTTGCGATTTCCCCCTTTATCCAGTTTATATTACACACGAGTATATCATAACATTTAAAAATCATTTTTTTCGAATCCCTTATCTTGATCAAATACTTCAAATCTTTCAAACACCCAACTTACAACTACAGTTTAGCTCGCCAAGGCGGTCAAATAATTGGTTACCAAGAAACTTTCCCGATAAACTTTATTTTACTGCAAAATAATACTTTAAAGTGAGAGAAAAAAAAAATCAAACACACGGCTCGATAAATAGCTAGTGACAAGACAAGAATATCGACTTATTGGCGCTTCTAAAAATTACCGAACCTGATATTACTAAATTAACGGCTGTATAGAATTTTAATTTTAAAACGATCGCCAAATCTGAAACAGAGAAAGAAGATGAGCTCCTGGAAAAGAAAAAGAGGATGATTCTTGGGCTGGGTCCCAGTGTCCTACCCCCTCATTAGAGGTCCTGATGAATGGGCATGAGGACCGGTTTCAAGTTCCCTAGGGCAGTAATATTCTTTTTTCCACACACAATCGCAGGAACAACACACACACACATAGAGAGATGCCGCCTAGGGCACCTTATTTGCCACAAAAAGAATGGACACACCTTTTGATTCCCCTCAAATATTGAACTGCAAATGAAATGTACCAGCAAAACAGAAACGCAACTCCAGTTAGAAATATGATTTGAATTACGACATGAAAGCCATCGTCCGGCACGGCATTCGAGATTCGATTTTAAATCAAGCTGGGAGTTTAAAAAATATATATTTCTGAGAACTGAAAATAAAATGTCCAAATATTAAGATGGCCTAAGTATGCGTATAAAAAAGCAAAGCAACGTGAATAAAGCAGATTTCTGTGCTTTATTTACATTATTTTGTTCCATTATTTAGTAATATGGCATAGTCTCCTATATTTTAAGTTGTTTATTTTTTGTAGTATTATGCTTTCTATAAACTGTTTCAGCCTGTCGAACACATAATATCGTTCAAATTTGTTGTAAGCATAAAATATCTCTAAGTTCAACTTTAAAGGAAACATGGCTTAATATTTTTTAAAAAGCTACAGCAATTTTAGTGCAAATAAATGGTACAAGGTACTGATAATGTGGTTCAACGTTAAACCACTTTTTTTTTTTAAAGTGTAAAATCGCCAAACCGGTTTCGTAAAAAACTGTGTTAGTTTCTGTATGGTCATCTTTTGTCCAACTCACCAGCATGTCGTTTAAAAGCTGAACACTTTTCTAATCCTAATTATAAAAGTCCTAAGAAGTAGTTCTAATTATAAGAACTAAAAGAGCTAGTCCTAATTATAAAATAAAGCAAGACACTCCCTCAACAGCACCTTATCGATCAGAGAGTTCACAGAGCTTAAAATTTCACAAGTTCGAGACCAACAGCATGATGGAGGTAATGTGGTCCACATTGCGCATCGACCGCTTTTACTTCACAAACATGCTGGTGTTCATCAATCTGAAGCTGGGCTTAAATACCACGGATGGTTCATCACAATGATAGTTTAGTGTATAGGGTAAAATTAAAGGTAGCCGCCGACCACTGGGCAACTATTAGCGATAAAAAATTATATGCCGATGGCCACTTTTTTATTTAAACCCAAAATGCACCTTATATGTATCTTATTACTTTAAAAAAAATAAAAAATAAAAATGGAATTATCAGGGTTTCCACTCGATTTCAGAAAAACAAATTCTTTGACTTTTCCAGGTATATCAGGTATACCATATTTTATCTATATCATGCAATTTCTCATGAGTTTTTTTTTATTTTTATTTTTTATTTATTTTTTATTTTTAAAATTGTAATGTCAAATATTTGATTTTGTGAACAAAAACATACAATAGAATGAGAATGGAAACATATAAAACCTTCACTAAAAAGTCAAATTTTATAAAATAGTCGTAATAGATGTTAGAATTATTTAACTCGAATCTCGATAACAGATTACTGATACTGACAATTCTAAGACTGGTTATTTTCCAGGTATAATATAGGAATTTTCCAGATTTTTTGTAAAAAATTGCAAATTTCCCTGATTATTCCCTGCTATTTAAGAGTAGAAATGAAATTCCCTGACTATACCAGGTTTTCCCTATTCTCCCTAACCCGTAGGAGCCCTGATAATTGTGAATACTTTAAAATTTCATGAAAAGTACTTTATTTCTTAATATGCTTCTTTATTTTAGATATGAACTTTATTATTTATAATATTTTGTGGAATGCTTTAAAAGAAATGCCTGATATTATTATAATAACAGTTTTTCAATTTTTGTAAAGTGGTCACTTTGTTTTAAAAAAAAGTGCCCATTGTCAAATATTCAATTGGTCACTAGCTAGTAGCAAAATTTCTTAATTTTGCCCTATAGTTTAGTGATCCAATCACAGTGCCATCGCAGCTCAACCATATAATGTGTATAATGAAATCGAATACTTATCGATGGTGGAGATTGCATGTGTAATAAATATATACACACGGCCCACGCTAAGCATTCGCTACCTCACCAAATGCTATAAAATTGTAAATTTGACGAATAAACAGGGCCGTCTTAATAGCATGCAGGGCCCCCGGGCACAAAAATATTTTAGACCCCTATAACCTATCATAATGTTTCAAAACGAACTAAAAAGCTTCACATATATAAAATAAATCATTTTTAAGATATGATGCAATAATTTTAACAAATTTAAACACATTTTGATAACCCCCCCCCAAAAAAAAACTATAAAAAAAAAGGATTTTTAAACTATATATAATTTTTAGAACAATTGAGATGCTAACCAGGTGTAATCCTCACATAATAAAATAATTTTCAAAATCATGGAAGTTAATTAAATTAAATAAACTAAACATAAAGGTATAACAAATTAAAATAAATTCAAAAGGTATGGATTATTTTGTCAAACTAAACAGTTATTAAAACTTAAAACATCTTTCAATGCCCAAATACCTAAAATTTTCATTGGAACGTAGAAAAATAGATTTCAGTTGCCTTTCTTAAGTTTTCTTGTTGATAAGCTATTCAAATTATTGGTGTTTGCATGATAATAAATCACTATTTGCAGAAAAAAATGTACACTTGATATAACAGAATATATATATTTTAAAAATTATATAAGACGATGTTGTTTATTCTTTAAACTCAATTTATAAAGAGTAAGATTCTCAAGGGCCCCTTGAGTGCTTGGGGCCACCGGGCACTGCCCGGGTGTGCCCATGCGTAAAGACGGTACTTCGAATAAAATAGTGTTTTGGCGAAAGTATAAGCAAATAAATTTTTTCCGCTGGAAAGAAAAATACTTATATTAAAATTTTTTTTTAAGATTTGCATTTGGCGAAGATTTTTGATATTTGGCTATATTACTGGCTAATAATTTGAAATCCTTAACGCGGGCTCTTTCAATCGATACTTTGTATTCAAAATATGGAAGGAATCCGCAATCTGTAAACCGTGGTTGTACCATAACAAATAGTTGCTAATGATCTTACAGCTAAAAGCTAATTTCATTTAATTTTTTAAAACTGGTCAATTTTATCGAGAGTACAGGAACCAAGATGTTCTTCAAGGTGTGGTTTAGAAGTTCAAAAATGTATTTATTTATTTTAAATTCATTTGAAGTGATTAGCGAACAGTTTTCTTTGAGAGGGTAGACTGCAGGAGCCATGATGTTGTTCATGATGTAATTTTTAAGCAACAAGATTATTTATTTTAAATTCAATTGGATACCTGCAGCGACTTCACACGTAGATCAGCCAAACAGGTTCGACACACGCGTGTGGCGTCACTTGCAGGTATCAAATTAAATCTGATCCGAAAATTGATTCAGTGCGATAATAAACCCAAGCCTTAAAGCTGTAACGTTAACACGCCATGTAGAACCACGAGATTAATATGCGATTAGTTGCAACCATGCGACAATGTTATTAGTTGTAATTATCCAATTGCAGTGATCGATCAGTTAACAGTAGTTAGTAATCGCTCAGAGACTGGTCTTCAAATTCTGTTGAATATAAATATGACTTTATTATAATAGACTTACATTTTTTAGAATAGATTCTGTATGTGCACATAATTAAATAAATGCACAATGTGGAGGAAAAAAGACGGAATATACAAATAATTTCTGATTTCAAGATTTGATTTCACGCATTAACGTTTCTGCCTCAACGCTCTCACGTAATAAGATTCAATCTTATTTTAAAGGGTTCGGATCTATAACTCTTAAAATAACAGGTGTTACCACACGATAAAATTTAATCCTACGAAATTTAAAAATAGGACAGTGGTTAAAAGTTAGGGCACCTTAAAGTCAATTTTCCTTTTTACATAGTTTGCAATGTCACGGGAGCTATTTAATCGAATGAAAAGGTTTTCAACACAATTATAAAAGTTGTTTAGCCAAAGATAATTCCATCTGAATGATAAAGAAGTTTTGTAAAAATGATGTTTCCGTATCAGTGAGTTCTGAGCAGGACTGTGGAGTCGGGAGTTATGGAGTTAGGCAGATTTTAGACTAAAAGGAGTCGGAAGCATGGAGTCACTAAAACACTCAATTTTTGTTTCACAGCTTTAATTTGAAATGAAATTAAAGTGAATTGAAAAAAAAAAATATTAACTAACTGAGTTATGTTTATTTGTTGACTATATACATAAATAAAGATGTAGTTATTTTCTATTTTATTGATATATTAATAAATAAATGAAGAAGAAAAAACTAGTTCTCCAGACAAAATCTTGCTAGGTTCAATATATGTAGATCCAAAACACCGAATTTTGTAGGATAAAGAGCAAATTAAAAAGGCAAAGAAAGTCATCAATGAATTTTAGCTAAGAATGAAATTATTCTACAATAATTGGAGTATTGGACAATCAGGAGAGCCTTTAGGTATAAAAATTAAACAATACAAAAAAGATTCTTACACGGCACTTGAAGAAATAGAGAAATATGATCGCTCTTGCAAAACAGCTAACTTAGAAGTCATACAAATCTATCTAGAAGTGTAAAAGAAGAAGCCCTAACAGTAACAGCTCTTCCAACGACTCAAGTTAGTGTGGAAAAACTTTCTCAAACACTAAAATTCATCAAATCGGATGTACGGTTCTTTATCTTTTCGCAGCAATACTGTTTCTTAGAAATTACTAATGCCAGATTTTCCATTTCATCTTAAATGCTAATTAATATAAAATATCTGCCATGCCATCATTTTTTTTTTCTGTAGCAGCCATTACTTTTTTTATGTATAAAAAAATAATAAGCTTAACACAGACGTAAATGTTTACACATATATGCGGGAGTCGGAATCAGAGTCAAAGTCTTTAAGTTCAAAGTTCCAAGACTTGGAGTCAAGTTCAAAAACTCCAGGAGTCGGAGTTATTAATTTTAAAATTCCAGGAATCAGAATAGAAGTCAGAATCAGAGTCGGGAGTTTTCAAGTTTAAAGTTCTAGGAGTCAGAGTCGGTCATTTCCCTACCTACTTCACAGCTTTGGTTTGGAGATAATAAAAAACAAGTCCGCATGCATAATTGATATGCATTAAAAACAGGCATATCAATACCTAAATCCTACGAAATAGAAAATTTATTAAAACCAACAGTTTGCAACAAATTAAGTCGTGCCAAAGAAAATAGGTTTACGATAAAAATTTCAAATAAATGTTTTAAAAGTGTAAGGAAAATATTGTTGCTGACTTAGTATATTTTTAATTACCTGTCGAAAATGATGATATTCGAAACGTGGAAAAACATATTGCTACAACACTGATTTTTTACGAAGATTAAATCTGGGGAAAAGAAAGAAAAAAATCCGCATTCTTTTCAAATAATTTGGAAGGAAAAGCCGTTGACTTGTGACTTTTGCACATATATAAGAAAAATAAATCGCATAGCTATGAGACTAAATGTTTGCGAACAAATTTCGACCTTCAGCACGACCACCAATTTAAGAATTCTAAAAAAAAAAAAAATTTCTTTTTTTGTCTTATCAAAACACACATCGATCATATTTTAGTTCCAACAGTCGTTTTCTTTTCTGCAATATTGTCATAATAATAAATTCTCGAATTCAATTTGAAATATGAAAACGCTCATTTCTAAACATTAAGAAGAAAAAAATTTTAAGTTGCAATAAGGGATAAGAAAAACAATAATACTTTAAAAGTTCATATAGCGTGAAAAAGGGCTTGAAACTCTAATTTTGGATACATATCAAAATTAATTATCGTACCAAATTATAAATGTATTTGTAAATATTACCAGCTTTACCTAATTCATATAGTTAAAGCTGTACATTGCGAGAAAAAAAGAAAAAAGGAAGAAAAAAATGGACCACCCAGAATAAATTTTGATCTAATGATCGGATCTTTACGTTTTAGAACTCAATCTTAATGGTTCGAGGGGGTGACCTCAAATAAGCTTATTAAATAATGCTGACGATATTTTAAGTTACGAAATCAGACACAAAAACGTACTTTCTCTAAATAAACATACCTTTCTCTCGACGGATTTAGATTTCTGACCGCCAAAATACAGAATAGAGATTAACTGTATTTAGCATGACTTGGCTTATTGCCCTGAGTGCCATCAGCAAGGTTATGAGTGAATATATAGGGAGCCTTACATAATTTGTTGAGCAGAAATCTTATTGTGTCTGCACCCCAAGTGCACGTCAACATAGGGCGCTCTAGAACATCTTCTCCTTTTGATGAGGACCTTATAACTACGCATCTCATTGTATATGACTTTTCGGGGATTCACGACCTCCTGGACATGGTCAAGCATGCAGCTAGAACCTTGAGGAATAAGAAACGACAGCAACAACTTGGCCTAATGTTATTGCTCGTGGTCAACTTATGATAGTAAAATTTTACCACTCTCAAGTAAGCTTCCCTGGCATAGATACCATACGAAGGGCCGTAAGACACTTACTTCCAGAGTATCGCTATTAAAACTGCTTAGTATTGGTGCAGTTTTAATAAGTACCATATACATTATACCTATATTTGTATATTTGGTAACTTTATACCTATATTTGCATATTTGGTAACTATTACATTAACCTTCAACATTTGCGTTTTGTGCGAAATACATTTATTAATGGGAAGTCAAAATTTTGAAAATAAACAGATTTCTTAAAAGGCCTTTGATAAGGGCTCTCTATTTGAGCTACATTAAAAACATTTATAAATTGTAGTGGGAAAAATTTCATTTAATTCTAATAATTAAAATATTAATACATTATCTTTGCTACCACAGGAAAAATATTTCCTGAAACTACAGGACACAGTTTTCAGAATTCTTATTAAAACTGCCCCGATTACCATAGTATCAGTAGTAAATATTACGAAAATTAATTAAGAGTCATTTGCGTATGGCGATTTTCAATGGTAAACGAATAAGTATCTTTTCTCCATTAACTTTGCTTTTAAATACATAGGTTAATTTTTTTTATTTCAATTAATACATCTTACCAACATTCAATAAACATCATTGGTTTCTATAATAGAATGCCGAACTTTTACGTTTCTCTCTAAACCAATTAGAGCCATTTTCCCATTTATTTTGCCTGTCAATACATAACAATTTATTTTTTTTTTTCTGCTTCAATTATCGCTCATTTTAAATTATTTACTTTTATGGATAGACGTTTTAAAAGAATTAGTGTAAACAAAATAAACACGTGGTTTAAGTTAACTTTAGGAATACTAATTTGGTGACGTAGTCTTTCCATGCTACCACGTTAACGTTAAATATTTAAGTACAAGTAATAAACTCTTTTTTTTTCTTCGTAAAATAGAGCTAAAAGCTAGAAAATATCACTCATGCTATCATTAAAACATTAAAAAAAAAATCGTATATTATATAGTTTAATTTAAAACAATAGCAAACGCTCAACCAATCAGAAAATTCAATTTCATTTTTCGTTCACATCAATCGATCGATTCGTATTAAATTGTTCTTATGACCTTCACCGTGCTTTGTACTATCAGTAAGCCAAATTTCATCCCTCTCGATCGAAAGGTTCAGGAGTCTATAAAGCACAGACAGGCATTTATTTTTAGATAGACTTGTGTTTAATCATTGCCTTCTACAACAAAAGGCGTCCAGGGATAGTCTTTTATTCGGTTAGTCTGTGCAGGCTATTTAAAAGATTTGCAGTTTAGACATGCGCTAATAGTTTGCGCATTAAACCAACTTTAATAATAAATATTCGCGAAAGAAATTTATATTATTCTCTGGCTCCCATATTTATATATTTGACATAATAACATTTAGTGGCTAATTAGAAAGACTAGAAATTTGTTACCGATATTTTTAGTATCTTTCCTTCAACTTACTTTTAGTATCTTACAATTTAGTTTACAAGATTTTAGTATCTCTTCTTCCAACTTACAAACAAGATAACTTTTTTTTTTAAGGTCAGATCAGATTACACTTTTAAAGAAATTTAGGAGCCAAAGCTGAATATATAATTCGCATATTTTAATACAAAATAGTTATTTTAATATCATTAAAGATTACAATTAATTTAATAATTAGTTTCATCTAGTGTGCTTAACTTCAAAGACAAAGCTGTATGTATGATTTAAATCTTTTATTATAAATTCAATACTCGTAGAACTAAGACAAATACAAATTTAACTTTGAAACTGGGTGAATCCAAAAATGTTTAAGTATAGACCGTAAAACTCTATATACATATTTTTAATAAGAAATTATGTATTATTATTTCTTGTTTGATTTATCTGAAGAAGCCAAGGTAATTACAAAGTATATAATGAGCAACAAAGTGAACAGCAAAGCTAAAATAATATTATTACATACCTAATCGCTACATAAAAAATAACATTTTGAATTTACAATTTAAAGCATAAAAAGAAATATTCAAAATATAACAATAATAATGATAATAGGAGAAAAGATTTGTTATGAATATAAGCTTTGAAGTGGAGGAAGAGTCATTTTCTTTCCTCATTAAGAATGTTTATTTAAATGTTTAACATTTTAGTATAACCACATATAACAATCATATACAATGAGCTGGAATAATGAGGCTGATTTCCTAAGTTTTTTAGCCGGAAAAAAAATAGCGTAATCTGAGTGCATATTTCGCTAAGGAAAGTCAAAAAGCAACAGTTTAAGTGCCTTAAAAGTAGTTTTTTTTTAATTTTATACAATTCATATATCAATAAAATTTTAAACTAAATGAACTATTTTGCGGTAAAAGTTATGAGGACAAATAGTTTAATAGAATGAATAAATTATTTAAGCCTTTAAAGAATTATAAATTTAATAAAAAAAAACTAAAAAAAAAAAAAAAAAACGCCAAACAATGTTACAGTAAAGAACTATCCAGATATTAGAACGGACGAATAACTTCAATATTATAAAAGTTATTAAACTTATTTAAAAATCGCCAATTTGGCGTGATTCTTCCATCCAGATAATTATTAAAATCAATGAATAATTGCCTATTTTCATGTGTCAAAACAAAGAAACAAATTATGCAATGAATTTTCATTAAAAAATGTTGGTTTTATATGGAAATTTGTCTCCTTTTACTAATAAACAATAAGCATAGACAGCGTCAACTAGACACGTAGAAGACTTCGGCCACTAGAGTTTATAAGGACGACATACCACGGGAGAAACTTTTCATAGAAAATTCTCTTTCACCTCTATAAGCAGAGTTAGATAAAAGGAAACACTTTCTGGGAACACCAAAATCTCAATTTAAAAAAACTTTCTGCAAGCATTGATTAACTCTTGTAACTAGTTTCAGCCCTTTCGTCGCCAACTCATTTTGGCGAAATTCGTTTGAAAATCGCAAGGATTTTTAAAAATGTTACGTTTTTATAGAACTCTATACTGATTTATATCACAGGAATAAAATTGGTAAAAAACCAAAAAAAGATGAAAATAAAAATCCAAAAATATTATGTACAAAAACACTTTTTTAAATAATTGAAAAAAAAAAAATACCTGAAATTTAAGCAAGAAAAAATTTTACGTAACATTTATCCACAGAATGTAAGCAACGTTTTAATAAAAATATCGATGCGAGATTTTATTTTATTTAAATTGCGTGAATATGCATCTCAACGTGTGTTGTTTAAATCACGCGAATACGAATCTAGATATTTAATTTTAAAATCACGTAAATACGAATCGCAAAGTTCACTTTTAAAATCGCGTTAATACGAATCTCGATGCATGATATTAATATTGCGTGAATACGAATTATGATGTATAATTTTTAAGTCTCTTGAACACAAATCATAATAGTGATTTCTAAATCGCGTGAATATGAAAAGCGATATTAAATGGCGTAAATAGGTATCGCGGCGTGCGATTTTTTTTCGGGGGGGGGGGGGATTCGAAAAAGACGAACTTTCTTTGAAGATGCGGAATATTTATTTATTTATTTTTAGTAATAATAAAAAATTTTCCGCAAACGGCGTTCGTGTATATTATACGGGTCTTACAGACATAAGTAATTTAAAATGTAGAAAAAGTGAGTTAAGGCGAGCCTAGTGTAAGCCATAGTAAAAAGAAATTTTCGAATTATCAAAATAAAAGCAAATTATGAGAGGTTAATTTAAAATTGAAGTTCTCTTCCAATAACCTTGTGCATTTGACAAAATTTTTCAGCATTTGAAACTTCATGGGTTTATCCAGGGATGTCTGAGCTAAATTTTTCAATACTGTAAATTTTTAATTAGTTATGGAGGTTAAACAGAATTTGCGATGAAAAATTTCTCCAATGGTATGGCATCCTCTTAAGTGTTATAAGCTCACAAGAGAAATAAAAATAGCGTGAAATACGTTATTTTATCAGTGAAAAGATACTTCGATAAGTTTTAAAAAAAGATGCGGAGAAAAGTTAAATGCTGTTTTTTTTTTCTTAATGAATGTTGGAAAACTTGAATACTGTTCACTCAATTTAATTATTGAAAAACTCCATTCCTCTCAAATCATTCACCAGGTCATCTTACTGCTTTCGTTTCTTGTGATTATTTATTCTAGCTATTCACCCTATTCATTCAAACTTTTATTTAAAGTTGATTGTTTATAAAAGGAATTTAGTGAGTCCATACTACAAATGAATTCTAAATTCTTTGCTTGTTCAGCCAACCAGTGCGTTTAATTTTTACCAGAAAATCACAACGGACGGCAGAAGTTTATTGTATGGCAAAATATTTTTGAGAGAATGTAAATGTGAGAACAGATAAGGGATTTAATTGTATTGTGCTTTAGAGAATCTCTTCATTGTAATTATGAATACATTTAAGAGACTCATAAAGCAGTTCTTAGAAAATGTGTTTTATTGCTTCATTTCTAAACAATTACGAAAAATAATCGGACTTTGTTGCTTCTGTGGGTCTCGGGATTATTTGAGCCTGTACTCGTATACGACATAGACCTACGATATATTTATCTTAGTGATACATAATGTAGCGGTTTAGGATATATTACTAAGTAATATATAGCCAAAACTTATTAACATAGAAATATAGAGTAAGAGAATAATAATGTAAAGAACCTTAGTAATATATTGTTAACTGATATATAAACCCATTTGTGCCTTGCGTCAATTTAAAAGAACAGTCAAGCTTTTCAAAAAAGAAAAAGTGGTGGCGCAAGTGGTTCAATACTATGGCTGATTTTTCAGAAACAAGGTATTCTGTCTATCCTAATACATTCATAATATAAGTGTTTATAACTTGATTTGAAGTAAGCCACATTGCGCTTTTAAAGGGGTAGGTAACAGAAAGAAATATCCACTCGGTATAAAATGAACTACCACTTTTTTCAGATAGTAGTACATATAGTTTAGATAGTACTTATTTCATATATAGATCGCTTTTTGTGCCTGGCCATAATAAATGGGCAATTAAGAAACCTTACATCATTGTACGCATACTTGTTTGGATTCTTTTATTAACTACATTGCATTTAAATTAAAACATGTTGAACATTGTAAATAAATATTTTTCAGTGAATGAACGGCAAATTTCGAAAAACCTCCTTTCCTCTTCACAAAAAGGCGTATTTCCTTCTTTAAAGGTGAGAACAATCGTAAAACAGGTCTATATGTTGATATTTGACAAAAGAATTGATATTTTTTAGTATTAAGGCTGTTTTTCGAAGGCTTCGTCGTCATATGAAATGATGCTTTTTCGTAAATAATATGCTATTTTTATAACTGCTGTGAGTTTGCAACTGTTACTCATGACTGTTAGGTCAAGTTTGGCCTATTTAAAACCAGCACTTATTTTGAAATTGGCGCAAAAAGTCAATCTGAAAAGTTGCAGTTTTGTGAAAATGAAAAGCGTTTGTGGTCTAATTTTTTAATATTTAAAAACTTTCTCCTATGCTGCATTATCTGGGCTCATAAAAATTTGCAAAAACTGAGAATAAGATAAGAATTGATAATTTTCATCTAGGTGGCAAAATGTCGCCAAATTGGATATTTTTAAAAAGGTTTAACTTAATAACTTTTAAATTATTTGTCTGTTCCAAAGCCCAAATAAGTCTTCTCAGCAAGATTATATATATGGGTGATTCTCACGAAATAAGACAATTCACTGTCCCTTGCTTCAAGATCTAATGCTATAGTACTAAAAGAACTTTTTTTTAAAAAAAAATTAATAAATAGCATTGCTCTTAGCATTTTAAAATAACTTTGCACTAGTATTGGCTGTTTTGTATAGTTAAAAAATTTATTTGAACTTCAAAATGTCATTTTCCTGGCATGTCCCCCAAACAATGTTTAAAATAATAACTAGCTTCAAAACTGCCTACAAATTTTTAATATCTTATTTTTTATATCTCAATCGGTGTGGGCATTTCTAGAATATACGCAGAGGGTATCATTTACAAAAATTTCGTTTAAATTAATTTTTTCTGTCAAAAATTTGTTTGTCCCAAGAAAATCTGTCATTTTCCTGGCTACTTTTATTTAGTGGTTTATAACCAAAATAGATAGAGCCAGCAATCAATATCTTATGATGATAGATTGATTAGATACCCTCCTATATGAACATGTCTTGTTGCATGAATAAAGAACCAATTTTCTGGTTCAAAATCTCTTTCAAAATTTTTTTTATGGTGAGTAGGTTTTTGTGTTGTCATTTTCCTGGGTTCTTGAAACCATTAATAACATAAACTACATAGATTTATCCGAGTTATTTTAAGAAATCCTGTTGTTTTCTACAGAATATAAACGTCTTAGGCCAAAATATTTAATTAAAGTAAAGTTATATGCTATAAAATGGCGAATTTGTCATTACTCATTACCCTGGCTGTCATTTTCCTGGCTTATGAATGCCTAAATGCTAATACTGTAAGGAAGGAAAGCAAATATTAACCTAATACCAAGTTTATGTATGATTGTAATATGCTTTGATGTAATCAAAGTTATTTATTTATTTAATGATTGATTATTATCCACAATTTTATTCTGTACATATCAGCAACAAAAATGTTTTTGATTCTTTCTACAGTGGATAAAAAGAATTAATTTAAGCAATTTATGGTCCATCTAACATAAAGGCTTAAGTTGAGTTACTTATTTTTAACTTATTTTTAATGACTGTCTTTTAAACTTCTAAGCTAATATGTCATTTTCCTTGCATTTAAGATTTGGTGAATTTCAATTTTATAATTTTTTCCCCAGAGCAAATGTCAATAAACTACACTGCTGTCTGTAAGATATTAATAAGTGTAACTGAAGAAGTATACAAAAAATTTTTTAGATTATTTTGACGACTTTAAATTTGAAGAAATTTTTTGGTCCGAATTTTCATAATTCGTGAGAATCACCCATATATATATATATATATTAAAATCATCGCATGGCTTCAAATAAAAGGCACTTAAACTATGTAGTTTTTCTCTAAACTATAGCGTATTTAATTTTCTAAAGAAGAATTTTCTAATTTAAGTAACATAAATTTGATACGACTTACCTTCTTTTCACAGAACAGGAACATATTTGCCTTGCTTCCCTTTTTAAAGTTTGAAATAAGACGTTACATAACTTCATATTAAAGGTCACAAAAAGCATAATTGACGCACGGCATTAAAAAGAAAATCTCCATCGCGACAAATATTCAAAGATCAAAATGGTTAATACGTTTAACTATCATATTTAAAACAGCATCCAAAGCAGATAACGAACTTTAATTGAGAAAACCAGTTGTTAATGGAGGCAGTGGCGCCAATAATTGTGTTTCCTTAAGCATAAGGTGATCCAAGTTAAGTTGTCGAAATGCATCCGCGAACTTGAAAACATCGCATTTGAATGCAAGACCTATTCGATTGTAAACAAAGCTATTGTCGAACTGCTTGTAACATATTAGTTAACCCTTAGGAAATACAAGGTTGGTGTCAATAATCGATCGGCACCGAAAAATGGGAACAGGCAGAAGATAATATGATCATAGTGTTCTTTTTTTCTAAAACGGAAGGGGAAAAAAATAGAGAGATAATATCGTGATAATAAATTCAACAATCTGCTGTTGATGCTACCGGGAATGGAAAAACTGGTTTTTATTTTAGCGATTGGCCTCAATTTTGTGGACATTTACTTCTGATTACACACGAAAAATAAATTTAGATAAAAAAAGTTATCAGTAAAAAAGAATTAAGGATTATATGGATTTTATAGATTTAAACTCAAAATCAAAGTTGAAATTATGTATTTTTCAATTACTACCAATACTTTGTACGTCGCTGCGCGTAAGATTTTAAAGTTTGCTCAAAAGCTTTTAAATTCCATGCATAATTTTTTTTAACGATAAGACTTGAAAATTACCACCCGCCTCATGACGGGTCCACAAAAAAAAGTAGCGACTTAATTAAAAAATACAACCGGTCCCACTTTTCAACCTTCTTTTTTCGAAAATCATTTGATAATGAAAGTACATCAATGCAGAAAACAGGATAATTCTTTAACAATTCACATATTTCTAAGTTGTAATGTATATGTTATGATGGAAATCAAGAGAATGTCGACTCTAACCGGTGAATGTCAATAATCACATGATCGCTTTGGTGAATGTCAGAAATATATGTTATATCCGATTTGATATTAATTTATTCTTTCATAAAATTATATTTATTCGATATTTTAATATCTGCTGAGGATAGATTAGGAGAAATATCAGTGTTTGGAGTAGCAGTTAAAAGCATATCGGACAGTGGCACTTAACTTTAAAAATACATCAGTGTAGAGCAGTGTTCCCAAACCTTTTTATCACCGCGGACCTGTCAACGTTTGATAATTTTACCGCGGCCCGTTGGGGAGGGGGGGAGGGCGTTGATTGTTTATATTTTAGATTATTTTGATCTTTTAATTTAATTGTATTTAAACATGCCTTCAAAATAAAATACAGTTACACCAAAATATATATATATAAAGTGATTTAGCATTTTAACTCACTAAAACGTTAAATCAATGAGACGGTTCCATCTGGGTAATCGGAGACAATGACACCCGAAGTGTGTTGCTTATGTCCAGTTTATTCCGTTGCTTTGTTTTGGTTGCTGTTACTGCTAAAATTTTAATGGAATACAGATATTTTTAATTTGGGGTATAAACCTAGGAATTTAAATTCAGTGTCAATGAAATGGGTGGCCCGGTACCATTAATTAACTACATTACCGGTACTTAACTAGACCTAATATATATTTCGGACATTTACCAAAGCAACTATGTGATTGCCAATATGCCAACGTTGGAAGTCAACAACCACCAATTTCGGTCATACACAGTAACGTATACATTAACTGTATTTTGACTCCCCAAATATTTTTAAGTAAAGTTCTTTAAAGTCAGTATGTTTAACTGAGTTTTGTCACTTATTTATGAAATTTCTATTGTTGAAATAGCTTTTAATTGTAGATAATTTTTAATATGAGCATTTTAAAAAATATATAATTTAATCTAAGCAACAAGTGGGTATTAAATGAAAAGTGATCCATCGATATCGGTCACCGACTTATTAGGTTTGAGGTAAAAGTGGCTACTAAGTAATTTAATTCCACCGCGGCCACTGGCTACTAAGAGAGCAATTTTCAGGTCTAATGTTATTTACAACTTTTGAAATTAAAATAAAATCGTAGTCGTCAAGTAAAATGTGATTTACAATTTCTGTAAATAAAAAAAAGTTTAACTGCAATGTTATTTATAACTTTCACAAACAAATTCTTTTGCTACTCCAAAAATTATATACATCGTAATATATATCGAAATCTGTAAAAGTTGTTCTTTTTGAGATAATATAGATTAAAAATAAAGTAACTTATGAAAAAATATAACTTAACCCATAAACATTAACTATTAGTTTATATTTATTTAATAAAACTTTGAGTTTATTTTAAACTTCATTAACAATTTGAACAAAACCTATAAATCTATGTCAAAAACTTTATTTATAATCATATTAATTTTAGTAAGATGTCTAAAATTAAAACTTTTTGACGAATTTTTGACATTTTACAGATGAATAAAATTTTTCACTATAAAATAAATTTTAAAAAATGCTAACTTATTTTTGTAAGAAATTATTTTATGTACAATTGGCTAACCGTGTGTTCATTTTATTTTGTAATTGAAAAATATAATTTAAATATAAAATAATTTCCAATTTGATTATCATTTATATATGAAGTAATACTAATGAGGGGGGCTGTCGAATTATTCTTTATAACGTTGAAATTCGGAACGACGTTTTATACAATTAATCATGAAAACAAGACTTTCAAAATTAATTGTGTTGTTGTTTTTGATGCCAGCAAACTTGCTTGGTGAAATGAAAGAAATTTAAGGCAGGGGTGCGTTTTCTTGTTTTTCAATGGCGTCATCTATGGCCGAGAATACGAATTCCCTCCACACACGTCACAACCCGTTATAGGGTGTACCCATTTATACATCCATTCATTCATCCACAGATCGTAATTTTGACCTGAACCAGAGAACGATCAATTTCCAATACAGCACCCCTAAAGGCATTGATTTTTTAAGGGAACTTGGAGGAATTAGTGACCTCGACAGATTTAACGTGCACCAATCACCATTTACTACTCTTGGACATGGGCCCATCGATCAACCAACCAGACTATCCTGGCCTAAAAATAATTGTGCTTGCATTTTTAGTAACATTTACATATTTAAATTGTATAAAATATATAAATAAAACAAATATCCGAATGCTTTAAATAAGCTAAATTGTTTAATTTGTGATCAGAATTTCATACCACTGAACATTAAAAAAACGGTCGTCCAAAAAAAAAAATAATAATAATAATAATAATTTTGTACGAAACTGACAGAGTTAATTCTGTTTTCCATTTTCAATAATAAAGAAGTGTGTTACGAAGATTCAAGGAAGCTCTAGAGAAGAAAAAAAATAAAATAAAATAATTGCTATAGTTAACAATTAGGGGCCCCCATCGGACATTCTTCATTCCCATTTTCCACACAAAGACGACGACAGGAAGAAAAATGGATTCCACAAATTGATGTGGCGCCCTTTTTTTCGAACTCATTCGGGCATTTTACTTGCATTTAGAGAAGTTACAGCAATTTATTTCGTTTATAACAGGTTGAGATTCACCTTCAAGCGCTACCCTAAAAAAATAGAAAGCCATTTTGTGACTCTTCAATGTATTTAGCGTAACAATTCTACCACAGATTGAAAGCTACTTACAGAATTAGAAAAATAAAATTAACCGATTAGGTTATTGTTATTTATTTCTTCATTTTTGATACAGTGATTTCATACTACATGCGCAATAAAAGCGTCGAAGAAAGTATTATTTTTACTTCAAATTTTCTCATTAATAATAAAAATTGTTTTAATTCTTTTAAAAAATTATATTACACCTACAATTTTAAAAAAAAAAAAAAACTATTCATTATAAATTTGTGATCGCTTTCTGTATAACAACATTGCATAGTATTAGATTACATAAACAATATTCAATTGTATTTGTTTAACATTGTTTATGCAATTTAATAATATGCAATATTACCATACTGTGTGCAATGTTTACAAAAACAATTTTCAAAATATAATGCATTGATTGTATAGACAAAATTCAACATCTGAGTTTTTAAAAGGAAATTAACCTTAAGATAGCTCATAAATATTTTGGAATAATTTTTTTGGAAATATTTATAGTGAAGAATAAAATTTATTAATTGTTTCATCCATAACAACTTTAATATTAGGTTTTATATTAGGCAGACGAATTCATGGGACTGCAGCGGTTTTTTGTTTTGCAGTTTTTAAACGTAAGTCAAATTGAATAAAATAAGCTGAATTATGGTTTTGAAAAAGATTTCTTTTAAGCCGATCCAATGGTTGTCGGAAAAAAAATAATTCTTTATTCTTGTATTTGGTTATTTCAATTTTGATTTTAAAGTTCAATGAGTAATACTTATGCATGAATAAGATGCGAAATAATAATAGAATTTTTTGTTTTTAATTTTGTCGTTTCATTTTTCATTGAATAATTTTCAAATAATAGCCGAAGGATTGAATAAATTGAATTGACCTATAAAATGTTTCAAACATATTTATTGGTTATAATTAAAAACTTCAACTCACGGAACCTTTGTAAATTTTCCACGGAAACCTAGGATTGCTCGGAATAACCTTTCGAGAACCGCTACTCTAGATAAATAGCGTGGTGAGTTCTTAAGATAGACTAACTTTATACAAATAACGTATCCTAGGCGGAGTATGTCTAGCCTAAATAACAGAGAACTCAAATGTTAACTAAAATTAATATAAGCTACATGATATCAGGACCATGATATACAATAAAAATGCGAAAGGATTGCTATAACAATAATAAAAGTAGAGCTGATACCGAAGTTCAACCTGTGATAACAAAAGAGTTCATTTCAAGCGTAAAATATTAATACTTATTTTTTAACTTTTAATACGTAGAAAAGAAACCTTCCTCCTCTAATCTCAGAACTGAAATTGTCAACTCGTCAAAAATTTAGATGACAAATTACAGGTTGTAGGTTGACTTTTCCGGCCAGCGAAATCGAACCTAGATAGGCCAAAAGAGAAAAAAAAAAAAAATTCTAAAAGAAATATACTTGAGGTGATTCAGTGGGATTAAAAGGAAAAAAAAAAGTTTTATAAAAAATTGTCCTAAAAAAGGTGAATGACCCACAATTACGTACCATTCATTTTAAATCCATTTAATTTTAATCCTTTTTTCTGACAATCGCGGGAATTGTCAGAAAAAGAAATATTGTTTCTATGGATTAAAAATTCCGTTTAACGAGACGTTGTGTTTTGTTAAGGGTATTTTTCGAACTTCTTTCGCCAAAGGAAAAAAGAGAAGAAAAAAAAAAAAAAAAAAAAAAAAAGCCGCAGATTAAGTTCTTAAACTCAAAGCAAATTTATAGTATTAAACTGTAATAGACTTCTTATTTCCAAGCTCCATATAATGTCATAAAATGCGATTTCTACTTAAAAATCTGCAACTTAAAGTACTCGTAAATGCGATAAAATATTTTTTTTAAAAATCTAATATTTAAACTTAATCATTTTTTTTTAAAAAAAATATGCATTTGAAATTTTTTTATTTATTCAGAAACTTCAACAAAAATAAATAAATATTTAAACAATTTTAGGATCTTTCTGATCTTATACTTAAAGCACATTCAAATACTCACAAACACATAAATTAAGGAAAGAATGCATTCGAAAGAAATCGTATATCATTTTCATCATTTTCTATTTTTAAACAGCAACGCGTGCAATAGTAAAGTATGCAGACAGCTTCGCGACAATCAGTTTAAAAAAATTATACATTTAAAAAAATTCTAATGCAGATAATTGTTCAGTATTGAGCCACGATGGCTCAGGGGATAAAGAGTTCGCCACCCAATGAGGTAACCCGGATTCGAATCCCAGCGACGGCTGGTCGATAGGAATTCCGCATCTAGCTCACACTGAACACAGTGCTGACGTAAAAAATTCTCAGTGGTAGACGGATCATGAGTTGGTGTCCCTTAGCCGTCAGGTTAACAGCGGGAGTTTTCGTGGATCTCTATGTAACTCAAATGCGGCTTAGTTCCATGAAAAAGTCCTACACAAAGGCAAATTTCTGTCCTTGTCTTCTGGATTGGGTTCAAAGTTACAAGGCTACGGAGGTGAACATCAGTGGTCATAAATTCAAAATTGGCTCGGCTGTTAAACAACGGTTAAAATAAAATAAAATAGTACAGTATTAAAATACCAATCCACAATTACTAACAGCTTGATTTTAATGCTTTGACTTTATAGATACAAAATCCATGGAAGTTCTAAAGCTTATTAAGAGCTATATCTAACTTTATTTCTGACCTTATGAGAAATTATACTATAACAACAAAACACACATGTTTATTGAAGAACAAAACAGAAAAGCAAAAACTTAATTTAAAATCCAAGATGACGCAGAAGAGTATCTGCTCAAGGTATTCTTTCTCAAATAATAATAATAATTAAATAAATATTTGAATTTTGGTGATTTAGACGCTTATTTTTTTATTTCAATTTCTCCCTGCCCTTCAAATTTCATACTTCTTGAAGTGAAAAATATTGGTGATGGACAATGGGATGTTAGTTGTGGTCTTTATTGTGCCGGGGGGGGGGGATTTACAATAATTGACACCCTCAGTTTATTGACACGACTACTGCAACGGAAATTCCTGCTTTTAAGTCCTCCAATTTGTTCTCCTCTTAATCTCCCTGTTGACTCTCATTCTTAGATTCGAATCGAAGGAGAAAATCTCATTGGCAAATGAAGCCCTTCTAATGGCCGGATGGAATAATTGGCACGGAATTTCTAAGCCGAGATAAAAATCTTTTAAAAATACTCTGAAATGTTGGATGGCGCGAAAATATTTCTCATTATAACGCAAGCATGCAGCAATTGAAATTGAAGAAAGAAAAAAAAAGAAACAATAAAGTAAATAACCAAACATTGATTTGATTCGATTTCAAAGAATAATATATGTGATTCGATGCCTCAAATGAGAAGAAAAAGGATATTTAATCAGAAGGAATAATTTAACAAATCTGCCTTTGAAATTAAAATATAGAGTACGGGGGGATAGATTTCCCGCGATATGGTGTTTAAAAAAAAAAAAATAATAGTCAAATTATAATATGTAGATTTAATCGAAATTACTTGTTTGCTCGATGCAAATTACTTATTCCATAGAATTATCAATCGTTGCTTACTTTCATCAAATTATTAATACTTACAAATCAATGTTACACGACCGTTCCTCTAGCAACCTTTCCTTCAATTATTTAGTGTTTGTTCTAGAACCATGGTAGCTCAGTGGTTTGAGAATCGGACTCCGGTTCGATCCTCGACTCTGCTAAGACCCACCAAGTACATGCGATAAACGTGCTCGTAAAATCTGTGGAAGCGAAAGTCCTGTGGTCGTTCACTGAGCAGTACCATGGACACAGAGAGGGAATTTCCTTCCCCTTCGGATATATGTTAAAATTGCGTAAGTGGCTTCACGAATAAGTGTTGCTACCATCCATCCAAGAGGTTCTGAGCTAAGTCAGTCGTACTTTCACCCTTGTGGTGCTCTCTTCTTAAACGAAAGATACACATTCCTGACTTAATTCGCAAAGGCCAATGGCTGGCGTGCTCGGCTTGAACAACAAGTATCTTAAGATACAACAACAACAGTGTTTTTTTCTTCCCTTTTGATTATGCGCCAGACTTAGCATGTAACACATTTTGATTTCGTACCGCTACCACAAGAGCGTAACAGCTTTGGACGCAGTAAATGTCGCTCTTGGATTTTGCGACTATACGTTCACCTCGACATAGTAATTCAATATCTCAGGACTTATTTATAATGTATGACGATTTATATGTATGACGGAAAATCCTTTACGCGAGTAACTTACTTATAATGCTTATGTGAAAAGGCCCAGTTTAATTTCGTTTTGTTTCAACTTATTAGTATTTATGATAAATTTTAGAATTAAATCGTGTGAAAATTTAAATTTCTAAGGCCCACATTACAAAAATAATCTTAGGCTTTTTCACTTTTTATTATGCTACACAGGAATGTAGAAAATTTTCTTCATGCATATTCATCAAATTTTGCCCTCCCTCCATCCACCCCCATCAGTCAACATCAAAGGAATCGTAAAGTGTATAAAGTTCTAATTAAAATGGTGTCTAGATGATGAATTGCGTTTCACGGTTATACAAAAGACGATCGTGATTATTTCATTAATATTACCTAATTAATGAGTCATTATTCTACGCAACTTAACTCATCTAAGAGCGAGGCATAAATTAATCGCGTGCATGTTAAAAGCAAAAGTTCTTATGTTTTTATTTTTGAAATAAGATTCTCGGAGGCTTATTAGCTTATTGTATTAAACTTATTTAAAAAAAATAATAGCTTCGAAAACAACTGCATAATAAGAAGCGTCTTGAAGAGAGAGGGGGGGGGAATTATGTTATTATGTTTTTAAAAAAAAGTTATGAAATTTTTAACTGTGATCTCAAATAGTTATTAACAGGATTATCATTTTCTTTCAGATGTTTTTAGGAACAGGCAAATTCCTTTATTATATAAATTTTTTTTCCGATATTTATTTTAAATAAAAAATCAAATATTTAATAATACATGTATCGGAGTTTAAAACCTAGCAAAAGCTGTTTGATACGCATGTTGGTACAACCCTAAAGAAAAAGGTAACTACAGCCATTATTAATGTTTATAACTATTGAAGATAAACGAAAGGCTTAATTGTGTTTTTAAATAATACAATTTGTCTCAAGGAATTTAATGTCCTGTGAACTTTGAATAGTTCATGAACAGTTCAGAAAAATTACCCTGAATAATTTTTGATTTCTTAACTATTGGAGTTTCACGTGCTAGGACTCAATCTTAATGGTTCGAGGGGGTGAACTCAAAAATAATAATTAATTAGCACAAACGATATTTTAAATTACGAAATGACACAAAAAATTTCTCTGAATCACAAAATTTTTTTTCGACGCATTTTGTATCCTAAACCTCAAAATATAGGGGTAGCCGCAATCTAGGAAATATTGTTCCAATAGTTTGGTCGAAGTTTCAATCCCCTAATGTAAATTCATTTACGTATTTCTCTATATTTCGGCAAATTAGTTAGGGAATTAAAAATAATATTTAACTCTTTGCGGTCGTATGTCGACTCTCGGCCACCAACGCTTTTTTACCGTTTCAGACGTATGCCTGCTCTAAGCCACCTCAGCAAAGATGTTAGTCACAGCTTACTGGCAAACTACATATATTGCGACACTGTGAAGATGTAAAGAGTGTTCTGCATGTTCAAACAGAAAAATTAAAGTTGGAAGACTCCAAACTAATTGTTTTTGCGACACATGTTCTCGAAAAACCAGGGCTTTATATTGGAGACAGCTTTGAAAGATAGCACACGAGAACTATAAAATATAATTTTTACATAAAATTAAAACATATTATTGTGCTACATATATATCTAAAGTTTAAAAAAGAATTAATAAATGTAATTTTTCCTTCATAATTTTGCATATTATTATGTTCGTTCAACGGAAATTAATTCCGACCAGTGACAGCCATGTATAAACTTAATACGACCGCAAAGGTTAATAGTTATTAATATTTTTTTATTATTTTATTTAATAACAGTCGGAAAAAATTTAGAAATGCAAGGAGTAAAATTTTTTTATATATGTAATTTTAAAGAATGAAATATTAAATCGCAAAATACCAAATTTAAGCTAAATCGGAGCAAGTAGTTCTTGAGAAATTAAATTTTAAATACACGACTTTTTTTTTATTATAAAAAAAGGTATATTTATTCAGAGAAAGTTCGTTTTTGTATCTGATTTTATAACTTAAAACATCGTCTGCTTTAACTAATTAGCCTATTTTAAATGACTCCGTTGAATAATTGAAATAGAGTCTTAGAGCTTGAAGATCCGATCATTTAAGCAAAAGTTATTCAGGGCAATTTAATTTTAGTCATTTTTCGTGTATACAAATATTATTATCAATTGCTCACAAATGTCATTTAAACACATAGTTTAAGACTAAAAATAAAATGTAGCCGGGATAGCCTGGTTGGTAGAGCACTGGATCCATGTTCAAGAGGTAAAGGTTCGATCCCCACCGGCGGGTGTAGTGAATGGTGACTGATGCACGCTATAAATCTGTCGAGACAAAGTCCTCCATGTTCTCCTAACAAATCATACTTCTGGGGATACTGATCCAGGAGTTTCCTTGTCTTTTGAATTGGTTCAAAATTACAAGGCTACGGAGTTGAACATTAGTAATAGTAAACCCAAAATTGGGTCGGCTGTTCAACGACGGTTATAAAAAAAAGTGAAATATAATCTTTAACATGCGTTTTGTTTTCAAATTGTTAGTATATGTTTATGTAATATGGATAGGGTCAAAACTATTAAAAATTAAGCCCAACATGTTTTATATTTTACGGCCCCTTATTTTCTATTATTTTGTTTTGACCAATGCCTGCAAAGCATTTTCCTTTTTATTTGTTTATAAGTGCTACTTGCTTGTTTTTAATATTGTAAGCTAGCGTTTTGAATTAAGTTTTGGATTGTTTGGAGTTCTATCCCTCTTTCTTGCTAATCTTAATTCGTGAAAAAATAATCATAAAAAATTCGATTAAAATGATTCTTAGAAATTTGAAACTTTATCCAAAATGCAAACAAGAGATAATTAACTAAAAACATCCGGGACTTGCACAAAAAGTTAACAAAGCATACTCACAAACTTACATAGTTTAAAAATAAGACAAAACAGGTTAATGACTGCAACTTCAATGACTTCCCCCTCTGCAAACACAAATTCGAATCTCCAGCAGCGGGTAGCCACATAAAGAGGAGGAAAAGAATTGTTGCACGTGGACAAGATTTTTTACTGCTTCATTATTGTGAGTCACACAAGAAAAATTTAATGTTAAAACAAAATTTAAGACGCCAACTTTACGTGAATAGCTTATATCATACCATAGTTTGAAGCAGTAATTGCGGGAGAAGAAATTATGATTTCTTTCCTGTCTTAAGTTTTATTTCTTTTTGTGTAAGTTATGTATTTTATATGCACCGTGATCATGATAAATCTAGTTTCATTTTCCGTGTTTAACAAGTTTATTTATATTTCAAAGAGATGATTGAGTAAAAAGAGTAGATATCGCAGGTGGCACTGGAAATATTAACAAGTTTATTGAGTTGAGAATATTGAGATTCATAAAGTTTGCGCGTTGACACTAAGTTTAAATTACGCATGCATACCTACGATAATAAAATTTAATACAATTTAAGTGTTAACCTTACTCTTCAAAGGGCATACGACGATAGTTGTTGGCGTTTATGAAAGCTATGATGACGTGACATAGGTTTTTTTTTTTTTATGGGCAAGAAATGTTTGCAAAATTACACTCGTTGTCTTTTATCCGGGGCAGTGGAGTCGGTAGGAAAAATGAGCGACTCTGATTCCGACTCCCTTATATGTAAACATAAACAAATGTGTTACACTATATTATTTTTATATATATATACATAAAAGAAGTAATGGGTGCTACAGAAAACAAGCAGATTATTTATATTAAATAGCATTATTAGGAAATGGTAAAACTGGTATTAGTTTATAAGAAACAGTTTTACTTCGGCAGGACCTTCTTTGATAGACGACCATAGATCTGATTTTATGAATTTCAGAGATGTGACCTCTCTTAGAACCTATACAAATTTGTATAGGTTCTAAGAGAGGTGTCTAACAAGAGCGATCATATCTGTTTTACTTCTAAAATGGCTGTGTAGAAATCTCGTTTGTATTTTTTTAAAAATATATATATCTGAAAGCTCTCTGTTTGTTATTTTTGTTTACTTTGCCTTTTCAATATTATTCAAATATTTCTCAAAATCCAAATCATCATTGGAAGAGGATGATTGAGACTCAGTTGGAATGTCGGCAGATTTGAATACTACTAAGAGAGCTACTTGAGAACTACGTAATCAACAGAAAAATATTATTTTCAGAAAAACTAAATTATTTAATATTAAAATTAGTTACATTTTCGAGCATGTGGATTTAGCGTCATTTTTCGAAAATCACTTCTGTTTATGTAAATTTCTACCCAATAACTTACAAGCTCTGTATCTATTGGAATCCCCAGAAAGCTTAAACGTCAACGAATGGTTCAGAGAACGTAAAACTATAAAGTTTCTTAATGTGAGTTATTAGAAGCTAAGAACCAAGGTAATAAAGAGGTTAAGCAGAAACACGGTTAAGATTGTAGAAGATTTGCACTTTAATATGGTTCAGCGTTGAACCGATTTTTCTGAAAGAACTCCGTATAGCAAGTTTGCATAACTATTTTGATCGACTTGTCGTTTAAACATAAAATGTGGGCAAACACTTAGCACAACAACAAATAATTTTAACAGAAAATAAAATTCAACAGCAATTATTAGGCAGTTATACCGTCTTGAGACCTAGCGTCTTATATGTTGGACAACATTAGGAATAATTTTATCACTTAAAAAATAATATTTTAAAGTTTTTTGATGGCTTTACAAAGCGATTGTGTATGTGAACGCAAAATTTGATTAACACTTGTTGCCCGGAGTTTTTCACTAATAAAAATGAATGTCTGTGAGTGAGGAGTCCTTTATAGACTCCTAAACCATCCGACCGAAAGCTGCGAAACTTGTCATACAGATAGTTCAAAGAACAAAAAAGGTCACTTTCGACATTAGAGCATTCTACGACGAACCGTTTGAGCGGGATGAACGAAAAACAAATTGGAATTTTTTGATTGGTTGAGCGTTAGCCATTGCTTTAAATTTAAGAATTCAAATTTTCACATATTTTAAAGATAACATCAGTGATAATTGCTGGCTTATCTGATATTGCTAGCTACTTTATTATAAATATTTAATTATTTTATGTTCGCTATGTCGAATAAATTCAATGAACATTACGTGGTAGCACGCATGGTCTACGTCACCAAATTTATACTTTGTCTGATACCACGCGCTTTTATTTATATTAATTCTTTTAAACATGTTTTTTAAAAAATTACTTATTTACTTTTTAAATTGCTAATAATTAAAAATTAATTATTAGCAGTTTTAAAACCGATACTCTGGAATTATGTGTTCTACGGCTCCTCAAAAGGTATATGTACATGAGAAAATTACTTAATTGAGGTAAATTTTATTTATGATGAATTGGCCGAGAGAAATAGCATCATGTAAAGTGATGCTAAATACATTTTATTTTTATTCTAATGGTATGAATTACAAACAACGAGCTTTGCTTACTACAATAACGTAAAGCCACCGAAGATTAAAACGTATAAAATATTAAATGTTAAAAAAACTGAAATGATTTTAGCTATATTAATTAAAATCATTGGAAATCATTATATTAATTAAAATCATAAATGAAATTTTCAGAACGAAAAAAGAAGCTGTATCCGAATTATTTCATTACCAATTTATTAGAAGGTAGGACTAATACTTCTTTATTTTATTTACCACTGCCTAATTTGATATAAAAATCATGCAAACATACTAAAAACTTAGACGGATTAGTTATGTTAAGACAAAAGTGAAAGCAAAAACAGTTCTGTTACATTAAACATAGCCATATTGATGCAACCATTTTACGTTATTTTCTCTCATTCATTAATTCCCTTTAAAATGTCATTCACCTGGTTCTTATATCAAGCTTTTTAATTGTGTCGGTATATGCTTTTCAGTTTTGAGCAGGACTGCTCAGTACTGATTTGTTGATTCTTTTCTTTATTTTATTCATCTCGTGCGAAGAACGGGTATTCAGCTAGTAAAAAATAAAAATATTAGAGTTCAGAATTCCAGTCCAGGTAACTTTTCGAACATTTTTATGGTCTATAAATATCTTATTATTTGAATCTAGTGAATTTCGTTTTATGACCAAAAAGTGAAGAAATAAGCCACAAAAATATCGTACAATATGCAAAAAATACTAAAAATTAAAATTGTATCATAATAAAAAATAACTTAAAAAGGTAAAATATGTTTTATTAAGTGAATTAAAAAAATATTTTGTCGCATTTAGGACTTTATTTTCATGTTTTGTTTGTAAACATTCGCATTTTCTGCCGTTATTTAGACCTCGATGTCACCTGAGGGTAGCTAAAAATTTGCGCGAATGACACAAAATCAAACATGCCGGGAAAAAAAAAAACTTTAGATAGATAAAAGTGTAGCCAACTACTACAAAATTATAAAGAACGCTGTGAGTGGTAACAGTACTATCTCTTGTAACTATTTTGTTCTGTTACAGAAAGGCAACAGAACTATAACAAAGAGACAAAAACTCAAAGGATCATCTTCTGCGTCCTATCCCCTACTAAAAAAAATTAAATCAGGATGTTTATTAATAAGGAAAAAATGAATCGTTAAAAGTGTTTGCCGTATATAGTAGTGCAATCGAATTTAAGAAGTACGATCATACGATTCGAATTAACTTAACAATATGTCAACATAACAAGTTAGCATAACAATACTGACAATTTGAATGATGTTATGGTTCCACACGTTTTAAAAATTCGAACGGTGTAGTTTTCTTAAATAAAATATTAACTTTCGTAAAAGAAACCGTTCAAAATTTAAAACTCGCAGCGTGTTTAAAATCTAAAAGAAATATCTAAGTGCGTTTTAACCACTTTAATTCTGCTTCCCTCTGCTTTAATTACTTTAAATTCTGCTTCTCTCATAAAAACTTAAATCTCAATTTACGAATAAATCAGTCAACATCAATTCATTCGAAATCCACGTGGATGAGCTTCGATTAAACTGGGGGATGACTAAGGCTTGATTATTCACCCAACCCATCCCTGGAAGGTACAGTCATTGGCATGCTGGAGGAAGAACCCATAAAAAGTGGCCTTTAGATCCCCAAAACCATAAAATAGGATCTGTCTTTCATTGCCAAGTATCTTTACCACTTATCTCATCGAATATCTTTAGAAACGAAAAAAGGAGCCATTGCTGCGACATTGAGGAATGTAGAAAAATTCATACAAGTGTTTCTTCTCGGGTTTTGATAGGACATACAGCCAAGAAGAGTAGTTAATGATATTTAATTGTAAAAGAAATGATAGAAAATTGCTGGGATATTTTTTTTCTTATTTCAGTGTCGATGCATTAATTAAAGAAAGAAATGGTATTGAGTTGTCAAACTTATCTAAAGAAAAGATAATAGGGGTTTTTGTTTTGTTCGACACAAGTACAACACATATCGGATTTGTTCAGCTGTCTAATAACGTTAAATTGAAAAAACACACAAAACAATTTTTGGGAAAGCGTTTTTAGAAATTAATTTAGCAAAAATTAAGACTTCTAAATCTATTAGAGTCGGGATTATTAAAGGACAGGTTGTTTATTAAAAGGTTCCTCATTGTCCTTTTGAACTTTATTATGCTCAACTTTCAGATATAGATGGACAAAGAGAGACGGCGTTAAAAACTGAGGAAACAATATTTTTTACAGATTTCTTTTCTATGAAAACTGCACAAGGATTAAAGAAAAACTTTATGAAATGTATTAATAAATTGTATTTTTTTGTTTGAAAGTATATTTTTTAAAATTTATTTTATAACGGTAACTGAACTCCGTAGCCTTGTAATTTTGAACCTAATCCAGAAGACAAGGGAACTCCTGGATCATGTATTGGGAGAAATTTGCCTCCGCGGAGGACTTTTTGATGGAACTAATTCGCATTCGCGTTATATGGAGAGGAAATCCACTAGCACCTCCCACGGTTAGCCTGACGGTAAGGGGACTCTAACCCACGATCCGTCTACCACTGAAGATATTTTACGTCAGCACTGTGGTCGGTGCGAGCCGGATGCAGAACTCGTATAGCCCAGTAATCACTTGGATTCGAATCCGGTTCAGCTCATTGAAAGCCGAATGCTCTATCCCCTGAGCCACCTGTTTGAAAGTATATTATATTTTATAACCGTCGTTGAACAGCCGACCCAATTTCATGGGTTTACGACTACTAATGTTCAACTCATTAGCCTTGTAATTTTGAACTAATCCAGAAGACAAGGAAACTTCTGGATCAGTACCCCCAGAGGTATTGATGTGTTATGGGAACATGGAGGACTTTGAGACTCGACAGATTTAACGTGCATCAGTTACCATTTACTACACGGGGAGTCTTCGGTCAGCGAGGATCGAACCCACGACATCTTGGACATGGGCCCAGCACCCTACCGACCAGGCTATCCCGGCCTATTTGAAAGTATAGTTAAAGTTGGTCCCTTTATTAAAAAAAAAAAAAAAAGATTTCTACGTCCTGATGTTAAAAGAAGTTGCACATGTAGAGTTTTAACATTCGCGTAGCATCCCATATGCCCATGCTAGCTCAATAAAGAACCTAGATAATGTAACAGTGGTAAGATTTTGCACTTTCTCGTAGCGTCCAGCACGTTTATGTGCGCAAGCTCTGCGTTACAAAACGCTTTCGGTTTTTCTGCGAAACTTGCATGCATGCGCAACGTGAACTGCAGAATCTATTCATGTAAACATGAGTGATGTCACGAGAAAATGCAAAATATTTTTATTCTTACTAAGATAAAAAACGAGAGATTTCTAGACAGAGATCTCTGTAGTTCAGAAAAAAAAAAAAAAAAAAATCAAACGTGACATAATTTTAGGATGCACCCTCAATGAGGTAGCAGAACGATTTTTTTAAATATTTATTTATATTTATTGATTACAACCAAATTTTTTTCATTTATAGTTTGCTCCCAGCCTGCTGTTTATACACGGTGGCCAAACTGGTTAAAGGGATACATGTAAGTGACATAGTGTGGGTATTTCGATCCTGATTAGTTATTGAAACATGGCATTTGTTTACGTTAAAAACTGTTCCTTCCAATCTATTTCGAGTAAGCCAAGCATCAATTCTCTTGAATGATACATTCTATATTCTTACACAAAGATTATTTCACAAAGATTTCAATTCTTTTACTATATATTTCTTACTTACAACACAATGCCAGACATGAAGCCACGTAGAATATAAACAAATTATGCATCGAAGTTGCCAAAACAAAATTATATCGCGGTTACAATAAAATACATAAACAAATAATAAATCTAAGTTAAGTAAAATACGTAAAAGAGAACGAACTATATTTCAATAAATTCGATGTGTGATATGGCACTGTATTTAATTAACTTCACGTTAATTAACATTCTAACTTAATTGGGAGAAACTTAGCTCAACTTTAACACGCCATTTTGCTTATAAGCGATCAGCTGGTGCTGACGTCATAGGTCCTTACGAGTGTGGATATCCGTGGTCTTCTTCTTCTCGCAGTGCAAGCACCCAATTAACAGCAATATATTTTAGTACACAGGCTACATGTACAAAATTTAAAAGAAAAAAGAACAAATATTAAGATAATTGACTTTTAGAGAGGTTTCAATGAAAAACGCGAAATAAATATATTTTATTAGAGTAGGTAATTCTTTTTCTTTATCTCATCGCAGACAATTGAGAAGTCAAAAATATGTTAGAAATTTTGAAGCGTTTCGAACCATAATATCGTTCTAGTTTGAATTAACTTTGGTATTGAGTTAAGTTTAACCCTATTAAACTTTTGTAAGTTTGTTACACGATACTATGGTTTAATTTAATACTCTATAACAGGGGTTTCCAACTTACATGAGGTCGGGGGCCACAATTAAAAACACAAATCAAATGGCGGGCCGCAACTTTATCAAAATTTAGGACTCTTTCATGTTTGAAGGAACATTAAATATTACTGTCCGATTTTTACCAAGTTGCACAAAACAAAAGTACTATATTGTATTACAAATTAAAATAAGAAGTAGATTTTTAAAAATATTTAATTGCATATTAAAAAATTCGGGAGTCAATAATTTTAATGTGCATTTATATATTAAACAATTAATATGCAACAGATATCTAATTGTTAAGATATAAAACTTTAAAAAGGTCGGTATTAAAACTTACATAGTAGCACACAAAATGTTCAATGAGAAAATTGAGGTTTGTCTCCTCAATTTTCCGCAAAAAAATTACTACTAATATATTTTAGTTAGCGGGCATCAAAAAAAGGCTTCGCGGGCCGCCAGTTGGAAACCACTGCTCTATAAGCACTGCAGTGAATTTGCACTGCATTATGATACCAACGCTTAACCGTTTTTTCTGACAGTATAGCCTACAATATTGGAGAAGTAAATCAGTGTTTTAAAGGGAAAAAAAAAACATAATACTTTATGTTTTTTAGAAAACAGTAAAGACTCAAGAAGATGTTGAAACGAGAGAGTTTAAATTAGAGCTTGCGTCAGAAAACACACAAATGTGTCAACTTAAAAAATAAATCAAAAGATAAAACTTAACTCTGACGATACCTTATCCGAAATAAATAGGGCATAAAGTATTTAATCTAAACTTAAAGGTCCACCGATGAAAAGTATCTCCAATTTATCTTGATAATTCTGACATATTAGATATTTCTCACTTAAGCATTCAGAACCACAACTTGCTTTCTCTCATTTTGCAAAAGGGTAAAAAAAAAAAAAAAGCAATAGTAAGCTTGATGAAGTTCATAGTAAATCTTTCAACGTACTAGACAAACAATACGAAAAGTATGTTTAATATTCTTAAACACATTAATCTTAATTTTTTTTCTTCTTCTCATTAACAATTGCTGCACATTGGTAACATTAGATAACGAGAAGAATTTTTTTAATAAAATGTTTGCAAAGAGAAATAATATTTTAAATCATTGAACAAATATTTTCAATTTATAATCGACCCAAGGGAACAAACATTTCCCCCCTTGGTGGAATGTGGCGCTCAATTCGACAACAAAGAACACTACTCTTTGTCCACCACTGCTTTTAATTGATATTTAAACAAAATAAATTTAACAAGATTTTTTTGTTAATTACTAGGGGAATTTGTTATTACTACTTTTCGCTACCTCTCACCAACCTTGATGATGGCTACGCAATAATAGTTGTTTCTTGGCATAATGAACATTTAATTGTAAAAGTTGAAATTATTCACTTAAAATGTATGAACTAAAAAGAATTATTTTGCTTACGTTTGTGTCCCCACTTTCCACGTCCAAATATTTCTCTTATGTTTTTATTAGGATTTAGAAGTGAACATAAGTAATTTTTCTATGTTATCATTTTTGTTGATATAACATTTAAAATTAAAAGTACATTGTTATAGCAAATTTCGTGAGTTCACAATCGTATTGTAATATTTTCGCTTACCAAACTGACGAATATAATACAATTTTTGCATGCATGACATTGTGCATGAAACTAATCGTTAAATTCTAAATCCTTTAACGAATTTCTTTATCTGTCATTTTTAATAGCATAGTAATGCAGCTTACACGAAAAATAATAATTGTAAGACGGTTAATAAGATTAGACACCGATTTAAATAACTTTATCTTAAAATGTAGCGTAGAATTAATTACGTTATAATAAAAAAATAAAAAAACAATTATCTTAGTTTTAAAACAAAATCAAAAGAGTAATAATAGCAGTACAGGTAAATTCCTTTAAATTAGGGATACAAAAAAATATTTAGAGGAAAAATACCTTTATGACTTTTATTAATTTTACGCTAATGACAACCAAAACAATATGGAAACCTATGTGGGAAAACTGGATGCTATCATGTGATTTTCCGGACAATAAAAATCCATATTAGACCTTTATGTTTTTATGTTATATGGAGATTTTTATTAGGGTCAGCAAAGTTTTTGACACAATAGTAAAATTCACGGTAAGAAAAAAACTAACAAAAACTCACTATTTAATACTGTTTTATAATATCAAAAAAGTTTCTGCCCAAAGTTAGATTTTATGGTAGTTTCATTTAAGCATTACTATATGATAGAGCAATAAGCAATACTCTATGTAAATCAGAAATTAACAACTAATTGGTTAAACTATTATTAAATATGGACCTGTATTTTTAAAATATCTAAATATATAATTAAGTGATGATCGTTTCGTCATGGACAAACAAACTCCATGAATAAACAATACATTCAATTAACAGCCACAGATAAGTTGAGTTGTCATTAGCTGGGTAATAAAATTTATTGATGAAACTATAATCATTTGATGTTCTGTTAAATATATAGATTTGCACATGCTGTAATTAGTATTTTCGGTTATTTTAAATTTTGTTTACTTGTGGAACTTAAAAGTGGTTATTTGTTTATCAGGTGGTCATATTTAGATTAAAAAGATCATCTTTTCGAAAAGATGGTACTTCATACTAAATTAAATGCATGACATTAAAACCGATGTAAACAAAATTTCTAAACCAAGGTCAAATTCATTGATTATGTAGCAGAACATCATTTGTTTTAAATATTTTTATTTTATTTGTAGAACTCTCCTTATTATTACTATTATTTTGAACTGTTGTTACGTAAATTCAGGTGAAAAACATGTGTTTTGAGAGACTGGAGAAAGCTTAACGCTGTTCTTCGAAGCTCTGTCGCCAAGGAAAATAAAAAAAAAGCCATTACTGCCTTACAAGTGAAGCATTGCGATGATTTTAAACTATATATATAATCTTGCCATGAAGAATTATCTGGGCTTTAGGCAAATAACTTAAATATTTTAAAAGTTATTTAACTTTTTTAAAAATCGCCAATTGGGCGACATTTTTCCACCTAGGACGAAAATATTATAATCACTGCCTTATTCTCAGCTTTGGCAATTTTTTATGAGCTAGGTAATGCATAATTGGAATAAGTTTTTAAATATTAAAAAATTAGACCACCAACGCTCTTCATTTTCACAAAACTGTAACTTTTCTCCATATTGACGTTTTGCGCCATTTTCAAAATAAGCGTAGATAGGCTAAACTTGACCTAACAGTCATGAGTAACAGTTGCTAACTCACAGCAGTTATAAAAATAGCATATTATTTGCAAGAAAGCATCATTTCATATTACGGCGGAGCCTTCGTAAAACAGCGTTAAGTGATTTAAGGACAATGAAAACTTTATATGAATATAATGAAAACTTTTTTTTTTAATGCTTGAATTTATTAAATTCGCTGCGTCAACACAGTAGCATTATTTTAAAAATTCTTACTATGCATAAAAATCAAATGGCATCATCACAAAGAGTCAATGAAAAGACTTTAAAGTGGCTTCATGTGATCATATGATCAATGAATATCATGACAATTATTTAAATTATAACTTATCAGTGATAAGTTATCACTAGAGCCCGGATTTTGATGACCTAAAAAATCTCAATTAATGCCCTTAAAAAGTGCAAAAAATGCCCTTAAAAAATGCCCTTTTTAATAATGCCTTATGACATGACTTAAATAAAGTAAAAATATTGAACTAAAACAATTTTTTACTCTTTAAAATTATTATGAGTCATTTCAAAAAATATAAAGCAATGCAATACTTGTTCTACGTTCATTAAAGTTTGAAAAATATGTTTTATACCCTAAAGTAACAAAAAAATAAATAAATAAATAAATAAATATATAAATAAATAAATAAATATATAAAAAAGGAAAATATATTGACTCCAAAACATTTTCATTTTGTATAGAAACTTTAATGAATATAACAACTTCCATCTCATAATATTACTAAATATCAGAATTACATTGGATTATTAATTTTCTTTTTAATATTTTGAAATGTAAACGAGCGTCTCTTGTCTGAAAGTTAATTTTTATACTTGAAGAAGCTTCTTTCAACGTCTACTGATGTTATTGGTGCGTACTTGAAAAAGACGGCCGCACTTACTGACAATTCTTCTTCAATTTGAAAAGATGTTGCTTCACCTGTTAATATCCTAAAGATTTCCTTCATTGTTTGGAAGCCAGTGTTCTTCTCCAAAACTTTGTTCAATTTAGCTGCTACACTTTTGAAAGCCAGTGTAATAATGAAAAATGATAAAAAATAATAAAAATTGGAAAAAATTAACAAAAAATTTAAAAAATGCAAAATATGCCCCAAAATTTAAAGAAAAATGCCCTATAAATCTAAAAAAATGCTCTAAAGGACAAAAAATGTCCAAAAATGCAAAAAAATGCAAATGTCATCAAAATCCGGTCCTTAGTTATAACCAACAAAATTTAACGCATTTCAATGTTAAAAGTCTATGATTGATTTATTGAACTGTTGATTTGATTGAATTATTTTATTAATAAATGATTTATTAACAAGTTCTTTTCATTCTTAAAACCCGAAATCAAATTTGCTTACCTAAGATGAAAATTTGAATAAAAAAGATTTGCAATTGAATTTAACGTATCATTTATGATAGTTTCCTGTATTAGAGAATCTGAAAATAAGATTTTATATATGTATAAGTGAGATATAAGCCAGCCCCGTTTTTTTTAAATAAATCAATCATTTTCTTAATAAAACAATTTTTAAATTTAGATTTTATTTTAATTTAGAATATTTTTAAATATATTTATCGTGGTATTTTTTAATGAAATGATGATCATTAAAAATTTATCTATTTCACATAGTGGGAATTGCAAAATTTGTTTTTAAAAATGCAATCCCGCATTTTTAATATTTTGGTTTTTATTCAACAAATGTTGAACTAAAAATGAATAATAAAACTCTTTTATAATGCTTCAGACATTGTGGTATTCTATATTTACAATTATCGATAATTAACGAATATTTGATAATTATCGTTGGAAATTATATTCAGGATACATTGCTATTTTTTTTTATTTATTTATTTATTTTTTTTTTAAATCGTTAACGGTATTGTATATATCAAAAATAATAAATGATGGGTATTATCGATTTTTAACTCATATAATTAAACGGGAAAAATATTTTAAAATATCGGTAAAAATTCAGCACAGTCATTTTTAATAATTTGGGTTGAACTAAATAAGTAAATAATCGAGCATAATTAAAATAAATAATCTAATACTTTTCTTCAATAACATCTTTAAAATTTGAGTCTCAAGAAATTAAATTAGGTATCGATGTAACATTTTAGTAAATTGTGGTGCTGCCATCTATGTCTAAAACTATGTCCAAACAAAACCTTTCCTTCTTTTCGTTTTCTTTTCTCTTTAAATTTTCACACATGAACAATTCTAATAAATTTATACAAATTTAACCCTAGTAATTTTTTAGAATAGAAACTAAAACGATATAGGTAGCATATAAAATTACTAACCTGGTAGTAGTTTTTCTTATAATAATCCCAATAGAACTAAACTTTCATAACAATGAAATAAGGAGTATTTGGTTCAAACTTACCTGAAAAAGAAATAAAATAATTAAAAATGATGTTTAGGATGCTTAAAATGTTTTTTTAAAATAAGCACAGAGTTAACAAGCAGAGCAAGCAGAGTGAAAATAAGCATTTTTAGAATATAAAATTTTTGTCAAATAGAACAATTGAGAACATAACATATTACGATCAAAATATGGATTTTACTATACTTTAAAAATTTACTGTTTAGTTGAAATATAATTTTTTTCGAATTTTTTTCACACATTTAATAAGCACAGTTTGAAATGAAAAGTTATATCTTTAAGTCTTAAATATGCTAATAACTGTCAAAATCTAAATTTTGTTTCGGAATTTTTACTAAAATGACAAGCCTTGTACACATAACACTAAACGTTATGAATATGATCTAATAAAATTAATAAATATCTGTTTAGTAATGACTGAACATTTTTAAAACACCAAAACAAGATTTAAAAATTTGTAGATTTTTCTATGCCACATTAAGAAAAATTTGCATATCTCTAAAAATTTACAATAATAATCAATACAAAAATACTTTTTCATGAAAAAATAAATTGCTGGTTTAAATTTTAAGTTGCAACATTTTATTTCATTATATTCAGTAGTTTTATAATAAACTTTGCGGCATAAATTTTGAGAAAAATCAATAAAAATGGTAGTTTCAAAAAATTTTAAAACTTATTCCAAATGTAAATATCTTACTTCGTAGATAAATCTGTTTATTTAAAGAGTAAGAAAAAAAAGAAAATTTAAAAAAAAAAATGTAACATTTAAAGAAGTGTGTGAAAAATTATTTTGAAAAGTATATATCTTTTGCTTAAAAATAAAAGGTAATCTGTTTGAAAGTAAAAATATAATAGATAAAAAGAACATTATTATATTTCTATAACAAGTAATAACAAGAACATTATTAAATTTCCGCGTAAAACTATAAAATAATTTTGTAATATTATGACACTAGATGGCGACACGATATAATTTTTTTAAAAATCAGGCCATGTTAATTGAAAAAACCTTACAGTACAATGAAAAATCGTTTAAAATATTTAATTTTCATTCGATTTCGATTCTTTTAATATACACATGATTTTCTAAAATTACTATAAAACCTTTTCATAACATTTCATTTAGGATATTATTAATTCATAGTCAAAATTTATTTGCTGAGGAATGATGCTATTCTTAAGTTTAAAATAAATAAATAAATTTAAAAAAAAAAGGGGGGGGAGGACGCTTAAAAGAAATAATATTAAATATTCTACCAGAAATTGCTTTTCTTTTAATTTTAAAAACCATAACAAATTCGCAAGCTCCTGGTAACTCAAAACACAAAAAGTTGAAAAAAGGCAAATATTATTTTGGCTAAGGAACCGATATGAAAATCTTCCGCCTAAGACAACTGCCTTAATAATATTATTTTTTTTAATACTAATTTATCATGCATGAATAAACAGACATAAAATTATTCTTCCATACCTTGCGAAGAGAAAAACTACCTCCAAGTGTAAATAACATAATAACAATGTGATAAATAAATAAAAGAAAGTTATATATTCTCAATGAAAACTATTTATAAGGTCTGTCATTGAAGAAAAAAAAATTTATGTCAAAAATAATGTTAAAATAATTCACGTCCAACTTATATCATTTTAGAACGTCACTAAAAAGAGACTATCAGCAGGATAAATATCAAATTATTGTTGTTTTTTTCCAAAAAAAGAAAGAAAAACGGTTTTAAGATAAGAGTTATTTACACATATGAAATCATTCCTCGCCACTTTATCAAGTCAATGAAGTTCAATTGGAGTATTTTTTTAGCAAAATTAAATTGCCAGGTTCCGCAATTATATTTCGACATTTTTTGATAGTAATAATATTAATGAACTAAACATTATATACGGTGAGCTAAAAATTAAACGGACTAACCTGAATAACTTTTGATCTAATGATCGAATCTTCTCTTAATATATGCTAACAAATTAGGGCAGACTATGTTTTAAGTTACGAAATCAGACACAAAAACGTATTTCTCTGAGTAAACATACCTTTTCTTCGACCGATTCGGATTTCTTATCGTCAAATTATAGGGGTAGCCGCAATCTGGGAAATATGGTCCCCATAGTTCGGTCAGGAAGGAGAGCGGTTCGAAGTTTGGACCCCTTAATAATAATTTAACTTATTGCATATTTTGCCTTAGAACTTCGCAGGCGAATCGGAAAACTTTAGCACACAATTGTAAAATTCGCTTATTCAAAAATAATTCCATGCAAAAAACTTTTTAGTAAATATTTATTATTCTTCATTATTCAAATTGATAATCGAAGAAAAATTTTGAATTGTAAGGTATATAATTTTTACATCACTTTAAAAAAATATAATCTTACATGGCAGAATATAAAATGCGAGCGACATCGGTAAAATATTTCTGAGAAATCGAATTTTAAAAATAGTCTCTTTTTCTTTTAAAATCCGGTTTCAGGAACTATTCGCCCGATTTTGCTCAAATGTTGTATTATTGCCATGTAAAAATACATTCTTTAAAATGGTTCAAAAAACTGTGTACCTTACAATTCTCAACTTTTTCGACTGCTATTAAATAAAATAATAAATATTTACTAAAAGTCAATTTTTTGCATGGAAACATCATCGGATAAACAAATTTTATAGTTGTGTGCAAAAATTTTGAAATTCGCCTAAAATGTTCTTGAGTTATGGCGAAATACATAAAAAGCAAAATTAATACATTAATGAATCATTAATATTTAAGGTAACATGAAACTTAGGACTGGTTTCCGGACCACACTATTGGGACGACCATGAGCCGCGATGGCTCAGGGGATAGAGCATTCGCCTTCCAATGCGGCGAACAGGGTTCGAATCCCAGTCGATACGAATTCCGCATCCGGCTTGTACTGACACTGACCAGAGCTGACGAGAAATATCCTCAGTGGTAGACGGATCACGTGTTAGAGTCCCCCTGCCGTCAGGCTAACCATGTGAGGTTCTCGTGGTCCCCCTCTCCATGTAACGCAAATGCGGGTTAGCTCCATCAAAAAGTCCTCCAAAATTTCTCCTAATACTCGATCCAGGAGTTCCCTTGTCTTTTGGATTGGGTTCAAAATTACAAGGCTACGTAGTTGAACATTAGTAGTCGCAAAAATATAAAATTGTGTCGGCTTTTAAACGTCGGTTATAATTATAATATTGGGACGACTATATTTCCCAGATTGTGACTACCCCTTATATTTTATAAGAAAACTGAATTCGTCGGAAAAAAAAGTTTTGAAATTTACTGAAAAAAAGTTTTTGTGTCTGGTTTCGAAACATAAAATAGTGCCTGCACTAATTAATTAAAATATTTGAGGTCACCACCCTCGAACCATTGACATAGAACGCGAAGATCCGATCATTAAATCAAAAGTCTTCGTGGAAATAATGGTGTTTTTCAAGAAAAAATACTCTCCTGAAAACATCTAAAATGTGTATGATAATATTATGAATGAGTATTATAATATAATATGCAAAATATGTATTATAATGTAATGTGCAAAATGTATATTATAATATTCCCGAATCCTTCATTTATATCGATTAGATCAGATGAATATTTTATAAAAAAAAAAGTTATATTACAAAGATCAATGATCTTAATTAGAATGATCTGAATATGTAGATCAAATTATTCAATGTATTTCAAAATCATCCTATTATATTAAAACATGTAAAATTTGTGTCTACAAATTTAATATTAAAAACTACATTAATTTATTTATCAACAATGGATTTTGCAAGCAAGAAGGCTGCGTTTTGCATCTGGTTTAAAATTACAATTTATTGAAATTAAAATTACGGGATTGAATATTAAAACTTATTTTTATCATAATTTATTTATTTCGCATTTTGATCCGTAGTGTAATCAAACCTACAGCTTGGCGAAAAGAGGGTTTGATACATCTAACTTACACTTTTAATGCTTCTTAACAATAAACCCAAACAAATCTCAAGAACAATTGCTTCTTCTAGCTTTCAGAACAAAATTCGAGGGCCATACCCTTTGTATTTTTAGAAACAAAGGTGTTTGTCCTTGTATAACAAAACAAAATTCGAAAGGTACGTTAATTACAAGCAATGAAGATAGACGAGAAAAAGTTGTTGTGGAGGTCAAAGCGTCAAATTGAAACAGGAAGAGAACGATTTCTTAACTGGCCCAAGATATGAGTTTCAATTGAAGAAAGAACAAAAAAATTTGACAAGAAGTCATATTCTGAACAGAGGGGATGGGCCTCTCGGCGAGAATAAGTTCAATGGCACTCCCTTAGATGTTTCCAAAAATATATCAGTGTTTAATGGTGTAATTTATGAATTTATGATCCATTTACTGCCTGCTGCTAAAAAAGTAATGATTTCGCAACGAAATACCGAGAGATCGTGAAATCACGGAGCAATTTTTATTTTCTGGGAAAATAAAATGTGATGTATGAAAGAAAATGTTAGGCCATGAATCGAAGATGCACAAATCATGGTCAGCATGCAACCATTTATTGGTATTCTGAATATGTTAAGGTATTCTATAAATATGTGCAGTTTATTAAAAATGTTTAAAGGTTAAAAAATAAAATAAATAAATAATGTTTAAAGTAATCTAACCCCATATTTGCATCTCTAAACGATATTCAACTGGATTTAAACTAATAAAAAACGTTTCTTTTTAATCAGCATTTTTTATTTCTTCATTTTGAATTTTTAGTAGTTAAACTTTTTGATCAATTATTCTTTTATAATTAATTTATCTTTTTATAATTTATTTATCTATTTATAATTGCAAATATTTCGTAGTTACTACTGATAAAAAAACTATGTTTGATTTTCAGCTCAAGTGGTACGTAGAAAATATTAGATATTTTAATACACGGAGGAGAAAAGATTGTAATAGTATCTCTGTAAGCGCTATATATATATATATATATATATATATATATATATATATATATATTATTTTTTTTTTTTTTTTAAAAAAAACTTCTTAATCATCTTACCTACAAAACGAAAAGAGAAAGCGAATTACATTTACGCAATTTTTTTTCTCCAAAATGGGGATAAATTTTATAAACAGTCTATGTTCAAAAGAGAAAAACTAGAGTCTAAGTCTAGTTAACAATAGAGAGATTTCGCATCCTCCCGTAGCATTCCGCACGCTCCCGTGCTGCACAAATTCCAAGAACTAGTAGAGAACCAAGGTTGTTTTCTGGTTAATGCTGTGCGTAAATTTTACGTTATAGGCTTCTGTGCCACATACAAAGAACAAGCGCTCATTCTATAATTGAAGCGATGAGTGAATAAATGTTCTAAGTGACATTTTAGAGAATTGGCTTCGAAGAGATTATGTATTGCTTTTATTCCTGGTGCTGAAGTCAACAATTGGCGAGATCTGCACTACTCTAAAACTACGAAGATACTTTTTAACACTAATTTAAATTGTTAGCATCATAGCAGTCGCATTCTTTGGCGTTTTCATATGATGCATGAGAGGCTTTTGAAGGTTATTCATCGTAGCCAAATGCATTTTGAACCATCTTCCACTCACAAATTCTCAAAATTTCGCATTAGTGATTTTATTCACCGAGATCTGCCAAATTTATAGATTCGACGAAATAAATTAATGTTGTACGGTTAAACAAACTTAAATCCTTACTTTTTCTTCTTTTTTTTTCTAAAAATGGCACAATGTTCTATGTTCTTGACTTCTTTTTCCTTCGCGTACGAGAATTACACAAGTATTCGAAATTTACAAGGAGCATAAAACCGTCAAGACAATTCAAGAAAATAAAATAAAAATTACGAGACTTAATTATAAAATAATATAGCCAGTTTGGACGGTTCTTAAAACCATAATGAAATAAATGCCTTTAAAAAATGAAATACATCGATATATTTTTTAACAGCCTTTATTGCTCTTAATTAAATATTGCCTAAAGGTAACAACGCACGCAATTTATAGAAATATTAACTTATGATCTGGCAATAGACCCGGTTTTTTACGCATCATATCCTGACCCTAGTCGAGACACCGAAAAACATGCATTTAAGATAAGGATGCTGTCTTCTCCCAGTGCTTCGGTTAAAAGCCAATCAATGATAAAAGAAAAGTTGTTGAGAGGCTTTTTGATCTGCAAAAGGAGGCAAGAATCAAAAGAGGTCGGCGCCAACAAAAATGGTCGATAAAAGAAAGAGACAGTCGGACGGCCTTTAACTTGGGGGTTTCACATAAAATTCTTGAAGAGCTCTTTGCAATTTACCGCTAATGTAGAAACACAAAAGAATTCAGAAAAGGCATAGGGCACTAGCGAATAAGAGATAAATAAGATATTACAAAATTTAAAAATCAATAGTTCTTCACTGCTTCTATTAGAATTCCATCTAGGTTTGAATGAACTGAAACACATGAAATATACTTTTATTATTATTATTTTATTTATTCGAATTTTAAGAAATATGCTAATTACACTCTTAGTATTTAAACCCCCAATCGTTTTAGTAAACTAATATTTTTGTCATACTGATAGTTTGACATAACTTTCCAAAATAAATAAAAGAAAAAATAAATCGGTTTTTTAAGTTTAAGCGGAAGATTAAAGAGTTTAAAAATTTTAAGAATTTGGAATAATCTTTTTTTTTTTTTTTAATGCTTAAAAACTTAATAGGTGCATTAATACCTATTTGATGAAAAATGATTAAATGAAAGGCTTGTGAGTAAGAAAAATACCTATAATCGAAATTGGAATTATTGTGTTCAGAATACTTAAAACCGTTGTTCTGGAATCTCAAGTCGGCCCTAATTACTCTGACCAATTAACATTAAATTAAAATAGCATATTTAAAATATTATTATTATTTCCAGAGGTTTGTATGGTTGTTTTCATTTTATTGCATTTTTTCCTATTCCTTATTTTTGGCTATTAAAAAAAAAGAAGGGGGGGGGGGGTGCGTCATTCTATTAAAGATTAGCATATTAAAAATTTAAAAAAAAACCCCTACGGTTTTTGGTATTTCTGTAACTTTTTTTTTTTATAGATAATAAAAAAAAAAATAAATAAATAAATAAATAAATAAATTTAGCTTAATTTGAAAAATTTTACTGGTCCAGCCTGCAAAAATTATTTTTGTAGAAACTCTTCACAACCGTTTATTAGAAACAAAATTATTTTTATAGTTGACATGTTGTATAAGGAAAGACCCTTTTCAGAATTATGATTTTTTCCATTATCTCGTTGAAAATATTCTCAAAGTATATTTATTTTTTTCATTGCCAGAAAGTACAATTTGCTGTAAGAACTGTGGTTCCCAAAAGATGTTCCTAAGAATTCAAGGGTTTCGTGGCAGGGTCATTGAGACTTCGAGAGTTCTGAATTTTTTTTTCACCCAGCTATGATTTCTGAAAGCTGCATTTATATTGAAATAATTCAATATCAATAATTCATTGTTTGCTTAATATTTCGGTCATTTTTAAGATAATATTTGAACTAATTGCCAATGGAAAAAATTAAAATTATACGTTTATTCTGATAACAATGCTTTGAATATTATATGATGAGAACATGCATTTATAAAAAATGATATGTCTGGAAGGGTTATTGGTCAGTAAGCATAAGTTGTCTGCAAAATCAAGGTCAGAAAGATATTCAGCATAGTTCCATCTTATACCCCCTTTTATTCTATGATACTCTCTTCATAATTCAGTCAATACCAATTAAAAAGATTGTTGGAGAAAGTATACAACCCTGTCTAACACCAGAAAAATGCAATAATGATCAGTCGATTCTACTTTTTAGTTTGATGCTCTTTCCTCACAATCTTTTTTTTTTTTTTTCCCTACCTATCAATGTTGCAAACTACAAGTGTACAAGTAACTATAATTTAACTCAATGGATTTAAAATAAGAAAAGTAAACTATAAAGAGAATATTTTATACAATATGTTCTAAACGGACTCCATCTGTCATCATTATATTTCAGCTGAGATTCATGTACCGAAACGGATCACGAAATTCCACTTAAATTTTATTCCCAGGTTTCTTATGCTGCTTCAGAAACAAAAGTTAGGGCTACAATAGCGCCACTTAAGGATCCAATAAAAACAGAGAAAAAACACAAATATATTTCGCAAGGGAAAGAATTTTTTTAAAAATGTATTGTAAATCGGAGTAGAGGGATTTAATACTTTTTTAAAGGCTTATTTTTTTGTGTTAAATTTCAACATAGAATTTTAAATATTTTACTAAATATATCCGTACAATTCTTTTTTAATGTAATAAATACAACTTCATTCTAAATAACTAAAGAAAATTTAAAAAAAACAAAAATGGTTTTCTGAGGCATAAACTGTAAGGTAACTTTGTGCTTTACATTATGTAACCTAAAAAAATGGACTAGATTTTATTTTAGTATATAATAAAAATTCTTGGAATACTGATACAATATATTTCAAAATATCGTAAAATATTTACTTTTCAATGACTAAATTCTTTTAAAAAAATTATTCGGGAAAGAAAAAAATTACGATATAACCGAATTAAATTTATTATTAAAATTACGAGTAATCACATCCTTATTATTTAATTATGCAATTAATAATACATTATTAATTTATTTCTGTTAATAATTTAATTCTATTTATTAATTTAATTCTATTTATTATTTATTTTATTTATTATTAATTTTATTTATTATTAATTTCATTCTGTTATTGGTATTTATTATATTGTTATTCTTCATAATGAAATATTAAAATGAACATCGAACAAATTATAAGAAATTTTGTTAGGGAGTATGATCTTTTATTTTTTCTTTTCTCATTTTATTTGATTCCTCTCTTACCAGACGACGTCAGGTGATTCGAGTATGTCCAATATAATTCCCTTTCTTGGTCTTAGCTTAAGAACTGGCTCCTTTTCACTATCATCACTATTCTACGACCACTTAGTAAGATCTTTTCCAACGGCAACTATTCACCTCATTATGGTGGTAGCAAATCTGAACCTCATTATAGTTCAATACGCTCAAAAATTTATACTGGTATATGCTATAACCCAACGGTTCCCAAATGATGTTCCGTGGAACCATAGGGTTCCGTAAAAGGGCAAAAGTGGTTTTCTAAGAGTTAGAACTTTTTTAAACCAGTAATACATTTTGAAACCTATATTTATACTAAGATCCAATCAATATTTCATTATTTAATAATTTAATAGTATTTATGAAATTATTTAAAGTAAAATGCCAACGAAAAGAAATGGAAAATCTCTTTTTTATAAAAAAAATATAACTTTTCTAATAACAATATCTTGAAAAAGACATGCATTTATGAAAAATTGCATTAGTATTTCCTAACGTGTTTTTCAAATCTAAATAAAATAACTGAATTCGTTAATAAAGAAATATATGTTCCCTGGTAACCATTCTCAACGTTCATAACAACTCTTTATAGCTTTCATTTCAACGAAAACTTTTAGCTTTTTGCACAGCTTATGTTTATGCACAAAAATCAAATTCTGAACTAAACTAACTTCGGGTGTGCAAATTGAACCGTCGAATATAAAACCTAACTTAAAATGGTTAAGTTATCTTCTTATAATTTATTGTCATTTGTATATTCTAAAATTTTCTTTTCAGTATTTGAAACTTCGTGGCTTACTCTAGGTGTGTCTGAACTCGCTTTTTCTACAATTGAAATTAGCGATCAAGGAAAAAGAGAATTTGCGAGGAAAATTTTCTTCCGCTGAATGGCGTCTTCTTAAGAATATTATTAAATGAAGAAAACTTCTTTTATAACATCAGGGTTCCACCGAGAGAGGGTCGTTCATTTGGGGTTAAATAGCCGAAAAAAATTGGAAACCCCTGCTATAAACCACCAAGACGGTTTTTATGTTTGTAAACAAATAACAAATGAACATTAAAAAAAAAAAAAAAAAAATCAAATGAACCATCTGCTAGAATGGAGGTCAATTCAAAAACGTTCTAACTTTACTCTATATCAATAAAAAAGCTGCGGTAATGAAACACAAAACTCATGACAGAAGCAATCATCGTTCTCACGTCTTTTATCCCACCGAAAACAAACAATGAAGTCATTTGTCGTTTAAACCAGATTAGTCAACAAGTTACCAAGTGATAAATTCGCGACAGTCACAAACAACACAAGACTGTTTCTTCAAATGAAAGAGAGGGGGGGAAAAAAGCAACCTACAGGAACTGAGCTGGCGAAACATAATAAAAAGATCCCCAAAGCACTGAAGTAGACTCACCAACCTTTACTGAAGCGTGGGAGTTTCCAAAAATAAAGTCCACTAGAGAAGTGGAAACTTTTCAGAAAAACTTTCATTTTCAGTTTCCTTTCTTCTGAAGTTGAAGTGCGTGTTACATCCCCCCTTTCGTAGCCGTAACCAATTACCGAAATTGGCGGAACGGTAAAACAGTCGTCTCTAAATGACGGGAAAACATACCGACAGGAGGTGGCGGCTGCGGTAAATATTTAAGAAAGCGTCGCTCCCTTTGACCGTTTTTTTCTTCCGTTTCTTGATACAGGTACTACTTGTCATAAATTGTAAACTAGCGTGCAAAAGTTTTCGGTCAACCGGTAGAAGGCATTTTTGCAAGCCTGAGTGTTTTTTTTTTTTTTTTTTTTTTTATATATTTATTTTTTTTATATACATACCAAGCCATACCATGGGAGAAACTTTTCGTCGAAAATTCTCTTTTTCCTTCATAACTACAGTGGAGCATCATTTATACGACGTTTACATTTATACGACGTTTTAGTGTGGTCCCAATTCATTCCTATTCATTTTAATGTAAAAATATATCGTTTATACGTCGGTTTTCAGATTTTGTTTATGTTTATTTTACTTTTATTCCTCACACTAAGCACGGGTCTTTTCTATCATCTAATGCCGAATCGGACTTTAGCTTATAAAGGCAAAAAATGTAAAGGAGGCAAAAAATAAAAAATAAATAAAAAAAAAGAAAAGAAAAAAAAATCGCCTTACTGTGCTGTTTTGTGTAAACTCTGATGGAAGTGAAAAGATCACTCCTTTAGTGGTAGGAAAATCAAAAAATCCCAGATGTCTAAAGCATATCAAAACGCTTCCGCTGGATTATAACGCTAATGAGAATGCGTGGAAGACGACCGAAATTTTTAATAGTTATCTTACAAAACTAGACATATGTTATGAAGAGGCAAAAACTCACATCAATCCTCACATCAAAGAATAAAATTTTTTATGTAAACTTAAGGTAAAATGATTAAAGTGAAAAAAAAAAAAAAAAAAAAACATATTTGGAGTATTCAAAAAATAAAATAATAATAATAAGTAAATAAATAAAACGTACATTCAAACTGCTTACTGTAATTTTTCTTTTTTTTTTATGGTTGTTTGTTTTGCTTTGTCTAATTTAGAAATTTATGTAAATCAACACGTTAAACATTAAGTTTAACTGAAAACAGAGTTAGTTTCTAGTTTTGGAAGTAAAAATCGATAATACGACGTTATCGTTTATACGACGTTCTTCAGTGGTCCCTTCGGCGTCGTATAACTACTAATTTAAAATTTAAAGTATAAAAGATATAAGTTCAGGCAAACCAGAGTAAGCCATGAAGTTTATTATCGGATCTTCTCATAATTTATTTTCATTTTAATTTCATTTCAAATTATTGGATCTTCTCATAATTTATTTTCCTTTTAATTTCATTTCAAATTATTGGATCTTCTCATAATTCATTTTAATTTCATTTCAAATCATTGGATCTTCTCATAATTCATTTTTATTTAAATTTCATTTCAAATTATTGGATCTTCTCATAATTGATTTTCATTTCAATTTCATTTCAAATTATTGGATCTTCTCATAATTCATTTTAATTTCATTTCAAATTATTGGATCTTCCCATAATTTATTTTCATTTTAGTTTTAAAAACATTTTTTTTTTCCAGTATTTGATACTTCAAGGTTTAATCCATGTTTGTCTGAACTCACTTTTTTCTATACTTTAAATTAGTCATAATGGTGAGAAAAAAAATTGTGACGAAAAGTTTCTCTCGTGGTATGGCGAGCCAACGTTATCTGTTATACTTGATTTCGGAATTTTTGATCTTCTTAAAATAAGAAGAACACATCATCATTTTAAAATTTAACCGTATTTCCAAAAGATCAATTTTTTCACATTGAAACGAAAAAAAAGGAATAACATTAATTTATTTTTTAAGAATATTATGATACTAACATGCTGTTTTCAAAGGTAAATCAATTAAATTTTTATTGTCTAGTCAAAGAAATTATATAGCAAATTAAATTTGTATATACTTGGTTTTTCAGTTAATGATTCCGGAATTAGAATTAGATTCATTTATAATTCTTAAGCTACTTATGAAATAAAAACGCTATTTTCACATCGTTTAAATATTATTTTTCCACCGAATCCAATTCTTATAGGCTACAAGAATTAGTAAAAGTAATAAATTTTAAATATAAAAAAAGCATTACATAATTAATTATTTATTATAAATATAATAGAGAATTAAAGCTTCTGCAATATTGACATATACCCGCATCATCATATAAAATGATAAATTTAGTTTTTCATACCAACACAGTCAACTTCTTAACATCTTTTGGTATGTTTTAATTTTAGTTTAAGTTTATATAGAATAGAAATGAAATTATTTATTTAAAACAAAAACTAATTTTAAATATTATTTAAAATTATTTTATTTAATTAACAACAGTTCTGTGGTCTTAGTCAGATGTGTAGACAAACCCATGACCATCTCAGACAAATCCCTGACTAGTTAGTGACCATCAACGCATGTTTATAAAGTGAATGTTATATCCACAATAATCGCTTGAATTTTAAAATATATTCAAACTATATATTTCATATTAAATTGAAAACAATTTGAAATCTCTCTTTCTCTGATCTGAAATCTCTCTGAAAACAATTTGAAATATTTTTGTTGCAAAAAACAAATCTTCAGTCATTTTTCGTGTTGAGATTATGAATTGTATCAAAATATTCATAAATAGTAAAAATGATTTACGAAAATTGCCATTTACAAATAACAATTACTAAATTAATTGGTATAAAAATATATATATCTATCCCAGTGTTTAAAAATAAAATATTAAAAAAAAATACTTATTATAAGAATGTAAATTAAAGTAAACCACTTGGTGAAAATTGCGAAGTTGGGGCAATTTTTAATTTTTAATTAATTTAATATTTTATAACACTTTGCTGTGGAAATTAGTCTTCCACCCTAAAGCGACATGCATAGTGTTTTAATGAAACTAATAGTTTATAAGCTGTACAAAACATGTATATTTATTTTTTCCTATTTTCTCCAGAAAATATGAATTTTGAGTATCTCTTTGAAAGCTATGGATCATGGGTTTTTCCATGGAAAATATTTATACTAAATGTTGGGTTTTCCTATAGAAAATATGAATGCTGGATTTTCATATTGCAAATAATCAAATATGAATGCTGGATTTTCCTATAGAAAATATGAATGCTGGATTTTCCTATAGCAAATATAGATGCTGGGTTTTCCTATAGGAAATATTAATGCTAAATGTTGGGTTTTCCTATAGAAAATATAGAATGTTCTACAGAAAATATAGAACTGGAACATAAGAAAATATAGATGTTGAGTTTTCCTATAGAAAATATGAAGGCTGAGTGCAGAAATTGCAGATGATGGGTTTTTCAATGGAAAATATAATTGCTGAATGTTGGGTTTTCCTATAAAAAATATGAATGCTGGATTTTCCTTAAGAAAATATGAATGCTGGATTCTCCTATAAAAAATACAGATGCCAGGTTTTCTCATGCTGAGTCTTCTTGTAAAAAATATTAATTTTAAATGTTTGTTTTTCCTATACTTAGATCGGATAGCCAAATAAAATAGATTATATTTAAATTCCATGGTATAATGAAAAAAGACTTACCTTATACAAGTTTATCCATACTGCGTTATTCCATTTAAAAAATTAAAAACACATTCCTCAAGCACTTCTTTACTACTGACAACACTCAACTTCTATTCAAACACACACTCACTCACAAATGAAAAATATAAAAAACAGCAAGGTGCAGTTGTCAACAAAACGCACGGACCGCAGCACCCGATAATCACAGTCATAAAGGAACAAAAAGAGCAATAGTTCACGATTTCTCTGGAATACAAGATATGTCTAACTGCAGACGAAGATGGGAACTAGTGAGCCGGATGCGGCCGTTACTCACTTCAATCTGCTTGTGTGAGAGAGAGAAGATCTGAGAAGTGGCGTGGCTTCGTGACGAGATAAAAACAATGGGGGTGGGCCGCTGATCACGACCCCAAGTGGATGAAAGGGGTAGGCATGGCACAAGCTATTGAATGTGAACTTGAAAAAAAAAGGCCATTCCGCTACTTTACTTTTGTTTAAACATTGGTTGTATGAAGATAGGAAGTGAATTTTCAAGATCAAAAGAAGGAAGAAAAAAAATTTTTTTTTTCATCCTTCTTCTTAATGATTTTTTTTGTTCCTTTATTATGTTCGTTCGAACTGGACGATATACTGTGAAATATTGATATTTTTTTAAACATAGCGATAATGATATTTAAAAGTGTATTCTCCCGATATATCAAAAGAATACTATATCGGGTGTAAAAATAACATAGTGATCATTATCGACGGCGATAAATACCGAATAAAGTAAGATAGCAATAAGTATAATATAAGTACTAAGAGGATTATTAAATCCGATATTATCGGGAGTATGTTACTTTTTTCTTAATAATGATTATTGTTAATTATGATTATTTTTACGGGTTCTGTTTGCAACCGTGCCAGCTTTTGTGTGCGTCTAAGTATAAAGCTTGGATCGGAATTTACAACTCTTAAATCGTAATTAAAATCATTTAAAACAATTTATTTAAAAAAATGTTTTATTTTTAGTTGTGTACCAATGTAAATTAAAAAATTTAAAACTAATGTAAATTATTAAGAACTAAATGATACCACAATTTATCGTTAAATATTGACATTTAATGACCATATATCACGATATATGGTCATTTATATATCGCGATATATATATATATATATATATATATATATATATATATATATATATATATATATATATATATATATATATATATCGCGATATATATATATCACGATCTATATAAAAATAGATATCACTCATTAAACTGTATTATTGCAATCAGGAAAGTGAGACATAACGGTAGGTGCTACGGTTATTATATAATTGAAGCACAATAGTTCAATTTTAAATGTTATTATTATGCAATTATAAATACATAATTTTATATCATATCGATATAGTTATATAATGGGAAAAATTAAATAAAATACAATTTTTGTTTTAGTTTAGTAATTTAATTACTTCCTTAAAACCATCTATTTTTAATCAATTTTTTCCTAACGTTAATAATTAAAAAACTTAGGGGGGGGGGAATGACTCGCCCTAGTTAAGCCTTAGCATTTCTAAGCTTGGCAAGGTGGGGACAGTAAGTAGTGTACTTAAAACTAAAAATAATTTTAAGTAGCGTCGTATGCTTAACTTAATGCGTCAGTATCAATAAAAGGATATTTCGTAGCAGCAACTTTCGCAGAAGGAAAGCCTCATTACACTCCTTATCATTAAAAAAAAAAGAAGAAGAAATTGAGTAAATTGATATTTATTAACCGCTTTTCCCGGTAATCTCGTCGCTCAAGAGCAATTTAGATTTCCTCTCGAGAAGTCTGATATCTTAAGAACATTATCTAATAATAAATAAGCAATACAGGAGTGTACATGTAGTTTTTCCGTTATTGATTACATGAACATTTTTTAAAAATTCTTTTTATCTTCAAAGCCCTTGGATTGCTACATAAAATAACATTCATTACTTATATACTAGATTGAATATATTAAATCAGTTGAATATGTTGAAAGGGTTACACATTATTTTATGTGGAGATTATGTGGATAGGGTTGCATATTAAAAATGCATAGTGAAGAAAATGTTGATACGGTTACACATAAATAATATATAGTGAAGAATATGTTGAAAGGATTACACTTCAATAATGTTTAGTGCAGAATAAGTTGATAAGGTTGCAAATTAAATATTTGCAGGGAAGAATGTGTTGAGAAGGTCACACATCAGTAATGTATAGTGGGGAATAAGTTGATAATGTTATACATCAATAATATATTGATAGGGTTACACATCAAATATTTATAGAGAAGAACTTGTATGTGATAGTATTTCACGTATAAGTAGGGTAACATGTGATAGATTCCTGACAATTAAATTACTACATTCATAAGATATATGCATAGCAAATTTAAAAATGTAAAAACCATGTGATTTTGCAAATTGTACATCATATATTGCTTAATTATTCAATTCGTTTTTCAGTCAAAAGAAAATGCAGTTTTGAAAAGGGATATTGGAGGAGTTAGGGAAATTTAGCTGAAGATTGGACAAGTAATCCCCGTGGGTAAAGTAATACGTGCAGTTGGCAGTATGCTAATAAAATAAATAATGTGTAACAAATGCTGGTACTGTTAATAAATAAGAGACTTATTTTAGCTAACTGAAAACGACGAACACGATAACTTTACCATTTTTTGTCAGATTTCATACTAATATTAAAACACATAAATTATTACAAATGACAACGAAAAGATGGCAACGTATAGCTTATTGCATAAGTAAAAGATAAGGGGTAGACCAAGTCTCACCTCTCTTATCTTAGAAAGCGGAGTAGAATTTATCTAAAATTTACAAATTACGAAGTTAAAAGATAACTCTGAATACAATAATTAAGAAGGAAACGAAACATTTTATTTGGACAACTTTATGCTTAAAATCAGGGCAAAGGAAAAATAAGAAAAATAAGATTCATAACTAGATATTTAACTTTTTATTTCTTTCTCAGTTTATGCTATTAAATGCATTGAATCTAGTAGTTTCATAACAACAGTTAGTTTTTCGATTAATGAGGCATGATGCTATTGCTAATCAGAAATCGGATTAGATTTAATGAATATAGATTAACGGCATAAGAGCCAGATTCGGTATACAAGTATATAATAGAATATATAATAGAATATATAATAGAATATATAATATATAATAGAAAGGAGTTAAAAATACGAGATTAATAAGGGGAAAAAATTTTAGCGATCTAAACTAAGTATGACTCAAAAAGAGGAAGAATAAGAACGAAGGAAAAAATAAAGAAATATCATTACAATCTAAGAAAAATTGGTGCAACATTAAACCATAATATCGTGCTAATTTTCTGTAATCTTAATGAGGTATTAAATTGAACCATATTTCGAATTAGGTCATATCCTCCAACTACTACGGAATTTCCATAGTTCAGAAAATATTTTTCTTAGAGTAAAGGTAATGTATTAATATTTTAATAAAATAGAATTAATATAATTTTGCTCACCAGTTCATATAAAAATTTTAAACAGACATGTAAAACGTCAGAGAGATAAACTGACAGATCCTTTAATTCTGATAAAAATCAAATCCTTAAACTCTGATAAAAGTTGCATACAAATTCTTATTTGTTTTCAAAATTTCTACCTCTGGAATTTATATTTTTGCTAATACCTCAAATGTTGTAGGGTGTGGTTTTAGGCTGAATTATAGTAATATGTAATCAAGTAATATTGTGTCATAAATTTGAAGAAATGCAACAATATGCCTGAATTCGGTATCATAATAAGGTTGCAGCAAAATTGACGGATTCTATGGTTCACTATATTTTCTTTTACATATGGTTCAATTATATTTTGCTACGACCTCAAACGTTTGAGGGTATTGTTTTAGGTTGAACTATTGTAATAAGCAATCAAGTAATATTGTGTATTCAAGTTTAAGAAATACGATAATATCTTTGAATTCGGTATCATATTTAAGCTGTAGCAAAATTGAAGGATACTATGGTTCAATATATATATGGTTCAATTATATTTTGATAAGACTTCAAATGTTGGAGGGTATGGTTTTAGGTTGAACTATAGTAATGTGAAAAAATTAGTATTGTATAATCAAGTTTAAGAAATACGATAAAATATTTGAAATCGGTATCATATTACAGTTGTAGCAAATTTGAAAGATACTAATGTGCACCATCAGGGTATAATTTGGCAAATATTAGATACTTACACTCGTATGAAAGTTTTAAGTAATCAAATGTGCAATTCCGAATACGTCGGTAGTAATAATGTCGTACTTAAAATATCGAGAATTTAAAAACGATGCAAGGCTAAAAATATGACTATTGAAATAACTGCCGAGAAAACGATTAGAAAATAACGTTGATTTACGACAGCATAATGGCGAATTGAGCGCATCAAAAAGTGATTACGCAAATTTGAAATTCACGTGTCGTAATAACATGATATTAAAAATGTCGTTAATTGAAAAACCATGTGAAAAGGACTGTAAAAAAATAAATAAATAAATAACTGTCGAGAAAATGGTCGGAAATTGACGTAGATGAAAGATTGTATTATCGCTAATAAAACATGTCGAAATGTGATTACTCAAATTCAAAATTAGAGTGTTAAAAAAATTGTATTAAAAAATGGGAATTTAAAAAATTATGTTGAATCAACCAAAAAATTGATTTAAAAAAAACTCACAAAAAAACGATCAAAAATCGAGGAGGATTTACGATGTAATTGTTGCAAATTGAGTTCGTCAAAAATTATTATTCAAATTTGAAATTCGAGTGTTGTATTAACAACATTGCATCAAAGCTTAACCCCGTCCCGCCCCCGTCAGGGGGCATCCGGAGAATACTGTAGACTCTAAGTGCACGCACGTAACCTCTCAGTAAAAAAAAGAGGATTCAAAAAGGTAGGCTTGGTGGCGATTCATGGCAACACCAGAAGGCCTCAAAGAATTTAGTGAAATCTTAAAATTAACAAAAGTTGTTACTCAGAAAATAGGAGTTTGAGTGTTCAAACATAATAGACAAGGCATTAAAAAAAAAAAAAAAACATTAACAACATTGCATATAAAATATCGGAATTGCTTAAATAGCTGCCATCAGAACGATCAGAAAAAGGGTGTAGATAAAAGACGGAATAGCCATGAATCAAGCGCATTAAGAAAAGATTACTTTAATTCGAACTTCGGGTGTCACAATATTATCGTATCAAAAATAAGGAAAATTAAAAAATCATGTGGAAATCGCTGAAAAAAAGATAAAGACTATAGAAAAAATGATCGCAAAACGATGGGGATGAACGATGGAATCGTCACCGTCATTAATCGAGAGCGTCATAAAGTGATAACTAATTCGAGATTCGCGTGTCGTAAGATCATATTAAATAAATCGGAATTCCCGTGTAAAAACGACTGAAAATCCAGACTATCAGAAAATACTAGAAATTTTTGCTGCTGCGTTTTTATGTAACTAGCATTTGTTTTGTTTTTTTTGTTTTTTTTAAATAAGCAATTTGCCCGTTCACCACGCTGCTGACTTTTTAACAGTGTAAGGCAACTTAGGGCTGTGGAATCCATATTTATCTCTAAGCATGACCACGAATCAAAGAGACAGCAACGACAGATTTTCTTTTTCTGAAAACAACGCTGAAAAGAAGACTTTGTTTTGCGGAGACTGTCTACAATGGTTGGGAGTCAGTCACACTGTAAACGGACATACTATTTTGGATGCTTAGAAACGATTAACTGTTCCTCTTGTCTTCGCCTTGGACCCATGCCAGAGTTCAGTCAATCGGATCACTCAGAAAGAGGCACACGCGGCAGAAGGAGGTAGACAAGATAAACACATTTATGGAAGAGGAGAGTAAGAAATGTCAGTCAAAGTTTCATCAAATACTCCTCCTAAAACTCACAAATTATTTTTAGCTCGCGAACCGTGTTGATCTCTGCAATACCAGTCTCGCGTGAAAGATGGCATGGCGCACTCTGTCGTCGTATCCTAGAAGATTGTTTTGATGGTTTCTTTTCACGCCCTTCTCTGATATTTGTTTGAGACAACGCTGGTGGGAATTCGAAGAAGCATTTTGAGTCATTGAAATATTTTATCAACTTTTTTGGCCCTTGTGTCGAAAGAAAAAATTCGCTAGTGAGGAAAAAAACAATTTAGATTTGAGTTTTCACTTAAAACCTACAGTTTGGAAAAGTGAATTAATCAATAAGAGATTGGAACGAAGGTGAAGATGAGCTTGCACTTGAATGTTAGTAAAATTTACAGGTGGAGTTGGCATCGCCACCAAAATAAAAACTGAAAGTTTTTATTTCTGGACATTCGATTTGAATTTATTCGAACTATAGACAGATGAAAACTGTTATGCTTGAAACTTCAGCTAATATACAAAAATTAATTCCACAATGTTAAAACGTTGTTGTTATTAACTAGAATACCTTTCTTTCAATGAACCAAAACCACTGAATCACCTATTTGGAATTATGATCTTGAATGAAAGGATTAAATAAAAATAGACGATTCGAAGCAATGATTCGAATTTTCGAATCAATATACAGGAAGGGTGGAAAATCACGTTAAACATTGTGAGACATGGAAATGACATGCGTCAAGAAGGAAAATTCGTTTAGAGACAATGCGATTAAAAGTCTTTTATAGCAAATTAAAAAAATTATAAATTCGAATCATCAACGGTTATAAAGCACAGGAATCAAATAGACAAGTTAGAATCGTGATTAGATTAACTAGAATCGTTGACCACAGGTCTGTGTGCTCGAGTGCTAGCTAATTCCGAAAACATGCTGCCGTAGAAAACAAAGCCCGTACTATAGAACATTACATTTGAAAAATGAACTATCTAGTATCCGAAGGTTGCCAGTAACATAAAAATTAATCCATGAATAAATTCAAAATTTTAGTTAGTTTATTTAGCTCCACCGAAAGTAGTTAACTCAGAAGATAACAATACTTATAATTATCAAATTTTTTATATGAAATGTTTACCTTCACGAATTAAGAGCCGGAATAGACAGGTTGGTAGGCTCGTGTTCGTGAGATCATGAGTTTGAATTCCGCAAGTCGAAGAATCTCAGAGTATTAAATGGTGACTGGTGCACGTTAAATATGTGTGGGTCACCACGTCCTCCAAGTTTTCATAACAAGGGTACAGAATTGGAGAATGATCGTTCTCTGGTTCAGGTTAAAAATTTACGATCTGTGGATAAATGGAGTATGAATGGGTCCACCCTGTAAAACAGTCCGTGACGTGCGTGTGGCTGAAATCGTATTCTTGGCCATAGATGGTGCCACTGAAAAACAAGAAACATACTCCTCTGCCTTAAATCTGCTTGGTTTCCCATAACAGGCTTGCTGGTGTTATTGGTAAGAGGCATAAGTAACAACAGCAACGAATTTCGCATAATTTGCATTCCCAGTTTAACCTCATAAACTAATCATTGAGAGAAAGCAACAGCATTTGTAAATCAGCAATGTTTTTAATATACACTATGTATCTTGATGAATGTTGCATTCCAGTTGAACTATCCTGAAGAAATTAATGTAAATAGATAATTTGTAACAATCAATATGTATATATCTTGATAAAATTTGTGTTATTTGTATTCTAGTTTAGCCTTCTGCAGTAATCAAAGGAAAGAATTAACAGTATTAACATATCAACTTTTGTAATATACCTGGTATATCTACAGCAAGATCTTCATAAATTTAAATTCTTCAGAGGCCCTAACACGGTCAGACAGAACATATTATTTAAAAAAAAAAAAAAAAATAGGCATAATTTAGCATGTATATTGCAACAAAATTTTCGTATACATAAGGTTGATAAGACTTGTAGACGTAAAAATTACGTTGTTAAAAATTTATGTAGTATCAGCCTGTAACCAAGTAACCAGAGTTTTCAGAAATTAATAACTTTATTTTAAAATATTTTCCCAATTAAATTATCTTTATTTTCCAAAACTCCTTTTTAAAGAAAATTAATTGAAAGTTCTCAACTTTCGTAATATTACAGTCAACTCTGCATCAAAATTTCTGTAAATTAAAACTTCCCTGCGATCCTAAAACAATTAGACAGATACTATTATTATTCTTCTTTTTAAATTAGGCATAATTTAGCATATACATTGCAACAAATTTGCATAAACATAAGGTTGATGAAACTTATAAAAATAAAAATTATTTCGTTAAAAAATTTTTGTTGTTCAACAGCGCGTAAACAAGTAGACAAAGTTTTTAGAAATTAAATAACTTTATTTTCAAGACATGCTCCCGTTTAATTTTTTTTATTTTCCAAATTTGCAACTAATTAAAGAAAATTAATTGAATATCATCAATAAATCACTTTTGAGCTTTTTTTATTTTTTTTATAGAGTTTTGCAAACCTTTTTAGGAAAGAAAAATCTGAAATGAAAAAAAAAAAAAAAAAAAAAATATATATATATATATATATATATATATATATATATATATGTCAGGTATATATGCCGAGCTACTTCAAACTACACCATAATGTGATGATGTTGGTTACCATATTAATTCAATCACTATGATTAATAACAATAACAATAATATTTATTCTTCAATATTAACAAGAGTCACGTAGACACTAACCACTTAGGTTTGAATCACAAAGATTCCAAGTTTTACCTCAAGACAAACAATTAGTTTCACGGAAAAACAACTTCAACTAACTCCTCTTCATTTACATCTAGAATGTTCAAATACACTTTGTTAAGGCAAGCGCCATCTGGCGTGATAACTCAGAGGCTGTTATCCCACTTCTTACAGTCTCGGCCATTCGACAAGTGGCGTCCTCGCCACCTGAGAGAAAAGAAATCTGCAAAGAGAAAAAAAAAACAAAGCAGTATACAAAACATGAAAAAAAAATTTGAAAGAAAAAACACAAAGCTGCATCGTTCCATTAGTAAATCTGCACTAATTTGTCCATGGCTTCATATAGTCTACAGCAGTGGTTGTAAAGTTAGGACCTTCATGTTGCCCAACTTTTTCTACTTGATATCTGTCATTGCATTTTACTTTAACAATCTTGTAAGGACCATGAAACTTCGGACGCAACTTTAAACCAGTTCCAAATTGCGTTCTTTGAATCGCCACTAAGTCATCTTTTCTGTACTTGTGGGGTTGTTTGCACTTTCTGTTGTGAGTTGATTTATTCTGCTCTTGAATTTCCATAATTCGTTGCTGTGCATCACTTCTCAGGTGTTCTTTGGGTATTGGATTTAAGAACCCTTCTTTTTTTCTGCGTTTTCGATTACATAAAATGCAATCAACACAGTTGGCTAAGACGTTTTCAACTTTTTTCCGAAGTCCTGGAATATAAAAATCTCGTTTCACAGCTTCTTCAGTTTTTGCTAAAGCATAGTGTCCTTTACCATGGATTTCTTTAATTATATCCGTTTGCATAACTTCGGGTACAACTAAGAGATCACGACCATTGTCATAGCGATAAAGAATGTTATTTCGAATGAAATGTATATTGTCATCACCTTTCTCAAGTAAAGATTTAATTGTGTTAATTTGTTCATCATTTTTTTGAGCAACTGCAATTTTCATGGTGACTTCATCGTGCGAAATTGTGATACACGCATTTCTACTTAAGGCATCTACATGTTTCATCTGTGTAGCAGGCCGGTGCACTATATCATATTGAAATTCCTCAAGGTACAAAGCCCAACGTGCAATTCTAGGGACAATTTCTTTTTTATTCATTGTGTTTTGGAGAGCTGCGCAATCAGTAACAATTTTAAATTTTGTACCTAATAAATAACAACGAAATTTCTTCAATGCTTCAACTATCGCGAGGGTTTCTAACTCGTAACTACTATATTTTTCTTGTTGTGGATTAGTTTTTTTACTAAAGTAATGAATAGGATAAAATTTTTCATTATCAGCCTTTTGTAAGAGTACTGCACCAAACCCAAAACTACTAGCGTCAGTATGAAGTTCTAACTCCGAATTTTGTCTGTATAAGTGAAGAACTGGGTTATCAGTTAAAGCTAACTTAAATTTTTTAAAAGCTTCTTTTTGATCATTATCAAATTTAAATTCAGTATTATTTCTCAATAAATCAGTAAGGGGTTTAGCTATTTTACTGTAATTAGGAATAAATTTACGAAAATATCCAGTTAAACCGAGAAAACTCATAAGTTGTTTATGTGTTTTAGGTAGGGGAAAATTCTGAACTGCTAAAGTTTTAGAGGGTGAAGGGCGAATCTTGCCATTTTCAATTATGTAACCGAGACATTCTATGGAACGTTTTAAAAATTGACATTTCTTAAAATTTAATTCCAATCCGTTATCAGCAGCTGTTTTTAAAACACGTTTTAATTTTTCAAAACCTTCCTTATCATTTTTTGCTGGAATGAAAATGTCATCTAAATAAATAACTAAAGTTTTATCTTTAATTAATTCTCTAAAAACATGTAAAATATATCTCTGAAAAACACTAGGACTGTTAGCCAAACCAAATGGTACCCGTAAAAATTCGTATTGGCCATTATGCGTAATAAAGGATGTGTATTTGCGACTATTTTCTTCGATTTCACAATGGTGAAAGGCTGATTTTAAATCAATAGAAGAAATTACCTGCGCATCGCCTAATTGGTCTACTATGTCCTCCATAAGGGGTAAGGGGAATCTATCGCGAACAATTTTTTTATTTAATTTCCTATAATCGATGCAAACTCGCGTGGAATTATCTTTCTTTTTACAAAGAACTATAGGCGCGCTAAATTCTGAACAACTTTCACGAATAACACTATCTTTTAACCAGGTGTCTATTTGTTTTTCAACTATTTCTTGCTCTTTAAATGACAAACGACGAGCATGTTGAGAAATGGGAATTTCATCTGTTAATATTATATTCATCTTAATATGTGTTGTTTTAATTTGCGATGGCTTATAATTATTAATCAAAAGAGTTAAATCTTGCTTTAATTTCTGATTCAGAATATGCGATAAATCAAATTCATTATGATCAATGACATTTGAGATCTGAGTTAAAAGAGAAAAAGCTTCTAAATTATTTGAATATTCATTTGACTGAAAAGTATCCGAAGAATAAAAACAATTCGAAAGAGGAACGGTTTGTTGATCATAAATTAAGGAATCGCAACTAGGCATTACAGTAGCCTTGAAGGGAGACGCTCTGACTGAGTTTGTAAAAGTTTCGGTTCCACTTCCGAAGGGTGAATATTTCGCGTGAGAAATGATTGTATTTACGTTTACTGTTTTTGGGGTAGATGTATTTTTAACAAATAATTTGCCTTTAGCAAAATTGATATCTAAACAATTAAGCACATCCATTCCGATTATAAAATCGAATTGCATTTTATCAATAACATAAATATTAGCATTAATCGTAAAATTATCTATACCTATGTTTGTATTAAACCAACCTAATGGAGAAATAGGCTCTTTACTTATTCCAGATAAAATAATATTAGACAATTGGAGGGGAATATGAGGAAATTTTTGATATAATACATCACTACACATGGTTATCTCACTGCCTGTATCTATAATTGCGTTAATTTTACTGTTAAATATTACAATATTTTTATCAATACGAGTTGGTTGAATTATATGTACGTTTCTTTCGGTACATTCATGAGTGGAATGACCTGATTTATTACAGTTTCTACACTTTTGAATTAATTGATCACATTTTGCACTTATATGCCCATAATTGTGGCAGTTATAGCATTTTATATGAGCCATATCTTTATTTTGATTCGGATTATTAAAACCAGGAGAAAAGGAAGAGATGGGTGTGTTTCGTTTTTGTTGAATTGGAAATGTTTTGGTTTTAAAGATTGAATTCTTATCAGGGGTGTCTACTTTTTTTGTTATTATTCGCGCGTTTTCGTATGTTTCTAGCTTATCAATCAATACGCTTAATTCGGTTAATTGATGTAAATCATCCAATAAATGTTCGCGGATATCTGACGGTAATTTTCTTCTTACTTGGTCAACGACCATATATTCTTTTAGCTTGTCAAAGTCTGCTATTTTCAAACCGCTAATCCACTCGTCGAAATAGTGGTTTAATTGATATGCGAAATCTCGCCAAGAAACATTTACTTCTTTTCTATGGAAAGAAAATTTCTGACGGAATTGTTCCAGGGAAAGTTTAAAGCGTTTCAGAAGCAAAGTTTTAACAAAATTATAGTCTGCAGTTAATTGTTCTGGCTCTTGAGCAATTATTTGAACAATGCTTAGAGGGAGAAGTCCCATTAAATATGTGACGAATTCAGTTTTATTTATATTTATTCTGTTCGCCTGTCTCTCAAATAACTGTAAATAGGTACTGATATCGGTTTCGTTGGCATCAAAACTTTTAATTAGTTTATACAAGTCACTTGTTTTTAATGTTTCTGTTGCTGGAATTGGAGTTCCGTTTTGCCGATTTAAATTTTCCGCTTTAAGCTTTTCAAGCTCAATTTCCTGTGCTAATTTTTCTTTTTCGGCAGTCGCTTTTTCCAAGCGTTCCGAAACAATATTTTCTAACACATTTTTGGCAAATATTTCATCATATTTAGTATCGGAAGTAATTAGCTGTGTTATATTGATAATTTTAGGATTAGGTGGAAGTGTAATCCCTAATTCTTCTGCTAGTTTTAACAGATCTTCCTTTCTAGATCTGGACAAGAAGCTCATTGTTTTATATTTCTTTATAATTCACACAGAATAATAGTCAAAAAACATAGTACTCACAGGTTCGTAATTGTCCGTTATCCAATTTCAAGGACCACTTTTGACACCAAAATGTCAGGTATATATGCCGAGCTACTTCAAACTACACCATAATGTGATGATGTTGGTTACCATATTAATTCAATCACTATGATTAATAACAATAACAATAATATTTATTCTTCAATATTAACAAGAGTCACGTAGACACTAACCACTTAGGTTTGAATCACAAAGATTCCAAGTTTTACCTCAAGACAAACAATTAGTTTCACGGAAAAACAACTTCAACTAACTCCTCTTCATTTACATCTAGAATGTTCAAATACACTTTGTTAAGGCAAGCGCCATCTGGCGTGATAACTCAGAGGCTGTTATCCCACTTCTTACATATATATATAATCATCAGCAATACGATAGCAGCGCGCGCAGTTGTGCTGCAGGCTATTTGCTATCGGGGAAATATTCAATATGTATTTTGATAAATTTTACATAATTTGTATTTTAGTTAAACCACCTGAAGGCGTAACAACAACGTAAGGCCATAATTGCATTTGTAAAATACCAATTTTATACTAATTTATAGTGAAAATTGATTTGTTCCTTCAAAAACTCAAATGTAGACTATAGTTTAGGTCAATAAGAGAAATTTGTAATCTGAACCTTTCTTACTAATATCAATATTACCATCAAATATTCATCAGCTCCTCTAAGTCGGTTGTTTAAACATATCAACATCTTCTTGCTTCGTATCATATGCTGAAACTTCGCAATGCATGTTAAAATAATAACGATACAAAAATTGCTTCTACGAAGGTCTTGGTTTAGCAAGAATTTGACCGGCACTCGTGCCGCACCGAAAGGAAGAAGCATCGTCTCTTATAAAATCTAAGTCGTTTCTGACGTCCCATTATTAATTACAACGGAATATTTTTTTTTAAATTTTAAATTAGTTGCGAAACTTGAATTTTTGATCGATACTCCTCAATGAGATTTAATTAATTTATTTTTTTTACAACGTTTTCTGTTTTTTATGTAATTTTTTAGTAATTTCGCAATTATGTAAATGGCAAGCAACAAAAAACTATTGTTGTTTAAGTAAATTCTCGAGCAGAAAAAAAGAAATACGGAGAAAAAAAAAACGTGCCCTTTAAGTGATAAGTGAACAAATGGAGGTCGTTATTTTGCGTACTGTATAGTGCGGAAAAAAAAAAAAAAAAAAAACAGATCGAATAACTTTTGATCTAATGATCGGATTTCACATTCTATGACTCAATCTTAATGCTCAATCCTAATATTCGGGGGGGGGGGTGACTTCAAATAAGCTGATTAATAAGTGCAGGTGATATTTTAAGTTACAAAATCACACACAAAAACGTACTTTCTCAGAATAAACATACCTTTTTCTCGACGGATTCAGCTTTCTGTCCCTCAAAATAATCTGGGAAATATGGTTCCCCGTAGTTCTTTCGGAAGAGCGATCCAAATTAATGTTAATAAATTTGGATCGCGAATTTATTTAAAGCGAATTGAAAAAAATATGGCCCACAATTATAACATTCGTTTATCCGAAGATAATACCATGCAAAAAATAACTTTTAGCAAATATTTATTATTTTTTATTATTTTATTTTAATAATGGTCGAAAAAATTTTGATTTATACAATTTTTTGCACCATTTCATTAATTCTACTTGGCAAAATACGAAATTTGAGCAAAATCAAGAAATAAATAAGAAAAGAGTTTATAAATAGATTTTATTTTCGATTGAGTCGCGACAAAATATTGAAATAAAAAGTTAGCCATTACATTGAATATTAAGAAAAGAATAAAATATTTATATTAGCTTTTTGTAAAATATAATGAAAATTTAAATAATTCGTTCAATTTAATTAAAATTCGATTAAGAATGATTAAAAATAAATTAAATAAATTTTAAAAGCTAGGAAATATGTGACGCCCATTATGGCATCACAAGCATCTACAATAGTTTCAACTATTCTATTTAAATAAAAGATAATGAAAAAGAAAAAATTATAGTATGCATGCGTGAAATGAACTTTACAGATCTCCCAGCACCAATAATAATATACGTACCGTTTTCGTCCCACAAGCTTCGTTTATTTGTTTCATTTAGAACTGAACGATTCAACACATCTTAAAAACTAATAGACCGTAAGAAAGAGTTCCAATTTATAACGACGAACAATGACCGTTATAGCGAAAGAATATTCTACAGAGCGAATCACTTCCGCCGAGGTGTGCAAATGAACAAACAAAACTTTTTAAATGACCCTTTACTAAATTACATTCAGCAATGGATTTAGTTTTTGAAATTGAAAAAGTTCGTAGCATGACGAATCGAAGAATGTGTTGGAAGGGTTCGTAAATATTTTTCATTGCAACCAGCCACCCAGGCTGGCGTGCAAACAGACCATTCAAATGGAAGAGATGCGAACGAAATCTTGACTTTTTTTTCTTTTTTTTCCAACTATTCATTGAAAAAGGGTTGTTTCAAATTTTAAATTATACTCCAGCGTGAGATGTGAAGAGGAATGGAGGGAAATGGATTTTGTCAAGTGGTTATATCACAGAAGGGTAAAAGGTAAATGGGTTGCAGGCAGATGTGCGTGCATGCGCAATGTCTCGGAAAAATTTGTGCGTTCATTTGTTATTGATGGGCAGTGGATTTTCCACACAATATTTCCTAAAAACCATTTTACAAATGACTTTTTGAACAATAAAGTTTTTTATTCATTTCTCAGAAAGAAGAAAATCTAAGACACCCCGGAATCCTCAAAATTTCTAACAGGTTGGTGATGAAAAAAAAAAAAAAAAACAAATTAATAAATTTTGCGATAAAATTTTAAATATCTCAAAAACCTAAGCGACAAATAATGGTACCATTTTGAAAATACTTACACTCTCCCATAATTTAAGAAGATATTATAGTCCGAAACAGCACACCCACCCATATAGGGTTGCATGACAGAAAAATTCGATAGAATAAATTTTTTTAATTCATTTTACAGAAAGAAATGGTTAATAAAGACAAATTTTCCCTAGCACCTAATGTAAAATATGATTCTGTTTAAACAAAAATTTAAGTTTCCTCAATTTTATTAGTTCTTAATTGTATATATATATTAAATATAATGCATATTTATATGCTTGAAACGAACTAATACTTCATTAATATTAATAGAAGAATAAATACAGAGAAGTTTTATTGTTTGAAAATACAACATAAATGTTTTTTAATAAATTATCAAAAAACGGTTTTTCTTTTTCCTGTTCAGAGTAGAATTTATCAGACAACAAAATAAAATAAACAGGAGAGTAAATAAAAATATGACAGAGACATTAAATTGCTACGTGTTTTAATTCAAATCTATAGCACACTGTTTTCTATTAAAGATAAGAAGAGGCTCTACTGTGGCTCTAAAAAAAATCATTGTGATAATGTCACAGAAAAATTCCCTAAATATTATTCTATTATTTATCGTATAAAAATTTTTTTTGTGTATAGTTGTCATAGCAACAAAAATATTTCAAGACATATAATTGTCAATATACCCTTCTCCCCATACTAAAACAAGTAATTCCAAATGCATTAAAATTAAATTATGCTGATTCACAAGAATTTCAAATCGACCTGATAACATTGTACTATAGACCAGCGGTTCCCAAAATGGTATACCGCGAATTTACACTTTTTTTAACCAGTGCTAAATTTTGAAAAATCTGATTATATTTAGATCCAACTTATAAATCTTAATTCATTTAATCTTATGATTGCTTTTTATAAAATTATTTCAAGTAAAATAGCAAGAAAAAGAAATGGCATTTTTCAAAGGAAAATATGGGTAGAAAGAGCATAGTTGGTAGGGCTTTGGACCCATGTTCAAGAAGTCGTAAGTTCGATACTCGCCGGACGAAGACTCACCGTTTAGTAAATGGTGACTGGTGCACGTTAAATCTGTGGGGTCAAAAAGTCCTCCATGTTCCAAAAACAAATCATACCTCTATGGCAGTGTTTCCCAAACTTACGGTTTTTGTGTACCCTTTCTAAATTTTTCGTAACGCTGTGTACCACTAATAAAAATATGAATGCATTTTTTACTATAAAAAATTGCTCAAAATTTGAAAATTACAACTGGCTGTTGACACCACTAATTATTAACTGTTAACTCTGCAAAAAATAGCCATAGAAAAATACGTAATCGTAAATTTTCATGGCTAGCTTTGTGTTTAGATAAAAGTTTTTGAAATTTTCGTTTTTTGCAAGATTTTTCACATAAGAAAGCGTACCCCCGCTAAACTGTTCCTGTACCCCTGGGGGTACGCGTACCACACTTTGGGAAACACTGCTCTATGGGTACTGAACTGGAGATTGATCGTTCTCTGGTTCAAGAGAAAATTACGATCTGTGGATGGATGAATGGATGCATGAATGGGTCCGCCCTATAAACGGCCTGTGCCGTATGTGTGTGGCAGAAGTCGAATTTTTGGTCCTAGATGGCGCCACTGGAAAACAAGAAGAAGCGCACCCCCTTTGGCGTAATGGCATAACGACAGCAACAAAAGTTGCAAAGCTTGAATGGGAAACGCAGATTTGAGCAAGAATTTTATAATGAGATGTTGAGCAAGGAAAATATAAAATTTCTAACAATATATAGAACAAATTCTAAAAAAAGCAGTTACAAAATATTCCATAAGTAATTCCTATTGCGCTTTTCAAATTAAAATAAATAAATTCTTCAATAAAGAAGCATGTTTCCATAATAACTATTTCCAAAGTTTACAGCAGTTCTTTTAAGTTTTCATTTTAAAGTAAACGATAATTAGGCTTCTTTTAATCCTTTACAGCTTTACAAGGACTGCAAATTTAACTGGCGGACATAAAACCAAATTTAAGATTATTCACGATAAAACGTTGAAAAATCTACCTCTAATTGAATATTTTAAATATACCTTAAACCAATTACCTTAAACTTTATTTATAAAGTTGGAGTTTCGCCGAAAGAAGGTTGATTATTTAGGGTTCTGTAGCGGGGGAAAAAAAATTGGGAACCGCTGCTATAGACAGTAAATAATAGCAGAACTTATGAACAGGACACAGTATTAGGAGAAATAAAAACCTCTACTTTTCACATATGTTATTAAAAGTATAGTAAACTATTCAGCATATATAATTCTGTATAAAACTAAGCTCTACGGTAAAGTAAAGAAGTTTATAAACTACAGCTACAGGGAGGTCCGAAATTTGTCAGAGAAAATTAGCGATATTAAATGATATTACGTGCGATTCAATAAAAAGAAAGAAAAGATCATATGGTGGACGCTAAGCCAGACTTATTTTCTTCAATTGTGTGAGTCCAAATTTTTTTTTTCCTTCCTTTGTTTGTGAAGAATACCTAATTATTTCAAGAAAGAGGCAATAAAAAAATTAAAGAAATTGAAATCTTGTGTTGCGCCAACTGTTTGACGAGATTAATATCAGTTTTCTTGGAAACATTTCTGTAATGATTACTGAGGAATGGACCAAACAAAAAGAATTTATTGGTGGCATTGTTTAGTTATTAATTGTAATTAAAAAAAACGTAAGGAATAAGAAGATAATGTTCTTAAAGAAATACATAATGAATTTAAAATGGACGCTTCTCTGGCTATTAAAGGACAAAGCATGTTATTTAAAAATCGTCATCGAATTCCGTCCCTTCACTTTAACTGTCGGATGGAAATTAAACTAAGAGCTGCTATTTAATTATTCTATTTTATTCTTCATCATCGTCGTGCAACAAATTTTATATTATTAAATTGCCAACAATAACTTCAAAAAATATTTTTTTTCAATTAATTATTATTTTTTCACTATATATATATAAAAGGCGCCACAAATATATCTTGTTTTAAGCCGTTTTTGTTAACCGTCCCTGGCCATTCATCTACGAAGCATCTTTTTGAAAATTTGTTGTCCATTGTTATTTTAAATGTATTTCAAATACTATCATAAAAACCTGGGCCGCGGTGGCTCAATGAATAGAGTGCTCGCTTTCCTATGTAACCCAGGTTTGAATTCCAATAATGACTATTCGTTACGAATTCCGCTCCCAGCTCGCACGGACAAATTGTGACGCAAAATATCCTCGGTGATAGACGGATCATGGGTTAGAGTCTCCGTAACCGCCAGGCTAACCGTGGGAAATTCCGCGTGCTTTCCCTATCCATGTCAGGCAATGCGGTTTAGTTTAATCAAAAAGTCCGCCACTAAGGCAAATTTCTCCCTATATCAGATCCAGAAGTTCTATTGTCTTCTGGATTGAGTTCAAAATTACGAGGTTACGGATTTGAACATTGAAACTTTAAATTCTAGCAACAAATAAGTTTACTCCAAATTCACACTAGAATTAATTAGAACAGGCCTTAGAGAATAACTTTATAGTTTCGTCTAGGGACAGGGATAAATGAAACTTTTAAGTGCAAAAGTTTTACTTTCTTCAAAACAAAAACAAAAAAAGTTACAATAGTTTTACTTTCTTCAAAACAAAAAACGAAAAAGTCACAAAAGTTTTACTTTCTTCAAAACAAAAAACAAAAAAGTTACAAAAGTTTTATTTTCTTCAAAACAAAAAACGAAAAAGTTACAAAAGTTTTAAGTTACTGCAAAAGTTTTCAAAAATATTTTATCTAACCTAAAGCGAATTTCGGACGTTCGCGACGTTATGAGCCAATGTAAAACAAAATATTATTTAAATAAAAAAAAAAAAAAAAAAAAAAAAAAAAAAACAATTTAATCATTTTTTTAAAAATTTTTTTAGAAGTTAAAAAAGAAAAAACAATGAAATTTCACTTGGCGATTTCTTGATATTTTTAAAAAAAATAACAACATGTATACAATAATGTAACAAATAACATTATAACAATAACATTATAACAAATAACATTATAACAACAATGTAACAAATAACAGAACATTTACCTATATATATTATATATGTAACATTCTTAAATTAGATAAGTAATATTTCTCTGAGAGATTACTTTATCAGAAAATAGAATTTTCGAAGCTCTTTCACCAAGGAAAATAAAAAATCCATAGTTTAAGTACCTTACATTTGAAGCAAAGTTATAATTTTTTACTATGTATGCCATACACATATGAGTATAATTTTTAAAAACATATATATGCCATAAATAATTATCTGAGCTTTAAAACGGGCAAATAACTAAAATATTTTATAAGTTATTAAACTTTCTTAACATCGCCTATGGCGACATTTTACCTCCTCGATGAAAATAATCAAAATCGATGCCTTATTCCATGTTTTTGCACATTTTTATGAGCCCAAATAATGCCGCACTGGAGCAAGTTTTTAAAAAGGAAAGAAACAGATCACAAATGCTTTTCATTTTCTCAAAACTTAAGCTTTTCTCCATATTGACGTTTAGCGTCATTTTCATAATAAAGTGCTGGCAAAAGATAGGCTAAACTTGACATGACAGTCTTAAGTAACTGTTGTAAACTCGTAGCAGTTATAAAAATAGCACATTATTTTCAAAAAAGCATTATTTCATGCGACTACAGAGCAAACTATTAAAATAATTTTTTCATCTTCTCATGTTTATTAATGAAATATTTTTGTAAAGTAAAAAAATGTCATTTTCTTACAAGTAAAATAGCTCTTAGTCGAAATCGTGTAACGATTGCATTGTCAATTGTTCCCCCCCATTTGAATGCCCATTAATATTATTCCTTCAAGATATCCTTTCAATTTGCTTTAAAATAATAAAAATCTGTTAAATAATAATTTTTTAACATATTTTTTACTTTTCATTAAATGAGTTATATAAATTTTTGGTTTAGCGATTTTTCTATATCGTGCCTTAAACTTGGTTAAAATCAAAATAATTGGGTTAAATTCAAGTAATTTAATTTTGAAAATCTTAAATCCAAAAAAAAAATCCATCCTCAAAAACTTTCTTAAGGCGTCTAAACTGAGTCTAGACGTGTGGATATTATCCAGAGAAATATTTGAAACAGATATTTATGTTTTTTTAAATTTATATATTTAAAAATATTTAATTTAAATTTAATTTATTTAGTTTAGTAGTTTCAAGCGCACAGCTATAAAATGAAGCATCATTAAATATTTTTTTAATAAAGGAAAATGTGTGAACAGTTTCAAAGATTAAGACAAATTAAATTCTTTTACAGTGATGCAATGAGTGAAAAGAACATCACTTTGAAGACTCGGTAATAAAATTTTGAACCCTCTTTGTTTTGATCACAGTGTATAGTGGCGCCATCCATATTGCATGATTTAAAAAGGAATATATACGAAGAAAATATGTTTTTATTTTTGTAAAGCGTAAACAAAACAAATCTTTTGGCCTATAATTAGATTAGTTTGTGTCATTAAAAAGTAAGTTGAAGAGAGAATTAACAATTTCTATTGAAAAAAAAAAAAAATGCAAATCAATATTATTTGAGAAATAAAGTTTAACAAAATTAGAAAAAAATTATTTTGAAACAATTTTTAAATATAAAAGAGCTGAATAATTTTGGAATATAGTAAAAATATTTTAATAAGTTAAGAAAATCTAAAAATGTTTAAATTATTTTCTAAGAGAGATAAATTTGTAGGAAATTTGACATCCATTTTAACTAAAAATAGACATATCTATTATTTATTTTAAAAGTTCTTCTCGAATGAAAATAAACAGTTTGAAGAAAGTATTTGATTCATGACCGTATATATATATGTACTAATGCTAAAACCCTTTATTTAAACTCGCAAAAACCATTAGGGTTTTTATTTCATCATTAGCGCTCTTAAAAAATGTTAAACCCAGTCGCCCTAAAAATTCAAAAATGTTTCTTATCACTATACTGTCCCAAGGCCCTAAATTATAGCCAAATACTTGATAATTAGAGCTAATATTTATTCCACACAAATCAATTTAAATATGCATAAAAGAATCTTTATGCATTATTTAAAATTTTGTTTTTAATTGAGTTATTTATGCATTATTTAAAATTGAGTTGATAGATGTGCCAATTTTCAGAAAGTTTGTTATGTTTCAAGTTTGCATTTCATCTTCTTCAATCTTTCCTTTAATTAACATTTTTTAATAATTTAAATTTACACTATTAATAGTACATATTCACTAGTATACACTTAAAATCAGGGCCGGAAAGACTGCAAAAAACAGGCCCTCTGTCACACTAAGGCAGGTTTCCTAAATCCTACATTTGAAATTTAGTTCAATTAGATTTTTAATTTAATTATGGATAAATTAAAAATAAAAAAAAAAATCCATTACCAGCAAACGCACTCAAAAATGAGGCTTTTCATAGCCCCATAAAAGCAAATCCATTTTTTCCCCTCAACTATTTTGGAAGTAAGGTAAATTATACCTTCCACAACAACAACCTCTCCACCCCCCACAATTACCAAGTTAGTACGGGCTCAATACAATAGTACCAGTATCCATATAAGTAGGCCAATTATGTTCGAAAAACAATTTTTTTCTCAATAAGTGAGACAGGGAAACGTTAAAAAAAGAAAACTAATAACAATAATAATAATAAATACTTAGAATCATTTCAATCTCGAGAAAAATGTAATTCAATTTAAAGTCTGAAAAAAAGTCTTCATAGATAATTTCTTAGTTACATGAGTACTATATAAATTTTTAAATAAAAAAATTTCGAGAACTTATATTAATGAATTAAACATGATTATTTATTTGAAAACGTTAAAAACGTAGCAAAATTTATTTATATATTTCTATTATGAAGCACTTATAAATCGAGCTGCTTACGCAATTCAGTTGGTGTTTATTGGAATATCCGAGCTTTTAACTTTTTATCTATTTTACAGACACATAATTTTGAGTACTTATCCATTACGATGGCACAGATGATAAAGCCGTCAATGAATTCAACTATTTTTTATTTTATTTAAATAAGAGAGAAATAAAAAAATTATAAATAATAAATAAATGAAATAACTCAATTTACTGGCGCCGGGAAAACGGATAAGTATCAAATTTTGATACTTACTGAAACCAATAAAATTCTCATGATGGTGACGATTAAGAAGACGAAAAAACTATTATTATTTTAATTCAGCGTCGGGTTTTTAATTATCTAAATTAAAAACGAAGGTAAGCAGAGAAAATACACACTGTTCCATGTTTAAGAATATCTTATAGCCGCCAGCACTTTAATTCTTAGAGTTCAATAAAAATATAGTAAGTGCACGAAATCGTTTACCATGGCAATGAACAAACACATATTCCATTTTTATAACATTGTGTACAACATTGTTTCATATGTTGTAGCCTGTTTAACCATAAATTTACCAGAACTTTAACATAAGTGATTAAGTTGAACACTCAGGGCATCATAAAAAATAAATATACATGTATTATTTACATTACAATTTTACCAATTTTTTAACCTTTTGCTTACGGCTGGTATAACATGTGGACCACATGTGCTGGTACAACTTGGAACACCTTAAGCAAAGAGTTAATAACGAATATTTTGGTTAATTTGAACGCTCAGGGCATCATATAATAATAATTGGCTTTAATTAAACAATATACATGTATTATTTACATTACAATGTTATCTATTTTTTAATCTTTTGCTTACGGCTGGTATAGCATGTGGACCACATGTGCTGGTACAACATGGAACACCGTAAACAAAGGGTTAATAACGAATATTTTTATTTTGAAAACTAAAGGACCCTTAATAAGAAATATCATTTAATATCTAATTACATATAAATGCCTACATAAAGAAGCAAAAATTACTCGCATTTTTGAGCACTTCTTGCTTTATGGAGTTATCGCACTTCCTAAACTCGACTACACGACAGTATGGTTTCATTAGAAAAGGAGACATGATTCAAATTGACATCTCATTAAGGTTGCAGCTAAATTGCACCGTATTAGTTGGTTCAGATAGTTTCATTTAACGTTGAGCCGCGCTTTCGAATAGCGTAAAGTGTGCAGCAGCAACCTTAAGAAAACAAAACACTGCATAAAACGTTGAGCAACAAATCCCGCAACTTGATCATTGGCGTGCTAATCAGATGGAACTCAATGAACTAGTTATTAACAAAGAATATTGATGTTAAATATTTTCGAAACTTTTTTTTTCTACCGTCAGCAAACGCAAGTCAACTAAATCCGAGATGTTTATCTCATTTTTAGTGTTCCTTCACAATGAGACAATACCTAAGTGAGAAACGTCTTAACGGTGAGGTCGACGTTGGTTAAAGAACGTATAAACAAAATAAAAGGGAAAAAGGTGACGCAATCATATCTAATCCATACGGCGGAATTAATGCGAAAAGGGCGAGCAATACCGAAACCGGTTCCACAAACACAACCTCGATAAAATGGAACATCATCTCCTAACCTCAACGGCAGCAGCACCCCCCGACGATATTCACTTTCTTTTTTTTTTTTTTTTTTTTTGCGTATGCACTGGGATGTTTAGCACCACTTCCAGTGATTGGGTAAAAGGATTGCGCAGACACAAGTTACAATCATCAATAACCTTGCAATCATCATAATCCTTGCTGGAGAAAGTTTGCGTGAAAAGGTTGAGTGATTTTGATTCACTCGAATGATCCTCCTGAGAGGGAGGGGTGAGAGAGTTTTTTTTTTTTTTTTCTCCTCCACAAAAAAGGGGAATATTTAGTTTAATCAAGGAATCATAAAAGATGGGGAGGGGGGGGGCAAGAACGGAAATATATTTTTCAACGGTAAGATAGGTTGAACTCCGACCGACCCCAGGGGGGTATACGGGGATAAAAGTCTAATTATTGCGTTAAAAGGAAAAATTAAAATTTCTCTAAAAACTAAAGTTACAGTAAAATTTTGCCAAATGACAGTGGTGGTGGTCGGCTAAAAATGGATTAACCAAAACATTTGACAAATAAAAACACGTTTTAAAGGCAATGAAAGCTAATAGCGCCGGTGTAAATGTCGAGAATTAAATGATTATAATAATAAGGAAACAAGAGATGAAAATAAAATGTCAAAACTAAAATCAATGAGAGCTAAAAGTCCTAAGTGTAAAAGTCTAAAAGTAAAAGTCTGAATAGAAGTCGATGAAGTCTAAAATCAAAAGTAGACAAAATTTAAAAATGTAAAGCTAAAATTGATCTGATATTTTAATGGTAAAATGAAATTGCGTGAAATGTAACGTTAGATATAATTTACCTGATTAAAAGCTTCATTCGCTTTAAAAATATATAAATAGTCAGGCGTAACATAACAGTCGACATGTTTCAAGGGCTTCTAAAACAGGCGCCTATTTTCAAGACTTGCCAGACGCGAAAGGAAAAAAAAAAAAAAAAAAAAAAGGTGATTTGAAAAAGGAAAAAAAAAACGTTAAGTTGACAACGAAAAATGGAAAAATAAAGGAGAGAAACAAAACAAGAAAAATTACAGTAGCCGAGAGGGAGAGAAAAGATGAAAAACGGAACAAGAAAAACCACAGTGGCCGAGAGGGAGAAAATAGATAAAACTATTGTAAATGCATAAGAAACGTACAGGGGGGGGGGTGGCAATCATTGAGAAAAAATTGCTTTTAAGAAGGACTTCTTCAGTTAAGCTACTCCGCATGCATAAGGGCTTGGGACAATATACAGAGAAGCTATGTTTTTTCCAATAATGACATTTTTACATTCAACAGGTTCTTAGTATTGATTTCGAGCAGGTATTTCTCAAATACATGGAATATTCATACATCATAACAACAGAATAACCAGAAACATCATTACTTACATGGTAATCGAGGTTTTTTTTTAACTTCGTAACAATTTAAAAATGTAGCTTTTTATATTGTCCCAAGCCCTTCATATGTTAGATGTTGTGAAACGCAACGGTATTTGTTTCCTGGTAAACCCAATGATAGTTTAATTCTCATCCATGATCCGCAAATCACTTGAGATCGCTGGAGATTTCGAACCTAGATCAACTCGATGGGAGAACTTTAACCTTAGAAAATCTTAATCAGAATTATAACTACATACTCTATTGTCTTCGGATCATCACTAAGGATGAATACCAGACGTATTTGCGTTACACGGAGAAGGAAAAAAACACACACACACACAAATCCACTTATGGTTTGCCCAATGGTAAGAGAACTTAAACCAGATTGGTTGGAAAATGAATTAATTTAACTAATGAATAAGAAACACACTTTCTACTAAAAATTTAGTTTCAAGTTATGGACGTTTGAAATTCATACATGTTTCTTTTAAATATGAACAAAAATCAGCTTATACTGAAATTGCAATAAAGTGTTTTCAAATGATTTTTTGTTGGGTAACAGTGAAAAAAAACTTTAGATTTTATTTTAAAACAAAGAGTACGTTCAAAAAATTATTTTTTTAAATGTATTATTATGTATTGGTTCGGTTTCAACAGGTGCTTTTATTTACTAGTTATTATGAAGTTTAAATTGGTTATATATAAAAAAATATATGGGTGATTCTCACGAAATATGACAATTCACTGCTCCAAGATCTAATACTATAATACTAAAAGAACTTTTTTTTAAAAAAAATTAATAAATAGCATAGCTGTTAGCATTTTAAAATAATTTTGCACTAGCATTGACTTTTTTGTATAGTTAAAAAATTTAATTGAACTTCAAAATGTCATTTTCCTGGCATGTCCCAAACAATGTTTCCAATAATAACTAGGTTCAAAACTTCCTGTAAATTTTTCAATATCTAAATTTTTTTATCTGAACCGGTGTAAGCATTTCTAGAATATACGCAGAGGGTATTATTTACAAATATTTCGTTTAAATTAATTTTTTCTGTCAATAATTTGTTTGTCCCAAGAAAATCTGTCATTTTCCTGGCTACTTTTATTTAGTGGTTTATAACCAAAATAGATAGAGCCAGCAATCAATATCTTGTGTTAATAGATTAAATAGATACCCTCCTATATGAACATGTCTTGTTACATGAATAAAGAACCAATTTTTTGGTTCAAAATCTATTTCAAAAATTTTTTCAAGGTGAGTAGGTTTTTGTGTTGTCATTTTCCTGGCTTCTTGAAACCATTAATAACATAAACTACATAGATATATCTGAGTTATTTTAAGAAATCCTGTTGTTTTCTACATAATATAAACGTCTTAGGCCACAATATTTAATTAAAGTAAAGTTATATGTTATAAAATGGCGAATTTGTCATTATCCTGGCTTATGAATGCCAGGACATTAAAGTGTTACCAGAAATTTTTTTTAACTGCTAATACTGTAAGGATAATCTGAATATAGTTGTGAAGAACGTAAATGAATGTTACTCGGCATTAGATACCTGGTAAAATTGGCCGCTGCCGGGTCTTGAGACTAAAAACCCGGTTCGGGTAATAATCGGGTAATGAAAATTTGGCCAGGTACATCTCTAGTAGACAACATTGGGCGCTAAATCACATAAAAATCTGTAGCTGAGTCATATATATTTCATTTTATAATTCATTGAATATTCATATTCATTGAAAAGCCGAACTAATTTTTGATTTACGACTATCAATGTTTAACTCCGTGGCCTTGTAATTTTGAACCCAATCCAGAAAAAACGGGAGCTTCTGGATCAAGTATTGGGAGAAATTTGCCTTCGTGGAGGACTTTTTGATGAACTAATCTGCATTTGCGTTACATGAAGAAGAAAACCTCCCACGGTTAGCCTGATGGCAAGGGAACTCTAAGCCGTGATCCGTTTACCACTGAGGATATTTCACGCCAGCACTGTGATCAGTACAAGCAGGGTTCGGAATTCGAACCAACCAGTCATCACTGGGATTCGAACCTGTTTTACCTCATTGGAAGGCAAGCGCTCTATCCCCTGAGCCACCCCGGCTCGAACCATATATATTTGAAGTATTCTAACTATACTACAATACATATATAATATAACAGTGGATGATAATGATAGAGCTGTGTTGGTAGGGGATAGAACGATGGCTAGTCCATGCGAATTTCGCACCCAGCTTGCACCGGCCACAGTGCTGACGTCAAGCATCCTCAGGGGTAGACGGATCATGGGTTAGAGTCTCTTTGGCGTGGAAGGTTTTCGTGATTTTCCTCTCCTTGTAACGCAAATGTGGGTCAGTTCAATCAAAAAGTCATTCACAATGAACTACTCCCACTACTTTATTTAGGAGATCCTGTGTCGTCTGGATTGGCTTCAAAATTACAAGGTCAATGAACATTGGTAGTCGCAAAAAATTGATCGGCTGTCCAACTACGGTAGAGTTTAACAGCCGACCCAACTTAGGTACGGTAGATGAGGTAAAGCAAACTGTTATAAATAAAGAATAATTATTATAAAATATATTCAAAAATTTTCCAAGAAGTAAGAGAGAATAAAATATCGACTGTGTTAACATATTTTAAAACCGTGCATACATTGCTTGCATTCCGTAATGATAGAATGTGAAGTCACTGTAACTGTAACGTAACGACAACTTTCTAACCTTATAACTTATTCATTATCCATACTAAACTCATAATTTCCAACCACAAAGCTATTCATTGCAGTGCAAATAGCTAAAAAGAAAAAAAAGGTAAGATTTTAAACAGTCTTTTAGACGCCAAGATATGACAAGTGCACATAATTTGAAAGCTCACTCACAGTGTATTACGACAGGTGTTCTACAAACTTACCCTTTGTTTTGTAAGACAATGCAAATCAAATTGGCACGCATAATCAACACACTGACTCGCGAGACACATTAAAAAACATAAGGAGCCACATGAGGTAACGCAAACAATTAAAGATATTTCTCCCGACTGCCAAACAAATAGTTTCTCTGCAAAGTTATGTACTTCCAGATAATGCCACGCATTTAAGAAACTTGTTTTTAATAATGAGACTTTCTTCTTTTTCATCATTTCAAAGAGTTTAGGAAGAAACTTTTTCATCGTCTTTACAAACCGAACTTCAAAAGATTATTACATAAAATAAAAATAAACACTTTAGAACTGTAACTTTTCTCTATTAATCAACATTTATTTGACATTCTTAAGAAGCAAGTCCATAACAGTCAAATGTAAAGCAGTGTTTCAATTTTAATTTTTAGAAATTTTGTTAACTTCCAGGCTGTTAATAAGAAAAACATTAAAATTCTAAAGTATTGCCGACTAATTAGCGACTACCATTCAAGGTTTCTTTATACTCCTTAATTACAGCTTAATTATGAAGAAAATGGTATAAAAAGTGCCTATTTCTTATTAAAAAAAATTAGATAAAATTAAGTGTAGGTACAATTATGTTCATTTTTAATTTTTTGGTTAATTTTACAGCTTGTAATAAAAATTAGTGCTGACATTTAGTTTAAAATAAACTACCTATCTCTAAACACATTACCGAAGAGTACATATAGTACGTCATACACATTACAAATACTCTCTTACTGCCATCTGGTGTAAAGATTGAGAAATAAACATGATTCCGGGTGTAAGAAATAGATTCCTTTAATTTTTTTTTTTTTTTTTTTTTGGGTGGATAACTTTTGAAAATTCTAGCCCGGAAATATCACTCGCAAGAAAAATAGAGGGCGAAACTTCACCGAGTGAGAAGGAAGGGGTTAACTATGGCTCTTACCATAACAAAACGGTGTAAGAGTTTTTTAATCATGCTTCTATTTCAGTATTTTTTTAGCATAAAGCCCACGCTCCAAGGGGAGAAGGAGCAATTAGATGGTTAACAAGAACAATGACAGTTTGTTTTGTGTTCTCAACAAATTGCCATTTATGTAATGAATAATTCACCAAATGAAACCTTGTAAAAAAATATAACAAGCTTTTTTTTTAAATAATAAATATAATATGTATGTTACATTGGTTGAAATATGTAAAAAATTTTAAACAATTAAAGTAAAACAAGAATGTATCAATCAGCCGAATCAGGGTTTGTTCAAAATCAGCGTAACCAAATCAGCATTATTTATTATTTCCTTTTAACTCTAGGTACGGGACCGCCGTCTACTTTTTGATTATAAAATATATGCCGATTTTTTTTCTCGTAAATCATAACAAATGTTAATTTAAACATCTGAGCTTGAATGGCTTGTATGGTTAGGTGATCTACACTTTTTCTTTTTGGTTTAACATTAAGTTTATTCGTTCCTCCTCCGTTAATGAGAACAACTGAAATCCATTTAACCAAAATTAATTACTCCCTATAACAAGTGGAAAAAAATGCTTTTCTATTATTTCAATAACACTAGATTGTGGATCCAGTATAAATATTAGAATAGCTGAATTGTTAATTCGCGTGCCCACAGTGCATGCAAATATACTTTTCAGAAAGTTAGACAAAATAAAAATAAATTATAATACAAAAAACCATATACTTTCTCTTCCATACGTACTTTAACATAATGTCACGTTATGTCATAATGTCATCTTAAACATAACAAGAAGCAGTAAAGATAATTCATAAGTTACTACAGAAGAAATCCTCTAATCCGAACTGGGGAAATTCGATATTACTTTTCTAAAAAAATTAAAAAGTTTGTAAGAAATACAAAAACCAACGAACAACTAACCCATTGGTCAATCACACTATAAGAAGGAAAATATGGGTTTGAGTTAAGGTGAGAACAATCTAAAAGTGTAGTATGACGATAAATATAAATCTCATACCGAAAGCAAGAATTTTTTCCAATTAAAATTCGAAAATGACATAAAAATTTGCAGAGCTTGATTGGGAAACGCAGATCTGAGCAAGGATGTTATATCGATGCAATACTCATTTGAATTTGAATCGTAATAAAAAAACAATGAAAACTAGCACTCTCATTGTATGAGTTAGTAATGAATAGCGATTATAGCGTCGGAATAAGCTTAGGAAACAAAATCGTTCAAATACCAATATCGTTGTCGCATTAAATTAAAAAAATTTCGTCAAAATTTCATAACATTGCCATTTAACTGGAAGACTAGTTTATGACGACAAATATTAAGGTACACCGATTCTAATTGGAATTCCGAATTATTCAAATTTTTTGTAATTCGCATACGTAACGGTTTAAACTACTAGATTGGATTAGAGGTTTTTTTTTTCCTCTCTCTCAAAATGAATAAATTTCTTTATCTCAAAAATAAACAAACCTCCGAAAATAAAGAAAGTTTTAAATAAGTAGGATTGTCTCCTAGATCTGGGCGGCAATTGAAATTATTATTGAAAAATATATTTTTAATAATGACGAATGAATTTAATGATTATTTGAAAACGTTAACAAAACGGCTTAAGTGCCCTATACTGCCATGCCTTTAATATTAATTTATTTGTTTAGTCTCAAAAATTTATATAATTTCATAATTCAGTTTGAATTTTCATAAAAAAATGAATGAATAATTATAATAATTATCGTCTTTCTCAGTAATATCTAAAATTTTTATTGCAAGATAAAAAAGAAACAGAAAGTTTTTTATTTTTTTATTACCAAAAATGAATACCATAATCTTATTACATTCCAAAACACGGGCAATATGGTTGAGTGTAACCTATGTTATTTTCGAGTGCAGCCATGCGTATTGAAGCAGAACGTTAGAAATAGCCCTTCTTTTGTCTTTTTATTACATATCAACAGCTATGGTGGCATTTGAATCAAAAAATAAATAGAAAGAAAGGTAAAAAGTTGTATTCTCTTATACTATCAACTTTAGTAGATAATATTCGGCTGCCATTTTTGGGGTTAAGCTGAAGTTTTTGAAGATACAACTTAAATCTGATCAAGATTTTATATGTTCCACATAACTTCAAAATATAATCAAATGCATTTCCAAAAGCAAGGTTATTTTGTCGCTTTTATTGCTAAACTAGTTCTTAAATCGCAACAATAGTTGTTCAATAATGCCGAAAAAGATGAGTTTGAATGATATCTGACACACATAGCACTATTTAATAAAAATTAGTTTTTTTTTTCCTAGCTAAGCCTTGAACGATAAAATTTTAGAACCGCTTTGAATAAAATATATTGTGCAACAGTACACAATTAAATTAAGTTTTTTTTCCTTAAATAAGTCTGCGTAGAATGCAAAAAAATAAATAAATTGACCAATATAAATAACCTTTGATCTAATGATCGGATCTTCACGTTCTAGGACTCAATTTTAATGGTTCGAGCGGATGACTTCAAATATGCTTATTAGTTAATGCAGACGATATTTGAAGTTATGAAATCAAACAACAAAAAATAAACATGTCTTTCTTTCTAGGGTCTTTGGACTTCTGACCCCCTAAATATAGGGGGTGGTCGCAAACTGGAAAATAATAGATTAATTAAAAGGACGATCCCAAATTTGGATCCCTTAATGATAACTTACTTTTGATGTATTTCGTCGTATTTTTAAATTTTGATTTTTCAGGAACTAAATAACCAATTTCGCTTAAATTTTGCATTTTGCCATGTAAAATTACATTAATAAAAATGCTGTAAAAAATTGCATAACCTTACATTCAAATATTTTATGACTATTATTAAATAAAAATAATTAGAAATATTAAATAATTACTAAAATAAATTTTTTTTTCATGGAATTACCGTTGAATAAACGAAGTTTATAATTGCGTTAAAAAATCCTTCAATTTGCTTAAAAAGTTCTCAAAATATAGCGAAATACGCAAAAAAGTAAATTCAACATTAAAGAGTCCAAAATTTAGACCCCTCTCGTGATCAAACTATTGGGACAAAATTTTCCAAATTACGTCTACCTCTAATAATTTGGGGATCAAAAACCCGAATCCGTCGAAGAAAAGGTATGTTTTTGCGGAGAAAGTGCGATTTTGTGTTTGATTTCGTAATTTAAAATGTTGTCTGTACTAATTAATTAGCACATTTGAGGTTACCTTTCTTGAACCATTAGGATTGAGTTTTATAAGTTACTTTCTTGAACCATTAGGATTGAGTTATAGAACGTGAAGATTCGATCAAAAGTCATTCAGGTTGGTCCGTTTATTTATTTTTTTATTATTATTTAATTTTTTTTTTATTTTTGCGCACTGTACATCAGACTACCAATAAGTTCACCATAAGTTATATTTTCATCAATAGCTTCGCTTCTATCTGGTGAGATATTTTTTTGAATAGTTAATTATGATCCCTTCATTCATTTCATACCAAATCTTTTTATGATCTTGTCAATCATGGTCATGGATTCAAAGCCTCAATCCATTCAGTATCTTTGATAGCATCATTGTACGAGACAGGATCTTTAGTTTCCGCAAGAAAACTAAAGACTGAATACACTTCAAAATGTTTTAAGTTTTTCTGGAATTTTAACAGTTCATCCCCTCCCAGTCACAGCGTTATTTACATCGTTTAAAAGCATAAATTTATCAATTTTTTTTCAATATTTACTGTGCACCAGGATCAGTCAGTTTAAGCATTCACTTATCTTTTTACTTGCTATTGACAGATGCAACGGACATTGCTCTTTTTAGTGTATGTTTCATAAGGTTTAAATGCCACATTTCTGGAAATTTCGATCTTTCTTTCCTCTAGAAAGTAGATTCTAAAATCTTTGATATTTACTTCATAACCGACAAATATCCCATCCTTACTTTTGGCATTCATTTTTCTGCTATGTTGCTATGGAATCAAAACGAAGGCCGAAAGGATGCAGCCCTTTTATGTCAGAAGACACTTTGAACCACAATTCAAAAAGGGTTTTTCTATTCCACTCAAACCGATAATGTACACGATTGTAGCAACAGCCTCTGTTCACAGCTTTTTTTTTTTTTTTTCACATTCTCAGCGCGCAGCATTTTTCTTGCTAAATCCAACAATTGTTTGATTGCCCTCCTCCATAACCGCCTTTTGTTGCGGTGTATGATTTCCGATACAGAATTCCCTTTTCTTCCGAAAACTTTAGCTACATTTTTGTTAACTTTAACTTCTTCAAAATCTTAATTAGTATTCCGTTTCCCGTAACACGACTAGCAGCTAATTTCAAGAACGCTTTGACCTAGCCCTTTGCTTCAGACTTGTTTTTCAAAAAGTAGACATTAATGATTGTAATCATCCTCCAGCTATAGAAAGTATCGGGAATTTCCGATTGAAGTATCTTCCATAAGTCCACAAACGTTATCTCTTCAGTGCTTCTTCCAAATGGCAAAAGATGCGGCTTACCAAGAATACGTGCTTCACAGAAAAAAATGCTATGTACATACGAGTATATTTTATACTTTTCCAAAATAAGTGACAAAGATGCCTTCTCTAAAATTCGATTATTAATATTTACAACTTACTATCTCTCTTTCAAAGAATCGAAATTTCATTGTTTCAAAAGATTTTACAGTCATTTTTCTCCCATTTCAAATTTATATCCTTTTTAAGTCACTGAACAAATAGAAAATAGATTGCGTTTCAATTCCGGAACATGTAATACTGTCCACAGCAATTCTATCAAATGTTTTTATTTTTGTGCCACCACAACCCAACGCATCAACAATGCTTCTGTTTGCAATCTTAGTTTTGCTGGGTTTTGCAATTACTAATCAACTGTTTGCTGCGAGTCATATGTTCACAGGCTCTTGAATCAGCATACCGATCCCTATCAATGCAATACTTGCATATACCGAGCTATGATGTTTAATTTTACCTTTTGAATATTTTCATTACCTTTTATCTTTATAGCGACAGTCTATTGCTTTATGATTTTATTTTATAACCGTCGTTGAACAGCCGACCCAATTTTATGGGTTTACGACTACTTATGTTCAACTCCGTAGTCTTGTAATTTTGAACCCAATCCAGAAGACAAGGGAACTCCTGGATCGAGTATTGGAAGAACTTTGCCTTCGTGGTGGACTTTTTGATGGAGCTAATCCGCATTTGCGTTACAAGGAGAGGAAGACCACGAGAACCTCCCACGGTTAGCCTAACGGCAAGGGGACTCTAACCCATGATCCGTCTACCACTGAGGATATTTCACATCAGCACTGTGTCGGTGCAAGCCGGATGCGGAATTCGTATCGACTCGGATTCGAACCCGGTCGCCTCGTTGGAAGGCGAACGCTCTATTCCCTGAGCCATCGCGACTCTTTTATCTCTTTAGCGACAGTCTATTGTTTTATGATTAGGCTTACTGCAGTGAAAACATAACTTCTGATTAAAAATTTTTTTCAGATAACAATCTTTTGCCAAGCGACCATTCTATCTACAAGCACTCATATTGTTCCATGTAAGTCTTTTCACATTGGAGCCTTGAAATTTTTGGCTGACATAAGCACTACTTGTACATTCTAACTTGTATATTCTGACTTTTCATTCGTTTTTCTTCTATGTACCACCTGCTTAGAAGTTCTTTAACACTTTGTTTATCAGAAGGAACAGAATCCCAAACATTAATTAAAGTCCGGAGGTAGCCCAACCAAACTTTTAGGTATAAAAATTTGTTCAGAAATTTCTTCAATTTCTTTTTTTTTTTAATTCTTAATTCTACAAGTTTAGAAATATGTTTAGAAATTTCCTGTTCATGATAGGCGTAATTAAAAACCTTTTCTGCAACATATGGATATAACTTCTGGCTAGTGCTCATCCACTGATTTTTTCAACAAATCTTTAGTATTTTCAAAAGTGAGAATATGCGACATAGATCTTCAAACCTAACTCCCTATTATTTCCTGTGCTTTAAAATCCTTATTTTCAAATTCTCCACTTGTATTCACCAGGTTCATCGGTTGCATTTTGAGATAGCGAACTTTCATGTATAGATTCCAACACATCCTTGCTAAGTTTTAATTTAGTTGTTGGAAACCTCAATTCACTACGATTTTCACTTCCCTTTAGTATTGTAAAAGTAATCATATTTTCCATTTTTTGAAACGCATTCACAATAATAAGACACTTATTCACTCAAAACAGTTAAACCCTAACTTAATACCATGACTTGCAGCAGGTGTATGGGTCTGGGCCCATAACCTGAAAGCTTTTAAGAAAATGAAAGATTTATTGTATCAAAATTTCATAGTTATATAAATTATTCAATGCGCAATTTGACATCTAAAACAACTCCGTGTTTGAACATTTCGAAAGAATGAGTCATACTGCTATCCGGCAGAGAACATCGATCTGACAGGTGTAAGCGCAATCAATGAATATAATCTATTAATTGACCAGAACTATTGCCAACAGTGGTAAACTAAAACATAATAATTACTTAAATGGATGTTGCCAACTTACCCAAACTTGGCTTTTACTATTAACGCCGACGCTGTTTACTTTTGAACCAGCGTAATTTTGAAGATACTCTTGAGCCATAATTGAAATAGAAATTCGGTTATAATTTTGGAAAATTGAATAGTTAAGTGGAAAAACATGTTAAATTACACCTTGATGAATTTATAGAGAATCAGCTTTAAAATGCGTATAAACATAAGAAAACTAATAAAAAAAACACCTCTTTCCTTTGAAAACAGTTTTATTTAACGTTTGTTTTTAGAAAGAATAAAGTCACCGTTCAAGTGTTTTAAACCCGAACTAAAGTTAAAGTATCAAATAAAAGTTATACATATTATCTAGCCGTACAGGTTTTCCACTCAGATAAAAATACTCAAAATCAACGAATAATTCTTAATTTTCGCAAATTTTTATGATACAATGCAGTATTGGTCTAACTCTAACTTATCAAATATAAAAAAATTAAATCACAAATGCTCTTTATTTTCACAAAATTGTGGCCTTTCCTCCTATTGATATTTCATGTCTTCATATTAAAACGTCCTAATAAGAATCAAATGCGTCGGCTAAAGACAAACAAAACTTAATCTAATAATCATGAATAAGTTTTACAAACTCTAAAGACTTATAAGTTCATGACTATGATAAAAATAGCATATTATTCGCTAAAAAGTGTTGAAGTAGGATGTAATTATAGTCTGATTTCTATCTATACAACATTCTATAATATACTGTACAACACTCGATATAATTTGCAAAGTCTTCAAATTGAGCAGATCTCAAAGGATGAAGGTACTCAATAACAATTTTGCATGAGCTTGGAGTAGAAAAAGGTTCCAGGGCATTTGACAAGTAGTTGACTAGGAAACATAAGAAATATCTGTTTGGCAGAAATAAATACGCCAAGAGTGCGAACCCTATGATTCGAACATTTTAAATGAGTGTTTTTTATTTTATTTAAGAACAGTCAATGAACAGCCTACCTAGTTTTGGATTTACGACTACTAATGTTCAACTCCATAGCCTTGTAATTTTTAACCCAATCCAGAAGACAAGGGAACTCCTGGAAGAAATTTGCCTCTGTGGAAGACTTTTTAATGGAAGTAACTCGCATTTGCGTTACATGGTGAAGAAAACCATGAAAATTTCTCCCGGTTAGCGCGACGGCAAGGGATTCGAACATTGCTGGGATTCGAACACGATTCACCTCACTGGAAGGCGAACGCTCTTATCCCCTGAACCACCACGGCTCTTAAACGAATGCTATTTTATATAATAGGCGTTGAACAGCGACCCAATTATTTTGGGTTTACGACTACTAATGTTCAACTCCGTAGTATCCACCTTGAGCTCAATCCAGAAGACAAGAGAACTCCTGGATCAAGTATAGGGAAAAATTTGCCTTCGTCGAGGACTTTTTGATATAAAAAAACCCGCATTTGCGTTACGTGGAGGGGAAAACCACTAAACCCTCCCAGCGTTATAGCCTTACGGCAAGGGCACTCTAACCCATGATCCATCTACCACTGAGGATATTTCATGTCAGCACTGTGGTCGGTGTGATTTATGGATTTCGGCAATTGGAAGCTTGTAAACAAGTTAGTTCAAATTGATTGAAATGTCACTTAAGAAAAGCTTTGATCCGCACAGCTCTTCTAATGTGACATACGTATATTCAGACAAAAAACAGAACATTTTAAAAATATCTTTTAACTCCAATTTCCTACCGAAACCGCCAACTACCCTACGCATTCGGAATACAAATAAGATTTTCTTTTTTCGATGCTATCAGATAAGGCGCATATTTCGTAAAATACAACGATTTGCACGATTGGCGTCTAAAATAAGTCACAAATTCTAATGCATAATCATTCATTCGTATGAAAAAAGATGAGACTGGGAGGGTAACATCTACTTCAAGAGAGAAAAAGAAATAAAATGTCGTTCACTTCAAATGGCCCGAGGAATATTTCTGTTAAACGCAGCTGTTCAGTGATTTCAAGTTCTCTGAAACATTATCTGCATTTTAGCATGCTTAGGAAGTTTGCTAAAATAAAAATTAAAGAATATAAAAGCTTGTATTGATTATGCACCATGCTAATTAGACTCTTGTGCTGTTTTTTTTTTTTTTTCGGGTAAGGAAAGTTACTCACCGAAATACCACTTAACGAAATTATTTTCTTCGTTCCTAGCTTTTTTTAACAATATATTAGTAGAAATAATGCATAGGGTCACTTTAATTGATTTGCCTAAATACTTAATCATTTATTCATACAAACTATAATTCTTATGCTAATTTGAATCTGTTGGTTCGTATCTTAACATTTTAATCGTGATTTGAAGATACAAATGATTATTACAGTGTTCGAATGTGTTGATTCTAATCGTTAATCCAAGATGCAAATTTTTTTAACTATAATTCGAATCTATTTGGTTCCAATTGAAAATTGAAGGTACAAATTTTTACACCAATTTTTCACAACTTTCAAAATGCTATTGACTCACAACTATTAATTCTAATAGTGAATTGCAGAAACAAATCATTTTTAAACTAATTCGAATCTATTAGTCCAAACCTATTGTTTCGAATAATAGTTTGAAGAACAATAACATTCATTGCTTTGATAAGTTTAGCGACGAAGTAACTGAAAATGAAAATATGCTGAAGTAACTGTAAAAATAATATAAAAATTATAATTCTTATGCTAATTCGAATCTGTTGGTTCGAGTCTTAACATTTCAATCGCTATTTGAAGATACAAATGATTATTACATTGTTCGAATGATTCTAATCGTTAATCGAAGATGCAAATAATTTTTACTATAATTCGATTCTATTTTGTACTAATAGTAAAATGAAGATATAAATTTTTTACACGAATTTTTACAACATTCTAAGTGTTGACTCACGGTTATCGTGAATTGAAGAAACAAATCATTTTTAAACTAATTAGAATCTATTGGTTCAAGCCTATTGTTCCGAATAATGGTTTAAAGAGCAATTATTATCTCATTGCTTTGACAAGTTCAGCGACGAAGTAGGTGAAAATAAAAATATGCATAAAAATCGTCTTTCTTGGCTTGATTTAAAAACATAATATTATTATTAGTTAATAGAGAGGTTAAATGTCACTTTAATGTTGCTAATTATAATTAAGTAAAAAAAATTAAAAAGAAAGAAAAGCTATTTTAATATTTAAGTCTATGCTGTATAAACTGTTAGTACAAACTAATAGAACTATGACTTATCGACTGCAATATAATTAACAAATACTTTTTATAAATAGATATTTAATAATACTTTAAAAATAATAATAATTTTCACGAGTTTCGAAAAACACGAGAGAAAAATGGAAAAAATAACTTAAAAATGAAATGTTCCAGAAAAGTTAACGAGCTTTAGCCGAAGAACCAGTAAATCTATAATTTTGATTAAGATATAATATAAATATCTATTAATCAAGAAAAATTTCTCTTAACAACCATTAAGTGGAAAAACAAACAGCAAACAAACAAAAAAACAAACAAAATTCAAAAGATTTTTCCTTAAGACCTTAAATTTAAATATATGAAAAATAAACATTTATTGAATTTATTAAAGGAAAAACGGAAGATTAGGCAAAAGCGCGTGTTCGAAGTTTTCATGCGTTTTGGAAAAGGTGTGTGTGAGGTGGGTTGACCTTTTGGTTTAAGGCATGACTTTTGAGTGTAAAGGTTACAAAACCACCTGTTTAAAGATCATTTTGTGAGAGTGTTCCGCGAGGAAAATTGTAATTTTTAAGTCAAGGTTGCACGTTTTATTCTTCGCTATACTTGTAGCACCTTTTTGCTATTGTGACGAAAACAGACCCAACTTTTATGGCATGAAAGAAAAAAAAAAAAAATAAGTTCACGCAGTTTAAGCAAAGAAAAATTTAGTTAAAAAAAAAAACTTTTTTTCATGTGAAAATAATTGTACCCTTTAATTTACATGAAAATGGTAAGGTTTAAATAATAAATTAAAAAATAATTCCTAAAAAAAATATTTTCTTAAAAAAAATAATTATTATTTTTTTTATATTATTTACAAAAAATTTAAAAGCATTTCCAGAAGTAATAGAGATATATAGCCATAATATATCATTAATTTTCAGTTTGTTTAGCAAAAAACTTTTTAAACTCTTTAAACTTTTAGTCCCTCTAAGTATGATTCACCAACTGAGGAAAAGTTTTGTATACAGATATACAGGGTGTTTATAAAGTCCCGGATCCATTTTGATGTTTAAGAACTCACAAAATAATGAAGATATAAACAAACTTATGGCATTTATTGATGGAATAACTCATATATTTTCCTTTTCAGGTTTGAATATCTTTACTTGTGTAGATATCGTCTGCGCGTGTGGTTAATTTCAGATAATTTCATTTTCCAGTCTAAATATCTGTACTTTTCTAAATACCGTCTGCTTATTAATGTAATTTTTCTCTCTTTTGTTTTTGGCAACTATTGCAATGTTATGTTTACTTTTGATGTGTTTGTTCTATGTAGTACTTTTCTATCTGATGTTTTATTCGAGCGGATATTAAGGAGAATGCATACACCACAAGAGAAAGCACAGATTTTATGGTGGTTCATCGAAACGAAATCGACAGTGCAAGCACATAGAAATTGCAGAAGAATTAATGAAAAAGATCCTCCATCCTAAAGCAGCATATTGCGGTGGAAAAAGAATTTTCTAGAAACTGGATGTATCGCAGATAAGAAACGTTCCGGACGTCCCTTCACAAGTGATGTTGACGTTGAGCGTGTCAGACAGACATTTTTACACAATCATAGAAGATCTGTGAGATCAGCGGCAAGAGAATTGGATATGTCAATTTCGACGGTATACAAGGTTATTAAGAAACAATTAAGACTGCAGACATACAAAGTTCAAATTGTTCAAGGTTTGGAACCGGACGATAGGCCTAGGAGGATGGCATTTGCAACAGATATGGTAGGAAGGAGAGAAGATGCTGTTGATTTGATAATGTTCTCCGGCGAAGAATCCTTTCATGTTTCTGGCATTGTTAATCGCCATAATGTGCGCCTATGGGGATCTGAAAACCCCCATGAATACCGTGAGGCACAAAGGGATTGCCCAAAGGTTAATATGTGGTATGGACTAATGCACGACCGAGTCATTGTGCCTTTCTTTTTTACAGAAAATACTTAGGCATGTTGGAAAACTTCGCATTTCCACAACTGGAAGAGCTTCAGCCACATGTCTTTTTGAAACAAGATGGTGCACCACCTCATTGGGGTATCATCGTTCGTAGTTCTTTGAATGACCATTTTCCAGAAAGATGGATTGGGCGAGGAGGTCCAATTCCTTGGCCACCTAGATCACCTGATATAACGTCGCTGGACTTTTTTCTTTGGGGATTTTTAAAGGACAATGTGCACAGGAGGATCGTGTCGAACATTGATGACCTAAAAGCCAGAATTACAACCGCAATAGCCTCTGTGGATGCCGACATGCTTGCCGCCACCTGGCGTGAAATTGACTATCGACTTGATATTCTCCGTGCGATGAAGGGGGCACACGTGGAAGTTCATTGACAAGGGTCGTGAAACTTTTTGAGTCTATCTAACCATTTATGTTATTAATTTTGATCTATCTTTATTATTTTATAAGTTATTAAACATCAAAATGGGTCTGGGACTTTATCAACACCTTGTATTTTAAAAGAAAAACTATATTTTGCGTCCAAAGTTTTTTTATGTTTAAAACTGAAATTCGTACCCCAAATATGACGCCAATATTTAATTACATTTTTCTGCAAGCGATTTCAAATGCATTTTTGTAATCGTTTTCCAAATCTCTGTTTAAAAAAAACTTTCGAATTTGGGAAAAAAAACTGAAAAAACTCGTTTTAAACTTTTAAACTCGATCAGAGACACATTTACTTAACAAATTGTTATTTAATCAATAAAAAACTAATATTGATCCCAAAGCACACACACACACATATATATATATATATATATATATATATATATATATATATATATATATATATATATATATATATATATATATATATTAAACAAATCGTTGCAATATTGTTCATTAATTACATTTTAGCCAACATTGTTGCATTTGAAATAGACTCAGTTACGTTAGTTAATGCCCTAAAAGCTGCTGCGAATTAATAACTACCATAAAATAGTGTTACTTGGAGACACTCGCATTTTCTGGAGTTAAAAGGATTTCAACAATATCAAAAATAAAGAAGAAAAAAGATTCCTCCGTTTTAAGGGCAGCATTAAGCTATGAAATAGCTATAATTTCTGTGATAACTATAATACTTTTTGAATTACAAAAAAAAAAAAAAAACTGGTTGTGTTTCGTTTACTAAGAACTTTGTCAATTCTCATCGAAATACCTGTATATATTTACGGCATTATTATCGATAAGCTAAATCAACATTTAGATGCCTGGCAATTAACGCTTTTTAATTTGTAGTTTAAAACCGTTATGTTTATTAGTTTATTTTACAAATTTTAATAATCAACAATATAACATTTTGGGTAATGACTTTGTACCAACTTTTGATTATGGATCAGTTAATAATGAGAGCAATAATCCTGCCTGTTAAGAGAAAATTATATGGTTAGTGTTTGGTCTGATAAGAAAATACCGTCGAAAATGTTAAGATAAATGAAATAGCCTGATAGAATGACGATGCACAAAGAATGTTGTGCTATGTTTTTATGCACTATTTCAGCAAACTGTATGCTAAGAAAAATGGTTTACAAACATCAATGAATGCGGAGAAACACCAGTTTTGTTAAAAGGCTATAAAGAGACAATATACTGGACATTGTTGAAACCACCTGATTTTATATGGAAAAAGAGTAATCTATCGTACTTCCAAACAATATTTTCTAATAAATACCTTGATGCTGATTAAAGTACTTAGTTTTAAATAATAGCATAATAAATTATACTAATAGTAATTGAATTCATAATACTAAAATGATTAATAATAATAATAATAGAAATAGTAAAATTAATAGAATTATAACAATAAGAAAAAGTTAATACTTTTATTTAGAATTTTTTTTTTATATTTTCCCTTTAGAAATATTTTAAAAGAAAATTACATATTAAAGATGGATGAGTTTGTGACATAGAAACATTTTTTTTTCAATTGCCATACCATTTAGAATAAAGTTTTATTTACAACGATTAAAATGAGTAGTGGAAATAATATTATAAAATATTTTGACAACAATATTTGTAAAATATTTGGAATCTACATTGCAATTTAAACAAGGTATTAAAAAAAAAAAGAAGAAGAGAAAAAATGTGTTCCTAAATAACCTCACTTCACGGTACTTACACAAGAGAACTAATCAAGAGGAAGAGCAAACAACTGATAAAATTAGACAAGGCCTACCTTAACTAATTCAATATGTAATTTAACCTGAATACATATCATAATAAATGGAAGTGATTACCCGTAATAATTTTCTAATTTGCATACATAATTTACTTTCAAATCTCATAGGAAGGGAAAGATTAAATGTTTTTATTACTTTCAGATTGATATTTTTTTCCCCTAAGAAAAATTCAAGATTTGAAACAGCAAGAAAAAATTGCATGCTGTTTTGCAGTTACATTGGAATAATTATTTGTAACGTATAGGATTACACGTCACAGTTTCTTAAAATCTGCCAAGGGGAAACGTCGAAAGATTCAATGTGCAAGTTTATTGCAATATAATACATTACAAAATGTATAGTTTTGCCAGAAATGATTAGCTAATTTGCTTACGAAGCTTACTTTTACGCCATTTTGGAAAAAGAATAATAGAGTTTTTTTTTTGTTCTTTTCTGATATTTATCTGAGTAAAATTTGTGATTTGAACCAGTAAAATAAATTGCATGCTTTCTCAAAGCTTTTCGACTGTCTTTTAGCACGAATACTGGAACACAGTGGAAGTGACTTACAGTCATAATTAAAGTTTCCATTATAGCAACGACAACAACAACAACAAAAAATAATACCATACGTTTTCATCGTAATCGTTACAATAACTACTTTCACCTGCAGCACATTTAAAAACTAGAATGGCAACCACCATATCAAGGCTCTTTCGTAAAAAAATAACAGTGATTCATTATGAATGTTTATTTTAAATAACAAAGCGGGACAGCGAAAGCTAAATAAATAACTAAACTTGTAACCGCTAATAAACAGTGAGTAGGACAATAAATTATGGTTAAAATATGGCTCGCTGTGCTACGATACTTATTTTCACACCCACAAAAAACGTAAATTGTGGAGGAGGATACGGAAAAGAAAGAAAATGAAAACACACTCGAACAACTATTTCATTAGTTCCATTGACTGCCCCTATTTTTCCGAGGAACCACTATTCTCTTTTTTTTTTTTTTCTTTTCTCGTCTCTCCACTATCATCACATGTCTCAGATCACTTTCAATGGAGCTCTCTTATTTTTTTTGCCGACAAGGTACTATTATTTTGATAGCCCTACAGGAAGAAAGACATTTCAAAGAATGAGCTTTCAATTAAAGAGAGCGACAAAATTATACGATGTGGTCACACAGATTCAATTTGAGGTCTGCAATGCACGAGGAGGAATGAAAAACAGTTGTACAAGAAAAAAGGCCCCTCAAGAAGAAGACGCACCAATAGCAATTGGGATAATTTGCTCGAAGGCAGTGACAAGACACAAATTACTTTATCACTGGCAATGATTATTAAGGTATTGATTTGTGATCGATATACAAACGCATTTGATTGTCTTTAACTTTCACAATTGATAAATGTTTGTTTTATGCTGTTAATATAAGCGCATTTGATTATGTTACCGGAAAACTTTCTTGATCGATGGATAATTACAGTTTAAACATAATCTTACTGAATTTCTTTCACAATTAATAAATGTAGCTTTGCTTCATGTTGTTTAAATAAGCGCATCTGATTATCTTATCGGAAAAATTTCCTGATCGATTCATGGTTACAGTTTAAACAAGATCCCGATAATAGCTGAAAATGCGGTTTTTACTTAGAAAAAATAGTAAAATCATAAATGCGATAAAATATTTTTAAAAAGTTCAATTAATTAAACTTAAATAACCTTTTAACCCTTTGACGCAGAATTGTTATTAACTATATTTTTCATACTTTCTTCATTATTTTGTATTAATTTAGGTTAAAATAAAATAATAAATAAAAAATTTTATATTTAGCATTTTAATAATTTATTGTTATGAAACACAGCCTGAAAAACCTATGTCTTTTTCTGCGTTAAAGGAAAAATCTTCCAAATACGGCTTGATCCCAAACAATAATTTTTTTAAGTATACTCTTATTTGCAGTTAATTAGATCTACGAAACAGAGAAAACTAAATAGAAGAGGTTCATCATTGAAATTTCTTTAATTTACAAAATCAACTATTAATAAATTTTTGAATATGTGTGGGAAAAGAATTTTTTTTTTTCAAACTACTTTTTTTATATTTTAGTAACACTATTATTCCGATAATTTCACAGATTTTTCAGAAGCTATTCGACTGTTTTTATAATTAAAAATTACCAAAAAATATTTTTGTTTGTAATTAGTATCAGAAAAAATAAATTAAAGAGACACCTACGTCCAATCTGAGGCAAAGGGTTGAAGTTATTTAATTAACTGTCGTATGTTTAAATTATTGCATAATAATTTTAAATTTTAATTTTAATTTTAATTAAACTCCTGCATGTGTATTCCTCATAGACTGACCTATATATATTAAAAATAATCAATATTCGATTATGTTTAAACTTATGTTTCAGAAAATATTAATGTCATAAAAAAATCGTTTTCCAATTAAGACTTTTAAGCTCTGTTAAAAAACTTTCACTATATAGTATTGCATTTCAAAATATTCACTATTTATTCATTTAACAGGAAAAAAATTCGACGACTAACTTCTGATCGCATATTAACTTGCATTTTTACCAAAGACCTATAAAAAAAATTACTCAAATATTTTGGCACAAAGAAACTGACCTAAAGCGTAGTTATCGTCAAATCATTAAAGAAGATCGAGAAAAGATTACCCTTCAACAAGTATGTAATGATTAATCTGGCTCCAACGCAAATGCTTAGTTTCATTCTGACTACATTTTGAATAGAAAGACCGTCTTTTGTCCAATGAAAACCAACAAAGAAGCAAATCTTTAACGAAGGGTTGATGAGCGATACGTTTCAAAGTAATTTTATTGATATATTCTTCTAGAAAGAAAAGTGGAACGAGCATTCGTAATGATTGTGGTAGTCAAAGAAAACTCATTGGCAAAGAAAGGAATAAAAAACGATGTTGTTAGTATGCTGGAAAGCCGCAGGCTACTTCTTTTGTCCAAATTTTTCTAACAATTTTAAAACAATTTATTGATTATTTGTCCTTCAGGTTAAAAACCTACTAAAAAAGTCTCATACTTTTTAGAGGTTATTTAGAACTGCAGTTCTTCAACTTGCATTTGTAACTTTCGACGAAACGACTTTAGGTTTCTTACTTTGTAAGTAAAAAACAAAAGGTTAATAACTCTTATTCAATTGATTTTAAAGCATAAAATGTACTATAATCATTTAAATTATCTTAAAAAACGTAAAATTTTTTTCGAAAAAAAAAAAAAAAAAACAAAAACAAACATTGTGGCCATTGACTTCCGAAGCGCAAATTACTAAATAAAAAAATATATATGTATAAGTTACCGTGAATGTTCGAAATCTAGTGAATGTCGACTTTCATCGGTGAATGTCAACAATCAAATAGTCGCTTGGGTGAAATATCCGAAAGATTTGTAATACCCGATTTGATATTAATTTATTCGCTGATATTATTATATTTTTCGATATTTACTATCTGCTGAGGATAGATAATGAGAAACATCAGTGTTAGGAGTAGCGGTTAAATGCATACTGAGCAGTGGTATAAAAAAAAATTTATGTAGGACATACCGGGCACTGGCACTTAACTAGACCTAGTATATATTTCGGACATTTACCAAAGCAACTATGTGATTGTCAACCTTTACGGGTGGAATCTAACACCCACCAATTTCGGTCATTCACAGTAACATATATATTTATTTATAATCTGATTACCAATCACTGATTCATCTTTAAACTAATATGCTGATAGGTTGCTTTTATAAATCGCTAATTCGACGATTAAAAATTTCACTTAACATTTTCTTTTACAAAATTAATTGTTGCTGCTACAATTGTTTACCGTTTTAATAACAAGTTATTAAGTAGGAAAAATGTGTTGTCTTTAAAGATGTTACTTAAAATGTTCATCCACTAATTTGGCTATTTCAACTACAACTATGACAACATGCTATTGCACAAGAAAAATTTTCTTTTTTAAAAAATGTCACTAACATGCTCTTTCACTAAGTTCCTCAATTATAATTAGGCAAATTACCTATAAATTTTATTCATTTTTTAGAATGATTTTTAGAGGGAAGGTATCAATAGCATGCCACTTAGAGAGGGTTGCGAAACCCAGCAATATAATTTACGTGAAAAAATTCAATTTTTATAGCATTGACTTAGACGTATTTCGTAAAAACTCGTCATCGCATAACTTCGAAATTTCACCTTGTTCTAAGAGTATCATCTTGTTCAAACGTAAAATGCTATTTGCAGCCGAGATATTTTTCATATAAATCACGGACCGAGATAGCATTCAGAATATTTCAAAAACAATCATTAACCTGCATTAGCCTGCAATAAAAGACAGTACAGCGTGTGTGCAACTCTGAGATCGAACAAGTCATTGTAGTTCACGTGACAAAATACACGGTGTTGAGTCACACGGAATAAGGATTATAGGACAATGGAACGCAGCCACAATTTGACCTCTCGGACAGTCGTTTTACATTATAAGCGCACCCAAAGAAAGATAATGGACTTATTACCCTTTTTCACGTTTTGGCTGGCTGGACAAGGGCAAAGACTTTTTTTTTTAATGATTCTCAGAAAAAAATTAACTTTTTGAAGAGATATCAAATTGATATACCTAAAAATATTGAGAAAAAAAAATTTTTTTTCCTTTCTCTACAAAAAAAAATTTTTTTTGGTTGAGTAATGCAGTTTAGGAACAATGGTGCATTTAATATTTCTTTTAAAGAAAAGAAAATATCTGAGCATAAAAAGACAAATTTAACCTTCACAAATGCGCAGATAGGACTGTTATTTCTTAAAATAATCAATAAAATATCTATCATTACATATTTTAAATACAACTAATATTGATTAATAATTTTTGTGTTCACAATTGTTAATGAAATAAATTACATCTCGGAGTTCCGCAAAAAGAAGGTCTATTATTTAGGGTACCACAGCCCGAAAAAAATTAGGAACCGCTGCAGTAGAGAACAGAGATTGTTTTGTAACAACTGCGCTGCGCAGATCTTACAGAAATGAATGAGAAATCTCTCTAATCGATTAAATGAACATCACTTAGTTCAACATAACTTTTAAATAACGAAGTTTTCATTTATAAAAAGCTTTTTAGTTTTTTTTAGCAGATAAAAGTGCCTTTCTCAGGAAAAAAAAAAAAAAAATAGCGCAGGACATGTTGTTCCAAACAGGTGAAAAAAAATTTATATGGAAACATTGTTTAAAAAATAATATCTCCGTTGTTGAATAACTTTGATTTTTCTTTTCTTTTTTAAATCAATGACGAGTTCAATACATGCTAGAACTTCCTCCTTTAATTTAGCTTCGGTGTTAACTCAAGCCTTACATTCGAATTAAATGTCTAGAACTGCGTGGGAATTAAACTCATGACGTCTAGACGAAATAAAAACTTCGAGTTCTGAAAAAAATAAAGACATAAAAATTAAGAACTACTAATATCAGTTTTGAATTTCCATTTCTTCCAACAAAACTGAAATAAATAAAAATATTTTTTTGACCCACAACAGAAAAAGATAGTTACAAAATATTCAATGCTTTTGTTCTAACGTCTAGACCAATTCATAAAATTCTAGACTCTTGACCGGTGTTTTTCTAACAGGGGTCATGCCACAGCTTGACACATTCTTAAGAAGAGAAGGGGAGGGGAAAAGCTTGTTTTGAATAATAGTTTTTCAAAGTAATCTAGCTAAAATTAATGAAATTTTTAAAAAAATTAAGAGCATACAGATAACATTACATAATTCATGCAATTCCTAAAACACGGCAAAGATATAATTAGAAATAAAAAGGCCAATGAAAAAGTATATTAATAGACACCAACTATTTTCTTCTGTAGACATTTAATGATATATACTTACTAATATTTGTTACATATACATTTGATTTTCAAGTTTGATTAATGATTGATTAAAATGATTGACATATACATTTGATTTTTCTCTAAATAAAAATTTAAAAAAAAAAAATCATAAAATTGCAGTCTATTTTAATAAAAACAGTTCAAGCTATAAGTTGCGAAACATTGGTAATATTAAAAAAATTAATATTTGTTGTTACCATGTTCAATATGTAAAGGTATAATTCAAATATGTCTGCCAAATAAATTGTGTAGGAATTTGTAATTTACAATTTGAACAAGATCCCATCCAATGGAGTTCAATGGAACGAAAATTTATTCTTTGCTATTATTGGTCAAACGATTACTTTAAAAACATTCGAAAATAAATACGAATAAGTGTCTCTAATTTGAAAGTTCCTCATCACTGCCTCTTGATTTACGCCAGATAAGGGTTTCAGCTATTACTAGTCAATATTCCAGGGCAAACGATCTAGAATTGCATCGTTCTTCAATTGATGTCCAGCTAAAGAACAAAGTTATGGCTTGAGTAAGCAAGCATTTTATAATTTCAGTGATTTTCTTACGAATTTTGTATCTGCGTCTTAATATCGTTTATATCTCTGTATATAATATCGATACTTATAAATAGTGTCTAGTGGCATCTTATAATTTGTGAGGTCGTTTTTATAAGTCTCAACCATTTTTCGTTCGATTATAGTTATTATTTCTACATACGTTAAAAATTTGCCGTAAATGATATTTGAATTTTTAATTCTATTAATACTCAAAAGGAATCATATTACCGCAAAGTTGAATAATTTTTTTAGGTATAGAAATAAACTATAAATCGATTTTATACCGACGATAATAATTATAAATCGATTATCAAAAATAAACATAATTCCAAAAGTTCATTTTGAGCTAAGCTAAGGGCTTTATACCACTTTCAATACAACGAAAAAAAATATGTTAATTTGTTCTTTAGATAAGACAAAAAATAACACAAATGTATTAAATAAACGTAGACGCATGCAAAAAATCAATTTATCACAAGTACAAATATTTCTTAAGCAACAAATGATAAAAATATCTCTATATTTAAAATAAAAAGGAAGAGCCGTAGCTGTTTTAGGTGTTCAACTTAACATTATATTTTGTTTTGCGTCACAAAAACTATAAGACTTAAAATTTTTAAATTTCGAAAATATATAAAAAATGAGCAGGGAAATTCAAAATTCAATAATTATTAACTTTTAAACTTGTAGTAAGAAATACAATGCGGTTTGCTCTTCAGACCGCAGAAATGCAACTACAGAGTAGAAATTTGACGCGTTGAAAAGGTAATATCAGTTTATGATTATTTATTTTTTTGAAATTACAATTTATTTGAAAGTTTTTACAATTTTAACGCAATTTACAATTAAACAATTATTACAATTAAACAATTATTACAATTAATAATTACAATTAAACAATTATTTACAATAAAACTTAAAACATTTTTTTTATCTCAAGATCTTTTCTATCTCAATTTTGTTTCTATTTTATAAGCTTGCGCTTGAGTTGATGTCAATCAAAAGTAACAAAAATGAGGGAGATTCGATGCTGCCAGGTATAAATCTTATTATTTTTATTGAAATGTTTAGAAATACAAAAACTTAAGAAAAAGGGGATAAAAACCATTTCCTATTTGAATTGTTTCGATTATTATTAGTTTCGTTATTGAATAAAATAATTTCTCATCTGTTTCTTTTGTTTAAGGTCTCACAATCTGTATTCCTTAGGTGAATTTTTTTTTCCAAGTATATATGATTATTTTTCAATTCCAGGTAATATTGCATTTCGATATGATTAACATATTAATAAAATCTTCTCGCATAAAACTACAATAACTTTATACTTTAATAAAATGTTCTTAGCTTTTGCGGAAAATATCGAATCTTAACAAGGAAGGGGGGGGGAAGCTGGATGCGAAGCAATTAAAGTGGTGAACGGAGAGAACAGGGGGCGAAGTTTCTAAGTAAATTTAAAAAAAAAAAAAAATCGTTAATAACAAATTAAAGTATTACATCACGATTAAAACAGTGTGTATTTAAAAGCTAATAAACACAAATACTAGTCTCAAATACTTCTTAAATATGCAAAATTTCCAAATTATTAGATTAAATTGTTTTGAGAAACTAAAAACTTTTCCAGTTAAGGAAATTAATACTGTCGAAATAATTAGTAAAAGTAAATCATTTTGAAACTTTTATAGAAAAAATATTACTATGCTATTTAACCCTTTCCGTGGTACTTTTTGATTGAAATAGTATAATAGAAAGGGGGAAAAAAATCAAAGGGCATATAAGTAAAATGAACTAATAAAATTCATAATTACAAATGTTTTTTAAAAGAAAAAAATCTTTTTTTCAATCGTTTTACGCAAACTAATAAATTTTCGTTTAAATAACTCGTTATTAAATGACTAATAAAGTTAATGTAATACATTAGTTAAATTTTTTAGTAAAATACTATAATTTTATTTATTAACATCAATTATTCTTCCCTACTTACAGTGTTGAAAAATTAACATTTGAACTAAGAAAAATAAATAAATTTGAAAAAACTTTAGTAATGTTTTCATATACAAATCGAACCTTATTTGCAAGTTTTCGAGAACTTACGTTCAAATATAACTTACAACTGGAACGTTAGTTTACAAAACTTTTTATTTTGATTTAAAATAACTAATGAGTTTGGAACATCTAAAAATGATAATAGTGATAATAGTTATAGCAGCTTTATAGTTTTATCTAAGAATTTTTAGTAATCTAAAAGGATTTCCAATACAGATGATTCTAGAACTTTCAAAAGTTTTTAAGAAAAATATTGTTTACAATCAAAACACAAATGAAAAAGGGTGTAACAAATAAAATGTTTATACCTATAAATGTAGAAATGAAATTTAATAAACATAACCAAAAAAAAAAATAATAATAAAAAAATTAATAAGGAAAAATAACATAATACATTAAAAGAGTAAATTTTTTTTCTTATATTATCGGACTAAATATTAAATTTATTTCAATATTGTCATTAAAGTACATTACAGAGAAAAATTGTTAAGAAAAAATAAGTAAATAAATAAAAGTGCCAATTTTTAGTCAATTTTTAGCATAAAATATTTTTCTTAACGATAAGAAAAAAAAAATCATGTAATATTGTGTTGAAGGACACCCCCCCCCCCTCCACACTCACATACTTTCTCAATCAAAACATCCTATTTATTTCGACATTATTGTTATTATAGGGTTTATACTAAGAGAAAGTTATTTTTTAAAAGCATAATGCTAACAATTTTTAGTTCATAAAATATTTTTAATGACGATTCAGTTTTAAAAATATTAAAATATTATATTGTCAACAGACACCAGCGAGTAAATAACGAAATATAGAATTTACTTTCAAATAGTACGGATCAGCGTTTTTAAATAAAATCAAATGATTCGAAAATTAGCAACAAACATGATAGTTTGATGGCTTTTTTTACGCTATTTTTTAACTTCTAAAAGCTGAAGAATAAATAAGATACTCTCTTTTATTATTTTAAATAATATTAGTTAAAAGTAAAGAAAACATCGGACCACTGGCGATAGTTGCATAAGGTAGATAAAAATATATACTTCGTTATGCTTAAAACCAGTTGCAAGAGACAAGAGATTGTTGTAAAATATTTTTGTTTCTGAAATCCGGTTTCAGCCAGGATTAAAGTCTCACATAAGTGATAATAAAAGAAAAAAAAACTTTGAGGTTTTATTTTACACCTCTGAGAAGAATTATTGTGGTTTCGATGGCTATCAACCTGGCTATTAACAGTGCGGAGATGTTTTTAACTGCAGCTTGATTACATAGTAAAGAGAAGATATGAGATATTTACCTTAATGTATTTTGATTTTTGTGTCGAAGGAATTTATAGTATTTTCTGTCAAATAAACAATGGAAAAAAGTATTAATAGCTTTAAGACTTTTAACGCTATTTTTCGAAGCTCTGTCGCCAAGGAAAATAAAAAAGTCATAGCTCAAGTGCCTTAAACTTGAAACAATACGATGATTTTAAACTATATAGATAATTTTGCAATGATGAATTATCTGGGCTTTAGAACAGACAAGTAACTTAAATATTTTGAAAGTTATTAAAATTTTTTAAAAATGAACGATTTGGTGACATTTTTTACCAAGATAAAAATTATTAGCCTTATTCTCAGTTTTTACAAATTTTTATGAGCCCAAGTAATGCGCATTGAAGTAAGATTTTAAATATTAAAAAAATTTACACAAAAACGCTTTTCATTATCGCAAAACTGTGGCTTTTCTTCATATTGATTTTTTACGCCATTTTCAAAGTAAGCATAGACAGCGCTGGCATTAGATAGGTTAAACTTGACTTAACAGTCATGATTAACGGTTGCAAACTCACAGCAGCTATAAAAATAGCATATTATTCTCATAAGAGCATCATTTCATATGACGATGGAGCCTTCGAAAAATAGCCTTAAAGAGAAATAACCCATAAATCAGCGGTTTCCGATTTTTTTTTCTCCGGTTATGGAACCCTAAATGAACGAGTTTCTCTTTGGCGGAACCCCTGAATAATAATAAAAAGTTTATTAGCATCTGGGAATATACTAACAAAAAAAAAGACTTCTAATAATTTTTAAAATATTTAATGTGAAGAAAAGAGTATTTAATATTACCCTTCGGCAAAATGGGTGTTGTTTTGGGTTTGAAGGCGTGCGTCATCACACTTTTCAACTGTGTTCAAGAGTTTTCAACTGTGTTCAGTGCGCATGCGTCGTCATTGCATGCGTTGCCATGGCGACCGCTGCTGTTAGATAATTTTTTTTATAATTCTTCTTTTCTTTTCGTTTTGCTTTGTTAAAGCTATATAATGCAGGGGTCTGTCCAGACATTTTGTGAAAGGTCCGTTTTTGTACAATTGTGAAAAAATTACTTGTAATTTGTGAATATAAAATAAACGTTAAGTCACATTCTTTCAACCAGTATCCTGCTTTTACGAATTTGTGCAAATAGGGTCCTGTTATTGCAAAGAACTTTTTCAAGGAGTTTTTAAATTGTAAATAGATACAATATTATGCTCAACACTGTAAAATTATAATTTAAAAAAAATTAAATTTTAAAAAATAAACAGCAATTGCTGCTACTAAATTAGAGATACAACATACAAATATTTGGTATTTAGCCTATACTGCTGAACGCAGAATATTCATTTCGGACGAATAATGGAAGAAACGTCTGACGAAGGTAAAACTTAGTTCGCTTATATGTCTCCCCCCCCCCCTCCTTGCTGGGAAGGGTTTATTCTATTAACAAAACAATAATGAAGACAAACAAATTTGTGAAGGGTTCGATTAAAAGATAAATTATTTTGTGAAGGGTCCGTTTTTAAGTTAAAATATTTTGTGAAGGATCCGTTTTTAAGAAAAGATATTTTGTGAAGGGTCCGTTAATGGACCCAAATTTCTTCTAAGCAGACCCCTATAATGTCAATCAAAAATTAGATTTTGGTGGTTTGTTTTTATTTTATGAATTTATTTTTGGCATAGGCACATGCTAAAATTGAATAAAATAAACTGAATTATTGTTTTAAAAAAAACACCTGTTTTAAACATTGAGAATAGTTATTAGAGAAACTAAGTCTTTTTTCTTGAATTTAGTTACTTCATTGTGAATTGAAAAGCTCGATGAGAAAGACTTATAAATGCATAGCCTTTCCATAATTTAATCAATGCATTTTTAATGAATTTTTTTTTACATTGGCGTTTTGCATTATTAAATTCATATAATAACCGAAATGTTAAATCAAATATGGTTTACTCGTTGGATATCATTATAATTATTACTGGAACCCTAGAGTTCCTTACACGGAACCCTAGAGTTCCACCTTTTGAGAACCGCTGTCATAAGCAATGTGATGACCCTCTTAAATTCAAATTTTTCATTTAACTATGGACGGTTAATAAATATGGGAACACTAACTTCGCATGATATTTTTCGTTAGTTACATTTTGAAAATTTCTATCAAATTCGAAATGTATTTTTAAAGATAAATAATCTCATCCGAAAATGTGATTAAAACTTTTAAATGCGAATATCTTTTATACTACGTTAATTTACTATGCAAACAAGTATTCCTAAAGTCATTTTGCCTTCATTGTCTTAGAATAATTTTCATAAATCGTAAAATGAGTTTTTAAAGAGAAATAACACAAAAAAAAATTATAAGACTTATAAATTCAAACTTTTTAATGCTTTGTTAATTTAAAATAGAAACAAATATTCATAATGTCATTTTTCTTTCGCTATTATATAATAATTTTCATAAAACCTAAAACGAGAAAATAAAAAATAGAATAAAACTTTTCTTTTACATTCTAAGTTAATTTAATATGGCAACAACCAATGACATCTTTCTTTCGTTATCATTAACAATTTCCATATAACCTAAAATGAATCCTTATGTAATAATTGCTATTAGCATTTTTCTTTCATTATCTTTAGACAATTTTTATAAAATTTGAAAGGAATTTTATACAGAGCATAAAAATATCATAAAACTATCTATGCGATGTCTCTTGAATATCAATTTTGTTATTGTAATTAGGTAATTATTGTAATATGGAAATAATCACTTTTAATAACATTTTGCTTTTTCTACTCATTAATAATTTTCAAAAAATTTAAAAGAATTTAAAGAGCAAAAAATGCAATAAAAATCATAAGTTGGAGATCCACTATATGATAATTTAATATCGAAATATCAACTAAATTTTTCTACACACTAACTAATTAATTTACTAAAATATTTTTATCCCTTGTTATTTAATATTTTCTTTCCTTGTTATTTGAAAAATTTTCATTTTCTAAGCATCTATAAACATTTTAAACGGTCATTAAAGAAAATACTGTAAATCTGCTAGGTTAAAATCGACAACAAAGTCAACATCGACTAAAATTTGAGCAAAGTTCGGTTTATATTATACTGTATACTTTAAATACATTCTAAATAAATAAATAAAATTAAAAAAACAGAATAGCTGTCTTTTAAATATTATCTTGCCCAATCGCAATACTTACACAAAATCACCTGTTCAAATATATGATTTGTTTTAGGGGAAAAAACAAATAAAACGCTTTGTTTTTTATAATAACGCCTCAAACACATTTTCATCGCTTCGAAGATATCAACATAATGCTACATTTCAAGATAAAATAACATTTATATAGCCCATACAAAAACACACATTAAATGTGAACGCAATAAAAACATACTATATACTTTTTTAAAAGCTGATATCTGAGTATAAAAACTAACTGCTAGTAAACGTGAGAAGGCCTAGAAAGTCAATACTCGACAAGTGGATTTTCGATGGGACAAAAAGATGAAGATGACCATCTTCAGTTGATACATTGGCGATTAAACAAACAAATGTAAAGTGTAAAATGCCAGGTGGGCAGGCACTTACCTCCAGAAGTGGGGCACATATCCGGGACATTGCTTCGAATCTCTTTTCACCAGATTCCTCTTTTCCATTCTCCGATTACTCTCTGAAACGAAATTAAAAATTGATACTGTGGGTGAGAGATAAGAATGAAATAACAATTACTAATTCTTCCATGCACTTAAATAAGCATTTTGCATGCATAATGTCATTTACATTTAAAGAATTATAGACAACTACGTTCTCTACAACTATTGAATTTTTAGATAGTACAAAAGTTAAATGAATTTATGAATTAGGTTTTAGAGCCTGCAAATGGATTTGGGGGTAATTTTCTAAATGCAAGCTTAACCCTTTGATTATATGTATATAAATACACTACCCGCGCTAAGGATTTCAAATTATTAACCAATAAATTAGCCAAATATCAGAAGTATTCGCCAATTTTCAAAAGTCTTCACCAAAAACAGACATTAAAAAATTTTTATGGTTAAATTTTTTTTCACACAGAAAACTATTTTACGGTAGTTTATGTCAGCCTTTTATTATTGGGACCAAATTCTAATTGGTTATACAGTTCATCTACCAATAATTACTGTAATCGAATATAAAATTACTGATTTGTTTAGAAAAATTCATTTTGACGTAATTTTAATTTCGTTCCAGAAGAAAAAATCATTCCCCCATCCCCAATACTTTCGCCACAGCAAAATTTTATTCGTCAAATTTACGATTTTATCGCATTTGTTGGGGTGGCAAATGCTATGCGAGGGCCCTGCATAATCGCTCTAATTAAAAGCAAAAATATATTTCTGTATTTTTTAATTATAAAAAACATTATAATAATTTCTACAAAAACCTGTTAGATTATCGGAATTATATTTGTACTAAATATAAAATCCAAAAAAAAAGTAGTTTGAAATACTTTTTTTTTTCATTCATATTCAAAAATAATTGATGACTGAATAATTGATCTTGAAAACTAAAGACATTTCAATGATGAATAACTGTTTCTCTAGACCTAAAAACTGCAAATTTGACAGCAATGAATGATTGATTTTGTAAATTAAAGAGATTTCAATGATGAATGACTGTTTCTCTTATATCTAAATAACTGCAAATTTGAAAAATTACCGTTTGAAAGATTTTACCTTTAACGCAGAAAAAGACACCGGTGTCGCAAGCTGTATTTTCATAACCATAAATTATTAAAATGCTAAATTTATAATATTAATAATAAATAATATTTTCCTTTATTTTAATCTAAATCAATACAAAATAATGAAAAATATTATGTAAATTATTATGTAGGGGAGATTGGTTCACCTTGGGACACAGTACACCTTGGGACATTTTTATTTTTGGTCTTAAATTTTAAATTATCTTTTAGTCTTTTTAGATACAGATATATGTCAGCATCACCTAATCTTGGAATATATTTTGAATCTATTGATTAAGCAGGTAAGAATTTATGAAAATTTTTATTTTTTGAAGCAGGTTTTTTTACTTTTATACAAAAGTTTAACTAGTTGTAGAAAGAAATTTTAATATTTTTTTTTTAATAATGGGTAATGCCTTTAGAAGCTATCAAATTTAATTGTTCTAATGATAAGCCTAAAAGTATGATTTTTTAAAATATCCTACTAAGTATATAGTGCACCTTGGGACAGATGAAGGTGGCCCACCTTGGGACACTAGATATGCATAATTAATCCTTATTAAAAATATTTTTTTAACAAAAAGATATTGTGCATGCAAAGTATTTTATAATTTATATAATCTGTGTTTATTAATAGTTATTATTTCTTATTTTAGGAACTCATTAGACGTAACTTATCACAAGAATTGGAAGCAAAAAGTATAAAAATAATGCAGCAATTTGTGCTAACAATGTTGAAAAAGCAGCTGCAAATTTTATTAGAGGAAATGACTTGTAAGAAAGCTGCTGAATTCAACAGTATTAGTAAGACCACTCTGAACTGCAATTTTATTTCCTTTAAAAAAAAAAAGAAAGCAGCCAAATTCTAACTTTAAATATATTTTAAATGTGATGCAGGGTCGCAAAATATTCACAGATGAGGAAGAAACAAATTTGGTACACTATATGTTACAAACCTCCAAGTACCATTAAGGATTAACAATATGTGATGCACGCGCGCATACATATGAGTGTGCTTCGTCAAACCAAATGAACATTCCTCCAAACTGGGAGAATGTAAAATTTAAAAAAAATCTGGGAAGATGAGGATTTAATGCTATCAGAATTAGTGAGAAATACATCCAGAAGAAAACCAGTAATTAGAGATTTATGCAATGATAACAGTGATGATGATGCTTGCAGCTTAAATGAAATGAACAGTGAAAGTGACAACAAAATATTTGACGATAAGAAAAAAGTACATCTAGAAAAAAGTAGTGAAACAAGATTACATATTGGAGATTTTGCTCATATCAAATTTGCTGGTGAAAGATCTGTTGTAGCCCTTGTAGGTTGCGTTGAAAGAGTTGATGGAGATGAGTAAGAGTTATCAGTTTTGAGAAATGTGAATCAATCTGCAACATTTATTTATCCCAAAAAAGAAGACAAATCATACATAGATCCAAATGATAGTTCGTTAAAACTTAAGCAGAGCAAAGCTTTGAACGTTCTTTAGGTTTGGTATTTGATTCTGAACAACTGGATTTGCATACAAGAAGTTGAAACTAACAAAATAAAACTTTATTAACAAAATTAAATTTATTTAGTTATACCATTTTTAGAAAATTTCTACTTAACTTTTCACATCTTTTTAACTGTCCCACTAGGAGGTACACCTTGGGACAAATAACAAGGTAACTAAAAATTTTTTAAAATTTTTTCTATGGCAGATACAAAATCAAAACCTAGTTAAAAATGTTTTCAAATGTTACAAGAGTACCAGGTAAAATTTTGACAATAATTGATCAGAATAAACAAAATGAAAATAAAAAAGTATCCCAAGGTGAGCCACTCTCCCCTATGTATTAAATAAGACCATCTAAGATTTCAAGAGTTTTACTATAGATTTTCAATCAACAATGTTAGATACCAAATATAAGTACTACGATTAGGTTCTAATTCCTGCAGTATTTTTAAAAAATTATTATAACTACCAAAGAAGTGCCCGTTGGTTTGAATTGTTTCTTATCAGATTCCTCTTTCATATTCTCTGAAATTGTGGTGGGAAATAAGAATAAAATAACAATTACTAACTGCACTTAAATAAAAACATTGCATGCATAATGCCTTTTACATTTAGAGAATTGTGGACCAATGGTCTCTACAAGTATTGAAATTTTATATAGAAGCTAAGTTTAATAAATGTATCAATTTGGTTTTATAGCTAGCTTCGTGCTAATTTTCTAAAATGTTGGGTTAAGATCATCTAAGGTTTGATAAGTTTTTACTATAGATTTTCAGTCAACACTGTAAGATACCAAAGTTAATTCTATATAACGATTAATTCTATATAACGATTATATTCTATATCCGGTTGTATTTTTAAAAAAAATATTATTGTAATCAATGTAAGACTGCATGTTGATTTGAATATCTTTTCACCAGATTTCTCTTTTTTATTAAGATTATCCAAAAATAGATGTACTCTTACAAAAAGTGTGCATAACTTAATAAAGTAAAATTGGCTCATCTAAAATTTTAAAAAAAATATCGTTTTAGAACGCGACAAAGTTTAACCCCGTCATTTGTTGTCAAGCTGTATAATTATAATTGGTTAGTATTAACATTAAAGTATAATATTATCGCATAATTTAAAAAAAAGTGTTAAAAAAAATAATAACAAATCTATAATTTTTACGCACTTAAAAGTGTTGAGCTGTCACTTAATATTCATCTAACTGATTAAAACTTTTGCAAGAAATTTTTTTAGACCTAATTTCACAATATTTCAGGGTACGCTAGTTCAAAATAAAAAAATAAAATCCATAGAAAGTTGATACAGTCTAGTATTCCAAAAAATAAAGCTGCGACTGTTATAATAATTATTTTGCGAATAATTAATTATCTTGCAGGATAGTGCCGGGAAATACTATATTATAAATGAATTATACTGTAAACATTAAAAGTAACCAACCATACCAAAATCATCTTTTGGTTGGTACTCGGAAAGGTCACTATTTTGGTTGTAAGAAACGTGCATTATTATGATTCGTGTATTTGAAAGATTTATCAAAATAAAACTTTATATAATAGAATCAGAAAAAAAAATAAAATACTTTAAAAACTTTATGAGCATTTCAATAGTTTAAATTCTTAAAATCTTAATTTCGCAGATTGCTTTTAATTTTTAATTTTTTAAAAATATTTTAATCATCAAATTTTTAAAATATATATATATATAAAAATTTAGTTAATTGCTGATTTTTTATTTTATTTTTTTCCCACCTACACCGTGAAATAGGGTCGGTTTTTTGACTTTTGTTTTACACCACTTATAAACTATTCATTAAGTCTCAAATTTTTTAAATATGAAAAAAGGAAGGAAATAAAAGGGAAAAAAAAGGAGAAAAAGAAAAAAAAAGGAAAGAAGAAGGGAGGAAGAAGGGGAAGGAATAGGGTAAAATGAAGAAAATATCTAAGTGAATAATTATTTTACTCCATAACAATTTAACTTTTAATTTTTTATTTGCTATAGAACAGTATTCAAATTAGCTTTTTCACTTCAGACGTATAAGTCTTTTTTCTTTTCTTTCATCGATAGCATAATATTTATCTGAATAGCGAAAAATCAATTAAGGTGCCATATTCCATGTACATTTCAAGTCAACAATTTCTTTTGTATTAAATTCGAATTCGTACGTACATGATACACGACTTTGACCAGACATAAGTCATCGACCCAACCAAATATTCCATTGTCAATAAGCAGCGGCGATAAAACGAAAAAATATTCCGGAATTTCAAAACACATATGGCGTAAAATGAAACACTTTAGAACATCACGCACTGAGTTTTGTCGAACCAGAACCAATTTGTGGACACCATAATAATGAAAAAGAAGGGGAAAAAAACATTTTACTAAAGATAAGGATACCGTTGTGAAAAGATAGAATGTACCTTCTTAACTTGAGTTGAGATCTCTGCAAGGGAATCAGAAAATATAAATTGATGCCGACATTTACTACCGATTTTTTGAGGCCATTGGAGAGAATGAATCGGAAGAGTTATTTATCTGCGAGGAAAAGTGACAAGTGAGAGTCTATAATGCGTGAGATAAATAAGAAATTAAACAATGAAAAAGGAGAACATGGATAGAAGAGAAGAATATTAAATCGTATTTGATGATAAACAGAATCGTAAAAGTCGAAGCACTTCTCATTTTTTTTCGCGTAAATGAAAAGTTATTTTGTTTGATACCCTCATTCAGAAACTTACTGCGTAATATAGGTAAGTGTGTACATCTGTAGTTATTTTTGCAAAATTCTTGTATAAAGTTTACAACAAAATCTTTACATTCCTATAATCTAGGTGTTTCTAATTGTTCTTTCCTTTTAACTGCGATTTTATTATAATAATATAATGGGATGCAAAACCTATGACACGTGGGCCAAAAGTGGCCCACAAAGCCTTTTCTAAGCCTCTATGAACTGTCTAAAATATTAATAAATATAAAAGAATAAATTCTTGATCACAAATGAACCTGGAAATTATTAACTCTATTCAACGACGAAGAATAAAATGGGCAGGCCACGTCATCAGAATGGACGAAGACTGTACAACAAAAAGAGTTTTCAATGCCAGACCAGTTGGCACACGAAAAAGAGGCAGGCCGAATTTGAGATGGATAGATAGCCTAGAGAAAGACGTTTTGATCTTAAAAACTAAAAGCACTAGCAAAAAAAAGTTTAGCCTGGAAAAACTTCTTGAGAAGGCCAAGGCCCACCCTGGCCTGTCAAGCGCATTGGTGATGATAAAAGAATAAATATATAAAGTAAGAAATTATTTTTTAAACCATGTTCTTTAACAGAAAGTTACTGATCTAGTTTAGAGCCTTTCTCAAAATATGAAGGTTCCATTAATGCAAAGGGTACTGAGTTTGAAGTGAAAATGTAATTACTTATGAAATTGTACAAATAAACTGAAAAAGAAGAAAAGTTAAATAAAAGAAGAATATACGAAATTTCAAAATTCCAGTAATAGTCATCACATTGATCTGAAACTGTATTTGTAACAAACACATTTTGTTTTCTGAAAAATAGTGAAATTAACGTTTAGGTTAAATGTAAATTTAAGTTACCTTTTTTGTTACGTGCCCAAAAATTTACCATAATTTGCTTTGTAATATAATAAGTGAATTTATTTACATGATTTATTTTTATTATCTGTACAGGAGCAAAAGATTACACATTTCTAAGCAATTTTTATTACTTTCAAACAAAATCCAAATAATTACTGTATTTACATAATACTGTATTATATTAATGTTGGCCCCCAACATTGTATTTTGTTATTTTTGTGACTCACTATCCGAAAATGTTTGTGCATCCCTGCATAACATATTCAAAATTTTGACATCCAAAAAAGCTTGGATTTTTGAGGGGGGGGGGGGGGGGGGGGGGAAGCTGGTGAAATAACAAATTGTTAAGTAATGAAAAATCGATTAATTATGAAATAAAATAACGTAAATTATAATTGTTATCTGTAATAGCAATTAAATTTATGAACTGATTATTAAGATTGGTAAACTTAATATACATTTCTTTGTTTTATGAAGTATTTTCAATAAAATAATATTAATGATTACGATGAAATAATGAATGAAACAAGATTCAAAATGAAAAAAAAAAAATTTATGAATCTAGTGACACTGTTGACTCGTTTTGTAAAGTAGTACATAAGTTTTAAACTCCATTAATCTTTTTCTCGGCATACCAGATTCTAACATAGCCTTCTTGTTTTTATTATTTTAACAAATTAATATTCAATTAATATTTAAGCTTATTTCAATTAATATTTAAGCTTATTTTATTACGAAGAAAATTAGGAATTACAAAAATGAGAAAATAGGACTAGATTATTCAAACTCATGCGACACTGCGCACTCAAGCTACGAAATAAAATGCTGTTATATAAACTGTGTCTGACACATAAACAAAAGAGGAAAAAATAAAGGTACAAACAATATAGTGGGAGGGAAGATAGCTTGGGCATCTTGGGGCTATAAAGCTAGACATCATTAAAAAAAATTTTGATGGAGTAATTCATAAAATATTTAACGCAATAATCATTTTTTAAACTATTTTCGCAAAAAAATTAAGGCAACGTTAAAAATAATAATTTGTTAGTTACTAATATTGATCATATTTATGAAACAACTTGCCTAATAATTACTTTATTTTATGCTAACACCTTATAAAGGTTGATAAAGAGAGAAAAATTAAACCCACGGCATAAAAAGGACACAATATTTTTTCTCTCCAAAACACATTTCGAACCTAAGTAATGAATTCATGAAGAGAGGATAATATTAAATATGCAAAAATCTTATAAGAATTTTGAAGACAAGATCAGTATTTGAAGATATGTAAAAGAGTAATTAATCTTAATTCGACAAAAACAAGTCAAGACAACATTAACGAAATTACGTAAGCAGCATTTGCTAACAGAATCACAAGCAGCTGTGCAGAGCATGTCACCTAAGCAGACAGACAGGGGGAAAGAGTGTCACATTTGAACTTGTAATCTGTGTCACGGTTCTCAAGCACCAATATAAAAAAAAAAAAGTGGCGTATTAATAAAAAGAAACTTCCTGGATAAAAAATTAAATAGCTGAATATCCAATTAGATAAGATATAAAAATCTACAGAATTAATGAATTCATTTTATCGAAGATAGCCTACTTGGGGACAGCATTTTTTGCAGATCCTAAACTTGTCACTTGATAAAGTACCTTTACATAAGTTAAATTTATAAGCTGTTTTTAAAATAAGAACTGAACACCTTGATATTATTTTGATTATTTTATTATCGAATTTCAAAAGCTTTGATTTGACGCTTTCGATTTTAAAACCGGTTGGATACATTTTCTGAAATAAAATTACATAGAAGAGATAAAAAATATTCCATATTCCAGGTTTTAAAACGCAGATAAATGGTTTGGTGATTATTAAAAGTTTTTATCATCAAAAATAAGTAACTAATGTAAATTTAATAAAAGAAAGTGCACTTTAATAAATTTGTTTTGATACATACCAAAATTCGGTCCTTAAATTTCATGGGAAGAAAATAGCAGTACAGACTATACATACAATGATTACATTAAACATGGAAATAACATTCCAAAGAGAAACTTCTTTTATATTTAAACTAAAAACACAAATTCGTGAACTCTCTGGACCTATTTCTTAGTATACTTACAAACTTACAATAAAATTTACGACTAGAGACATTCTAAAAAAATCGTTTTCATTTTTTAAAACAAGTGGTTGCTACAGCTACAGTTAACATAGTTTATATCGTTTGCATCATCCGAATTTGAAATTAATTAATCAGAAACAATAGCAAAATCTGCTTTATTTCATGGTCGAGGTGAATTTTTCCAAAAAGAAATATTAAAAAAATAATTTAAAATTATTTAAATTAAGCTACAGAAATATGACGAATTAAGCATGAAGTAAAGTTTATTAAGGAGTTCTAATTTTCAACAACTTCCCTGACTAGGTATTTTAAGAGTTTAATTCTATTTAGGTCAAGAATCCAAATCCATCGAAAAGAAGTATCTTTAGCCAGAATGATGTTTGTGAGTCTGATTTCGTAATTTAATTTACAAGAAACAATAATGAATTATCACACTTAAGTTCTTTCCTTAGAACCCTGTACCATTAAGTTTTAATCTTAAGGTAAAAAATATCCATAAGATCAAAATTTATTGATTAGTTTTAATTATTTAATTGCCTCATCTCTTATTAGTTTTCCACATCTTTTTCTTTAAAGAACACTCGTTTACGTAAAGGCGAAAGAGAGGTAGAAAAAAAAAAAAGATAAAAATTTAATATTGCAAAGCTCATTGCATTGCATTATTAATACCATCAATTTAACCCCGCATATCTTTCTCCTGTCGAATCAAAAATAAAGAACTCGTCTTCCTCTAAAGTGTTAAAAGATAAAAACCTGATTATCATTTAAAATTCAAAAGGAATTTCAGATAAATCTAGATTACTTTCTAATAACTAACTCTCAAACAGTTCTAAACACACATGATTACCACAATCAATTAACCTCAAGAACATTAACCTTTTACAGATAGTAGCATGACAGAATTCTTAAAAGGAATTTAAGACGTTTTTAACGTCTTAACAATAAGAAAAATATTAGTGCAGAAAAGAAGAGGCTTTTTCACAAATATACGCAATGCATTACTTAATCATTAGTTATAGAAAGACGAAAACACGAAGGAGATTTACACGAAAGATCGTGACAGAAATAACTCGAAAAGTTTCATAATTAAATTTCAAACTACGCTTTTGTAATAATAACGACATTCGATCTTGGAGGGGGGGAAAACAAACAGGGGTACTAGCAAAGGTCCTAACCCCTCACAGCCTTCTGTAAGACTAAGTTAACTTACGATTCGAATTCAATAGAATTACTAGCACTTAATAAGCGAATACAAAAAGAAATAATCAAAAATTTGTTTTAGCGTTTTTATTTATAAATTATATTTATTAAATGTCTATGTTCTGTATTAATGTATTTTTTAACTAGTCATTTGAATAAATAGTTAAGAACATTAGATATCCTGTTAAGAGAAAATTAATAGTTATGCAACTTATAAGTTTCTTATATTTTTCTTGATTGAAGTTCCGGGAAAGGAGGGATTATATTACTGTTTTTGCTTAGGATGTCAATTTTCTTTCTTTAAACTGATTATTTAAATAAGCAAATGCTTTATAGAATGATAAACATTTAAAGAAGAATTAGTTAGGATTGCGTGGAGCCTGGAGCCAAATTATTTGCTTTTGAGAAATTAAATAAAAATATATTTGAGAATGCATTTAGAATGTATATGAGTATACATGCATAACAACAATATATTATTTCCAATTAAGAGATTTTTTGAACCAAAAAGTACGACTTATTTTGTTTAAATAAAATTTTTTGATTAAAAAAATAAAAACGCGACATATTTTGTTTAAATAAGATTTTTTTATATTTAAAACGGATTTATTTGATCTTTCATTAATATCTTTAGTTTATAATTGAATTTCGTAAATATAATTTTATTGAAAGATCAATAAGATTTAAACGCAACAACAAATTTCAATTTAGATTTCTGACTTAAAAATTGTTTTATAATAGAACATAATGCATGCAAATGCTAAATTATTCAAATTTATTGTATTGAATATTGAATAGAGGTGTATCATTAACTACTAAAAAACAGCAAATCACAAACAATCAAATAAACAAATCAGAAAATTAATTTTACCGATCTTTTTTTAACAATAAAAAAAAACTTATGAAACAACAAAATAGTGATGCCTTATACCAGTGTTTCCCAAACTTATGACTTTTGTGTACCTGTTAAATAGGAATTTAACATTTAGTGTAATAACTGTTGCTAATAATTTTATCACACTTTTGCACAAGAACTCACAAATCTTTTCTCACATATTTCAAAGACATTCTAGTTTCAGTTTGTAAACAAAACAACATGGAAAGCAGTGTCTGAAGAAAGCAAATCTTTCGGGATGCACTCATCTCTTATTGGGCAATGGAACGGCAGCGGAGCCAATCAGATGAAGGAATGAGACTCTTGGAATTCCGCTAAAGATGAGGCGATTAAGTGTAAGGCTGATAAGCCGAAGACAAAATAGAAAAACTTTTGTTTTTGTTGGCATCAGTCTGATTTTCATCCTTGCCGCGAGCTTTGAAACAAGAAAGAGTTGGGAGTTGGTTTTCGTGAGGCGAGGGGGCTTCGGCCCCTTAGCAAAAAAAAGCGAGAGAGTGTGCAGCTCCAGTTTTAGGGAGCGAGGAGAAGAATCTCTTCTCATCTCAAAATTTTTTTCTAAATTCTTTGCTGTTTTAGCAATCTAATATTTCATTGCCAGTATGGATTGACGATGGCAAATTATTTTCGTGTTTTGAAATCATAAAATTGATGTAAAATTTCAGTACTTAAAGTACTTGTCTAATATAGCCAAGAAAATAAAAATGTTTTGTAAGTATATTCTGATTCTATTCTCCTTGATGTTTCTGTTCTGATTAGTTATTTGATTTGATCTTATTCTAAAATCTTTTTTTTTATTCTAGAGAATTGAGCGTTTCACATGTTTTGTACTAACCCTATGATCTTAATTTATTTCGCAGCACGTGTTACCATCACTATAAATGATTTTATAGCATAAAATTTAAGAGTAGTTTTTGATTGCAGCTTCATTCTCATTTTACAGTTTCTATGCTTGAGTTTTAAATTTATCTTTTATTCTCAATTTTATACACGTGCTGATTACTGATTAATTTTTCGGCCAGTCAGTCTTGATCTTAAATTTTAATATTTAAATTTAATCATTGAGTATTATATATCAATGGATAAATAAATATAGATAATATTTAATTATGCAATGCCTTAATAAAACAACCACCATGATATATGTTCACCGTGTTATTTATGGTACCGTGTTATATGTGGCGCCGTTTATGGTCAGAACCTGGTATTAGTTTAATTTTTTTTTCAATTCTCTAGATATTTGGCTCTAAATTTAAACGTAATCAATGTGTGAAAATAATTTTTTTTTATATATTATTACTCTAGTGATGATTACACTAGGATATTTTAATGATTTATTTTCTCACTCTCTCTCAGATAAATATTTTGCATATTACATCATTGATAAATTTACTGTGAATTTATACTTTATTTCCTTGTAAGGAATATTATTTTTAATATTTGAAAATATAATTTAACTTGAACATATGTTTTGATATTTCTAAATATCAGTATTATGACAAAGTATTTCATGTGATACCTATTAATCTGTATATATATTTTTTGAGTGATAACATTCTTGTTTGCAAAATTTAGAATGAAATTAATAATTCATTAAATAGAAAACTGAAAATTTTTGGGAATATAGTAAACAGTGGTGTATTTTATGTGTATATTTGAAATGATGATTATGATATATATATATATATTTCAGTGTAACAGTAGAATTCTCAAAAATTGATGCTATTTATTAATTGTTGATATATTTTTTCATTGGTATTTTAATGGTAGCTATTACTTCTGTAAATATTTCTGTGATTTAAATCTAAATTGAAACATTATGGCTAAATCTTCACATTCTTTAGCGAGTTCGCTACAAGCTTTCAATGGCAGCAAAGATGCAAATTTAAATTTTTTTTTGAATAATTTAGAGCAAATCGCTCAGTTAGAAAAATGGGACAACAAAAAAAAAAGTCTGATATTAAAGTTAAATCTTGCAGGAGAAGCATTGAAAGTAGTTAGTGAGGCCAAAACAAATGTTGACATGGAATATGAATGCATAGTTAAATTATTAAAAGATAAATTTTCTAGGAAATTAAGTTATGCAGAGTTACAAAGTAAATTTAACTCATTGATTCAAAAACCAAATCAAAGCATAAGAAATTTAATTGAAGAGGTAGAAAAGGCTACTAATGAGTATCTAGAAATCAATGGAGATAGTAATGAGCAAACTTTAAGTCTAGCTAGGAAAATGAAATCACAAAAGCTGCTTGACAGCATGCGTCCGGATATTAGAATCGAGGTTATGAAAAGGGGAGCCTCAAATTTCAATGAAATAGGCAAAATTGCTATAGATATTGAAAATGCGATTTCAATGAATGAAGCCCATCTGAATAATGTAACAAAATCATCAGAAATTGAAATTTTATTAAGAAGCCAGATAGAAAGCAACAAAAAAATTGAGGAATTGACTCAAAAAATAAATGATTTAACTAAAACTAAATCGGTCAACAACATCTCACAATCGAACAAATTGAATCAACCAAAGATAACTTGTCATATATGTAGTAGAAATCATATCACCACAGAATGTTGGTATTATCCTAAAAACTCCAATGTAAACAACAAATTTAAGCCTTATGAAAGAAGCCGCAGCTCTTTCAGAAGAGGATTCAATAGAAATTTTAGGAATAGGGGTAATAACAGTACGGACAGAAGACAAAATAATTTAAACTAGTTAATGGTTCTTGTGACAAGTGGAAAAATACAAAGCTTACAAGAACCAGTAGAAATTCAAATGATCAAAAATTAACTGGTAACTTAAGGTTAAAAAAAAGAAATATTGGCAAAAAAGATAGATTTCCGAATGATAAGAACAAAATATATAAAACTAAAATATATGTCAATAGTAATCTTAAAGATAAAATTTTTAATTCAGATTATGATAAGGTTAAGGAATATAATTCAAAAATTTCTAATAACAATAAGAATAGTAATTGGGTAACTGAAGAGGATATAACTAAAAAAATAGTAAAATAAAAGATACAAATGAAGGAGTAGAAAAAGGAAATAAACATGTAATGACCTGTAATAACAGTAACGATTCAGAATCTCTACCTATTATTTTGTTAAGATTTGGTAACTTAACCATTCCGGCTTTACTAGATACTGGTGCAAATCTTAGTTTAATTGATCCTATCACTCTTAATGAAATTAAAGAAAACACTAAAATAAGTTATTTATCTAGATCTGTAAGAATTCATACTATCGACAACAATACTGTTCCTTATATGTCTGCAATTTCTTCTAAATTCAAAATTGACACTAAATGGTTTCAAGGGATATTTTTTGTAACTAAGATTCTTGGGCTTATAAATATAAAATAATTTTAGGGTATGATTTCATTCAACAGAATAAAATTGTTTTAGATATACCCAACAAAAAACTTATAGTGAACCATGATTCTTTTGATTTTCTCGAAGATACTCCTCGTATTGTAAATAATGTTTTAAGTGATGTAAAGATTGTAAATAATTTTGCTTTTGCACCAAAAAAGATTGTGATAGAACCCCATTCTCAATTTTTAATTCAATTATGTATGTCTAAAGATATGAAAGATAGTAATCAAATGCTTTTTTCTCCAAGCAAGAACAAACTAAATTATACTATCTATGAATCTGTTAATGAATTTAAGGATCAAAAATTTAGTACTTTAATTGAAAATAACACAGATAATAAGATTGTGATTAATAAAGGTACAAAATTAGGAAATGTTATTGGTATTAAAGATGATGATATAATTAAACCTAAAGAAAATACTAATTACCAAATTAACAATTTAAATCTAAATGAAATTCATCAACTGAGAAAAAAAGAACTTAATGCCTCTGATTTTGATTTGAGTCATTTAAATAAGGTAGATGCAGATAAGATACTTCAAGTTTTGTTAAACAATTATCAAGTTTTCTCTCAATCTTATACAACTTTAGGATCTACTGATGCAGTAATACCTGAATTTAACTTATTGCATAATTTTTCTATACAAACAAAACCATATCCGATTCCTAATATTGCAAAAAATTTTGCCAAAAAAGAGATTAATGATCTATTAAATGCAGGAATTATTGAACCATCTTCTTCCAATTATTGTTTTCCTGTGATTTTTGTCAAGAAAAAGCCTTATGTAAATGATCCTAACTTACAAAAATTCAGGATGGTAATAGATTATAGATTACTTAACTCAGTTACTGAGACTTTTAAAATTTGTCTTCCAAAAATCAATGATATCTTACATAACATTTCTGGAAAATTATTATATAGTGTATTAGATCTCAAGAGTGCATTTTTCCAGATAAAATTAAAAGAACAGGATAAATCCAAATTAGCATTTTGTTGTGAGATAGGCAACTTTCAACCTACTCGCCTTCCTTTTGGTTCTCGCAACAGTACATCTTTTTTCCATAATTTAATTTCTAAATGTTTAGACGATATTAAGGGACCTAATTTGCAATATTTCCTTGACGACATTGTTCTTGCTGCAAATTCTATGGAAGAAATGTCACAGTTACTTGTTAAGGTTTTTGACAGATTAAAGAAATTTAATTTAACTCTTGATCCAGCTAAAATACAAATTTGCAAGTCTGAAATTAAATATTTAGGTTTTGATGTTAATTCAAATGGTTTTTCACCTGCATCTGAAAATGTAAATAAGATTTTAAAATTTCCTATTCCAAAAGATGTGAAACAAGTTCAAACTTTTTTAGGTATGATTGGTTATTTCAGACATTTAATTTATAACTTCGCAGAGATTGTTAAACCTATTGTAAATTTAACGAAAAAGAATGTTACTTTTAATTGGAATAAAGACTGTCAGGATGCTTTTAAAAATATATCTGAACAATTATTGCTTAAACCTACTTTAAAGAATATAAATGATGAAGAAAAATTTTACTTGGTAACTGATGCTTCTAGCAATGCTCTGTGTGGAATTCTAATGCAAAAAAATAATGACAATTTTGACCCAATAGAGTTTTATTCTAGGCAGTTAACCCATTCTGAATCTAAATACCCATCTATCAGGAGGGAACTCTTAGCCATTGTAGATTCTATTAAGTATTTTGATAAGTTTCTTTATGGCAAAAATTTTGTTATTTTTACTGATGCTAAAGCTCTAACTTTTCATATAAATTTACAAAAACAACCTGAAATAGTAAGTCGATGGTTAATGTATATGCAGGAATTTAGTTACACAATTCAACATATTCCTGGTTTTAAAAATCCTGCTGATTATCTATCTAGAGTAACTAATGATAATGCTGTAGTAAATAATGCAAACATTTTTGAAGTTAATGATAATCTTAAAATAGAGAATATAAAAAATTCTCAACAAAATTGTAAACAAACTCAGGAAATCTTTAAAAAACTAAATGATAACGACAAACTAACTTCTAAGAAATTTTTTTTAAATAATGATGGTATTTTGATGATGAAGGTGAGACCACCTAAACACCCTTATAAGACTTTGAATAGAATTTTTATACCCATCTCATTAAGAGGGGAAATTTTAAAGGCAGCTCATGCAGCACATTTGGGTGTATTTAAAACTTATAATTTATTAAAAAAAAATTATGCTTGGTATGGAATGTTAGCAGATACTAAAAATTTTGTAGAATCTTGTGATGCATGTTTGGCACATAAGCCTAAGGCTAAATTAACTGAGACAAAATTAATTGAAAAAGGTGATTTAAGTGTAGGACAAATTTTATCAATAGATATTGTAGGGAAATTACCCAGATCAATTGATAATAAATTCTTTATTTTAACCATAATTGACAACTACTCACGTTATTTAGAGGCAATACCCTTAACTAACATTAAATCTTCTACAATTATCAATAACTTAAATGAATATTTTTCCAAATTTGGTTTGCCTCAATCCATTATTTCTGATAATGGTACTAACTTTACTTCGGAGGAGTTTGAAAATTTTATTAGGGCACTGAGTATTGAACATCGTAAAACCTCATTTTACTATCCTATGGCTAATGGACTAATAGAAAGGTCACATAGAGTTCTCAAAGAATCTTTAGCATCTATGTGTAACAACAGCTGGGATTGGACTAAGAAATTACTTTTTTTTAAACTTCATTATAATGCTTCTATTCATGCAGTGACTGGATATACACCAGCTGAATTATTTTTTGGCAGAAATTTAACTATACCTTTAAATATACATGTTTCGGCTAGGAAAGGAGAGACACCAACTAATTTTCTCAAGAATTTAAAAGAACATATTGCAGAGACGAGAGATATAGTTTCCAAAAATGAGAGTAAATACTTTGAGCAGCACAGTAAACAAATAAAAGGGAGAGCAATCCCAAATTTTGAAAATAATGATTTGATATATTTAAAAATTAATACTGATGTAAATACCTTTCAACCTAAATATGAAGGACCATTTAAGGTCACTAAAAAATTCAGAGGAAATAATTACCTCATTCACATTAAAGATGATAAAAGAGATATTTATAAAAAATATCATGTAAGTAAACTTTTCAAAAAAAGGTTGCTAAAAGAAAAATTGAGTAATGACATGTCTAATATAAATGATCTTGATGGGAGTTTTGAATATTAAGCTGAGATAGTGTAAATTATTTATCACGTATTGTATAAGGTATTGATATTGACAATTTTGGCTTGAAATTTATTTAATGTAAAAATTTAGTTAGCAATATTTTTTTTTCATGGTTAGATTTTTGAATTGCATCTTTCTCCTTCGAGCTCAAAATTTTATATTTGATGATAAATGGCTGGCCCAATCATCATTAAATATGGAAACATCCCATTCAAAAATTAAGCTAGATTTTTTTCTTGGTTTTCTCTTTCTGATAACCATTTTATTTTTTTTAGCTACTAAGGAATTTTTACAATCCTTGTGATGCAAATTTTTGGTTATATTGTCATTTCAATCACTTTTATTTTAGATAGTGATAATGAATAGAAAGATTTGATATGGTAATAAGAATAATAAATGTGAATGAAAATAATAAGTATGAGAAAATTGATAATATAAAGGTATGATAATTTGAAATAACAACAATGTAAAAAACAAACATAATATTGAAGGTATTATCACAAATTGAAAGTACGAGAAACAAGGTATATTAGAAATGGTTTTTATACAAACCAAATATTTGAGTGAGCTATGTGGATCAAATGTGTATATAAAATTTTTTTTGCTCTACATCATTAAAATATTTGTATGACTTGGGAGAGAGAGAGTGAGCAAAAATTCTCAAGGAAAATGAACAGAAATACTATATTGTTATGATATATGTTATAATTGAATTATTTCCAGTAGTATTACATTCTTGGCACAACAATTTTTTTTTTTTACATTTTTTTTTCTCAAAAAGAGGTGATAATGTTAAATAGGAATTTAACATTTAGTGTAATAACTGTTGCTAATAATTTTATCACACTTTTGCACAAGAACTCACAAATCTTTTCTCACATATTTCAAAGACATTCTAGTTTCAGTTTGTAAACAAAACAACATGGAAAGCAGTGTCTGAAGAAAGCAAATCTTTCGGGATGCACTCATCTCTTATTGGGCAATGGAACGGCAGCGGAGCCAATCAGATGAAGGAATGAGACTCTTGGAATTCCGCTAAAGATGAGGCGATTAAGTGTAAGGCTGATAAGCCGAAGACAAAATAGAAAAACTTTTGTTTTTGTTGGCATCAGTCTGATTTTCATCCTTGCCGCGAGCTTTGAAACAAGAAAGAGTTGGGAGTTGGTTTTCGTGAGGCGAGGGGGCTTCGGCCCCTTAGCAAAAAAAAGCGAGAGAGTGTGCAGCTCCAGTTTTAGGGAGCGAGGAGAAGAATCTCTTCTCATCTCAAAATTTTTTTCTAAATTCTTTGCTGTTTTAGCAATCTAATATTTCATTGCCAGTATGGATTGACGATGGCAAATTATTTTCGTGTTTTGAAATCATAAAATTGATGTAAAATTTCAGTACTTAAAGTACTTGTCTAATATAGCCAAGAAAATAAAAATGTTTTGTAAGTATATTCTGATTCTATTCTCCTTGATGTTTCTGTTCTGATTAGTTATTTGATTTGATCTTATTCTAAAATCTTTTTTTTTATTCTAGAGAATTGAGCGTTTCACATGTTTTGTACTAACCCTATGATCTTAATTTATTTCGCAGCACGTGTTACCATCACTATAAATGATTTTATAGCATAAAATTTAAGAGTAGTTTTTGATTGCAGCTTCATTCTCATTTTACAGTTTCTATGCTTGAGTTTTAAATTTATCTTTTATTCTCAATTTTATACACGTGCTGATTACTGATTAATTTTTCGGCCAGTCAGTCTTGATCTTAAATTTTAATATTTAAATTTAATCATTGAGTATTATATATCAATGGATAAATAAATATAGATAATATTTAATTATGCAATGCCTTAATAAAACAACCACCATGATATATGTTCACCGTGTTATTTATGGTACCGTGTTATAGTACCCTTTCTAAATTTTTCGTAACGCTGTGTACCACTAATAAAAAAATTAATGTATTTTTTACTATAAAAAAATTGCACGAAAGTTAAAAATCACAACTGGTTGTTGACATCACTAATTATTAACTGTTAACTCTGCAAAAAATATCCAATAGAAAAATACGTAATCGTAAATTTTCATGGCTAGCTTTGCTTTAAAAAGAAAAATTTTTGAAATTTTCGTTTGTTGCAAGATATTTCGCATAAGAACGTGTACCCCCGCTAAACTGTTCCCGTACCACACTTTGGGAAACACTGCCTTATACCATACCTTAACACCAGGTTAACAAATCTTTCTTTTTAGAATAACTTAACTTACTTATATTTATTAAGGGGGGGGGATCACACTACTAATAATAAAAAGCAATCTGCTGAGCTTATCCAATTTAAACAGCTTTTTCACAAGATAGTTAGATATTTTTCTTTTAAAATTATAAATACTTTAAAATTATAAATGCTTTAAAGTCAAAAATTTAATTGAAATAATTTAAATGTATATTTTGAATATTGTGTTTTAAAACTAAGAATCAGTATGATTATTTTTTTTTTTTTTTTTTTTTTTTTTTTTTACCATCATGCCCATATTCTCCAACTACTTTAACACGTTCACGCCGGCTGTTTACACCCAGGCCTGAAAGCGGGACAGAAAAGAGAAAATACTGGTAGAAGAACTATTTCAACATTAGATAATATTCGGGGGGAGTTAATCTATTCTCAACAATAACAATTCACTGTAAGGAAATATTTCACGGCGAAGAAGCAATTCAATATAAAAATTGCATCCGTTTAAAATAATTGGTAGTTATGGATTTTTATTATTCCCGGAAAAAAACTAAAAAATGAAATGTTTTTCTGGGAATTTGTTACCAGTTTTTGCTCCGGTGCGCCACCGGTGGTACGCGCTGCCCGATGAGACAATCTAGCGCGGGCCACCAGTGGCCCGCGCCGGCATGAACGTGTTAAACAAAAACATAACTTATATTAAAAAAATATTGCATTAAGTGTTCACTTTGTTTTTCATTAGCATTTTGAAAATCACAATATTATGTCAAAAGCGCAAAAACGCCAAGAACTAATATAATTTTGCTATTTGTAACTTATAAGACAAATTTTAAATAAAAAAATAAATAACCGATTTTAGCAATGCCATAAAATAATGTTTTGTTAATGTTTAAATAGATTGTGTCTTTAAAAAAAAAAAAAAAAAAAAAAAAAAAAAAAAAAAAAAACATTTGATTAATGATTTTTTATTTAAAAAAAATAAATAAGTTGATTTAAATAAACGAAACCTGACAAAAAACAGATATTAACAAAACTTTAAAATTCCTTATTTTTTCAAAAATAAATGAAACCAATTTATCTTATCCCACTAAAATGAGCCAAAACAATGGCATTCTAACATTCTTTTTTCAAAATTTTAAATAATATTTTCGCAAACTTTTTGTCAACTTGAAAGTGCACATTTGTTTCAGAGTTGTGAGGGTCCAGTGATGGACATAACTGTAAAAAAGTTCCCGAAACGTTTCTGAGTATTGGGGCAGTTACGGTGCATGTAGTTATTCTAAGATTATTTCGGAATCCTCTTCCTGGAATATTTAGATACATTTTGCAGCACTTCAGAAATACTTTGTAAAATTTCTTACAATTTCGGAATATTTTACTACCAACAATATTAACCGTCATCTGTCAAAAGTGCCACGATATCGTATAGAGTTAACATGGCTTATATACTAGTGAATTGGAATTTAGTAGTTGAAGTGGTAGCTACGCTTCATTCTGAAACTGAAACAGCATTAATGCTATTCAGTTTCCGACTATTGAAAACAAAAGAAATGTTTCTCAGTTGATCGGAAACAGGATATTAAATGAAAGTTTGATATTTCCGGAGACATTTCAGTCGTGTAAAAATTACTTTCTGAAATATTTTAGTGTACGATGCATTACAAAGGACAGTAATATAGATCTGAAACACTCTATTCTCGAAAACTTAAAAGAAAAAAAAATTGGTAAAAATGCACACCAGTCTTAAAAAAATAGCTTGGTCAAAATATTTCTTGCTTTTTTATATAAAGTAAAATCCTTTTTCTTAAATTATTTTTTGGCTAACAGATATGCCGCACTTTACATTAAGCGATTATCCTGTGGGAAAACGCAGTCTACAGACTTTGAGATAACGTTAAAAAAACAAAAACAAATATAGATTTTCCAATCGGAGAATCGCAGATGTACCCGTTGACTTTAGGCGATATTTTCATGTGACAAACGACGCCATTTATAAAATGACCCGCAGGTAGAACTCACAATACAAATCTCATCAGGTTCATTTGGTAGATTTTTAAAAAAAACGCGACCTTTTGTTATGGAAATGTATCGAATTCCACAAGTCTCTTTTTCGCAGGTAACGCCTATGCTCGCACCCTTTTCATTGAAAACAGAACAAAATCAATGTGATACAAAACTCGTTCCTCGAGTGCTTTTTGAATCACTGGCGAATCCTCTGGATTTACTTCCGCAACATCTGCGGCGAATACGGTGTTACCGAAAGCGATTGTGCGTCTTCTTCGATTTGTTCCATTCAATGATTTGATGTGAAGTTTCTTTATTGTTTATGATTTTATCAAAGGAAAAGTAAACGACAACTCACGAAGTAAATTCTCGGAAAAGCAATTTGTTTCCAGTTCACTCGCCAAGAATAATTCTAGAGGTGTGAATAAAGATGTTCTTTAAGAACAAAGGGGTTCGCTTAAACGATCATAAGGACAAAATAGAACAGTAAAAAATATATACGAAACGTTCATTAAAAACGTTTGTAATAATTTACAATTATTTAAGAGATTTCATCTAAACGATTTCCTTCACACTGAACTGTTGCAATAATGCCAACTTTAGTAAGGCGCTGCTAAATACTTATAATTGCTGTTTGAAAAACAATCTAGTCGCAAACTTAAGGCAATCACTATTCTGGGTACTAAAATGATCTAGCTACGCTACTATGTTAAAGGTTTGAGTGCACTAAAACTACAGTGGAAGGCGTTTAAATAGATAACTCGTCAAAGGAAAGATTTTAAGATCGAATGGATTGAAAACGATAACATTTTGTAAAATTATCTGGGCGATCACTTAGGGTACTTAGGTTCACTTAGGGTCATGATCTAAATGCGCAACTAAACCGGATTTTTATCGTTTGCATATTCAGGGCCCGACTTAGCCTAATAGGGGCCCGGGGTAAAAACTTATTATTAATACATATATATATATATATATATATATATATTAAAACTTAATGAAGAACCGAACTTTATGGACGTATTTAGATTTTTCATCTCATTATAAATAACAAACAAGAAAATTGACAAGAACCTAAAATCGCTATAAAATCCCCCCCCCCCCAAATGGTCAGGCGAAATATCGTTCTGTCCATTTTATTGATTTTCTGACAATTCTATGTCCATCATGCCGCATGCAGTTTTTTTACTTTAACTTTGTTATCGATCTGCGAAAAATTCATATCCTAGCTGACATTAGGGCGGAATTTAGCTAAATTTTCGCAATTACAATGGCTCAATTAGGAACCTGTATTTTCGTAAACATACCGCATTTAGCAATATGTAAAAATATAGGCTTTTGTTTGGTCAAATTTGTCCACCGTAATTTCAAAAACTCAGCTGAATTCCGCCCTAAAAAGCCATGGATTTACGAAATATAGTTTGTGTTCATACGAAGGATCAATGAAGAAGCTAACTAAAACTGACGGATTTTACACTGATATTTCGATTAAAAAAAAAGTTCATTAAAGAAGGAAACTAACGCCCGGTGGCTGAGCGGTAGCGCTTCGCGCTGTCGTGCCACAGGTCCCTGGTTCGATCCTCGGGCTCAGCCTTTCATTCTTTCAGTGGGTCGATAAATGAGTACCAAGCATGCTTGGGAACTGAACACTGGGGGTTCCGCGTTCGGTTGACCACCTGACCGGAACATCTGCTCCTGCACCCCAGAGCCCAAGGTCAAGAAAACTGAGATGGGCACAGTAGGCCTTGGCCCTCTATGGGCTGTCGCGCCGCTGAGTTTATTTTAAAGAAGGAAACTTAAAAACTTTCTATTTGACTTGGGGGCCCTTCTGATGTGGGGGCCCCGGGGCAACTGCCCAGTATGCCCCTGCCTTAGTCAGGCTCTGTGCATATTAGTAACGCCATCATTGGAATGATTAAGGTAGAATGAACTGAACGAGATAATAATGCTCATACAACAATTTGCTAGTAAATTTTGGGCGATCACTCAGGCTACGCAACAAAAATATAACTTAATGTATTTTTTGAATTAACTCTACTGAGGACTGACTTAAATCAGAAAAAGTAAATAAAAAATCAACCGTCTTGATATGTTATATAATACCTAAATGACATCATTTTTACAAACTAAAATTCACACCACACTTAAAAAAATATATATTTTTAAATAAAAATAAGACAATGTTTCCATTTTTTCAAGATTAAAAGACGATAAATTTTATTTTAAAATAAGTTTTCACTGTTTTATTAACACATTTTCCCACAAATAAATTTTTAAAAAATGAAAAGTACAAACTATTGAAATGGCATGTTAAAGATAAAATGACGCATGGAAATTACATTTTACGGAAGCAAAGACATAAAAAGACAACTATATAGACATAAAAAGCTTCAACTAATCTTTTTATGTTATTCCTTTTTATGTAAATCCTTTACTTAATTTATTATTCAAATCGAAAAGCCCTTTCTCACACTTTAAAATTCACACTATGTCTTTTAATCTATTTTTAGTTCAAGTATGCATCCTTATAATTAGCAGTTTAACATTTTTCCCTTTGCTAATTTGTGGGAACCCCGCGACCTATTTAACAGACCAATTACAATAACTAAGATTTCCTTTATTCCCTAAAATAAAGCGTTTTACGGATTTAATTTGCAAGATTTTCCCTCAGTTTTATTAAAGAGCACTATGATTTTGTGGCATTTAGATATTCATTCTTTCATAATGATTATTTATATATATATATATATATATATATATATATATATATATATATATACAGGGGTCTGTTTAGAAGAAATTTGGGTCCGTTAACGGACCCTTCACAAAATATTTTAACTTAAAAACGGACCCTTCACAAAATAATTTATCTTATAATCGGACCCTTCACAAATTTGTTTATCTTCATTATTGTTTTGTTAACCAAATTAACTCATCCCAGGAAGGGGGGGGGGAGAGAAAGACAGATGTAAACTAACTAAAATTTGTCTTCGGCAGACGCTTTTTCCATTATTCGTCCGAAATTAATATTCTGCGTTCAGCAGTATAGGCTAAAAACCAAATATTTGTATGTTGCATCGCTAATTTAGTAGCTGCAATTGCTGTTTATTTTTTAAAATTTAATTTTTTAAATTATAATTTTCCGGTGTTGAGCATACTCTTGTATGTCTTCACAATTTAAAAACTCCTTGAAATTTTATTTATTTATTTATTTATTTTTTGCAATAACGGACCCTATTTGCGCAAATTCACAAAAGCGGACCCTAGTTGAAAGAATGTGACTTACCGTTTATTTTATATTCAGAAATTACGAGCAATTTTTTCACAATTTTGCAAAACGGACCTTTCACAAAATGTCTGGACAGACCCCTGATATATATATATATATATATATATATATATATATATATATATATATATATATATATATATATATATATATATATATCGTGTTTCATGTTTAAAGTATTTAAACTGTTGCGTTTTCAGAGCTCTGAAAAACACTTAAGCCAAACTAAAAGCTACCAACAGTAGATTTAAGCGACTGTTAAATCATAGTAGAAATTCTATATCGCCATTAAGGTCATAGCGTAAAAAACTTTCGCCGTTATGTCTTAAAAAAAAAAAAAAAAATTACTGCAGACTTAAAAAAATGGTTTCATTTAATCCTTGTCACACCTTGTTATATGAGTTCCTCCTTCATTGAAAAAGAAAAAAAAAAAATGACAGTCTCCAACTTCTAAATGAAATCGTGAAAACAGGCTTAATGTCTCAGTGTCTTCCAAGAAAAATCTGTCCAAGACAATGTCCGTAGCTGACAGCGAAATAGCCCTAAAGTCTTATTTAAAAGGTATTTAAAAAGACAAAAGGGAAAAGTGGATTTTGGTTAGCACAAGCACACGATTTTTGACGAGGGGGGTGCACGCAAGCAAAAAAGAAATGAGGTTGAAAAGGTTAAATCGGGACCATAAGTCACGGTGGGACTACCTTTTGTTTCTGTTAATGATAGTTGTGGGTTTTAAAGTTGAATCTAAAACTGCTCTTCGGTTTGAAACGAGGAAGAATGGGAGTTATCACAGTTCGTGGAGTTATGTGAGATGATGAGCTTAATGGCTGATGAGGATTAGAGAGGAATTGAAAGTTATTGACATCTTAGAATGCGTGCTTTCTAATCTATGGGGTAACGGGAAAAAAAGAAAACAAGTCGGAGAAAGCTGTGCAAGTGGATCATTTAAGATTCGGAGAGATCATACTAGTTTTAGGCACTGAAAAATGGTGGATTAAAGTTTAATACGAGAAATTTCTTTTGAGTACAAGAAACAAAGAAATGATTTAACTAAAAAAAAGTTAATAATTTGTACTTACAAATAACGAAAATAGTCATGCAAAATACGTTTATTAATAACTACCTAAAAATATTTATACAAGCATAAGCTTCAAAATCATTTTTATCTACACAAGTCTACTATTTTTATGCCATAAATTCTGAAACTGATTTTAACAGATTGCGTTACACAAATTTTAAATCTGCAGAAAAGGTTTATTTTATTAGCTATGCTTTTAACCATTCACCATAAGAAAATTGCAAAACTCGCGAAAATATAAGTTCTGAAAATAATAATAACGTCTGATATTTTATTACGATTTCGACTGTACTCATTTCAAGTTCCAAAAATATTTTTCTTAGTTTAGTTTTATAACTTAAACCTCTCTGGTATTAGCTAGCTACGCTGCATTTAAAAATAGTTTTCAGAAATAGAACTTACAGAGCAGTTAACATAGCCATAACTAGTTAAAATCAGCTTAATACTCAAAGCACAACATAACACTTTTTGCTGAACTGCAAAAACCATTCATTTTGTAACTTAACTAAGCTGATTCTCTAAAAACAGAGCTAACAATGGAAAAAAACAAGAATTATAATTTTTAATAAAAGGAGTCACTACATCTCCGATAAAATTATAACAGAAATAAGCCACATTTGATAAAAAAGAACAAGCTTTTAAGTCTATGAAATATTTTACTTACTTAAGACTAAATCAATATAAAGTAAAACTTGTTAAATAGCAGGTTTCGTTTTATAATTTTTATTTTTTTTAGTGATTATCAATGAAGTATTATAGGTTAAAGAGAAATTTTTTATTAATTAGCTCTATAAAAGCTATTTTTTCAATATAAAGCAATAAAAACAAATATAAATATTTGTCAAAATATTGCAATAGTTTTACTTTGCCTAAAAATTTTACTTTTGAAAGTAGTTTTCTATTAAATTTATGGAAAATATTTTAACTATAAAAATCATATAGCACTGGGAGTAAAAAGAAAAGGCCGATGTCATTGTGTAACGTAAAAAAAATACATTCAAATCTACCGGGGAAATTCGTGACGATTTAATAAGTTAAAAAGAACTTTTTTACAGCTAAAAACTTCTAAAATGCAGTTTTTTATGTGTTCATTAAGATTTCACTATACTTTTCTCTATCTGGAAAAAATGAAATGGCAGATTGTTGTTTTTTTCCCGGTTTTAGAAGAAATGTTGCAGGAAAGAAATGTTAAAATTGGGTTTTCTGGCTGCTAAATTAATTTAAGCCTATTTGAATATTAGAATAAAATTCCAAACCGAATTCAAACAGTTTATTTTTATCATAGAGAAATTCGTTCAATAAAACCAATAAAACTATGTTGGGTTGATAAAGATAAAACATTTTAAGAAACTGTAAACAATATCCATAATAATTCCATAAAACAATCGAAATAAAAAGACATAGGGAGATAAAAATCTCTCGCATTATATTAAGAAAGGCCGTGCTCATTAGCAAAGATAGAGGTTGTTACGAATTACAGCTTACTTAATCCAGTGCATTAAATTTCAATTCTAAAGGTACTATTCAGACTAAAATTTTAGATCGCCACTATTTATTTTAAGGAAAAATCGGAAAATTTTTTAAAATGTTAACAAGTGTAGTATTAAGAACTTTTTGGTGACTAAAACCATAAGAGAAGTAGAAAAATCTGAACATATTTGTCGCAAAACATAATATTTAAATTAAGGTTGCCATAAGGTTTCATCAAGGTTTCCAAAAAATATCAGAAATGTTCCCATATTTTTAACATTTCATATTCGTAAGCCTAAGCCTTTCGGCAATAAATACCATTTGTCAGGATCATACTATGTTAGGGGGAGGGTTTTCCATTTATAGAAATTCTGAGTGCAGTGTGTCTACCACTACAAAAATACAGTTCCAATTCACTAGTATATATGAGATGTTAACTTGATTCTATGTTGGGGTACCATTTCATGGATGAAGGTTGGCATTGTCGATATGATGCTCCCCACACTGAGCAAATCAATCTAGCGAATTTCAAGCCCCACAGTCTCGGAGTTCGCCGAAGTTGCACTCCGATTTATTGCACCTAATCACGTGATTAATATTATGGTAAATTGATTTGTAACAATATTTACAAGATAAAAAATTATCCAGCCCTAAATATGTGATCCCCAAAGGCTAGCGGGCGAGTGGAAAATTAGCGCCTTAACCTATAACAGAATATTCATAAATGGAAATCAAATAAACAAGTCTTAAATGACTGATGGTATGTCTTGCTGCTTATCATCAGGTTTGAAAAGAGCCTTTCAACAATACCGACCCAAATCTACAGCCAACATAAGTTCAAAACATCTTTTATTAATATCAAAAATTTATTGAAAGAATTAAAAAATAATCTAAACTTTAAAAAAATTGTTTTAAAAGCTTATTTTGTTTAAACTAAAAGTTGAAATTTTTTAATTAAAATATGATTTCGTAAATCATTTTTGTTGCAAAATTCACTAATCTAAGGAAAGTTCAACTATGTCATTTCTTTTTTTGTTTGCAATCATTTTAATTAATCTCATTTTAAGACAAGAATTAAGCTTTTTATTAATTGCAATGAATATCTTCTTTTAGCAGAAAAACAGCCTCCACAGGTAAGGAATTTCGACTCAATTGCAAAAGTCATCATTTACCAAAATCTGCAAAATATGGCAATTTCAAGCATTTTGTTTATAAGAATAAATTTTAGTGTACAATTTACATTTAATTATATTTTGTCAGCAGGAAACGCAAAACATTTTCAACACGTTAAATGTATTTTATCATTGTATTAATCAAATGTATTTTATCATACCCACAGTTAATTGCTTAACTGTTGGTTTTTCGATTCATTTAAATCATAATTTTCACATAACGTCTTTATTCTCGATTTAATAATATCATTTTCAATATTTCAAATATTTCATCCGTAAAATTAAACTACAATCAAAAAGTTAAACACTTAAAGAATAATAAAATAGAATTCACGACTGAGGGAACATTCCTACCGAATGAAGCTTGATCGTTCTATTTTAAATGCACCAATCAAATTCTCAATTTCAAAATGTATATTTAATAAGAATTTTTATTTTGATGGAAAAGTAACAAAGAATATTGACGATGCAGCGTAGGAAAATATTTTGAATTTAAATGAAAAGTTTGTTTTCATAACATTTGAATTTTACACAAAATAGTTTATTTATAACAAAAAGAGAAGTAAAGAATATCTCCACACTTCTCTTAAGATTAAAATCGATTTAACTTTTCAGTTTGTTTACGAACAGCATCGTCAGAATAGTTTGGAGCGAGCTCCAAAATTTCGTGCCGGGGAACTGACCCAATGCTATTTCATATACAGTGTTTGAAAACCTACAATTATCCGTCTTACTGAAATAGAAATCAGATAAAGTAAGTAACAATAAAGGAATAAGCTTCGATTCATACGAGAAAACCTTGACAAATTAACAATAGATGGAAACAAAACGAAAGTCAAAAAGCAATGATGGTTCATTAAAGTGGAAAAAACCTCAAAGGAATTGATGATTTTTCAACTATGGGCAAAATTGAAATGTCTGTCATACTACCAATCATGAAATCCAATTATATGAACAATAATTGTCCGTAAATACCACCAAATAACAATTGAGTTTTTATTGTTGCGTTTGTTCTACAGATAATTTTAATTCATTCGCAAAAGACTGCTCATAAATAATAGAAAATTAATTCAATTTTTAGCATTCAATAATTTTTTTAATAATAAAATCTAAAATAACTAGTCTCTAATTCGTTAATAATTTATTGCTCTGTTAGACACGCATGAAACAAGGTCAATTCTTTTGATAATAAAAGTACGTAGCTTAAAAAAAAAATATTTAAAAAAAAAAAAAAAAAAAAAAAAAAAATTTATATATATATATATATATATATATATATATATATATATAAAACGTTCTTGTAAGAGATGGTGAAATTAAGGAACATTTCATCGGTAACGGCATAAAAGTCGGAAGTGGTTATACTACGCCAAAGTAAAACGGCATAATGTTCTCTGATTTAAGAAATCTCCGAATAACTATGACAAAAGTAAAAAAAGAGAAAAAAAAAAGCGGGATAAAGGCAAGCTAAAAAGAAAAAGTTTTAAAAATACACCTTTAAATGTTTATTTTCTCATAATTTTCAGTTAGAATATAAAAAAAAAAAAAAGAATTAAAGTGTTAATTAATTAATCTTTTTCTTAGTTCCTTTTTTTTTTCTTCATGGAAAAAAATTTATTTAGAGATATTCTTTTAGCTTGCCTTTAATTATTTTTTAAAAACTTAAAAATTTTTCTGTTATTTTGATAATGAGTGAGAATTACTTTGTGAGATATACTTATACAATAGTATAAGAGGGTCATTTAAAAATTGAGGATCAAATCCAGTTATTACATAATATTACATATTTTAACGGTGGTAAGTAAGTGCCTTTTCAAAACTCTAAGTGTCCTTTTTTGTGAGGACACAACCTGCCCTTTTTTATTCCTAGGGAGAATTTGGTTAAGAACCCTCGAAATTTTTATTTCTACAGTATTTTTCGCACCAAAAAAAGATTAATAGTTCTTTGAACCACCTTTAAAAATATTATCGTATTTTACCCCGAAAATAACTCTATAATTGATTTTTAGAATTAAGAAAGATTGTTCCGAGAGTCAGAAGATTATAATGTTAAGAAAACATCTTAAATTCTGAACTTCCGTTCAAAATTTCAGTGTGCCAACATCGAAATTTGTGTTCAACAAGTCCGAATTAATAATAAAAAATAAAAAAAGCTCTTGCCAAATACCACCCAAAACGTCTCTAGAATCCAAAATAATCGAAAAGTTATCAGACAAATACTGCTTCAAACGTAAGCCGTTTTACGTTCTCATCATAACAACATCTATGTCAAAAGCAGAGTTACACACAAAAGGAAAAGAAAACAAACAAATGGCCAAAGATCTCCAGGGTCGAATCCTTAAAGGGGGAGGGGAAACGAAATCTTTTATGGCTATTATTTTAAATAATAAAATGTAAAGATTGTAATTTCAAAATTCTTTCTAGAACTATCAAACCGATTTCGTTTAAATTTGATATTTGTCATTAAAAAAGACACGTTTTAAAAAGATGTAATAATTCGTGCACTTAGTAATTCAAAAACTTTTCAACTATAATTAAATAAAATAATCAACAAAAATAAAAACATTTTTAATAAAAATTTAAAAATAATTTTTTACATGAAATTATCATGGAATAAACGATTCTTATAATAGTGTGCAAAATTTTCCAATTTGTCTTGGGAAATAGCGAAATACAAAAAAATATCAAATAAATAAACTAAACATAAGTCATTGGGACCATACTTTCCGAATCACATCTACCCCCGCCCCCTCCATATTTTGAAAGTCAAACGGACAAATCCGTTCAAATGAAATGCATCTATGGTATGTTAAGTACGTTTTTGTGTCTAATTTCGTACCTTAAAATGTCGTTAGCGTTCAACTATTAGCATATTTAAAGTTAAGCCCTCGAATCGTTAAGATAGAATGTTAATATGTTAAACTCTAATTATTAGATCAAAAAATTTCAGGGAGTTTTTTTTTTTTTTTTTCCAGCATGGTTTTGCAGACGATATTTTAAGTTAAGAAATCAGAAGCAAAAATGTCCTCTCTCTGATTAAACATACATCTTTTTTGACGGATTTGGATTCGTATTGTTTCTGAATTATTACAATAAATATGAAAAAAAAAATTCAAATAAAGGCAAAACAATAAAAATTCATTATTCATAATAACAATAAAATCGCATTACCATCGGCTGTAAAATAAACAATTTTTTTCAAACGAGGAATAATTTAAGATTTGCTTCAAAAATTCATATTTTTCTAGAGCATAAACATCAATAGATACATTTAGAACTCAATTTTGCAATCATTAAAATTAAGGCGAAAATAGTAAACTGATTAAAATACTGTAAAGTGTTAGGATATTTTTAGCACGTTTAAAAAATTAATTGATTAATTAATAATATTGTTTGTTGAAGTAAAAATACTTATAACGTTGAAGAAGTTTCTTTTTATTTAATTATTTCTATAAAAAAAAAAAAAAAAAAATGGAGCTATGAGCATTATGCTAATGCTTAGAGCATCATAAAATTGCGCGAATGTTTCATGCGTTCACAAATTGTTTTCGACCGAAAACACATAAAAATTTCTTCCCAATTTAAGTAGTCTCTGAAATATTATTAACTGAAGCAGAAAAGAGGCTTGTGATAGTATGCAATTTATAGCTTTTCTGTTTTGCAAAAGGAGTTTTCCAATAGATTATTTGTAATAAATATATTTTCAGATGTATGATTTGCAAGTTTAAAAAACCGTGATAAAATTAAAGCAAGGGGACAAATGGTTTTTAAAGTAAGTTCAATGACCAGCGAATTTAGGGTCATTGTAAACAGTATAACAGTAATAGTAAAAAGAAGAAAACATTGATAGAAACTGAAAAGAAAGAAAGAAAATAGAAGAAAAAAAACTGGATGAAATGGAACAAACTAAAAACTTAATTTAATTCAAACTTAATTTAGTATCTGAATTAATTTATTAATGACCTTCTTTCAATATCTTTTCAAAAAACATTAGTATTTTTAAGGAATATGTCAATTTGTCATATAACAGCTTTGTCATGGGGAAAAAATAAAAGTCTTCGCTTCATTGCAAGAAACAGCACACAATAATTAAAAGAACTTTTTTTTTTTTACACAAAAAACTTTAAAGCAATGAAGTAATTAGTAGTTTTAGGTAAATTAACATTGCACGTGTTAATTTACAAGTCTGAAACAGCGCACAATAATTTAGAAAAACTTCAGATAATTTTTCCTTGCAGATTTTAAGCAATAAAAAAACAATACGTTTGTAATTGTTAATAATAGTTATGGATAGGTGATTTTACTCGGAAAGCTTGCGTGTTAATTTTTTTAAATTGAGTATTTTTTGATTAAATTGGCTAAAATAACTTTGGATACTTAAGTTTTATAATGTAAACCACACCTAATAAATACATTCTGAAAAACATACTTTTAATATGAAATGATATAGCTGAAAACTCTAATTGAATAATTATAATTAGTGTTATAATTTTATTAAAAAATTCTTTAAAAATTCCAATACTGCATTGAAGGTAGTAGCCACGGCCAGTCTGCACACTTATAAAATGTGAAATTAAATTTCAAGCGTTGTAATTATTGCTAATAATTAGAAATTATTTACATATTTTCTACCACGAGACAAAAGGAGAGAAGGTAAGAAAAAAAGAAAAACGATTTAAAAAAAATTCTACTTTCCCGAACGTTCCAAGAATACGTATTTCGAATTTCAAAACATTCGAAGAATGAAAGATCAATACTGTTTCAATTCCTCTTTTCATTCATGTTTATCTACTGCTCAGCTATCTGTATCCTATAAGTTCGCCATTTTAATTAATTTGTTCAATACTCGACCCTTAATCTACGTTGATTTAAACTTCAAGCATTGTAAGTGTAATATTTATCTATTAATTTATTTCGAAAAAAAATTGGTAATTTGATCCTCATTGGTGGTCCTTTAATTAAACATATAAATGCTAATGGCGTAAAAGCCATAATCGGCTATGCCGCACTATTCTTTAGCGAACGAATGACATTGCTATTCGTAAGTTGATCAAACAGTATTATAAAATAAGTCAGGTACAAAAGAATGAAAATATAACTGGTTCCTTTAAGTAGCATGCTTATTTGCTTTATTTTCATAAAATTTATCACATAAATATTAGCACTATGCATAATTAACTAAATTGAATTTAAAATATATCAACAGGTGTGAATAGAAAAATCCTTAAAAGAGGTTAACTTTAATTCCTGTTTTGTTTAATCAATCTCATTTCTCCGGATCAGAGTAACAAGACAGAAGTGGTTTCCCTTGGTTACATCTTCACTTTAACTCCAAGGGAGAAGAATGAGTAACAAGAATGACTCATCTTTTCTAAACGGAGCTCTATCTACGCAGTTAAAATTAAGAACTCCTAATGGTAACTTAAACTATAAATATATAGCATAAAGAGTCCTAAAGTAATATTGAACAGGACATGTGTGACTTATAGTCCAAAACTTTTTCTTAAATAATATTATCAATTTATAAAATATGTCATCACAATTAAATTAGATATAAAAACCAAACTGCTATAGAATTTTATTTAAAATTCAGAATAATTTTTAAATAAAACAAAAGTTGTTTTTTTTAAATAGATTTTAAATACAAGATTACCAATTAAAAATAACAGTTTAAAATTAATAAGTTTTGATGTCTCTTTTTTTTTTTTTTTTTTTTTTTTTTAAATCTATCAGGGACTTTTAACTAATTTCTGAACTGTTCAACATTGCTCACATGAAACTAATCTATATGTTTTATAACAATTTAACACAAAAAAGATTGAAATAAACTATTTCATATTTATGTTGAAAGGACATAAAAAATTGCATATGTATGCTTCATATGCAATTTTTTTTATTATTATTACTTCAATATAAATTTAAAGATTAAGAGTTTAAGATGTAAGTTATTTTTTCAATTAATAAGTTTTACATAGATGATAACAATTAATAATACATATCGTGAATATTTTAAAAACTGCTATAAAATTTCGTATTTAAAATTCAATACAGTTTCAAAAAATTTTAACAAAACCAGCTATTTCTTTAAAAAAAATTTCAAAGAAAAGATCCCAATTGATGGTAACAGTATAATTAGAAAGTTTTTTTATAGCTATTTTGGTCTTTTACTAATTCATAACCATTTAGCATTGTTCACATAAAATTAAACTATAGGTTTTAAACAGTTTAAAACAATACATCTGAAACAAATTATTTTATAATCACTTGTTTTTCCTTCATTTAATAAACATAAATTTCACGATATAAATCTTTATTTAATAGTTTAATAAATAAGTTATTAATAAATATTGTATTACAGTAAATCAGAAATTTCAATTGATATCATGGCTTAAACAAAATTAGACTTTAGCAAAAATTTAGCTATGAATATAAGTTTAGAGTGGTCAACAAAAAAGTTTTAAAACTTGGTTGTAAAAAACATGGATTTTATCATAGTGTCCTAAACTTAGCCAGTCCTGGAATAAATAAATTAAAAATAATAAATAAATTTCTAATAGAAAATAAACCTTACTATTCACCAAAACTTATGAAAGTTTGTCAAGCTATTACTTTAAAGTTTAATTACATAGCTTATATGAGGAAAAAAAAGAGCTTCTAAATATTGACCAAATGCATTTCATATATTGCTAACTAATAACTATAGGTTAATAATCCCGCACTAGAACACTGAAGTTAAGGATCACTGGCTGCGGTCAGTAATGCGGTGGGTGCCCACTTTGACCAGCCCATGTAAGGACCGAGAGAGCACGGTATCGGTCCTAGTTAAATGCTTCTACTGTAAAGTGCTATACTTCGTGCTCAAGTCATTGGGCTACCAAAGCAGGGGAGTCATCCCCTCTGCAAAGGATCAAAATTGAGATGGCATGTCTTCGAATCATCCTCAGGGATGTTTCCCAGACCATCGCCAATAGCCCATTGTGCAGCTCTAGTGTGACTAAAATAAAGTACCTACCTACCTAGGTTAATAAATTTAATTGATATATTAAGCATCTCTACATTTAAAAAACTGAAACATATGCTACATAAAATACGAGATAATTAAACCATGATGATTTTAAGTGCTAGTAGAACTAAAAATAAGTCTATAGTGTACATCTTAACTTACAAAACGTTAATAATTATTCAATACAAATGGAAAAAATCATTAATAAGGATAATAGGAATTGTACGGATAAGAGGAATTAAATAATAGGAAATCTTTGTTCACATTTGACTAAGTGGATTAGTAAGTAACGAAATTCATACATCCACTTCTGATGAAAATATAATGAATAAATTAATTACATACAAATAATTTATTTTCAGTTAATTTATTATTAAGAGAAATTATATCTATATGAAAACAGAGCAAACTAAGCTATTTAGAAATATCAAGTTCTCAAAATTTAGCAACATTTAATTTTAATAGCTTCTTTCGTTGAAACATTTAAAAAAAAAACTGAAATCTTAACTATAAATCCAAATACATTATTTTCAAGTTTTAAATTACATCAGTTCAGACATGATGCAGAAGAACTACCAAAAGGTAGAATCAATATTTTAAATTGTTTATTACAATTACAAAACTCTTCTGTGATTTAATTCTATTATTTTAATTTTAAATATAATGTTTTTGCATTTATTATTTTCAAAATTATTTACTATATAATTTCAGTTTGTAAGTGAAGGAAAGGACAAATCTAATTTTTAAACAGTCAACAAATGCATAGCATTTTTTAGCTTAATATATCTCAATTATGTAAATATTTTTAACTAAGTAACTAGGACAACAAAATAAACAGTGAAAAATTTAGCAACATAAAATGAGAGATGTTCCTTCACGCTTTATTTCTTTAACTTTGCTGTTACACAAAATAAACAAGACAACATGAATTTTTTAAATTTTTTTTATAAGTTTTGTTACTACACTTGGTTATTATAAAACTGCAGTTTTAAGATTAAATAGTCTATAACCAACTTTCTATAAAATCTAGTTAGTTTGTTTTATCTTGTTTATATACATACACGTTACATTTTTTTCTAAGTTTTAAAAAGAAATAAAATATCCCAAAATCTTTACCTTAATTAAAAGTCCTATTATCTAATGATATCATTATCAGTTATATATATCCACTATTATTTAGACATCTTATTATTTAGATAGTAATTTAAACGAATTATCTAAAAAAAAATAATCTATACTATGCTATGCTATTAAATGAAAGTGTCTTACAATTAACTAAAAGAAACTTAAAATTACTGTTATTGTGCATTATTATGATAATATAGATAATTAATAATAGAATAAACAATGGTATAATTTTTTAAGATAGTTGATTTCATTTTTAAAATAACAAATGAGTGATTGATTTATATATATTTACATAATTCTTTCTAAGTTTTTTCTAATTAGAAGGTAAAACATGAAAACAATTTAAAATAAACAAACCTGTTCTCTTCAAAACTCCAGCAAACGCATTTCACGAAGAGCACTGAAATATCCGTAAGAGACGAAACAGAGAGAAAGTATTATTTAGTCACAAAACAATCGATGTATTAGATTCGGAAATAATCACACAACTAAATATTTATTGTAATATTTCACAGCACACTACAACCATCAAAGAACATCAACAAAAGCACATGGTATATCATAATATCATTGACAGATGCCTGTGACACCTTTTGTGTACTTTTCCCACTTGTTTACCGATCTCATCAAATCACGATTTCAAACACACCAGATCGACAGCGCAGGTTTTAACGTCAGTCATAATACCAAGCATTTCCTCAAACGATTGGATGACGACTGATATTAAGTGTGCCAACTTGGCGAGATTGTTCACCGGTCGTTGTTGCCAAAGGAAGCAGGTGCTTTTTTTATTTTACTCTTATTTCTTGGTGAATTTCTTCCCGCCTTGCCTATGGCATAACGGAAGAATAGAAATTCACCGTGTAACATAACAATAGTTTTTCATAGTAATTTAAAAAGAAAAGAATTCCTTTTAAAAAATTTCTTTTATTGGTCTTACACTAAGTAATATTAAGTAGAAGAGAATAATTCATAATTACTGTAAATTAATAAATATCTATTAAAGATTTTATATTTAAATGAAAAAAAAATTATGCATCGGGATACAGATATTTCTTTTTATAAAGATATGGTTTTATTACATTCAAACGTTTTTCATTTATTTAGAGTTTAAATGGAAAAAATGAGGTTTTAATAACACTGACATAAAATGCTAATAAAAACTAAGATACTAGAAAATTTGTCATAGTTTAAGCAATAAAGTAGGGAAAAAAAATTTCCATTAAAACATTTAAGTTAACTTAGTTACACCTAATTTTAAAATTAATTACTTTAATAGGTTATATTAAAAGGAATATATTGACTATTTAAATCAAAGCTTTGTCACTTAATTTACACTTTTGAATCATACACTTTCGAACAGTATTAAAACTTTTTTTTTCATCACCATACTTTGTTATTGGTATTAAAACCGATATTTTATAAATTATTATTCTCAAAAAGAAACATTTTTTTTTTTTTGGTAAGCATATTCTTTTGCAGAATATTAGAAATATTAGATTTGAAATAGCAATATTAAATTTAATTATTGTAATCTCTAAGTTTAGGGAAAAGATAAATGTCGTCTTACCGTTTCGTGCATTGCCATTGCATAAAAAAATAATATTAATAAATAAATAAAAATTCAAAATCTTTGACTGCAATTAGCATAAAATCAACAAAAGTTAACAATATTTACAAGTTAATTATCCATTTATCCCTTATTTATCGGCATTCACCTTCATTTTTTATTTATCATCCCTTCTTAATAATATTTTTCCTTATTATTGCCTTATTTGCTTGTTATTAAAAGTTTTAAGTCTTAAATTAAGTCCTTGATTATTAAGAAACTGGTGATTACATAGATTTTCAAAGCTACGTGTATGAATAGTTTAAAATAATTAATAATTTTGGTGACTCAATTTTAGTATGAACCAATTACGTTTAATAACTTATAGTAATATGCCCTACTCATATTATGCAATTGATACACTGCTAATCTAGATATGGTTGAAATAGTTTTTATGGTCTCTTGAAAGGAATAAGTATGCTTTGCGGATTGTGTTAAATTTTATTTTAACTATCATAATAAGTTGGCCTCGAACAACTGATTTACAACTGATTATCTCGAATACTGATTTATTATTAATTTACATCTTTTTTCTTTCTTTTCATGCCGTCATGCCGTACAAGGAACGGATATTCAGCAAGTGTGTATATATATATATATATATATATATATATATATATACATGGAATCTTACAGTCGAAATTTTGCCAGTTTCTGTTTAGCTAGAGCACTCAAATTTCTCCCTGAAGATTCTTACATTCATGATAGTTTTAATCGTTTACTGGCTGCTAGAAGTAAAGTTTATCGATATATTGTTATATTGTCTAAAAACTTTTTGCGTTAAATAAAATTCTTACCAATTTACTTTTAATTGAAACTCTGTACTGAACAGTAAACGACATCACGAATTTCGATCATTTCTTTATCACTACAAGAATAATTAATTCTTTTATTATCATCAAACAAAATTCCAAACTTTTTCCAACTAGCTAGAATGCTTAAATTTTCACTGTAGCTCATTTCTTTGTGACAACGAAAGCTTCAAATCGCTACTTGCAGAAATTCGCTGCAAAGAAGAGTTTGTCGTCAATTAAAATTTCGACTTAAAGCATTACTGAGATTTTAGCAGTCATTTTATGCTAGGCAACAAGCTATAATAGTTTCCTATGGGTTACAATTAAAATTTAGCAAAGTTGAAGTTCCACTTCTTCCAGCTCTTTTCCCTATATCGAAGAAATTATTATTTAACTGAATTTGTGATATTAAATGTATACATCCGATGTATTTATATTTAAATTGCTAACTTACAGCCTTTGCATAAGACTTATGATTCTATTAAGTATTTATTTTGAAAATTATTATTCATTTTATTTCTATTTTGAAGCAGTAATTAAGGCTGTTTTTCGAAGGCTCCGTCTTAATATGAAATGATGATTTTTTGAGAATATTATGCTATTTTTATAACTGCTATGAGTTCGCAACTGTTACTCATGTCTAGTAAGTCAAGATTAGTCTATCTAAAGTCAGTGCTGTCTATACTTATTATGAAAATGGCACAAAACGTCAATATGGAGAAAAGCCACAGTTTTGTGAAAATGAAAAGTGTTTGTAGTCTAATTTTTTAATATTTAAAAACTGACTCCAATACTGCATTACCTGGACTTATAAAAATTTGCAAAAATTTAGAATAAGGCAATGATTTTAATATTTTCCACTAGGTGGAAATATGTTACCGAATTGGCGATTTTTTTAAAAAAGTTTAATAACTTTTAAATTACTTAAGTTATTTGTCTGTTCTAAAGCCTAGATTATATATATAGTTTAAAATCATCGCATTGCTTCAAGCGTAAAGCATTTAACCAATGGATTTTTTTAATTTTCTTAGCGACAGAGCTTCGAAAAATAACGTTAAAGGGGGGGGGGGAGAAAAAAATGGAAAAAAGTATTAAAGCTATTAAAATTAATTGAAAACCACAAATACATTTCACAACATATATTAAGCGTTTAATCCTGAAAACTCAAGCTTTTTGGGGTATGAGAAGAGCAGTAAATATTTCAAACAAACAATTTATTTTTATTTTTAAACAAAATAAAAAATAAAAACAGATTACTCCAAAAACTTTTGATCTAAATATTGGATCGCACACGATACAATCTTTATGATTCAAAAAGCAAACTTTATAAATAATTTAATTAAACGCTGATGATGATATACAAGTTATGAAATCACATGAAAACGTTTTTTTTTTCTTCTAGAAAAAGACACATTTTTTTACGACGCATTCAGATTGGTGACTCAAATTATAAGGACTAGCCACATAGTTTAATTTTTAAATAGTTTGCCTCGCAATTTTACATTTTGCTTACATTGAACTTTAGAATTCTCGAATCAGAAAAATTTTTTTGTACAGAAAAAAAAAAAAAAAAAAAAAAAATTATTTTATACAAAAGTAAATTTTATTAATTATTTAATTTTATAAAAATTGAAACTCTTTTGACTTACAACAAAGTAAAAAAATTTTTACATTGCAATTTTTAAATGGCATTTTACAATGCAAGATTATTCCTTTTTTAATCAAAACCCTTTTTAAATATCCCAAAAGAATGTTTTACAAATTTCCAATTACTTATGAAATTTATTAAATTAATAAATTAACTATCACGGCAGGTTAAATTATTGTTTTAAAGAAATAATATATTGTTTTAAAACAGAGCACTGTTATTCCCAAAACGACCGTATAAACTCTGCGCAGCTGGATTCCTCGTTGGGAGTCCATAAAAACTGCCCAAAAAAGCGTTCCTGTACGATTCATAGTTTACGAGAAAAATACGAAAAATAAAGTATGATGTCACTGCCGGTGAAAGAAAAAACACTTTATCGAACATCGTATAAAGCAGTATGCACAATTAGCGATATGCACAATTTAAAGCAGATGTTCAAAGTGTCCGCCGTGCATGTCGAGGCAGGCTTGAACACGCCGTGGAATGGCTGTCATCACACGTTGCAGCATCGTGGGGTCCACCGAAGTACAAGCAGTATGCAGACGAGCAACTAAGTCCATTGGTGTTGTCACTACGTCTCGATACACCAGTTCCTTGAGATGGCCCCATAGGAAAAAATCCAACGGTGTAAGATCTGGCGAACGTGGCGGTCATAGAACCGGACGCCCACGTCCGATCCAGCGGCCGGGGTATTACATATTCAGCCAACCACGTACAGGAGCACAGAAATGCGCCGGAGCCCCATCATGCTGGAACCAAAGTCCCTGTATTGCCGCTAATAGTACGTCATCGAGGAACTCGGTTAAGATCTCATTGAGAAACACCAAGTACGACTGTCCCAAGAGCCGTTCAGGCAACAGATATGATCCAAGCAGGCGATCCCCGAGTATGCCGGCCCACACGTTAAGAGACCAACGTTCTTGATGTTTATGGGACCGGATATGGCTGTTGTGATGGTTGAATACCCCCTCACGAGTGAAACATGATTCATCAGGATATGTGCAATAAAACCACTATCTGTGTTCTGTTGCTGCAACAGCTATTCACAAAAGGCCACGCGTTTCTGAAAGTCATCTGGTTTCAGACCTTGCACGGTTATGTACCAAAATGGGTGCAGCCTCTCAGGCCGTGAAAGCCTGTGCACAGTACTTTTACTCGAAGTCATCTCACGGGCTAATGCGCGTGTGCTTACCTCGGGCGTCTCTTCTACCCGATGCAGTATTGCATCTGCCTGTGCTACCGTCAGGACGCTCCGCGGTCTTCCAGTATCGTGAAGATTGGCTATTGGCAAGACGCTTCCCGTATTTCGCAGTCTGTCGTCCAGCCTGCGACAGATGACGTTGACATCGGGAGGACGGCGGGACGGATATCGACGGGCATACTCCCTAGAAGTTCGTAAGGTATTTCCATTAATCTGCCGTAATTCAAATACATGTCACAGTTGTCACGAACGGAATACATGGCCACCATATGAAGACTATGAACGGAATACATGGCCACCATATTTAGGCCACCATATAGCTGCAAGATGCAGCCTTTTAAATACCAGCTCAACGGCGGCTTAACGTCATTCCATGGCGCGCATGCATAACGCGATATGCGCGGCGAACGTTTTAAACATTATCGTCTGGAAAGATATGCAAATGCTGTTGTTGATATGTCTAATAAAGTGTTTCTTTCTTGCACCGACAGTGACGTGCATACTTTGTTTTTCGTATTTTTCGCGTAAACAATGGATCATACAGGAATGCTTCCTTGGGCAGTTTTTATGTACTCCCAACGATGAATCTAGCTGTTCGGAGTTTATGCGGTCGTTTTGGGACACCCTGTATTTAAGTAAAATCTAAAAAAGAACTGTTTAAATACTGCATGCACTACGTTGGCATGTTCCTGGCAATTTTTTACCCCTCCTCCGTTGACCACAAAAATAAGTAAATTACTGACCCTGTCTCACTGTGCCTTACGTCAGTGCTTCCCAACCTTTTTTTTTTTTTTTTTTTTTTTGCCACAGACTGGACTACATTTGATAATTTTACCTCGGCCAGCTGAGAGAGAAGGAGAGACGCTGATGGTTTATATTTTAGGTTATTTTGATTTATTAATTATAATTGTATAATAAACATGCCTTCGAAATAAAATACAATTACAATTACGGCATTAGTGAGGCCTTAGGTGACCTCACTCAGCTCCCGGTTAACCTCTCACTCATAGAAACAATCCTGAGACCAGAGGAACATGGGACAATCCCAATCGCACAATCCCGGGATACACCAGAAATACACCACAGTAAATTAAATGGAAATAATTTAATGTTCCTTGGGCGGATCTACAACATTTGATCCATGGACTGGTTCGCGATCAAGGGGTTGAAGAGCACTGCCTTATCTAAGAAATTACCAACAGCAGATGGTGTTGCCCTCCTTATTTTTCGCTTTTACTTTTATTTTTACTCTTGTAAATAAATTTAGAATTTAATTGAAATGAAAAATGTAACTTCGCATAAATCATAATTTACGTTTAATTTATTTTATAAAATTTGAGCAGAATAGTCTTTCAGAAAACTTTGTGTTTTCCTTCGATGGTCGATTGACCTCTAAAACTCGTACAAGAAATTTTTTTCAGCTTTTTCGTACCCAGCATTTAATTGACGATCGTAATGGGCTGTAGGTAGCACATAGAAGAACTCTTTACCTATGACAACACTCAGCCTGCTTTCACTATTAGCGTGTGGATAATCATAGAAAGAAGTAAGTTAGTTTCGATCTTGATTTTCAAATCGATTAAAAAAAATTTTTTTTATGCTGGGAAGCTGTACGGAATTCAATACTGCAAACATAGTGCTTAATTTAAACATCATGGAAACTTTTAAATATACTTTTGGTGATCTAAATCCGAAAAATTATATGGATGGGAGAAATATCGTAAATATAAATATTTTTGTCACATCTCTTTACTTAAAAAAAAAAAAAAAAAAAAAAAAAAGAAATTGAAAATAAGGGATTTTTAGTATCTTACAAGAGTATTGCTCACATCTCCCCGCCCCCTTGTAAGTAATAATAAGCAAATCACAAACCCTTTATGTGCCTCGTAACACCATTTGAATTGCCACAAATGAAATATTTAGCAAACTTTTGTAGACAGTGAAAGAGTTTTGTCTTCGTAAATAGATAGATTTCATGAAAGCCACTCTCTATGAACTTCCGTTTGCCTCCACGACTAATTCTCCTTTGACAAATTGAGCACAACGAATTGTCTCCACGATCCTAACAGAACCTAACACAGAACCTAAAGTCATGAACTGGAGGGAAACTATAGTTAAAATATATGATAACACGTGGTTTATTCCAAGTGCTGTTCGAACATGCTTCTGAAAATTTAATTCAAAGTTAAGTTAATGAGTTAAGAAAAGCATCGTCCCGCAGTGGACTGATCGTTAAGACACGGCTCCCAGCAGATCACCGAAGTCAAGCATCACTGGCTGCGGTCTGTGTGCGGGTGGGTGACCACTTGGATCAGTCTGCGTAGGGACCGAGGGTGTGCGGTATTGGTCCTCGTTAAACTGTGCTACCGTAAAGTGCTCGACTTCGCGTGCATGTCGTTGGGCTACCGAAGCGGGGATGCCATCCCCTCTGCAGAGGATCAAAATTGTGATGGCATGCCTTCGGATCATCCTCAGGAATGTTTCCCATACCGTCGCCAATAGCCCATTGTGCAGCTCTAGTGCGATGTAAATGAACCACAACAACAACAAGAAAAGCATCAATCATTAAAATAAATAAATGAAGTAATTCCCAATGGTAATATTAATAGTAGTCAATCTAAAATTATTTTGGCCTTTTTTTTAATAAATAAATAAATATAAGATTTGGAAAAATCAAAAGAGCTTACCAAAGAAAATTTTGATCTCGAGTATGCTCGCAATTTTATAAACATGGGTTTTGGTTTTATTAAAGACAAAACACAACTTAAATCGATTTAAGTTGAAAAAGAAGTTTCCTCTTAAATTTTTAATTCTTTCAATTTGTGAAAATTTGAAATCTAAATTTAAAATAAGGATAAAATTATAAAAATAAAATAATTTTCTAAAGGTGAGTTATTATTAATAGCTCAACAATTTAAAAAAAAAGTGATCTTGAAACTTCTTTTGCGGTAAATAAATATTGTTTGAAACAGTCATGTAAAACTTAAAAAAATCGAAGTTGATATTTAACATGAAGAAAATCAACAAATTTATTACTAATTTTATTCTTCTTAAATCTTCCTTCTCCTAATATAAATTGCAATAACAAAATATTTAACATTTTTTGTTTAAGTATATTAGTGTTCGATTCTGTATAAACTAAATATTACATTTACTTTTTTTAAAAATGCGTCGTCGTCCTGTTATGTGTAAATTATAAAAATGTTAAATTGTCTTTGCGTTAGTAAAATTAAACCGATAGAAAAGTAGTGAGTTACAGAAAGAAATATTTAGACGATTGCTTGCCAAATAATGTAACCGTTTCAATTGCATTACGTTTCAGCCAATGAGCACGTAGCTAATAGGGGCTGAAAGAACTGTCTGTATTAAATGGTAGAATTTCATGAATTTTTTTTTCTTTCATTATAGAACTAAATATACTTAATATATAAAGATCTAAAATAGCAAAAATATTTTTACAGCTAAAGGGTGTTTCTTTGGAGCAAATAATGCAAAATCATTAAGTATTATTTTTAAAACTTTTTTCTTTATCTGTAACTATGTTTGTGTTTACGATGCGGCACATTCAATGTTTAGAAATTTTGTTTACTAACAGTTTCATGATGTCTTAAAGTAAAAAAATTGTATGCAGAAATTTCAATAATTATGTTAATTAATATGGAACTCATTTAATAGATTTAAGTCTGTTTACTTTTTTCGTCACGGATTTCCTAGTAAAACGAAAGAAAGGAGTGGCTCTAGTGTAATTAAGACTTTTTTTTTAAACTTAGGGCTCAATTTAATCTTAATGAATTTTTAAGTTCATAGTCTCAAGTTTATAATTTTCTTGTTCAAATCTATTTTACTACCCATTAACATCTAAGATATGACAGAATTTCTTACTTATGTCTTATTCTTTTTACTAATATAAGTCAAAATACTTTGTTCATTTCTTTAATAGATATGATAATTTCTAGCTTTCCATACTATGTTGTTTCTTTTTGTAAACTTTTGCAGTTGTGTCAATTTTTTCCTCTTACTAATTTAGTTGACTTAACGACTCGTGTAAATAAACACCCTCCGAAATTATTTCAATTTTTTTTATTTGTTTTTACATTTTGAAACTATACACTAATTAATAAAGGATTAATAATTTAAATATTCAAAACTTCATATAATAGTGTATTCTATTAACTGTTGAGTTTTTTCAGGTGTTCAAATATAATTCATGCAAGAAGTTTCGCGCATAAGCAGATGCTATGAGAAAGCTCTCTAAGCGTTGAAAACGTTGATATTATTTATAATATTTTGCTTGGACTAAACGTAAACAAAAATAATAAATAATATAAAATATCATTTGGGATTAAAAATTGTTTTTAAATTTATGTATAGTTTTGGATGATTATTCATTCAATTTGATTTGCTACAGTTTACCTGTAAAAAGACTGTATACAGAGAATGCCAAAAATGTTGTGACAAACTTTAAGGAAATATATGGCATACTAGGAATGAGAAACTTTTAGCAACAGGAACGCACAACCTGAAATGTCATTGTTTGCCAATAGGTGGTGCTCTGCATTTCATTACTGCATGTTTCACTTCGAAGCAATGCATGGGTGCCTTTAGGCAGAGATGTAGCCAGGCTGTACTGTATCAGGGGTCAAGCTCTGTTTTTTGCGTCCCCTAAATCATGAACTAGAACTAAAAAAGGGGCTGTTCGGAATCATTTTTAAGTTTTAGATAATGTACAAATTTAAATCAACCACATTTGGTATTTTTTAAAATTTTTTAAATTTAACTTTGAATAAGATTTTGCTACTTCACATAATGATTTTAAAACGACTTCATTGACTCGGTTCAGTTGAATTTTCATTTGATTCGGTTTAAAATTTAATAGTGTATGGTACTATTGCAGTTTCTATTACACTTTGATGTTTTTGATTGTGTTATTGTTTTGTATGCGTGTTCAGTAAGTCTGCCCTTTCCAGAAAACTTCAACCTCCATGCATTTGGTCGTGTTCCTATACAATTTTCAATTTTTATAAAGTTTCCTACCTTGCCTTAAAGTTTATGGCAACATTTTATAAACATATATTCTTTGAATAAAATTATATGAGTCATCTCTTAATTAAATAAATACATATAAAACAATTTTTAATTTATAATATCTAATAAATGTTTTGTTTTGTTAATACTTGTCAGCCAACTGTTAATATTTTTGATACTCTTTGTATTATAATTGCGATGCAGCACAGTTGTTTTTGAGATTTTTATTTTTGTGTGAGTCATTTTAGGACCAATCTGGTTATACATGTTTTAAGTCAGCTCTGATTTTTTTTTTTTTTTAATATGCTGAATGGATTATTTCACCTTTTGAATTAATTGTATAAAATTTGCTTCTTCCTTAGAAATGGACCATGGATGATTATTATTACGACCCAGAATTGGCTGGAGAGGATCTTTATGACGATATTTATGAAGACTACAGTGATCTGTTTTATGATTCAGTTGATTATACATTAAAGGACTTGTGGAAAGATTGTTTAATTCCCACATTATACGATGGTTTTAACTCTTGTGCTAAACTACTATTTTTCTGTTCAATTCTAAAATTGACTCTTTCGTTAGGTAAAATATTAAGATTCTATTTAAAAATGTTTTTGAGCATTAGCTTCTATACCTCTCATTTATTAAAATGAATATTTATTGATTAAGTGATAATCTTTCAAAAATAGTTTTTTTTTTAAGAAACTAATTTCAATCTTTTTATTACCTACTGAAAGCTATATATTTTCTGAGTTTAGATAAATGATTTATTGGTTTAATAATCTACACTTTGAAACCTCTAAATTGGCGACCCGAGCGTGATACTCTCTGGAAATGAAATAATGATTTAACAATGGTGTAAGTGATTTATAGGGGATGCCATCCCCGCTTTGATAGCTCGACGACCTGCACGCGAAGTCGAACACTTTATGGTATGACAGTTTAATGAGAACCAATACTGCACACCCTCATTCCTTATGCAGACTGATCCAAGTGGTGATGGATAAAAAGACATTTGCACATTGCTTGTATGTATTATGGGAAAAAATTCTATTGTTAAAACAGAAATGTTGCGCGTTTCTCGTGAAGCAGTGAGAGAGGAACATTTAAAAGCAAACACGTTGTTAGTGGATAATGATGGCGTAATAGACATTAATGTTTCTTACGATGGAACGTGGCACAAAAGAGGCCACACATCATTATATGGCATAGGTCTGGTCATTGACATTTTAACTGGTTTAGTAGTCGATTTTCATATACTGTCAAAGTACTGTCATGACTGCACAGTGACAGCAAAAAGCTTAGGTAACACTTCTCCAGAATTTGAAATTTGGAGTCGGCCATAAACCGAATTGCCAAAAAAATTTTAGTGGTTCCTCTGGCAGTATGGAAATGGAAGCTGCACTAATTCTTTGGTCACGCTCCATTTCTGATTGCAAAATGCGCTATACAACAGTGTTGTCAGATGGGGATGCTAAAACACACCTCTATCTTAATGAGAATCAAGTTTATGGTCCAGATGTTATTGTTCATAAAGAAGATTGTGTCAATCATGTGGCGAAGAGATTGGGGACAGCGCTCAGAAACAAAATTAAGGAGTGGCGTGTGAAGAAAGTTACTCTTGGAGGAAAGAAGCCTGGAATGTTGACGGAAGCAACGATAAAAAAATTGCAAAATTATTTTCGTCGTGCAATTATTGACAATGCTCCTAATATGATCAGAATGAAAACCTCTATATATGCCACTCTGTATCATTGTATGTCCACAGATGCTAAGCCCCAGCATCACAAATGTCCAGATGGCGAGTATTCCTGGTGTTTTTATAGACGAGCATTGAGTTTAAAAAAAACACCAAAATCGCACAATAGAATGAAGACTCGCTTATTAGAAGAAGTCGTTGAAAAAATTTTACCTGTTTATCAGCGACTTGCTTCAAGTGAAATGCTTACTCATTGTTCCTCTGCCAAGACACAAAATGCTAATGAAAGCATACACAGTTGCATTTGGCGTAAGTGTGCAAAAGAAGTGTTTATCTTCAAAAAAAGATTAGAGCTTGGCGTTATTGCTGCAGTTGCAGAGTACAAATTAGGTTATGTTGAGACATTAAAATTAAAAAATCAACATATTTATCAGAGCTCTGAAACAGTTGCTGAAAGGAAAGATTGGAGACGTGCAAGTCAGAAAAAGCGAAAATCCTCTCAAAAATTCAAAGAAGAGAAAAAATCAAGAAAATATAAAAAAATATCATTAGAAAAGAAATCAGTTAAAAAAGAAGGGTTGACTTATTCTGCAGGCAAATTTTGAACATTAAATTAAGTGTTAAAAGTAATATATTTAAAATATGTTTAAAAATGTGTTATCACATTTCTCTCGTTTTCTCTTTCAAGTATTGTAATAATATTGTTATTTTGAATTATTTTTCATTTGAATATTATTAAATACTATATAATTTCTGATGAGATTAATAATAAATATTTTACACATATTTGACTCTTTAAAAATTTATTATTCAAGCAAAAAATTGTGTATTATTGTGTGAAAATTTTAAAACTGGCTTTTTCTCAAAATCAATATTTTGGTAAATTTTGTGTTTCGAAATGTTCCATGCGTTTCAATTTTGTTCTGTTTTTAATTATGTAACTATTTTAGCTAAAATTATATGTTTTTTAATATTTCATTATTTTTATAAAATTAAATTTGTTTAAAAGTTATGAATTATCGCAACTTTTGTTTAGAAATGTTATAAGAATCTTGTAATTAAAAATTAACTTCCTACTTTGCTTTTCCGAACGCATGGAGCATTTCAAATATTTCCTTTTTTTGGTATTTTAAAAAAATTAAAATTTAATTTATTTTTAAACTAATTGAACAATCATCACCAAACTTCATGCTTAGTCTGTTTAAGATGTAATAACTAAATGCTGTAAATTTTAAAATTGAAATTTTTTTTTTAAACGTCCCTTGTACCCTTAGTATATTTAATTTCAGAGGGGGTTTTGTCTTCCCAAACCCTCTCCAAAACTACGCCACTGATGGCAATGTCACTCAATGTCGGCAATTAAGCACAAACACGACAAACAGAAAGAGTTCCCAAATTGCGGAGGGCTCTACACTAATAAACATTTCCTTCTGAAATGTCTCTCATTCCAAAATATTTGTAAAGATCTTTACAAATCCGTATCTCTTCAGAACTCTGCATTCAGTTATGTTTGTGAACATGTGTCTCAGTCCTTGGACCAAACCCCATTCACTCAACAAATTCCTCCAAGGCACTAACTGCTTCTGACCTTTACTCTACAACTTTCTGCTGTCTATCCAACCTCAACTATTGGCCTTGTAGTGTATCTACCGCTACAAAAATACAATTCCAATTCCCTAGTTTATAAGACATGTTAACTCGATTCTATGTTGGGATACTTTTTCATAGATGAAGGTTGACATTGTCGATAACTATTATCCCCACATTGGTGACCCGGATGTGGTGTGAACATGTCTACCATGTCCTTAAATGCCCACTTTCATCTGAACACGCCTACTTCGATGGATGTTCCCCATTGAACAGTTGACTTGCTACTTGTGACATTATCCACTTCCTCGTGCTGTTGCTACTCAGTCTCGATCACACACAACGTCGGCCTGTATACACTTGACCGCTAATGGCAACACAGGAGCGACCATAACCGTGAACTTAATATAGCTCTCACGCTCAGCACTCAAAAGTACGGTGATCTTAATACAGCTCTCCTGGCTTCTCACATAACAGCAAGGAATCAACTAGTGTTATTCGTTCATTGAATTCTATAACATATAAAATTCTGGTGGGGGAGTAATGTAGTGTATCTACCGCTACAAAAATACAATTCCAATTCCCTAGTTTATAAGACATGTTAACTCGATTCTATGTTGGGATACTTTTTCATAGATGAAGGTTTACATTGTCAATAACTACTATCCCCACAGCCTCATTAATGGTAATACAGAGTTATAAGTGTAACACAATGAGCTCATTGCACTATTCTACTATCTACGAAAAGGATTACTGGTCGATCTTACACTCAAAGGTCAAAAATATAGTTTTTGATAAATAAAATGTTTAGTAAATAGTCTGTTAAAAATTAGACTTTTTGTTGTTGATTATTATATTTCATAATGATAAGTTTTAATTAAAGCTTGTGTTATATAAACTATTATATTATACTTTCAGAAATACAAATTCTTATTTTACTTTTATTAAAAACGATGAAAGTAATAATAATTTTATGAAATCGGAATTTATTTTTCTATGTCTTGGTATTTATTACAGTGAAACTTCTCGGGAGTGACCATTCTCCGTTTCACAGTAAAATGGTCACTGTTGGAGGTTGGTCATTCATAGAGGTTACCTTCATTGACTTCAAAACTGTTATCAAAGGTACACGATTTTGATCTTAGTCAGTGTCATGACTTTAGTCATGAAAAGATGGATCGATGAATAAAATTTAGTGCCGATAAAAATGATCCCAACTGATATAATTATGCGTAAAAACAAGTTTACCAATTATAAATGATAAATATTAGTAAAAAAGAAATTTACTTGACATAAAACATAATGTCTTTTGTTTAAGTTTGCATTTAATTTTATATCATGAAAATTACTTAGCTTTCAAATATTAGTAGAAGTTTGTTTGTTTGAGATGGTTATTTTTTCTAAAACAACTTCTTTTTAAAGATTTAACTTCCAATTCTGAAAGTAAATCATTGATAGTATCATCTTTAGAGCACTGTGAGTGCAACATGAGGTTGTATCCTCAAATAAAATAAGATCAATAAAATCTCTCTAAATTAGAGTCTCACACAAATAATTTGAATACATTTTAATCTACTTATTTGTTTTGTTAAATTTTTGTTTTTGATTTTTTCCGCATTTGGTGCAAATGTTTGCCCAGTTGCTGGAGAGATTTTAATGGTCTCTCCTAAAGATTTTCTTCAACATGGAGTTTAGAAAAAAATTCCACGTCTCTATAAAGTGGTCATAAATAGAGGTGGTCATTACAGAAAAAAGCGGTCTTTCCTGTGGGTTTCACTGTATTATTAAATTATCTCAATAATTTTTTATTTTATTAAGACATTATTTTTTTATTAATGCTTTCTTTTTTAAAATAAGAATCCATACTATTAATTGTTATTTTTTTTATGTATTTATTTTTTTGCTAATATATAGATATTTTGATCCCTAGATTTCCTACCCCATCATACATTTCACCTGCAATCATCTTTTCTTGGTGTATGTTGCCTGTATACTTTCTTTGGAAAAAATTGTTTTTACATTTTTATATTTGCTGCAGTGGGATATGTTGTATTGCTACTGACCCATCGCATTTTAAAGCAATATCAAGGAATTATCTGTGCAATAGTTTGTTTTCTTTTCTTAGCAACGTGGTAAATTTAAATTTTTTATGTGATCTCATTTTTATATAGTTTATTTGATAAAAAAATGGTTAATGATGTTGTTTCTTTTTTTAGTGAGTTGTTTTTTGCTGATAAGAAACTTTGGCATCGTATCAGGGGTGAGGGATTTTATTCTATCTTTTTTTTTAAAAAATACTTTTATGAATGAATTTATTTTCCGCTTGATTCTTTAAGTTTTGTCAATGATTTCAACTGTTATATTTCATAAAAATTAGTTCTGTTATGTGCGTAGTAATATTTATATTCATATCTTTTTTTACAGGATAACCAGAACTATTATTTATAATTTTAACACTCAATAAAAGTTGTTAGCGATTCCCTTCTGGAAAATCTTTTTTTAGATCAAACCCCCAAATTGTGCCTCTTCAGCCTACCCTGAGAGACCGTGATTAAGGATTTTTATTTCATTTCCAGAGAGTATCACGTCCGGGTCACCAATTTAGAGGTTTCAAAGTGTAGATTATTTTCCTCTAATCACTAAATATATTGTGAGAACTCCAATATCTGAAAAGAGCAAGGATGACGATTCTAAAACTTGACACAGATTTATTGAAACTTAGTGATTCCCTTCTGGAAAATCTATTTTTAGATCAAGCCCCCAAATTGTGCCTCTTCAGCCTACCCTGAGAGGCCGGGATTAAGGATTTTTATTTCATTTCCAGAGAGTATCCCGTCAGCGATCAGTTGCACAAAGTTGTTAAGTTTCAATAAATCTATGTTAAGTTTTAGAATCGTCATCCTTGCTCTTTTCACAATTTAGTGATTAGAGGAAAATATTCTACACTTCGAAACCTCTAAAAAGTTATTAAAATAGATAAGTTATCATAAAAGTGTGGGTCTTTAGTTCATAACAAATTATTACAGCAATTAATAACAAATTACAAGTTAATAACAAATTATCTTTTAAAGCATTTATGTCACAATTTTGGTTGAACCAGATGGCAATCTTTAAAAAAATGTAGAATTCATTCAATAATGCAACCACTAATTTGATAGCTGGTCAAGTGAAGTATTTCATACAAATGAAAATAAAATATTAATTGCTGTTCTCTTAAACTTGAAATGTGATTTTGGGCCACAGACCTACAACTTTCTATTCTGCGTTTCTTTTGTTACAGTTTGGGAAATGAAAAGAATTTCTATTGAGCATTTCTGGGTTCAATTGTCTATTTTATGCTTTAATAATATCAAAATATTTTTTTGTGTTTGAAATGTATTCGCCAAACATATTAGCTATTCTATTTTTTTAAAAATGGTATTGTAAACCAAAATTAGTAAAATCATTTTCCTTGACCCTATAATTTTTTTGGAATGATTATTTTGTAGTTAGATTTATTTTTGGTTAATTTTCAAAATCAAAATTCTGATAAAACTATGTGTTCTCTTTTCTTTTAATCTGCTAAGAAATATCTATATTATTGAAATTTTATCTGTAGTACTGAAATCTAATATTATTAAAATTCCAGGTTGCCAAATGCTCTTGTCTATGAAACTAATTTCTCTAGCTTTTGATACAAATTATATTGATAAAACATTACCTCCTGTTATCTCATCTTGTGGCTACTTACTACATCCTGGAACTGTGATATTTGGACCTTGGATTAGTTTTTCATCATATTCAAACAGTAAAATAGACTCAAAATTTGTAAGTTAAATATATATATTTTTAGAATTTACTAAGAGCATTTTAAATATTTTTTTAGCTTATTTAAGAGAATGACTGATGTTTAAGTTCGATTTATTTTATACACTATGTAATTTTTTTTAAAGAGAAAAAATTAATTTATGCAAAATGTTGAATATTTTCCTTTATACTAGCCATTCCCAACAAAATCATGCACATGGACTTAGGGGAAGATAGTGTTTGTCATGGCAAGTTCAAAACGTGCTAAAAAGTTAAAATTTGTAGTTAGGTTAAATTCAACATAAGTAAATTGTGAATATCTGTTTAAATGTCAGCCTTGTGTTTTTAAGATTGTTTTTAAGATATAATGTAAAATTTTAAAATATATGAGGTTGTCAGAATTGTATGTAGTGTTGTTACAAATGTGTAGGATATTTGCTATTTCTATCAACACCCACTATATGATAACTTTATTTAAAAATATTTTCATTGTAGTTATTGCTGGAATAAAATAGCACCTCTTAATTTCAATTGGAGACTTTTAAATATTTTAATTGCATAATTCTGTTCTAGATTTTTTTTAAAAATTTATGTTTGTTGCCAATATAAGGTTTTTAAAGAGAATTCCATTTCATTGTGCATGTAAATTCTAGAATTTTCTTGAAATATCTGACCATTTGTGCTAATTCCTAAAGTTTTGTAAAATAAATAAATAAATAAAAAGCTCATATTATTGTGTGTGCTAAATCTCCTTTCTAAAACTATTTTTAATGTGTTATATGCAATCATTTTTTTATAATTATATTTGCTTTACATAAAAAGTTTTTTTTCTTGAAACAGTTCTTTAAATTACGTTAAAAAAATTAAGAATAAGAAAAGATGAGATAATTTGTACTATATATTTAAAAAATATATAACCAATTGAAACCTTTTATCACATACCTTGAATCTACAAATTTAAAGATTCCAGAACATCATCTGTGTCGGATTCACAACGTTAGGAGCATTGTCATATGGATCCCACTCTGCAATGGATTTTACTTCATCCTTATCTGTTGAGTTCCAAAAAAATTGTCTTTACTCCCATCTGATTCAAAATTCCGCATTTTTAAAAGTATTTTACAATAAAATTTAAATTCACTAGCATAATTTGATTTATAACGTCCATAGGAATAACAGACTTATAGACTTAATGAACTTAACGACATTGGTCCATTTATACCTCCAACAATACAAAAATTTGCTATCTCGTAATTGAAAATAGGGGCTGACAGTGAGATATTTTTTCTTCTTCTTTGTCAGTGCAACAGCCCCTTGCAGGCCTTGGCTGCCTCAATAGCTGACAAACGTCAGCGCCTCCATGGCAACTCTCTTCCCATTTCTAATCTTTAGGGTTTTCAGGTCATTTTCAATGTCATTGAGCCATCTAGTAGGGGGTCTACCTCTGGGACATGACCTCTCAGGGTTCTTAAAGGTGACACTTCAAATGGCGCTATTTTCAGGGCTTCTCCATGTATGGCACAGCCTATTGCTGCGGATTGTTTGTGTAATTTGGGGCTGCTTATAGAGTCAGAAGAGTTCGAAGCTTTATCTGGTTCACCGTCATCCCCTTTCTTGAGTTGCGCCAAAGATGACTCTGAGGATCTTTCTTTCGGAGGTGTCCAGTGACCTCTGTATATCTAAATTTAGGGTCTGAGTTTTGCTTCCATAAAAGCAGTACAGGAAGTATGAGTGTCTTATAGAGTTCTTGCTTTGTTTTTCGGCTGAAAAAGTTTGATCTTAATTGGTTCCTCTGTCCAACGAAACACTTATTAGCCATTTGGACTCCATTGTTGAGTTCTGCTCTAAATGTGTTTTGAATGTTAACAACAGCACCAAGGTATTTGAATTTGTTAACCCTTACAAAGGAGTGAGATATTTTGGTTGTATAAATAATAAAATTTTTGCTTATGTTTAGTGTTTAAATTTTTTAATTCAATAAATAAAATATATTTTTAGGACTTTTTATGGGTGTTAACAATATGTCGAAGTTTGCTGTTTAGTTTTGGATTTTTAACTATATCCACCTGCTGGAGCACTTGGATCTTATATTCAACAAGTTTTAAGTAAGTTAGCGTTGTAGCTTAATACATTTCCTGTATATATTTTAAGAATAGCTGCAGTTTTTTTTTTTATGTTTTTTTTTCTTCTTAATTTTAAACCTAAAACTTTTTTTTAAAATTAAGTTGACATTTATTCTTTCAAATTTTTATTATTATCAATAAAAGATGTTTATATTTTTATGATTATGTTATTTAAGACCTATTTTCATTTAAGTTTCTTCCCTTATAACTTTTTTTATTTCAACTGGTTGTACACTTAACATTTTTTGATGATTCTTTTTTCAAATTAAAATTTTTTCAATTTAAACTATTTATCATCGTTTTTAATGGGGATATATATAACTATTCATGCAACAAAAGTTATAGTATAAATTACCACTGTTATTTTATTTGTATCTTTACAATTGCAAGATTTTTGTATTTTAAGTTCCTTCTTTGTGTGTATTTTAGTATTCTAGATCAGGGCTTTCCAACTTTCATGTGGCTGGGGGCTGCAATGAAAAACACCAGTAAAATGGCGGGCCACAACTTTATCAAAATTTTATATGGGACTCTTTTATGTTTGAAGGAACATTAAATATTGCTGTACATTAACAATTAACTTTTTCGACTTATTAGCAATTATAGCAAAAAGAACTTCTAGAGCATCTGAAATTAAATTTTTTTTTCTTTTCCGCTCATGTGATATTCAATTCAAGGAATTTAAACGAAACATGATATTCATTCTTTTTTTTTAAATTTACGAATGTAGATAATTTCGTCCAAAATGAGTGGTTTCAGAGAGTTAAATGGGAGAATTTCTTCGAGACAATTTCTGAAAGGCACATACTAAATTATATTCACAAAATACAAAAAAAAAAAAAACTAAATAAAAAAGTGCTACATACACGATTATTTTTGTGTTTGAATAAATATTTTCTTGGGTGCAAAACCTGAGAAAAATTTTTTTTGCACCGTTGGTATGTTAAATTTCACGAAAACAAAGAAATTATGTTTTTTTTTTAAAACGAAAGAAAAGTATTTTAAACCAATATAGATTTGTATGAAAATTGTCTGCAAAAAAAAACAAAAAAACAACTAATATATTTTAGTTTGCTGGCCTCAGAAAAGGCTTCGAGGGCCGGATGCGGCCCGCAGGCCAGTTGGTAATCACTGCTCACATGAAAATAGATATAAAACTACTGCAGTAATAAACTATTATACATTGAGTCCTAATCTATGCATCTGAAATTTACACTCTGCCAAAGAAAGAAGCTAACATTGCCATCTGTGAAAGATAAATTTCACAAATTATTTTGGCGGAGTTTGAGAATCTGATTTCCACAGAAAAAGAACAAACATAGAACTTTACAAAATTTTTAGGGAAACTGATGTAATAATAACATGATACGGTTTGTAGGACACATTTGCTGTTTAATTACAACTAGCCAAATATTCTAGATTTTCAAACACGAACCAATTGGTGTCCAAAATTTTGATGGTTGATTTCCATTAACATAGATTTTAAAACTATTGAAGGGATAAGCTGGCAAATGTTTTAGAAAAGGCTATGCCCACCCTGAGCATCATGCCAATGATGATAATGTATTTTAGTATCTATTTTACTCTTTTGAAAGTTTACACAAAGGAAAAAATGAAAACTACTATTTATTTTTAATTTTACTACACCCCTTTCTAAAAGAACAAAAATTTATTTTTTTCTTTCTTATTATTCTATTATTTTATCAGTTTTACATATAGTTTTATACTAAACTCATTTATTGTAATAGCTTTTTTGTACTATTTTGTTATTTGTTGTACATTTTTTTCTTGGTAAAATATTTAATTTATTATTTTACTAAACTTAAACTTGTAAATTAATTATCCATTCACTCATAATAATTAATTATTCATTCATAATGACTCATTGTAACTTAACTCATTGTAAGTAAATGTATCCTTTTTCTAGAAAAAATATTGCATTATTTTTTATGCTATTTATATTATTCTCTTATAATAATCATTTAATTTTGTCTAAATTATTACATATTACTTATATTTCTGCCTATGAGTTTTTAAAAATTTGTCCCAAGATTATTCTTTTAATAATTTTTCCCAAGTTTAGAAAGGGATTTGTTTTATTGCCTTTAGCAGTCACTGTTAGATGAATCTATCTTTATAACAAAAAATATTATATATTAAATTATTTTACACAGATATTTCTTTTAATGATTTGCTTTATAGTTAGAAATAGAATGTTTTAATATCGACTTTTGTACTTATTATAGCTATTTTTCAAACAGTAAGTTTTGTCTATTATCCTAACATATTTTTAAATTTATCTTCAAAACTTCCACTTATTTTTGTTGTAAATTCTTTTCTTGTAAAAGCCTCTTTTTTGTATTAATTTGTTATTTAGTATCTAAATAATATTTTCTTATAATATTTTATTAAGGTGAAAATAAAACAGATTATTAATCATTTTCGTTATAATTTTATTTATGCTGTCTAAAAACTTTTATTAGTTGAAGGGCTTTCTGCAATAACAAATCAAATTTTTATTTCTCCTTTTTTTATTTTAATTTTTGACTGTTGACAGTTAGGCTGTTTCAATCAGTGCATGGAGATAAAATTATTCCTTTCTTGGTAAGTAGTATAAAGAAAAACTACGTAAGCTCATTGAATTTCTAAATTTCGTTTGGCTCTCTCTAACATGAATCTGAACTTACATTATTATTGTATTAAGTCTTTCAATTACTTTCTGTCACATATCATTTTTTAATTACTGTGTATTTATTCTCCTCTTTAACATTCTAAATAAAATTATCTGAAAAGTTTAATGCAGATTAATACAGATTCTTAATAATTGATTTAGAAGGAAATGTTGAGCTGCTAATAATTTTAAGACATTTCTTCAGATGGTTAAACTTATGCACACTTTTTCTCTCTTCGTTTTGTGTATGTATGCTTATAATTATTATTTTACTTTTGCACTATGTAGATGTATATTTTCAATATTAACAAAAAATTCATTCTATTTTTAAATTTCTGTTTGAAATATTGTTTAGATGGGTTGAAGCCTATAGAGATGCATTATCCTTTCGCTCTAGCCATTATTTTGTTAGTTATTTATCTGAAGCAACTGCTACAACTTCTGGTTTACAGTAAATATCAACATATCTTTTTCTTTTCTATTGAAATATTTACTACTAATTATTATCATATTATATATTTTTTAATGAATATATATAGGTATTAATCATGTATTTTTCTTTTTGCCATGCCTTGTTAAAATAAGGTCAACTTCTGGTTTTTCACAGATTTGAGTAGTGTGGTAACTCTAGATAAGCAATTTCACGCATAGTTTGTAAAAGGATCAAATATTTTTGGCTGTTTTTGTTTTATTGTTGTAATAAAAACACTTTCTTGCTTGCTTTTTTTTAAAAAACATTTTGCTCTTGTAAGAAAAATTACATAAAAATAAAAAAAAAGTTTGCACAAAGTTGTTCTAAAACTTATGGATGAATCAAAACTTTTCATTAATGACATAATTTCATGACATAAGATCGATATCAGAATCTTGAATGGGCGAAATACCATAAACATAAGATTTGGTAATCATTCTAGTGTTGTGTTAAGTTGCAGTTTCTTTCTAGAATCTGAGGACAAGGTAGTTTGCCTTTTTGTTGATAATCTGAAGTATGCTGTTAAGGGAAATTTCTCAGTTATTGTAAGACAATATATTTAAATTGTTTTTCAAATTTTACATAGCTTACAATTTTGTGCTTTTGTGCATTTGTTTTTTTTAAAACATTTGTTGGCACATAATATTTTATTAAAAAAATAATTAAAGTGAAATAAAAAAGAGATTTTATGAACAATTAATTTTTATAAGTGTTAATTTGTAAATTTCTTTTTCTCTTTAGTTTTGAAAAATAGATAATGATTGTGATTAATATTATGGTATATGTTATTAAAAAGTATTTTTTTTTTAATAAGTTGTCGCATAGCAATATTTTTTTTTCATTATTAATTTTGATATTGTTTTCAAAATATTTTTCAATGAAATAGTGAATGTAGTATTTGCCTCTACACAGAGTTTAAAAAAAGCCAGCCTTTTCTGAAAAAGTTGAAGCTAGCTGATTTTAATTAAAAAGACTGGCTTTTATTTAAAATAAAGCCATTCTTAATTGTTTTTTTTTATCTTATTATCCACATTAAATTCAATTTATTGACTACTATTCAGTATAAAATATAGCTAAAATTTGTTATGTTATTATGAAGCATCAAATGTTTAATAGTGCAGAAATATACTATAACAGCTAATGTGACAAAAACAATCACTGCCAACTACTACTTACTCTAAAATTATTCTAAACATATTACAGTTGAACCTGTTTATCTCGAAAACCTCTATATCTCGAAATTTCTAAAACTCCCTACATTTACTGTCTAAAATCAATGTATTTTCCATGTTTATGTCGAAATTTACAGCTAATGTGACAAAAACAATCACTGCCAACTACTACTTACTCTAAAATTATTCTAAACATATTACAGTTGAACCTGTTTATCTCGAAAACCTCTATATCTCGAAATTTCTAAAACTCCCTACATTTACTGTCTAAAATCAATGTTTTTTCCATGTTTATGTCGAAATTTTTTTCTTAAAAACCTCCGTTTCTCGAATTTCTAATAATAGAGTACAAATGTCAAAACTTTCTTTATCATTAGAACTTGCAAAAGATGAATTTTGTGAATGCACAGGAAGTAGGGATGAACTGGTTGGGGGTGTTTCTTGGAATTTCAACCACTACCCGTGCACTTTCTCTAAGGAAACGAATACAACGATTCTGGCAGTAAGTGAGGGGTTAATGAGTAGTTACCAGACCACCAGGGGTTAGCTTTTCAACATAGATAAGAAAGCTAAGAATAGAAAGTCATTTTCACCTCAAAATTGCAACCAATGGATCAAAGGATAATTAGAAGTTTTAAAGTAAACTATCAAAAACAGTTGGTACGCAAACTTGTAAATGCCATTGATGAAAAAAGTTCTTCCAAAAATAAATGTGTTGGTGGCTATCAGAATTACTGTTTAGCCTGGAGAAATGTGTCTCTAAAAACTATCCAAAATGGTTTTAAAAAACTGGTTTTAAGAATAGCTGTGAAGAGGATGAACGAAAGGTTGAAGGCATTAGTAAAGAAGAAGAAACAGTTGATGCTGAAAATACAGTGCCAGAAAGGAATGCTATAAAATCTGTATTTAATGTTGACATTAATTTTGAAGAATTTTACAAGTGCACAACTGCCTGGCACCATGCGGAACATTGACAGATGCGAAAATCATAGATAATGTCAAAGGAATATCAGATGATGAGGAAGAAGCTGAAGATCATATTGATGAACCAAAAGTGAATGCAATAGAGGTAGGAAAAAGCTGTAGAATTCTAATAAACTATCCTTGAATCTCAGGAAAATGATGGCTATGAGGGATTTGCCTTCTTTCTAACCTTTAAAAGAATAATCGAAACAAATAAAGTTATAGGTCAAAAATCTTTAAAAAATTACTTTCAGTGTTAAATGTATGTTAAAATTTCTTTTATGTAAATAGATGTATGTGGTACAATTAATTTTAAAAAAATGCCTATATTTTTCTACTAAAAACAATTAAAGCACTTTTAATAGAATTTTTTAACTAAATTAAATTTTTTTAAAGTACCTGTATAACTCGAAACCCCTTTATCTCAAATTTTTTTGCCTTTCCCAGGAGATTCAAGATAAACAGGTTCGACTGTATAATCACATAGCATAACGTCACAGCATGGGCTTTAATTTCTTCTGAATAGAAAGTTTTGAAAATTTAAGCTACTCATTTTTTTTCTGTAAAATTAAAAAATTTTTTCTATAGAAGTATTTTCTATAAAATTTAAAGATTTGCTCAAAATAATAATAAAAAAAATATTCAGATGAAAAAGTTGGGAAATTGATTATTATAAGCATTTTAGAATTATTGTTTTGCTTTTAAAGTTTAAAGCTGTTTCTTCCAACTAACTCTTTTTCCAACATCTAAACAGTTGTTTTATAATGTTCCTAATATCCAATCACAACTGTACACTGACTGTATTTAAATATCAACATTATGCTTCCTTCATAATATTGAAGTTTTTGAAAAATAATTGTTTTTTAAATAGTGGTTTAACTTTTTTTAGTGGTTTAAATCAATAAAAACAGGCCAGCTTTTTTTCTTTTTTTTTTTTTGACCTTGTTTAAATCCCATCTTTATTTATTAATTTTTTTAGCCTAAATTATGTAAAAAGTGTTTTTTGAGGTTTAAAAGTTCTATTAAATTTATTTTACTTTTATAAATATGTTTTTTTTTTTTTTAATTTTATAAAAATAGTTTTCGCAAATCCAAAATTTTGTGGAAAGAAAAGTAATGGAAGTTTTCAATAAGGAAATGCATAGCACTATTTTATATGATCAGCTTTTTTATTAAAAGTTTTTCTTATTTTTTTATGGAAAATTTTATTGATGTTCTAAGGAATGTTATTAATTATATGCTCAGATTTTAAAATTAAGAATGGTTTATTGATTGCATCTCTCAAATCGGTTCTAACGTTGAGATTCTATTAGAAGTCTTGTTTTAATAATGGGTATTTTTTCAGTTATTTTTTGTTATAAAATGTACATTTATTATCAATTATTTTTATGAATCTTATAAATTATATCTTATTTGGCATTTGTACTTTCCTCTTGCTATTTGTTTTAATAAATAGGCTTCCTTTTATGAGATGATTTTCTATCTAATATTTAAATAAACTTGATTGATTAATACTGAAGTATAATAATTTCAGTAAGTATAATGATTAATACTTACTGAAATTAAATGAATGTTTTAAGCTTAGTTTATTGATCATCTTTTATTAATTTTTAACTGTCTTTGTTTTAGGGCTTCCACTGTTGCAGCCGCTTTTAACATTGAAATTCCTCGTTCTTTAGTCGAGGTTGTTGTTTGGTGGAATGTACCAATGCATTTTTGGCTGAAAACATGTAAATATAAGTTATTCTTTAATACTGTCTCTTTTCTCAATTTTGTGCTTTGATCTGTATGAATATACACCTGCTTTAGAGATATATTTTCAACTATATCTCTGGCTGGACATGAAATTTTAGTTCTAAAGATACTGACACAACTAAAATTTTTGGTTGTCTCTGGTTTTACGAAAAATACGAACAACTTTTAAAATTTTCGTAAATGTAATATGAAGATCATTTTCGGTGGTGAAAACCATAAGAGAACATTAAACATAATCATACAAAAAAGGAATAATAATAATAAATTAAAATAAAGGTTTCATTAATTCCAATAGCAACTTAAATATATTATTAAAATTAATTTAAAAAAATAAAATATCAGAAATGTTGCAATATATTTTTAATATTTAATTTTTGATAACAACTGCTTTTCTACACTAAAAGAACATAATTGCAGCCCTACAGTCAAATTCAGTTGATCATTCGAGTGAATTAAGGCCACTTAATTAACCATACTGCATTCAAGACATTTCTCGATGGTTTGCCAATATTGCGTCTCAATTTATTTATCGCATGTGAATTTAAACTTCAAGAAAAATATTGTAGTTTGATTTAGAAACATGTTATAGTGCAAAACTTAATAGTTGTTCCTAAATATTTGGTTGCCAATGGTGAGTGGATGTTTCACGCCTTGCTCTAGATTGAAATCTATGTGCATAATCTTTGGAAGACATATACATTGTCTTTGTTTTTTTAAATGCAGTGGAACCCATCCGTATATCAGAAAATCGAAATACTCAGATAATCCGGACCACTTTTTTAAACATTATTTGTGAGTATATAATCATTAAACTATGAGAAAACTATTCCAAACAATTATGAACTAAATTAAAGTTCAGTTGTTTTCACAATTTTATTTTGAAATTAAAAATATTCCAATTATTTGCTACCAGTAACTGATTGATCATTGATAAATTTTTAATAGGCTCCTAAGTATAGTAATATCAGCTTAAACATTTTAATTATTTTATTTATCGTTTTTAATTAGTAAAATTTCGAAATTGTCGCCTCAGCAATAATTGAATTAGCTTGAATTGATGACATAAGGTCTAGAAATGAATCCGGTATAGGGTGATATGAGCTGTAATAATGATGAAATATGGATCAATATGATGGATAATCAGGGCTCTACTATAAATATTCATTATAAACTTTTAGTAATAAAAAATATTTAACATGGAATTCAAGATAATGGTGTAGTTAAAATTAAGAAAACAAACAAAATATTAGATTTTGAGTTATTGCAAAATGGCTATAATTTGTAATATCTTTTAAGTTTTGTCATTTTTTTTCTTTCCAAATCATAATCTTTTACAAAATATTTTATAAAAATTAGACTTAAATTTATGGAACCAATGCAGCCTTTGTTATAATTAGTATTTCTGTTTAAACTTAGAATACTATAAATTATTAATTCATTTGGTTATCTTATTGCTCAATGCATAGCTACTGCCTGATTATTTTAAATCAATTGTAGACATACTTATTTCTCATTATTGAATAGTAATTTATGTAATACTAATATTATCTATATAGTTATTGAACAGTTTAATATTGACCTTTCTTTTCTTTTTAAATTAGATGTGTTTAAAACTACCAAATCCTTGGGCAGTTTTGCTGCTGTTTTGTTTACATATGCTGCTAGCTCCCTACTTCATGTAAGTTTTTTTTGTTTTATTAATTGCACTCTTGAACAATTACTAATGACAGATTGATTTTATTTGCTAGTTTATAAACTAAGACTTTAACTTAGGTAAATTGATTAGATAATTTCCTAATTACAAGTTGCATTAATTACCCTTCTTACAAGTGTGTAATAACCTCAAAACCTATTTAAAAAATTCTTTTTTAACTGGTGATATGTTGCTGAAAACAATTATTATTGTTCTTCAAATTATCAGTGAACACCATTAAAATGAAAAAAAAAAGTATGAAACTTATAACTTTACAATAATGTGTTAACTTGTTTTGCAGCATAAAAAGTGTTCATAATATATGATTTACAAATAAGGGAGTCTAGTGTATTTTCAATAATTGAAGTGTCTTATCGTAATACAGAGAACAAGAAAAAAGGCAACAAGTGAAAATAAGTCTTGAAATATTGATTTAGCTTGTCGTAACTTGATTATACTTTTTGATACTAATTGAATTAGGAATTAACTTCTTTTTAAATAATAATGCTCTTTAAATTTTTTTGAAAATTTTGTTAAAATAGCCCAGTAACAACAATAATAATAATAAAAAAATTCTGGATAAGTGCTAAAATTTATTTTTATGCATATTAAAATATTTCTTCTATTTTAAATAAGCTGTAATTCAAATATTTCAAAATAACTTTAATAAATAATTGGCAAACTTAAATGAGGTTGAATGCCCTGAGAAGTTAAGAATTAGTGTCCTTTAGTACAGTGGTTCCCAATTTTTTTCAGTTTTGGAGCCATAAATAATCAACTTTATTTCGACGGAACCCTAACTTTATAAATAAAGTTTATTAAGGTAACTGTAAACGTTATAACCTACAAAAAACTATTTTTAAAATATTTAATTTAGAGAATGAAGATTTTTTATACTTTGTTCGTTAATAATCTTAAATTATGTTTTATTTCCGACAGTTCTATTTGCAGTCCTTGTTCTGTATCTATTTTAGTTACGAGTTTGTTTTTGGTATACAGTGAACTCTCGCTACTGCGATATCCGATACAACAATAACTCCCTCTATTACGATAATGTTCCGTGGTCCCGCCAAACTTGCATATGGATTAATGTTATCTTCCTCTCAATATAACGATATTCTCTGAAGCAGTAAACCTCTGTAAAACGATTTTTTTTCATATTTCAACATTATTTTCCATTTTTTTTTACTGGTTTTCAAATAATGTAAAATGCCTTTCTGTCATCTTTTACCATTTTTTTCATCTTTTCTGATAAAAGGGTCACTGCTGGTTATGATCTTTCACCCCACTGTTATTTCTTTGCACATCAGAGAATGGCTTTTGTATTCAAATTTCATTCCCCCACTGTTGAGGTACTTAGACCACCCTAAGAGCTTCATGTTTTAGAATTGCCTCCTTCAGTTCTTAAGAAATCACCATTGTAACATCATGAGTCCCTGCGACCCTGAGAAGGTACTGTTTCTGTAGAAGGTGGGTGGAGCACGTTTATTGAAATTGAGGAGGAGAAAAAAATGTATACTGACCATTGGTCATCGTTCATCACTGTCACTTAATCCCTGATTTAAACTACACCTGGTGTTTTCATGAGCTAGCACAAATTCTACGATCAGAACTTTTCGCATTTAGTGCTGCTAACATTTTCAGCTTGGTGAGTCTTCAGTGTATTGGATATTTTTTACTAGTGTAATGGCAGGGAGAAAGCAACTTTCATTTCAAGATAAACTTAACGTTATTAAAGATATTGATGATGGAATGAAACAGATTGATGCAGCTAGAAAATACGGATTATCTCAATCTACAGTTGCAACGCTTCTAAAGAAAAGAAAACAGATCGAAGATACTGTAAGTTCAAATTTAATTAATCCAAAGCGTAAACGACTAAAAGTCGCAACTAATGAAAACATTGATGCTGCCGTCTTAAAATGGTTTCAAGAGATGAGAGCAACAAATATCCCGATAAATGGTCCCTTGTTATGCACACAAGCACGTAAATTCGCAGTAATGCTAGGGAACGAAACTTTTAAAGCTAGCAATGGTTGGCTAATGCGTTTTCGGGATCGACATGGAATAACTTTCCAGGAAGTTCACGGAGAGAAAAAATCTGCTCCGATTAACGAAGCAAATGAATGGAAGCAAGAGAAGATGACAGATATTCTTCAAAAGTATAAACCAGAGAACGTTTATAACGCAGATGAAGCTGGGCTGTTTTTTCAACTCCTTCCCGATCGAACATTGGCATTTAAGGGTGAAAAATGTTACGGCGGAAAAAAATCAAAGCAGAGATTGACTGTTCTTCTGTGTGCCAATAGCACAGGGACACACAAGATTCAACCTCTTGTTATCGGCAAATCATTGAAGCCAAGGTGTTTCAAGAATGTGAAAAGTCTTCCAGTGGAATATAAAGCCAATAAAAAAGCTTGGATGACTTCTAAGTTTTTTTCTGAATGGTTGTTGATGTTAGATAAAGAAATGAAAAAGAGGAAGAGAAAAATTGCTTTATTAATTGATAACTGCACCGCTCACACCTCGATTCCAAAACTACACAACGTCGAAATTGTTTATTTCCCGGCCAACTGCACTTCGATTTTGCAGCCACTCGACATGGGCATAATCAAGTGTTTCAAAGGATACTACAGGAAGCGTTTGGTTGAATCGATACTTGTCAACATCGAAAATAAAGTAGAAGATCCTTTTAAAACTGTGAATGTCAAGGAAGCATGTGATATTATTGCTGGTAGTTGGTGGGAGGTAACAGAAAAAACTATTCAAAATTGTTGGAAAAAGGCCGGTTTGTGTGTCTTGGAAGATGAAATTGTTTCTAATAGTGAAGAAAATTCCACAGACAGTGATCCTTCAGATAATCAAGAATTAGTTTTGAATCTTCAAAAATCTTTATCCCAACTTGAGGAAAAAATGGGTAAAACATATGGTGTTAACGTGGAGGACTATTTAACTGCGGATGACGATCTCACAATTTTCGCAGGAGTTAGTGATGAAGAGAATCTCTCTGAAATTACGGATGAAATGGAAAATAATGATGAGGAAGAAGATGGTGATGATGATCTATGTGTATCACAGTCCGTATTGTCACCCCATGAAGCTCTTCAATCCGTAAAATCTCTAAAGACATTTTTCTCAAGTCTTCCATTTACAAATGAAAATCATTTTCGGGCATTGGACTCTATGCATACTTTGTTGGTTGACTTAACAGTCAGAAAAATGAATAAACAAACAAAAATATCTGATTTTTTTCAATAAAAATGTTTTTTTAAGGTAAGTTTACAATCTTATGTTCTGTATTTATATCCATTGTTTTTAATGCTTAACCGTAATAAACACTATGCAAATTAATTTTTTCGATAATATATAAATATATTTATAGTTAATGAATATATAACATTAAATTTCAAAAAATCTCATTGCGTCCCAGAATTATGTGGGCCCTCGATATAACAATATATCCCTCTACAACAATATTCTTATTTGGTCCGCAAAATATTGTTGTAGCGAGGTTTTACTGTATATTAGGAATGATAAATTAGTAGAATTATAATTTGCTTTAAGATGAAAATTGCTGTTGAAAATGGTTATTAGGGAAACATTTCTTTATTAAAGAATTATTATTATTATTATTTTAATCTAAAAAGCACGATAGGAAATACTAATACAATATTTTATAAATGTTTGTTCTTTTCATAATTTGTTTAAAATATTATGAGAAATATAATATTTTCTTTTAAAAACTGCCATTTCGAAACTTATTGGCTTTTTACTTAAAATGATTTTGTAAAGGCAACCGAAAGATTAAATAAATTATGAATTATAGATTTTATCTAAATGTAATCAGAGCTTTCAAAACTCATCACTGGCTACAAAAAGTATTAACATGCAGAAACCCTTTAACAGTACCCTAGGGTTCTGCGGAACACCATTTGGGAACCACTGATTTAGAAAAATTTTTGAGTTTATAATTTGGTGGAGTTATTAATGTTAATTGACATAATTTTTGAAGATTTAAGATTTTGGTTGTTAAATAAAATTTTAAGGATTTGTTTCTATGCAATACTCCTACAATTTGTATGATAAAACTTCTGATATTGATACTGTTAATAAAAATAGTTTATTTGTTTTTACAGGGTTTAAATTTTCAGTTAGCAGCTGTTCTTCTTTCCTTGGGTTTTTACACATACATTGAACATGGTATGTTTATATATTTCTAGAGATTTATTCACATAAAGGTGTTACATTTTTGTACTCATTCCTTCTCTCAGAAAATGTCTTAGAACTCATAGTTAAAAAAATTAAGTGAGTTCAATAGTTTGAACTCCTTAACTGCAAGTAAAAAAAGGGCTAATCTCATGAAAGGGTTTTTCATACAAAAAAGTTTCATTTTTTGTGTCATGTTAACTAATTTTAATGGCTATGCCTACCTTTTATAAATTGTTTTAACTTATTAAATATTTTTAAATATTTACTAGTATGCATATTGGTTATTATTTTTCTTCAATATTTATTAATGAATATATTTCTTTATAGTTCTGAGGAAAAAACTTTCAGATATTTTCTGTGCTTGTATTCAAGCAAGAAATTGTAAACCTGATTGTGATCACGTCTTTAAGCAGGTGAGTTTAAGAATGTTGTTTTTAATTGTTTTTATTTGATATTTATTTATTAGGAAATAGTTTGTTTTACTAAAATAAATGCTAAAATCCTAGTTTTTCTGCTCTTAAAAGGATCACCTGTACGTGAGAGTTACAAATGTTGCATTCGGACTTTTAGCTGTTTTCCATCTAGCATATTTAGGTGTTATGTTTGACAGCACATCCAATATTCAGGAAGAGGTAAAATTGTAATTTATTATCCGTAAAAAGAAATATTTAAATTTTTTTCTTCTATTTATTTAGTAGTTTGGGTTTTTTATTGTTTTTCATTAAAAAGAAATATAATTATAATCTAGTAACAATAGTAGTCATAAGTACTGATAAAACTTTAATTATCTAAATTAATTTGAACCAAATTGTTGTGTGTCTGTTTAATGGAATAAATGTTTATATCGTGAGTTTTGTACTGTTCTTTTCATTTTATATTTGTTCATGATAAATTTTTTGCGAAATTATTTTTTAAATTGTGTTCTGTAATTTTCTATTTTTTTCTTCAACTTTACAAAACAGTTGACAATTGCTATTCTTTTAAAGGAAACACAGTATGAAATAAAAGTAATGTTTTTAATGATGAAACTTTTGTTATCTGAATTGATTTAAACCAGATCCAATTCAAATACTTGAGTTTTGTGGAAAATTGAATAATTTCTTATCTCTCATGGTGCATAGCGTTTTTAAAAAGTGCTTTAAAGGTGCTTATTTTTGATTTTGGTCTAAGCCCTTAATAGTGTTTTTTCTTTGAATGTGTTTTTATTGAAAGATTTGGCTACACACCCTGTCTCTTAAATTCTGTACTGCTCCTTTGAATTCAGTAACTACCTCTCCCCTTATAATTCAGATTATTGGTATTCTTATAATTAGAGTTCTACTGTATAAATGAAGTTAATTAGTTTTTAATTTCTCATTGCAAAGATCATTAAAATGATTTTTGTTTAGTTTAATTTCAGTTTGTAAAGATGGCAATTATCAATAAAAGATTTTTTTGTGAATAATATTAATTTTTGTTGATTTTTATAAATCATAAAAACAATATTTAGCATAATTTTTAACACTTGAAGTATATGTAAAGTGCTGAATCATTTTGATGCAATCATTTTAGTTGATACATCATATTTTTAACTTATCGAGGCATTAACTTAGATGATAATGTAAGATCAATAAAACATTATAACCATTACTTACTGATATATTTCTTTTTTACGTATATTATTTTAAGTTTTGCTAATTATCTTTTTGTATTTTAAGCCTACCTATTTTAAAAATAGAAATAAATATATGAGAATAAATGAAAATAAATGTTATAAGTTATATATTTTAATTTTTCCATGTATTTAGAATGAAATTTTTATTTACTTTTTATCTAAATTATTTTTTGTTTTGGTTAAAAGATTTTTGTTTATAACTCTTTGCATTGTATATATAAATATATTATTTTTTCAGGGCTATAACATGGCTCACACATTACAAAAGTGGTCTGATTTGAACTATGCGAGTCATTGGGTTGCTTTTTTTACTTATTTATTTTATTACCTAATTTGATGTTTATTTTTGTATGGCACCAAATTACTTTTTGATAAATGTATATCACCTGCATTTAAATGTATGTGATTGTGTTGTTGACAGTTTTAAGTTAAGCTGTTTGTATAGTATTATGTATATATGGATTTCGTTTGTATAGGTTTGTATTACGTTTTATATTTTTCCTTATGCATATATAATTTTGTTCCGATGCACAAAATCTGTTTTAATTCTCGCATTGATTCATGCTTTTGTTAATACTTAGTTTTTATAACTGTATGCAATCAGTTGATCTGAGCTTATACTGAAGCACCATAAGCAAAGTTTTTATTGATCTGACATGTATATTTTTGTCATCTTTGCACGGCATGTTATTTTTTATGTATTTAAGTAAAAAATATTATATTTTCTTTAATCTTTAAATTTTTGCTCTGAGCTGAGTTATTTTCCCACATGCTAATTTTCAAAACAGTTAATGGGTTAATATGAAAGTGTTAAGTAGAACTGGGAATTTCCCAGAAGGGAGAGCAAAAAAATGTTGCAAAATTAACAATTTTGTTTTCAAGAGAAGTAAAATATTTACGACCATGACAAATTGGTATTGTCTGTTCCCTTAATTGGAAAAAAGTAAATGCTAATATGCTAAAAATGAATTGGTTTTACTATCAGTTTTTTCTCCATTTTCTGGGAAATTTGCAGCATTGATTTAAATTACATGAAAAAAATTAAATACTTAAGAATTATTATAATTAAGAATTACTTAATAAAATTAATAATAGAATTTTTGGAATAATATATTTAAGAATTATTTATGTCTTAATTATTTTAATAAAATCAATGACATCATTTCAAATCATCATGAATAAGGGGAATCTGAAGCGTTCCTATAATAACAATTTTACATACTTTGTAATTGAAGTTTTTGGAATTTTAACTTAAAGGAATCAACAACTAAACTAAAAGTCATTGTGATGAAGCTTATTTAACTGAAAGTATTTGTACTGAAACTAAATACATTTTTATAATTATCTAAACTATGTAAATCGATGTGACTTAAGTCGTACATACAAATATTTACCACAAGTAATATAGGAAATGTATTATATGGGACACAAAATAAAAAGGGAATCTTGCTGCTGACTCTTTTTCCCGATGCATGGACCAGAGGCAGTGGAGTTAACCAGAATTGTTAAAACAACTGCCAGTTAGAAAGAGCAGTTCACCAGTATCAGACAGCAGATCTCCAATGTCAAATGTCAAACAGCAGATCCTCCCCCCCTAGTTCGCTTTTTGTGTGTCAACCAACATTTTAATAATTTATTTAATGATTGATAAGTAGTGTGTGTTATTTCATAACTTATAATATTGTCTGCAAAAACTTATTAGCATATATAATGCAAGTCCTTCAAACACTCAAGACAGCATCCTAGTACATGAAAATCCGATGACTAGATCAAAAGCTTTTAAGGTGTTCTGTTTTTTTTTTTTTTTTTTTAAATTTTCCACACTTTTATTCATATTTAAAGCATTATTTTCAAAAACTAATTGGGATATATAAAGTAAATCCCTCAAACCACCAAAACTTCATCATAATATATGAAAATCAGATAATTTTATCTAAAGCTTTGAAGCTTTGAAAATAGAACACCTTAAAAGCTTTTGATTTAGTCATCTGATTTTCATGTACTAGGATGCTGTCTTGAGTGTTTGAAGGACTTGCATTATATATGCTAATAAGTTTTTGCAGACAATATTATAAGTTATGAAATAACACACACTACTTATCAATCATTAAATAAATTATTAAAATGTCGGTTGACACACAAAAAGCGAACTAGGGGGGGGAGGATCTGCTGTTTGACATTTGACATTGGAGATCTGCTGTCTGATACTGGTGAACTGCTCTTTCTAACTGGAAGTTCTCTGTTTATATAATTTCTACAATGCATCAATCTATACTCAAAAATAACACAAATTTCTTCTTTGGAATAGTTTATTATTTTAAACTTAAATCCATGTTCTTTACATAAATATTGATTTATTAAAAATAGTCATGCATACACTAAAGGGTTTCAATACACTTAGTAAAGATACATAATTTATGTTGTATGTCTCTTTATGATTTCATGATACCTTTTATCCATGGTAGATAGTTTGGAATTTTGGTGTAGAAACCATATTTGTTGGCCTTTCCACAGCCTTCACCCCAGCTTACGATACCAAGCAAATACCATCTGTCTTCGTGTGACATTAAAAACGGGCCACCACTATCTCCATGGCAAGCATCCCCTAATATCTCTTGAGCATATCCGGCACAAAACATGTTTCGGCTGACCTACAAATAATAATACACCTAGTTATTGTTGAGTAAACATTTAAATATAATTTAATTGAGTTTTTATTGTTGCACAAAAAAATATCTGTGGTCCAAGGCACACTTTACTTAAATAGGGTCGTCAAGTATGAAATTAGTAGAAAAAAACGGCAAAGTTGGTTGATAGCTTACAGATATAAAGAACTATATTATTAATCAAAGTATGCACCTGTATTTTTGCTACATCTTTGCCATATAAGCTGCTGGCAAGTCCATAGGGATAAATTCTGGTGAAGGTGAGGCAATGAATGCCTATAAGGCCAGTTTTACATCATTCTTGGAATTAAATTGTTTTCCTAATAAAAGATTGTTCAAATTTAAATAGCAGTGGTAGTCATTGGGGACTAGATCCAGTGAGTACAGATGATGATGGAGTTCTAATTCCTGTTGTTTTACCATAGCCATTTGAGCAGTGTTTGGTTTAGCAATGTCATATGATAAGATGATGTCGAGAACATCTGTTAAACCAATCTGCTTGTATCATTTCATCAAGTTAGTTGCAGTACATGCCTGTTGTTACTGAGGAGCCAAGTTTTATAAGATGGTCACATTTGCACTAAATCACTAAATACTCATCAGTTTTTATTTGTTTAATATTCTGTTTCAGAGAGTGTTTTGGTGATCCATTCTCGTTTAACCAACACTAAAGCCAGCTAATCCTAGAACCAAATACACTATTTAAGTTTCACATAGTCTGTAATGCCCTAATTTCAAGTAAGAACTCATATCTCATAATAGTAGGAATTTCCTATCATTTCATTTTAAATAATATAAATTAAAAAAAATAATGTTTTAGTGTTTCTGTGGGGGAGGAGTTATCGACCATGCCAACCGTCATCTGTCAAAAGGTACCTCGGAATTAATTCAAGTTAGCATGGCTTATATACCAGTGAATCGATGTTTAATTTTCGTAGTGGTAGTTACGCCACATTTCTTTAGAGCTTACAAAGATTTCTATATATAGCTTTTCAATAAAAAAAAAAAATAAAATAAAAAAAAAAAGTAATTTCAAATAAGCCAATGTCATGAACTGTTAAATTTTCCTTATCCAACTTACAAATTTCATTCTTGACGACCTAATAACTTATATTTATAATGAGAGAAACAGAACCAATGGTCACAAATGTAAAGGGTAACAGAAATAGCAAAAATAAACTCCTTGAGAAAATATATTACGTCATACGTCATTCATTCTTCAGCTTTTGTATTTTTCTGTTTAAACAAATAGATATAAATAAAACGTTTGTTCTTTTTCCAACCTGAGCCTTCGAGTATTAATTGACACCACTTTGACTTGTAAAATCATATATAAGAATTAATGTTGTCGTTTTTTTCCAGAAATTTGTGATAGGAAAGTATTAACATATTTATTTTATAATCAAATGATTATAAAATAAAACTAGACTGAAAAAATAATTATATTAAAGAACTGTTAAAAAAATTAGATTAAAATATTTTCAAATTGTTGCAAAATATTGTAAGTTGTAATGAACATTAGCCATTTTAAGAGTCTTCCTGTTATCTGATTAACTCAGTTCTTGATTTGTTTTGAAAGGATTGAATAATCAGAATTTTAATGTATACTTATATTTTTTTTCCCTCATTTGTAGTTCAATTTTATTAAAGTTAATAGTTAATTCTATTATTCTATTCAATTATTGCACTGATATTAGAAGTTTGTTTAAACTAATGTTTATAACAAAGTGAATTTTTTTGTCAAAATTGAAATTTTTTTGTGCAAAAAAGAAAATTTTCTGAATTTTTATTGATTGGTTGTCTGTGAAAATTGTAATTGTGTTAAAAATGTGTTAAATATCAAACATGTTTTTATTCAGTCATATCCAAGTACTTATAAATATTAATCTTTTATACTGTATTTGATAAAGTTGGACTTAAATGTCGTTTTTACTTCATATTGTGATATTTTTCTTCGATGTGACTTTTTACTCAAGTTTTTCAACTTGGTTGCTTGTTTTAAAAGTGTTTGAACTGTTGTATGTTTACTTGATGTTTTCTCACTGTTCTCTGTGGATAAGAGCTACTAAATATCTATTCGACAAGTTTTTTTGATGGATGGAAGCATGATTTAATACCAAAAATTGTCATATTTAGAGCTTACTCTTTACTGTAGCTAGCTTCTCGAAAAATGTTTCATGATAACTTATTTATTTGTGAATGTTTAAGACATCATTTGATAAGTTTATTCATAATTAAAGTATTACTGTTTTAATTTCAAAAGTTGTACTAGATAAGGCTTAATAAATTATTTTATATACATTTTATTTTTATTATAAATGATAATTTTAAGTCTTTGAAACAAATTTAACAAATTTAGTTTTTATATTTTCGTAATAAATCATAGTAAATTATTTAAACGTTATCTTGTTTGAAATGCATAATTTTGTTAACATTTAAATTAAATTTTATTTTTATTGACTGATTTTACTTTTATTCTCTTTTTTTCTTATCAATAGACGTTAATTTTCTTTGTATTTTTTCTCAGGAAATAATTTTATATTATGTGCTGATTCAAACTAAATTTCTTCCAATTTTAAAATTTTCTTTTTACATTTTTTTATACATTTATATCTTTATACACTTTTCTTAAATATTTTTTCCGTTATTTGAAAAAGTGCCACTAATTCAATTAAGTCTGTTTTTATTTGATATGTTTGAATAAGAAAAAAATAATTTAAGTATTTTTACAAGTATATTTAGTGCAGAATAATTAGAATATCATTACTTGATTTTAAATATTTCAGCATAGCGCTTTTTTTTTTCTGGTACTTTATTTATGCTCTTAAATTGAGTTTTAAATATTTTTTTTATTAAAAAGTAATTACTATTTATTCCATTTAATATTTGGTGATTTTAAGGTAATATTTTTGTTAATTAGGATCTACTGGTATTGCAAGTGTTTTTTTTCCCTGAAAATATTTGATTGTTGAATTGGATTTGATAGTATTAAAATAATGAATTGATATTAAATTTGAATCTGGTGCAAATTATAGATTGATTTTAAGGCATTATCTTTTTGATATTTTAAATCTTACATAATTTGATATTAGTATATTTTTGCAATATTGTAATAAAAGTATAAAATAAAATTTTTATAATTTCTAAATATTTTAAATATTTTCTCTTCTTTAAAATTTGTTTTGGTGCCACAAATTGATTATTCATGTTGCCAGGGTTGTTTTCATGATTGTTATTCAGGATTGTTTTATTTAAAATAACACAATCTCTTTTTAGTTTATTGGGGGGGGGGGGTTACACTAAGACATTTTAAAGTTTAACTTTTCACATTGTTAACAGAAGTAAGCCTCAACCTTATTTCGAAGTCTACTATTTATTTCACAGAACAATTGGTTTAAAGTGATTTGAAGTTGAAACTTAAACCTTCAAGTAAACACTGAAGCTCTTAAAAGACTTTGCCGCACTAAAATGCCAAGGACTTAAATTTCATAGAAATTCTAATTTTGTTTAAACAGTATTTCCAATCCAAACAAATATTTCCCGGTTGTTGCCGTCACTTATTTTGCGATATTTATTATTTTAAGTTGCCATATAGAGTAGTAATAAGTAAATGTTTCTACTTGCCGTATAATTTGTAGATTCTTTACAAGTCTTCTGGTCAACAATGGGTAGTCGAATTTCTTGGAGGTATCTTGGCGATGGTCCCGACTCTTTCAATTTCCCCCATCCTATAACTGTTCCCATCCGAACCTCTTGCGATGTCCTTCCATTCGGGGACAGAAACATTTCACCCATTTCTCTGTCCCCGAGGCATATGGGCAAAATGTAATCTGTGAATTTGACGTGGTCTCGTAGACGAATCATTGCCAGGTCGTTGTCGAATGTCAACTTGTTGAAAGCTGGATGTATCACAATGGACGACTGATCGGCGATGCTTGTTTTGAATTCTTCCACTTCCTCGTGTTCTCTGTCGTATTTTCCGACCTTAATGATGACTCGATCCCATCTGAGGTGTTGATAATGGACGAAGCAATGAGCTGCTGTCGCTATCCATCGTTCATTCAGCAATGATCCGCCGCAGAATGATTTCAGTGTTGGTTCCCATAGCATGACCTAAAGGAATATGTTCAAAGGATTTCAATGTGAGGAGGAACTTAAGTATTTTGGTAATACAAGTTTCGTAGCATGAGGAAAAATTTACCCAATGTTAAAATTTTTTAAAACTAATGTGTTGAAACTGATGTAATTTCTGATTGTCGATAGCATCATAAAACTTTCTGAAAGGAATTGGGTGTTTGCAACTCGAGATGAAGAGGATCACTGATACACAAATGCGTAACCTGTAATATCTGCTCCAGCTCAGTTTTTAAACCGGCGTTGAACAGCAAAACCCAATTTTGAGTTTACAACTACCAATGTTCAACTCCGTAGCCTTGTAATTTTGAATCCAATCCAGAAGACAAAGGAATTCTTGGATCAAATGTTGGATGAAATTTGCCTTTGCTGAGGACTTTTTGATGGAACTAACCCGCATTTGAGTTACATGGAGAGAAAATCCACGAAAACCTCCCACGGTTAGCTTAACGGCAAAGGGACTTGATGATCCGTCTACCCCTAAGGATATTCTTACGTCAGCACTGTGGTCGTTACGAGCCGGTTCGAACCCAGTTCGCATCATTGGAAAGCGAACGCTGACGTAATAGGTCACATGTGTGGGTATATGCGATCTTTTTGATGCGATCTTTTACCCAATTACAATTGTGTGGTGAATTTTTATTTGAATGCTCATTACAATGTCATATAGGACTTGAGAGGCTCACCTAAGACATTTGCTAATTTATTATTGTGATCTATAATCAGGCGCTCTAAGCAGCAATTGATTTGGTCCAGGAAATAACTTCAGGACATTCCTGTACTAAAGACAAACATATTTTAAAATTATTTCCAAGACAGCAGTATACTTACTTGCCATGGATATGCTCCTTTCTTTGTGTTATGGCCTCCAACAATTTTACCATGATCCATTATGGGAATATCATTAGATGGTTTGCCTGCTTTTGGTATTCCACAAACTAAACGGGAAAGAAAAAAGATCTGTATTTTTTTTTAAAAAAAATATTTGACTGCTTAAGAAAATATGAGTATTTGTTGAGATAGTTATGCAGTTTCAAACTGAGCAGGCTTCTCCCGAACACATCCTGGACTGTTTGGCACTTTCCTGAGAGGACATATATTCATCCCCCCCCCCTTCTGGTTCTCGATTTCCTTAGGGTCAACGGGCTAATGAACCTTGTCTGACTTCGTCAGGCATTTGGATGATAAGCCACGACAACATAACTTTTTGGAAAGTATGAATTTTTTAAAAATCTATGCCCTTTTTAAAAGTTAATTTAAGGTAGGTACCATAATACCGGTATTTGCTCTTATCGTGTAATGTCTTGTAATTTAGCACACTATTAAGATTACAGAGAAAGGAGACTTTAATATGGTTTTTATTAAAGTATTTTTATTAAGTTCTCAGCAATCTTAATAATGTGCTAAATTACACGATGTCTTTAATCTTGTTTCTAAGTTATAATTCATATTTCCGGATTACGAAGTATGAGATGGAAAATTTTTCGAAATAATATGATTTACTAGAATATTACATGATATTAGGGTTTAAAGAAAACTGTTACTTTAAACAGGGTAGATTTTCGCGTTTTTAAAATTGAAAGTTTATTTAAAATTTAAATAAAAATGCGCAATAGGTTTAAGAGTATTTGGTAAAGTAGGTATGATTTAAATAACGAAAAGGGTAATCGTGAAGTAAAATTCAAAGTGTTAAATTTGTTGTCAATACTGTTGATTAATTAATAAGAATTATGTAGTTATACATACTTTCATCGATTTTGGCTCTTTCGCTGACTTGAAGAAATGCTGAGGCTTTCTTTCGACATTTGGCTATTTCATCATAGGCGACGCAAGAATATATGCCTGCGTCATCCAGGGTTACCCTATCTACGTACAGCATTCCATTCTTCAGAATCGTAACTCTTCTACTGTTTTCTATGGGCTTTCCATCCTTTTCCCATGTAAACTGTACATTTGTACCGGCAGCGAGGCATTCCATGTAAGCAAATTCTCCCTCAGCAAAGTAAGCATCCCTCGGGACCTTGCGGAATACTAAAGGAAAAAAAAATATATTGCATGTTATCAAGCAATATTGTATAGTATTAAGCAATATTACAAGTTAAGAATCGGCTTATTGCGAAAGTTCGTTCCTGCTCTGATTTGCATAAAAAATGTTATGTGTTCGATTAGGTTGCAGAGGAATGTAGCCTACAAATAATTGGAGCAACTAAATTGGAAATTGTATTTGGAAAATTATTGGAATCTAAGCAAAACGTTTCCATTCAGTTAATGGAAAAAGCATCTTTTTTCTCTTTATTTTCTACGACATGTAACAACGTAACGAATAACAAGGAACGTTCCTAATATGGGAAAAATCTTTTTAAAATTAAGATTAGAACATACCGATGATTATAATGTTTATATTATTAAATCAAATGTGTACGTGACCGGTATTAATCGTTATAGATTGGCAAAAAATCGAAGCACCGTAATATTATCGCAGAAAAAAAAATAATTATATTAACAAATCTGCAAAATTTAAAAAATATAAATATATTAACAAACTGCAAAATTTAAAAAAAGTAATGTGGGATAGTGCCAAGACATATTAAATGCGTAAACTCTAATTGTTATAAACTTGAACCATGGCTTACATGGACTTCGACAAAAAGGAAAGTTTTTGGAACCATTTTTGTTGCTGTTCTTGATGATAATGAACTCTGGAGAAAAAGTTATAATTTATAAGATTGTTAGAAATAAGGATCTTATTAAATCCGCAAAACTAAGCAGAATGAGATTGGCAGGACACCTAATAAGAATGAACTCTGAGCGAACAGTATTGATCAAACAATTTTATTACGACCCCCTCCAACGAAAGATCGAAAAATAGTCCCAAAAAAAGACTGTGGGTGAGGACTTCTTCATCCTGAAAGTGAAGAACTGGAAATCAATTTCTGAGAGAAGAACATATTGATCAAAGCTTCTAATTAGGAAGGTCCATGCCCACAAAGGGGTATCGTGCCATGCTGACTGATTTATTGGCAACTGAATGACTAAAAATCATCAAAAAGAATTTACTCGGATTTGACTAAAAATATGATGAGCTCAATGGGATTATATGAGATTTTACTTTAATAATGAACTTGAAAACTCAACAAAAGTACTTTTTTCAAACATCATCTACGCTTGTACTGCAGCTCATGGAAGGCGGCTGATTTTTTCAGTGATGACTTACCACTACATTCACGTGTGATTTAGGTTGTTTTTGGTTAAGTCCATGATCATCTTCGGCTGTAATAGAGGTGTAGCATATTAAAGGGTTATTGGGCATTAGATTTTATCTGCATTGAAAAAAAAAAAAAGAACGTTCAAAGGCAAAGTCCACTTTATTTATCTAACCTTTGTCTAATCAGTGTTTTGTATATTAAGTCTTCTACAAAATAACTTGAATTAAAAATAGAAATTCAGTGCGTGAAGAAATTAAAACCGTCCTTACTCTTTTCGTTGAAGGAAAACCACGCAATATCTACATAAAAAAAATATTTTTAAAATAGGCGCAACATTTAGAGACAGATACAGAAAATGGTTTAATGCACATTATTGATAAATAAATACTTTTTTTTTCTTCATGAAAATGACTTGCATTTATTTTAGCTTCAAATCAGCCTGAAATTTTGTAATCATCCATACATTCAATTTTCATGAAAATTTTTTTCAACATTATTAATAAAAACTAGGAGGCTTCGCCCCCTGCTCGCTGGCGCTCGCCAACCCCCGGAACTGCTTTCGCAGTTCATTTCGGATTTCTTCGCAATCCAATGCTCGCTCACTGGATACGTTCTTAACGTCTAGCTTTTGTATACTTTTTTGAATACTGAAGTTCCGAAAACTTTTCATTGTAGAAAATTCTAAACCTGTACATTTCAATATTAATTTGAAATTGCAATTGTTAATTTGGGCATTTGGCGATACAACACTTATAGAATTGAAGGATTTGTTACGTCAAGCGCTCAGGTATCATAATTTTGATCTAGTTGCGCTTCTATGTCATTTTGATTTATGTTGCTAAGTTAACTTTCAAAAAATTCTATGGCTGGCAACAGCATTTTTATTTTTTAAGTTGTTTATTTTTATTTCTTTTAGAATTCGTTCTTTTTTTAGCGAAATGTTTTTTAACCTAACAGAATTCTTTGCCGACTGTTTTCTCTATAAATGAAGAAAATAAAGTAAATATTTAAGTGTTGTGAAAAGAATCTTATTTAGTTGTACAAAGTACTTCAGCCAAAACTTGGGAGCCACGTAAGAGAATTATATATATTAGATCAGAAACACATCATTAAAAGGCAGAGTGCTTTGGTGTTTTCAAAACGTAAACAAAACAAAGCAAACGTTGCCACCGGCGGAAAAGAAATACAGCCAAAATTTGGGAGCCACGTAAGAGAATTATATATATCAGATTTTAACAGCTAGTTTATGGTATTAGTTTTCCTCAAATGTAAGTTAAATTTTTTTTAAAAATCTTTCTATCTTCTTTATTTAGTTTAGCTTTGTTTCTTTTCTTATTTAACAGCTAAAAATATCTATCTACAATCCTTATTTGAAAACTAATATTCAAAATAATTATGAAAATGCAAACATTTATAAGCAGGATGGTAAAATAAACGTTTTAAATATCTTAATTGGTATATACTATGCAACCTGTTAAGTATATTCACAATAAAGTATTTATGCTATAATAGTTTTAGTTTAATAAGTTTTGTTTTAAAAAACTTATGAGCAATAATAATCCGTGTTGTTTATTATTACAGCTAAGAGTACTATCCGAGATGACAAAAATCAATAGATTTCCGTTTCCGAGATATTTCATAATAAAAATAACTTAAAAAGTTTTTACGTTTTTAATGTTTTGTGTTAAAAATTCCGTTTGAGAGCGTTTCATTGTAAAACTGCCAAAATTGCATTCACCCACCAATGCCACATGCGGACTCATTGTTTTTGGATCCACTCTGTGCAACGACATAAGCACTTTTAGAAATGGACTCTTCTGGAGTGACAATGACGCAAGTGTATTGACCAGTCAGATGATGATCCATACTCTGAATCCATAGTGTCTGGTTGGTCAGCACTTTAAGGCCAGGTAGCGGCGTACCTCCGGACAGGAACTGATCATCTTTTAACCTGTTCATAAAGCAAACTACTGTTTATACTGACGTAATAAAATGCAATGGTATTTTTGGGTAAATATCTGATTAGAACTTACCATCGAACTTTAGCTAGAGGATGCCTTGTGCTGCAACGTAACATGTAGGGAGATCCTATCGGTAAAGTGGCGTTTTCTGGATATGTTTCAAATGAAACTTTTCCCATATCAGCTGTTTTTGATGGTCCTGATATGGAATCTGCAATTTATACCAGACATTAATAGAAAGAATATTGTCGCATAGAACTTATGCTGGCAAGTAGAATAGATTTATGTTGATGTAATGAAATTCAGAGATCACTGGATCGGAGAAAGACATGTTTATTAGAACACAGAGAGTTACACGGTAGAAACGTACACTGGGACAGGACAAATAGAAAAGAACATCGGATAAACAGAGTTACATGTGTTTATAGCCTTCTTGGGCTCAAAATTAACGGCGAATCAGAACAGTCTGATAACTATAACATGCGGACGTAGAAGAAAACTGCTTCAAATAAGTGCGATTACAGTTTTTCCTCAACAATTTATTAACAAACATCTAGAATACACAGAACTAAAGTGTTTCTCAAAAGTAAAGTGCCGTTTCCACTTGAAACGCATGAACTCATAAACAGTGACATCAGGAAATGGAAATTACGGAAGAGAATGTTCTAGAACATTCCATAAATAATAATTAAAATCTTAAACAACTTATATGCATATATATTTACACACTTCTAAAGTCTTGTTAGAAACCGGGAGAATTTGGAGGATCGAACTTAGCAGGTGAGTGCCTTTAGTCGTTCGGCCATGCCGATACGTTCCGTGTCAATATTTTTTAAAGATGTGAATTATAGTAATGAAAACTTCTGTAGGACTTTTAAGCTGAAGAGATATTAAAATTCTCGCACAAACGTAAAACTTTAAGGTAAAGAATATTAAAAAGATAGATGAGTCAAGTGGAAAAAACGATCCAACACATATCCGTTCGTATGACAAAAATTCGTCATATCACATTCAATCAACAATAGCCAAATGACGAAAATTCGTCATTCGCATATTGCAGTAAATAATTATCAAAAAATTTCGGCATTTAGATTGAGAGAGTAAATAATGTAGGTCGGCTATAGGTTAAGGAGAAGATCGTCAATGTTTTGAAACACCAGAAAGATGTTTCAAAACGCAAAAATGTGTTTTTATCATTGTTTTTCATAGGTGAGAAAGCAAAATTAATTGTTGTAATTAATAGTTATAACTGACCACAGCGTCTCTTTAACCTCGGATATTTTAATGTTTTGAAATTATCCGGTAAATATTTTTTTTTTTTTCACTAAGCTTTTCAGCTACTCTAATGTTCTTGAAGTTAAAAATGTAATTTTTCAAAACTGGCAACTGGTGCAATTTGTTTACACTACAGTATCTCAAAGAATAAAGGATTTCGTTTGCGTCCTTCAAAAGGAGGAAAAGAAACCAGTTTCTTTGTAAGAAAATAATGGTTCCAAGTATGATTTAGTTATAACAGGTCCAAGTCCAAACTTCTTTATTTTTGTTGAAATATTTTTAGATAAATTTCTTTATCTTAGTCGTTTTCTGTCGGATCCAGAAATATTTTAACTAAATTTTCCAACATAGTTGTCCAACAATATTATAATTTCTTATTATTTGGAGAATGAGACTACAGCTCTCTTAATTTTTTACTGATAGCAAATTTTTTATCTTTACCTAATTTAAAACTAGCCAACCAAATAATTCACCACCAGCTTATTTTTCAAGATTGTCTTAATATTTTATTGCTACGCTAGCCTGGGTTTAAAGAAGCATTTAGCCATAGCAAAGGGTGAACCGATAGTTAAATTTTTAAGTAATTTAAAAAAAAGTTAATTTTAAAAAAATCAATGAAGATAAGTAAATGGCTGAGGACTATACAGAATAAACAATAGTAACAAGACTTTAGAAAATTTCGTGGATTTTTTTTAAGTTAACATAAAAGAATAAGATCGAAAATTCTTATAATGATTAACTGCTATTGTTAGTAATAATTACTTGTGAAACAATACATTTTGCCTGATTTCTTATAATCAATTACATTTTGCCTGATAACTTGTACTCAATTACATTTTATGATAACATGAGAAAAAGAAATATTTCTGTTGAATTTAATTCTTTTTTTGCTATTTTGCAACAAGTATTTATTATAATAACTTTTAACGTACCGTATATTCCGGCGTATAACGCGCACTTTTAATACAAAAAATAATATTGGAATTTACGGGTGCGCGGTATACACCGAATATAAGAAATTATTGATTAAAAAAATTTTAATATAGAAAAAAACTTTATTTTAAAGAAATAACATACCTTTACCTATATACTTTATTCATTTTCGTTATTACATAAATAGTTCATTATATTCGTCTTCCGTTATTTCTTCAGGCACGTCATCACAATCTGTTTCGTCTTCATCATCTGTGTTACCCTCATCCATAAATAAACAGTCATCTTCTGATCCGTCCAGATTATTTGAAATGCTGCATTTTTTGAATGATTTTCTAACAATCTCAGGCTTAATTTCATCCCATGCTTTTAATATCCATTCGCACACTGTTTCCAAACTTGCGTGACGCATATGTCCTCCTTTCGTAAAGGTTTTCTCGCCCTCCAACATCCAAGTGTTCCACTGTTTTTTTAAATTGGCTTTAAATGGTTTGTTTAAGCAGACGTCTAATGGCTGAACTAATGGTGTCAATCCACCCGGAATAACTGCCATATCGGTGTTACATTCTTTCAACAATTTTTTTGTATTATCTGTAAGGTGGGACCTAAACATGTCCCACACTAAAAGGCTTTCTGGTTTTCTTACGCAACCAGGACGGATTTGCCAGACATTTTTTACCCACAATTTAACACCATTTTCGTCCATCCAGCCTTTTTCGTGGACATGAACAAAAATACCGTTTGGAAAATTACATTTGGGAAAAGTTTTTCTCTTAAAAATAACCATTGGTTTTAGTTTCGTTCCATCCGCTAAGCAAGAAAGGGCTACGGTGAAATGAGATTTCTCATGTCCCGTTGTTGTTACGTTGACAGGTTTTACTCCCTTTAAATCAATTGTTTTATTACCAATCATGTCAAACATGACTGGGGTCTCATCCATATTTCCTATTTGCGAAAGTAAATATTCCTTTTTTTTTCGCAGTTCTATAATATATTTTTGAAAACTTAACAATTTACTATCCAAGTCTTTTGGTAGTTTTTGTGATACTTTGGTTTTTTCACGTAGAACTAAATTTTTTCGAGCCATAAATCGGCTACACCAACTCACAGTAGCTTTGAAATTTTCACTCTCGTGTGGATTAATCTTTGCCCATTTTAGAGCAAACAAGCGAACACAGTTTCTTGTTACAATCAAGCCATTTTGCCGATTTTCCAAAATCCAGTTTTCTACATTTTCCTCTAACACCGGCCATTTTGCTAGTCCTGTACGCAATGCACACTTATCCTTAGGCATATCCATTATTTTTTGTTCATTTTTCTTCCATTCACGCACCGAGCTTTCCCCAATACCAAAATGTCTCGCCGCAGCCCGATTTCCACTTTCTTTCGCAAACTGAATTACTTTGCATTTAAATCCAGCGCTGTGTTTGCTTCGTTTGATAGGAGCCATGTCTACTACTAAAAACTACACCGAATTCTTGAAGCTTACAATGTTTACTTTTCAAAGGCAGGACATCAAATGGTGCGATTGGCCGAAGAGGAATTACGTTTTGTCTCCTGATTCGTGGTATGCTTTTGAGACATACACAATAGACAGCATTCCAGATAACCATCCCCCCTTACTTCTAGAATGTGGGGAACAACATTCTTCCACACACCTGCACTGCTGAATACAACTACATCTCTTTTCTCAGAATCACATTATTACTCTTTCAACTCTACCCTCACATACATGTCAAATTCAGTTCTTTTATTTTTGCAAAAGATAGGGAAAAAAACTTTTTATTTACGATCTTGAAAGACGAAATATTGCACATGTACAATCCTAATTTTCGTGAGCGTTATACGAAGAGTATATCTTAAAATTTAAAAAAAGTATTAGAAATTACGGGTGCGCGTTATACGCCGGGGCGCGTTATGCGCCGGAATATACGGTAATAGGGTGATAACATAGCAAGGGAGGGAAAAATAAAATCATTAAATGATAAAATAAAATATTGAAACAGTATTTCTCATATTTAATTTAAGTATTATTAAAATCTATAAAGTTATTAAGTTTTGTTTGACAGGAATACTGCAAGTAGTTCTTTTTAATTCTTATGTAATAATTGTTTAAAAATGATTCGTTGCCTCTAAATTCTATCCATTTATGAACGGTAAATAAATTGCGATTTTATTGCGTAAATTGACTCATTAACTTTAACTAATTCTAATTAATAAAATCTAATTTATAATGAAAATTGCGTTTAAAACTTTAGAAAAAGCTTTTATAATTAGGCGAGATTCCTTTGAAGTGAAAAATTTGAACTGCTCACGGGGTACAATCCACAATGCACATTATTATTATTTTTTAAAAAAAAATAAATTACTCACTGTAAGTTTTGCGAGTTAGTGTTTGAGCAAAAAGAAAAACAAAAAGCTATCGAAATCTGATGAACTGTTGTGAAAGGCGAGATAAAGAATATAAAAACCTGTTTGATTGCTCGAGAAAACAGAAAGAAGTTGAAAAGTGATTGGTTCGAAACATCTTTAAGTTTCACACACAATGAAACCATTTTTGATGTTTTTGATCCCGATTTCCTCCATAATGATTCGCCAGATTTCGATAGTATTTTTTTCCTTGCTCAAATATAATATGCCATTGCTAATATTACAACTTTTTGACTTCACTTCGAAATGATTTTTTAAAATATTCATTAAAGGTAGTGGCTACGGAACTCCGCGCATAACACAACACAGCAATACTTAAGTTTTGAGCAATACAGAAGAGACCACTTCTAGAAACTTTAACAAACTCAATATTTTTTGATGATTCATTTCTTCTTAAAGAAAAATATTTGAAGATGAGCTACTTTCTAAACACTTAAACATTGAATTTTTCTTACATAAATTGTAACTTGATATGTAATTTAAGCCTATGGGAATACAATAATAATGTTCCTACCTGTCAACGACATTTATTTAATGAAAATAAATTGAACTTCAAATTTAAAAAAAAAAAAAAAAAAAAACAACAACAATTAAATTTAGTTTTTTTTTATTATGACTAAAAGAAGAGTGAGGAAAATAGAATGAAAAAATTTACCTGTGGTATTTGTGAGGAAATTATATCTTAATTTAAAACCAGAGAATTCAGCAAAATCATCTGATTGAAATCTAAGCTCAACTTCATTAGTTTTGGACAGAAGCTCTTTTGGTTCTGACATTTTCCCGCAAAATGTCCCCATGAGTTTGGAATCTAAAAATAAAAGATAAATTGAATTGAAATTAATGATTAGTATTTTAACTTTGTTTTTAAAAAATTCAAAAAGAAATTTATATTCATTACGGCAGACAGTTCGTGAAAAAATTAAACCGAAAAAAAAAATCATTTGACTAAGTTGAGATAATATTTCAATCAGATGATTTTGCTGAATTGTAACCAGAAAATGCAGCAAAATTATCTGATTCAAGTATTATCTAAATTTTATTAGTTTAGGATTGAAGCTATTTTGGTTTTGACATTTTCCCGCAAAATGTCCTCCTGAGTTTGGAATTTAAATAAATAATAAAATAAATACCTAAGTTGATTACCAATTCGTAAAATAGAGTGAAACAGACCAATTAAACTACATGTAAAACCATTATTATCAAGCTTTTTTAATGTTGGATGCGTAAAAATGTTTTGGTTTATTGTTCAAAATAAAAATTTTCGTTTCATTAAAGTATAGATATTATTTTTAATATTCACATGCACACGGCATAATACTTTTGTTTGGGTAGTAATACCTGGAGGTGGGCCATCTTTTATTTGCAGATAATCATACGAACAGTTTGTATCAATTTCCATTTGTAGTGCATCGAATGCTATTGATATCCAATAGTTTTCAGGTGCTTGTAACCATATGCTACAGTTCGCATTGTTTGGATAATTGGCAGGATAGTTTGGACTTGCAACTGTACCATTCATATCACCACTTTCCCAGAGACAATCTACAAAAATCAAAATCTGTTAAATATTCGTCGTGATATGTTTAAAAAATATATTGTTTCAAGTACTGTTCAATAGTTAGTCTAAATGTTTGCAATCCTCCAAGAGAAGGTAACAAATATGTGAAAACGATAAGAACTTTTAACTTATCGTTCTTTGCTTTGTAATTGAGGGAAATATCAACATTTCTCAAGAAAAAGTTTAATACATTTTTGATACTGTATGATATAGTTTCGATTAGTGCATTAACAGGGCTTAATTATAACAGTTGTAACTACTTCGATAGGAGGACGCTCCGTTGTTGTATGAAATGATGCTCTTTTGCGAATAAAATACTATTTTTATAACAGTTACTCATGACTAAGGCCCGGATTTTGATGACATTTGCATTTTTTTTGCATTTTTTGCATTTTTGGACATTTTTTGTCCTTTAGAGCATTTTTTTTAGATTTATAGGGCATTTTTCTTTAAATTTTGGGGCATATTTTGCATTTTAAAGCATTTTTTAAATTTTTTGTTAATTTTTTCCAATTTTCATTATTTTTTATCATTTTTTATTATTACACTGGCTTCCAAACAATGAAGAAAATCTCTAGGATATTAACAGGTGAAGCAAAATCTTTTCAAATTGAAGAAGAATTGTCAGTAAGTGAGACCGTCTTTTTCAAGTACGCATCAATAACCTCAGTAGACGTTGAAAGAAGCTTCTTCAGGTATAAAAATTAACTTTCAGACAAGAAACGCTCGTTTACATTTCAAAATATTAAAAGAAAAATTAATAATCCAATGTAATTCTGATATTTAGTAATATTATGAGATGGAAGTTGTTATATTCATTAAAGTTTCTATACAAAATGAAAATGTTTTGGAGTCAATATATTTTCCTTTTTTTTTGTTGTTATTTTAGGATATAAAACATATTTTTCAAACTTTAATGAACGTAGAACAAGTATTGCATTGCTTTATATTTTTTGAAATGACTCATAATTTTAAAGAGTAAAAAATTGTTTTAGTTCAATATTTTTACTTTATTTAAGTCATGTCATAAGGCGTTTTTAGCGCAATTTTTGCATTTTAAGGGCATTTTTTGCATTTTTTAAGGGCATTTTTTGCACTTTTAAAGGGCATTTTTTGCACTTTTTAAGGGCATTAATTGAGATTTTTTAGGTCATAAAAATCCGGGCTCTACTCATGACAGTTAGGTCAAGTTTAGCCTATCTTTAGCCAGCGCCGTCTATGTTCTGGAAATGGTTCATAACTTCAATATGAAGAAAAGCCACAGTTTCGAGAAAATGGAAAGCTTTTGTGGTCTTATTTTTTAATACTGAAAAATCACTCCAATGCTATAGTATCTGGACTCATAAAAATTTGCAAAAAATGAGAATAAGGCATTGATTTTGATAATTTTCGTGTAGGTGGGAAAATGTCGTATGAAGGTAGCAACAAATTTGCTTAGGTTGGATCAAATTATATAGTAATCAAGTGTAAATACGATAATATGGTTTCATTTAGTACCGTATGAAGGTGGCAACAGATTTGCTCAGGTTGAACAAGAGTATCCTGTAGTCAAATTTAAATAGTGCGATTATATGGTACCATTTAGAACCGTCTGAAGATGACAAAAAAATAGGAACGGAATTGTGGTTCAACACACTTCAAAACTTTTAACAGGTTAGAGTACCTCAGGTCATTACTTATTAGAATTTTTAAAACTTTTTTTTTTAGCTCTGAAAATTTCAATGGTTGGATAATACCTACCACCTGTCATGATACTCCTGGTATCAATTGCTGCGTAATGCGCCCTGTATCCCTTTCTATTGACAGACTCATCAGAATGGAAATGAAGCAACATAGTATTGCTTGAAGATTCGAAGTTTATATCACCCTGTCGCCGGCATATTTGACCCATAAGAGGAGAATCTAAAGATGATATATATTAATAATATTATCATGATTTTTTAAAAATTTTCATACGTTAAATTTGTTGAGACTCTTACTTCTTGTAGCACCGTCATATATTTGAACATAGTCATATGTGCAATTTTCCCCATATTCGAGTTCCAATGAATCGAAGTTTAACTTAATTTTCTTGTCTGGGTTGACTGTTATGATGGTCCAGCAATCTGTTTTGTCGGGGTAATTGTTGGGAAACCCCGGACTTCTTATGGTGCCTGAAGATTCTGTTAAGGATGCTTTGCAATCTGAAAGTAATTTCTGATAAAATTAATTTGCAATGCAGTTTACTCCTTTTCTCATTTATAATTTGTTCTCGAAAGAACAATTTTCATCGTAACACAACTAAAAATGTATGTAACACAACTAAAATTGAATAAATCGATAATTTCTTTTTTATGTTCGTAAAATAAAATAAAAATTAACAAAAGCAAAGTAATTAGCACAACTGAAAATTTTTTCTCCTAATGTTTTGTCTCTACATTGAAAGTATTTCTATATATTACAGGAAGAATCAAACTATATTTATGAACCTATTCCGTTTGTGGCAATGTTTGGTGTTTTTTAATTTATTTTTATAATTTTTTTTTTTTAATATTTTGCCTTCAAACTCAAATTGCTCATTTGTGATCTCGTATATTTTAGTCGAAGAAAAGTTGTTAACACGACAGACCATTTTAATATGAAACTTTTTATTGTGATGATTTTACTTATAACTTAGCGAACTGTTTTAATTGTTTTTTTTAATCGATTATTATAAACGTTGCTTTCTGTTGTATTGACTTTATTCTCGACCGAGTTTCGTGTTCGTAAAAGTATAGGGCTGTATTTGAAGAGGTTGTTTCAACTTCCGGTAGATGATTCGTTTTTAATGATTTTGGAATTTTTTTGCTCATCATCTTTATACGTATTTTTTAATCTAATTATTAATTTTTTTTTTATGGCGAAAAATTTGTTTGCCAGTGGTAGCAGTTACTCTGCTTTTGGGTGCACTACGGTCGCACTCCTAATTTGTTATCTGAAATTAAGATGTTTAAATTCCCCGAAGACGCATCAAGTCGAATTCATTGTAGTAATTTTTTTTTAATGGCGGGCACTTGGAACTATTGTCTATTGGCCACAGAAAGTGCCAGAACTGCTAACTCTCTTTTCGTTGCGGCGGTGGAGCAGCGTCGCTCACGTCACACTACCACAACCCGTTTATAGGGCGGGTCACATTCACACACAAAGGAGAAAGGACATAGAATACAGATAGAGAGAAAGAAACATCCATGCCTTGACCGGGATTCGAACCCAGAACATTTCTGATGCAAGGACAGTTCCCTGCCCCCTACACAGACCGGTCGGCATGTAGTAATGTATTGTAGGGAAAAGATTGGAAAAAAAAATAGTCACGTTCAAATATAATAGTCAAAGGAAATAGCCAAAAGAAAAAATATTGCTATAAATAGTCACGTTCTGCTATGACGTCAGAGGAGGACAGCAAGATTTTCTGTAGCATTTTTTATTTTTTAGGAGAAATGGTGAATAAACATTTAACTGTTGTCTTCAAAAATTTTGCATTTATTATCAGTTTAATTCGTAATAATAGTAACAATAATGAAAAAATTGTTGTATGAATGATATTGTTAATGTTTTTGACAAATATGATACATGTTACGTAAATGAAAAATATCGTTGTACATAACCATGGAACTGAGAAGAGGATGAGAACAGGTCTTCTCCCCAGATGGCGTATTCGAGCGTTGGGATCAAGAATTATTTTAAGTATGGCATCTTGAATGATTTACCATATTCTTTTAATTAAAATAAATTAGTTTAATCTTTGATTATGTTTCCAATCGCGGCTTCATAATTAATCCGTTCTCAAAATCATTTTCGCCCTACTGACTAAGAAAATATTCACTAACATTTTGTTTCTTATATGCTGCTTGCTGGTTGTGCAGCTGTTTATTAATGCTCTTTACATTACAAGAGAAAAATTGTTATTGATCTAAATTTTGAATAGTACCTCCAGCACTCTGTGTGAAGTAGTCAATGGAAAAACCTCTATCTTCATATACTGGATCAGAATGGAAGACTAAGAGAAGAGTTGAGGAGTTTGTTTTCAGAACCCTATCTTTGATATTTCCGCAAAAAGGACCAAGAGATGGAGCCAGGGTTGTGGCTCCAAGATATACCTGCAAGTAGTCTAATCTGAAATAAATATAACCTTTATTACTTACTTAGATTACTATCTAAACTATTTCGTGGAACTATCCAAGTACAAGATCTCGCATAAAAATTTTGACAAAAACTAATACCGATGCTCAGGTACAAGTCTGAACTAAATCAGTTACCCTTCAGCAATTAATCATATGTTTGAGACTTATGTTTGTTAGGGCAGCCGCGAGCGAGGTGAAAGAATCACGATGATTCCATTCACTGTCAGCTTTGGTGTGACGCAGATTCACTGGAAAAAGGAAACAAGTTCCTGTTTACCATCGGATATGACATCATAAGCGCCTTATCCAATAATAAACTATAGCTTCATCACTGCAAGTGTGAAGACGTTATTTGTTTTTATAAAGTTTTAATAGTTAACGAAAACGCTTGCGTTTTAACAGTTAGTTCAGCGATTTTATTTTAACTGACAAATTTTTTCGAAAACTGAAGTTATTGCAATTTATAATAATATTGTTGCAACTTTTAAAATTAATAATAATAAAATAAAAGTAACTTCTATAATGTTCAATTATCATTTCCGATTCGGAAGTTGAAAACTTTTTTTCTTCATCATAGCCATTTTTTTAAAAAAATTGTAAAAAATAAATCAAATTAAATGAGAAAAAAGAAATGCAATGAACATAAAACTATAGAAGTAAACAAGCTTTAGATTGTTAGATACTAAAAGTATGATAGCGAATAAGTAAAATCTCCAATGCCTTGCCAGATATTTAAAACTTGTTGAATATTCAAATCTCTCACCGATTCGCCCACTCATAACAATCTAGAAATGATGGTTATGGCCCACTTCGGCGACGAGCACCATCAGTGATGACTCCCAGTCGTCACCAAGCTAGTCACGGTGACCCGAATCATCTCGATTGCGGTACCCCTAAAACCGACAATTATCCCGTTGATTGTTGATGCTATTGGCAATCAGTTAATTAAGTGACGCACGATTGTAAGCTTTTCAAGGTAAGGAAAATTAAATTAATGTCAGCTTAAACAGAGCGCAAAAAAAAAGGACAACATTGAATAACTTTTAATCTAATGATCGGATCTTCACGTTCTGGGACTCAATCTTAACGTTTCAAAACGCTGACCTCAAATATACTAATTAATTAAAGCAAACGTTACTTTAAATTACGAAATAAGACACAAAGAAATGCACTTCCTCTGAATAAACATATTTTTTTTTTCAAAGTGGATTCAGACTTCTGACCCAAAAATTAAAGGGCGCTATCTAGTAAATAGGAACCCAATAGTTCGATCAGGAGAGGGCTCCAAAGTAACGTTAATGTCCCTTTAACGTTAATTTTACTTTTCGCGTACTTCGTTACATCGTGAGAAGTTTTTTTCACAGGAAAAATTCTGAAGTACATTTTTTACATTATTTTAAAGAAAGCAATTTTGCACGACAAAATACAAAATTTGAGAGAAATTATGATTATATATAATAATATTATTAATAATAATAGTAATAGTGACAGTTCTTGAGAATAGTTTTTGAGAAATCAAATACTAGTGGAATAGTTATTGAATCGTATATTTAGTTTTAGTCGTATGATTCAGGAACTATTTGACCGATTTCTTTCAAATTTTGTATTTTGTCTCATGAAATGATATTTTAAAATCATGTAAATATTTCGGAGAATATAATATCTTACGGTCAATATAATATCTTACAACATTTTTCGACTATTATCAAACAAAATAAGAAATATAACAAATAATTATTAAAAAATTATTTTTTGCATGGATTTGTCTTTTGATAACGAACTTTATAATTGTGTGTAAAATGATTATAGCACACATGTTTTAAAGTACAGAATGAGAGAAAAAAGTAGAATATAATTTTTTATGCATGTGTTTTCGCAAAGACAAGTGCGAAAATTTTTAAAAATTTTGCTTTTTTTTAAAAAAACTACATTGATTCTTAATTCAGTAGTATATGCATTTGCGTTTAAGATAATACTTCAAGACATAGCCTTCTAAATAAAATCCTCAAAGGAATTTTTGTTTTAGAGTGTTTAACGTAATAATTGTGCTAGAAACTTAATTTTAATGTACCAGTAAATTAAGTTTCTAGCACAAAAAAATAAATTTTTGCTTTTAAGGTATACTATCCATACGTAAAATTAGATTACTTGTATCAAAAATTAAAATTTCACTTTTAAGGTCCATAATTATGCTATCCATGTGAATCAATACTGTTTCGTAACATTTTTGAAGAATTAATTTTTTTTTATAATGATGTGCCAAAACTTTAATTTGAGTGATAATTAAGAATACAATAATTTAGTTAATACTACAGTGTAAGGAAAAAAAAATCTTTACACTAGTAGATTGATGGCTAGTATTGATGTATTCTTTAAACTAGAATTGATGTATCTTGTTGACTTGGTTTTAGCCTGTTATGTGATTTCAATAAATAAGAATGACCCTAGTTCTGAAATATAATTAAATGCACTCTTGCGAGTTATGAGACTTTTTTTTGTTGTAAAATTATAATTATTTTAAATTACTACTTGAATTACATTTAACCATTTGTATATTTATATTTTTTTCAAACTTACTTGCAGTTGGTATCAGGTTCAATTTGTAAAGTGTCTATTCGGAGTAAGAGAGAGATATTTGGTTCTGCAGCATTGAGTAACCATCTGCAATCAGTGTTGCTGGGGTATTTATCAGGATAATCAGGACTAGTCAAGGTACCCCCACTTCCAGACACGTTAAAGCTATAGCTGCAATCATCTGATTAAGAGGAATAAAATATAAAAAAAGAAAATTCTACAACTATGCAATGCAGGAATGAAAAGCAAAAGGAATAGACAATTTACTGTGAGCAATTTATTTATTAGATTTCGGACAATTACAATAACTAAAAGTTAATCGAACTGTTACTAGTGTGGTGTACTAGTCAACATACTAGTCAACTACTAGGTTCAAGTACCACCCTTACAAAAAATTAGGTATTTTCAGGTTTTTTGAGGTTAACACACACACACACATAGTTGTAAAAAACACACCTGAAGTATTAAAACCTGAAGTTATAAAAAACACACCAACCTCACTTACACCTCATAAAATCAATCTCATACATAGCTCCGCGATACTTTTAGTTGAGATCGAGTGAAATTATTCACCCCTAAAATATACTTACTTGCTTGAAATGCAGAAGAAATAATTCGTACATCTAAAAAAAACCTCCCTAAGTTGGTTGCTCTAAAGTAGATTTCCATCTACCTCAAAAATGAACAAAACAATTTTACACACCTTGATTATACATCTTGGGAGGTTGATTTTGTAAGGTTGATTTTCAAGTCAACTTGAAATGAACCTCAAACCAACCTCAAAATCACTTAAGTTTTTGTAAGGATAAGGTTACAGATTACCTGGCTAATCTGTAAACTTCTATGCCAGTGCTAAAGTATAACGAACTAAACTGAATTCAAATCGATGAAATGTATATATACCACTTCAAAAGTTTGTTCTTCCTCTTTTGCTCTTTGCTTTGCACTTTTTCTTACGTTCGACGTCTTTGATTATAAACTTGGATGGCAATGATTTTGTTGCTTGAATTATATTAAAGTTTAGTTTAAATTTGACTCTTCTCCTTTTTTATCTTTGACGACTGATCTATTTAAAATGCTGGCTAAAATGTAAGCAACCTATCGCACTAAAGTAATTACCACCTTGATTTAATAACACAATCCAGTATTAGTTCGATTTGGGTTTGAAAAATTTAAATTAAATAAATTTTTTTTTAGTATCGAGCTTAAGGTTTTAGTTTTGTTTTGAAACCAATTTACATACACGTTACAAAATTTACAAATTAATGAAAAATAATTATAATTATTACCTATAATATATAATTACTTATGATGTATTATAATAAGGTATAATATCTTTATTGGTTCCAAACCACAACTTTTTCAGAAATTTCAAGCTTTACCATATTTATATACAGCTACACTGTAGAAAATTACGGATCACGGATGAAATTATGGTTCAAAGTACTGGCACTCTGGGTGAATCACCTGTAAAATCCATTTTAAGGTAAAATTTTATACCATATTTTTTACAGTAATATTTCTTTAATAACAGTGATTCAGCAATGATACAGTAAATATTACTGTAAAAATTACGGTATATCAAATTTTTTGTTCCTTGAAATTTTACGGTAAAAATGGATTTTATAGCATTACTAGAATTTTATCCGAAATATTTTGCAGTGTATAAGAATAAATTGTGCATATTTGTGTTGTTTAATGCTACTATGACAGAAATGTAAATTATATTTTTCATTCTCCTTTTTACATTTTCACAATTGATCGGAAAAACGATGTCTCTTAATTATTTGTTTCGATTAATTATACTAAGAATTTATTTTTGTTTTGTTTGTGTAATATCCAAAAATCATGCATTTTTTACTTGCCGATAAATATCGTCAATAAAAGTGAAATATTGCTTATTTATTGTTACATTTTATTTTCTGATAACTTACAATAATTATGCGCAATGCATTTTAGTTACTAAAACATTTCTTCACATTTAGCTAATAAGCAAGATCAATATCCCCTAATTGATTTGAGCAGTATATTTTCCATCATTTTGTCACTCCTGTTTCTGTCAATACTGTCGTCATAAAATATATATTAAATATTTTTACAAATCGTAATTAATATATTAATGAACTGATTCATTAAACGTTTAGTGTTAAGTATATAGCTAAAGTATATTTCACGATATATCAGTATTGAACATATTCATTTTTATCAGGAATACCGTTTCAAAAGTATTTCATTCATCACGTTTTACCCTCTTGAATTTTACACTTTCAGTAGAAATCAAACGATGGATCATCATCGTCAATGTGAAACGTTGTTCCAGTGTTTTGTAAAAAGTTTTTGAAAAGTAAAAGTTTATTAAAATTTTGCTTTTGAAATTAAAAATCCTTTTGAGAAAAAAAGAACTTGAATATTCCTGAGTTGCATTTTTTAGGAGTTTTAAGTAAATTAGAATGTACAGTCAGCAAAAAAAAAAAGATATTACCCTGAATAATTTTCGTTCTAATGATCGGATTTTCACGAACTAAGTGTCAATCTTAATGGTTCCTGGGGGTGACCTCAAATATGCTAATTAGTTAGTGCTAACTATTAATTACGTTACGAAATCAGACACAAAAACGTACTTTCTCTGAATAAACATATATTTTTTTTTACATATTTGGAATGCAGATACTTGAATTAGGGGGGGTAGACAAAATTTTGAAAAAAATGGGTGGTAAATAGGGTCGCAACAAAGGTTTATATATTTGGCGATAGTCCAGAATACCGCCAAAAAAAGTCGCCAGCGCAAATGAATATTTTAAGATAACCCATTGACTAATTCAAAAGAAGAATCCTTAATTTTACTAGGTTGCTAAGCAACCAAGCTCTGACTGGAAAAAAAATGAAATAATGTTCTGTGATTACTCAGAGAGGTTTAATTAATAATTAATAGAAAATATCTCGAAGTTTCTAGGCAATAGACAATTTTTAAGCTGATTTCTGTTCAAAAAGCAAAGTTTTTTTTAATTTTAATCTCCCTTAAAAAAGAAAATTTGAATCGATTATAAATTATTTATGATTTTCTAAGTTTTTAGAATTTAAATACATGAACTTTTTATCTGATATTATTTAGATTATGTTGTTTTTGCTATATTTATTCGAGGATTTCATACTAAAATCAAATTAACATAACTTATTATGGCTATATACAAAATTTTAGGGATAATCATTTTTACAGCTTTAATCGAGTCTTCTAGGCAAGAAAGTTAGAAGAACAAAAAAGGGCTTGAATAATAAAATTTAGATTGTATAGTAATTCTAATGCACATTCACAAGTTTTTCTATAATTTACGATATTTCTTTTTCCTATAACTCAAGGAATTGCTGAAAGTTTAGTGGTATTTTAAAAGCATTGAAATATGTTATGTTTAAGAACAAGATATTGAAATAATATGTTGCATATTGTATGATTCATTGTTTCAAAAATCGCTTCATTCTGCTAGATATTTAGATTACAAGGTTTTCTTTGGATAAAGATGATTAGCAAATAGCATCCTTATGCTTCGATACATTTAGAAACTTACGTTCGCAAATTCACCATAAAATATCGCACTGCATATTCTTCAATTACGATAAGCTACATTTACCACCAAATACTGATAATATGATTATTTTTGTTTTCTTATATATATCTGATATGATACTCTCTTTTTAAACAGAGCTTGTAACATCCTTAAGATACTGAAATGGGGGCACGAAAACTTAAAAGATAAAATATTTAATTTTATTAACTCAAAATATCTGGTCTCAAAATTTTAATTTTAAACCAAGTTAAATATAACTTTTACAATATTGATGCTCTTATGTTTTTAAAGACCACATAAATCCTGTTAAAATATGAAAATGCATATTTTTACTTTAACGAGTGTAAAATCCTTATCAAAATAATGATCAAGACCCAAATGTAAAACAGTATAATTGATGATAAAAACTCAACTGGCTTCTAAAATATGAAGAGGGAAGTAAAAGTCGACATGTTTCGAGCGTTCAAATATATTCACTCATTCTCAAAACTTGTCAAGCTTGAATACCTTGTGACTTTTATTATTGTGCTCAAAACATGTCTATTTTTATCATCATCTATTAATTTTCACATCAATAAAGCTTTTATATTTTCAATTCAATTTCTTGGGACAAGGCCGGATTTACGCATAAGCTAAATAAGCTGTAGCTTGGGGCCCCGAGATGGCAAGGGCCCCCAGATCCCACTTTTTTTCTTCTTTTCTTAAAGTTTTATTCGGAGCTGGGGCCCATTATAATTTTTTTTTTTCTTTTTTACATTTTCGGATGTTTTTCAAAGTCTAATCGAAGTGTTTAAAAATATAAAATAATTGTTGGCTATACACACTTTTTATGTAAATAAAAAGTAAGGTATTAATTTCTAATTCCTTATACAATTTCTAAATTCATAGCATTGAAATATTTATTTAGATATACGGAAGAAAATTAAATGAATTTGGTATACTTAGTTTAATTACATTGTTTTATAAAAATAATTTATGTGTAATATTAATATTTAAAATAAGTGTATAAGTCAAAGTGTGAAAAAATAAATAGCCTTATTTCCATGATTGGATTTGACATTCAAGGTCCTAACTAAGGTCCATTTTTAGTATTTATGTCTAAATAAATAGTGCGGAAGTATTAGAACACAAAATAACGCACTGAGAAAAATTTGCGACACGTCTCGCAGAAAAAAAAAAAACAATTTTGGTAACAAAAGCAAAATATATGGTATTTAAATCATTCATTTGGTAATTTTTCTGTTCACAATGCAACAGTTTATCGAAAATTCTGGTTTTTAAAATTATAGCTCTTATTACTACTTAAAATTATAGCTCTTTTGCATTTAATAAAAATACAAAAGTCAAAAATAAAATTAACCGAATTAGTGATTATTATGCCATGCTCTAAGGCAGAGGTTCCCAATTATTATTTATGCTTCCCTCTACGGAACCCTAAATAATGGCGGAACCCCGACAATACGATTAAAGTTTATTAAGGTAATTGTGAACATAAGGTAATTGACCTAAAAAAAGACTATTTTTAAAATATTTAATTAGAGGAACGAAGATTTTTCATTGTTTTATCATTAACAATCTTAAATAAGGTTTTATATCCGACAGTTAAATTTGCAGTTCTTGTGCTGTATCTAGTCTATTTTTGAATTTATTTTTGGTGTATATACAAAAGCTTAAAATGAATAAGGTAAGCCGAATTATAATTTATTTCTAAATTAACTGAAGAGACTAGTTATAAACGCTAAAAATGATAATTTGGAAAGCATTTTTCTTTATAAAAGAATTTAGTTATTTTATATTGATTTGAAAAGTGCGGTATGAAATATTAATGTAATATTTTATAAATGCTTATTCTTTTCCTAATTTGTTCAAAATTAAACATATTGTTATTAGAAATATATTTTCATTTAAAAAATGCCATTTCTATTTAATTGGTATTTTACTTCGAATTTCAAATAATTTAATAAAGGAAACAGAAAGATTATATACGATATGATTTATATGTTGGATCTAAATATAATCAGAGATTATAAAAGAACTAATTAGAAGTTATAAAAGTATTTATCCCCGGTTATAAAAGGTACTAATTCGCTCTAAAACCATAAAGTTCTATAGAACACAGTTTGGAACTACTTTCCTAAGGTATCAAGATAAAATTAAAAAATTTAACACATTTATTACCGAACAACTTTGCAAAAAACTATATTTTTATTATGTTAATTTCATGAGAAGTCATAACCAGATCACTATTGAAAAAAAAACTATCCTGTATTTTGGTGTTCCCATAAATACTGTAAATTTTACTATATTCTAATAGTTTTGACCATACTTGGTCAGCACCATGATTCACATTTCATAAAAGGTACTGTATTGTCGCATGCAAACAGATATTTTTTCTCAAAATTTCGGAGAGCCTTCTATTTTGACACCTAAAAATTTTTTAAAAAAATTATTTTTTCGCAAAATTGAAGAGGAAAAAAAACGTGCCTCAAAGTTTTACATAAAGAACATATCCGGAAATTTGGACCAAATCAAGAATGTCAAGTATCCAAATGACATGGCTTATTAAATTTTAAAAAAAAATAATAAAAAAAATTCGCATGACATATTTGGGGCTGAAGATTATGAAATCTAACACGAAACTGTGAGATCGTGGGTTCTATTCCAGCTGATGACAGTTTTTTATTTTTTATTTCCTTATATTGAAAAATGTTTTTCTTATTTTTTAAAGTATGCATGTTAAAAACTAATAATTTAACAATTATTTAAAAAACTAGCTCCGCCCCTTGTTCACTTTGCTCACTAAACCTCGTGGTTGCTTCTCATTAATCAGTGCAGATAAGAGGAAAAACGGTTTATTTCCATTTTTCTACACAAAAATTACGATTGCCATTTACATTTTGAAGATGACTAAATTTAAGCAAATCAATAAAATTGGAAAATTGGTACCACCCGCAAAGTTATTTCTCAGTGAAGATGTACTTAAGGGATAAAGCATTCGCCTCCGAATGAGGTGAACCGAGTTCGAATGCCAGTGATGACTGCTGGTCGATATAAATTCTACACCCGGCTTGCACCGACCACAGTGCTGACGTAAAATATCCTCAGTGGAAGACGGATCATGGGTTAGAGTCCCTGCTGTCAGACTAACCGTGGGAGGCTTTCGTGGTTTTCCTCTCCATGTAACTCAAATGCGGATTGTTTCTATCAAAACGTCGTCCACGAAGGCAAAAATTTCATCAAATTTTTGATCCTGGAGTTTTCTTGTTTGCTGGATTGGGTTCAAAATTACAAGGCTACGGAGTTGAACATTAGTAGTCGAAACTCGAAATTGGGTGGGCTGTTCAATGACTGTTATACAATAAACTAATAATTTGGCCGCAATAGCTTGGTAAGTAGGGCTATGGACTCATGTTCGTGAAAATGGGAGTTCGAATCCAGCCGGCCGAAGAATACCCATGTATAAAATGATGACTGTTGCATGTTAAATCTGTCTGGGTCACAAAGTTCAGTAAGTTCTTAACAAATCAATACCTCTGGGTTCTGATCCAGGAGTTCCCCTGTCTTCTGTATTGAGTTCAAAATTACATGGCTACGTATTACATGGGTAGTTGTAAACTCACAATTGAGTCAGTTTTTCAACGGCGGTGGTAAAAAGAATAAAACTAATATTCAAATTGTATTTTATTATATTTCTTTCTAACTCCTTGCATATTTTCTACACATCTTCATAATTTCATGTTTCTAAGTCTATAGATTTTGAGCAACAAAGCAAAATGTAACGTAGAGAAATTTTTTTCATAATTTTATATTAATGCTCAACAATCAAAAATAATGACTGTTTTCCTCAGGTGTATATAAATAGAATTGAACTTACAAGGGCCCCATCTTTTTCAGTAGCTTGGGGCCCCGCCAAGTTTAAATCCGGCCCTGTCTTGGGATTATCTATTTAGTTACACAATATATTAAATTATTTCACTCGATATTAAAATAAGTTTTACTTAAGTTATAGGCACAGGTTCTTAGATTAAAAAAATAATAATTCGCCATTTTGTAAAAAAATCAATGCAGTACAATTTTTTTTGCTGCAAGCCTTAACATTTTAATTTAAGGACATAAAAATATTCCGTTTACAATTGAAATTTCAAAAGTCGAATGTGAAAATGGAATGTCCCCTGGCACCAGAAATCGAAATTAAATAGTTACAAGGACAACTATTTTAAACAAGTTAGCGTTTCCGTTCTACTCGAAATTGTTTGAAAAGGTATTTTGTATATATAGATTCCAAAGTTTATTCTACAAATATTTTAGGGTATACTTTCGGAGTATTTTGATGGAGTTTAGTTTTACACCCTTATTTGCTTAAAATTATTAAATAATATGCTTAAAATAAATTATTCAAGCAACATGATTTAACGCATTTATAGTATAATAGTAAACGGGGCTTCCATCGCATATCCTTAACCTTGATACCGCTATCAATAAATGAATGGAATAAGCTTAGATAAATAATAAAAGTTAATTTTTCCCCCGTTTTAATTTTCAAGGAAGTATGTTTCGATCAAACAGATTTCATTCTGGAAATAGCGAAATTATTGAGTAGGTCCCTTGGAGCAATATCATTCATATCCTCTTTTGACGAAATATAGGAAAAACTTGTTTTCACAGTTCTGTAAAAAGTATGTTAGCCTTCTTGCCACGTTTTTAATCAAAATAAGTTCGGAAATTTACGTATTTTTTATTGCATTTTTTTTTAAAATCAGATGATTCTAAAATTCGCACGGCTTCGGAAACTTCTTACAAATTTCAATTTTTAGTGTTTCCTGCTAAACAAAATAAGGCATTGTTCCTGATAATAAATTATACTACAATAATATCTTGGGAATCGTGCTAAAGTAAAAAATTAAACAAAATAGTTTAGTATATTATCCGGAAAAAAATCTACATGGAATCATAAAGAAAGAATCATTTAAGATACTGAGATATTTTAAGACGCTTAAAAGTTTTGGCTACGTATTTGACAGCTTTTTATGTTCGGTATCTTTATACTCTTTGTAGTGACTTATAAAACATGGACACTATTTTAGATAATCTATGTTGAAGTCACAAGAAACAAAACAAAAAAGACAATCAATGATTTATATTCTTTTTTCGAAAAAAATAGTATGCTTAGTAAATAATCAGCTGTTTTGCATTAAATAATTTTAAACAGCGGAGTGTTTTTAATTTCTTTACAAGGCTTTATTCTTAGCTAGCAGACAATAATTCTTTAAAAAAAAACTTGACTATAATGTAAAAAGGAACTTTACTTTAAAGAAAATATAAATTAAAGTACTAAAAAAATTGATTAGTATATTAATGAAGAAATAATAAATGTAGTAGGGCAAAGAATAAAATTTTTAAAAATGCTAAAATTTAATTAAATAGTTGGTAAAATAGTTCTGCGAAAACACTTCCGGACAGGTGATTAAAAAATTACTTTTAAGATTAACACGATATATAAGATGTTGAGAAATTTGCGATGATGTGAGATATGCTTAAATATGTTTACTGCGTATTTTTATTAATATTCATAAAAAATATATAAAAGAAACTGAGAAATATTTTATTCCAAATCTATTCATACGTATGTATATTATTGTAATTGTATCAGTTATTAAGAAAAAAAAACTAAAAAATAATCACATTAAATAAGCACAATGTGGTGTATAATCATATTCTATCAAAAGCATGCTTTTATAAAACTCGACATTCGTTGAATAAAATGTTTTTTATTCAATAAAATGTTTTACTCAAATTTCTTTACTTAATTTCAAATAGATTTTTAGAGGACTAAAAAAGAAACATTGTATTTTATAGTTTTAAAAAAATAAAAATAAAAAGATTAGCAAATGATTATTAGCGAAAAAAATATGAATGAAATTTTACGACACGCGCGCTAAATCAAGTTCTTCGCAAGTTTATCACATTTTAATATTAATCGCCCCATTTAATCATTTTTTCATTGTCGCCAAATTATTTTTTTTAAAATAATTAATTTGAATTTTTCTCATCTTCTAATAAATAAAAACAGTTGAAACTTTAGATTTTTCAATTTAAAAGCATGTAGATTAATATGGTATAAAAAAATCCATACCTTATAATTCAAAATTTTTTCTTCCTCTCTTTAATTAAATAATAAAAAATAATTAATAATTATTAAAAATTATTTTTTTCATGAAATTATCTTTGGGTAAATGCGTTTTATGAGTTGGTGCAATATTTTTTTGAATTGCTTCATTAGTTTTTAAAATATGACTGAAAACGCAAAAAGTGAAATTAACATTAAGGGGTCCAAACTTTGAATCGCTCTCCTGACCAAACTATGGGGACCACATTTCCCAGATTGCGGCTACCCCCTATATTTTGAAGATAAGGAATCCAAATATGTAAAAAAAAATATATGTTTATTCAGAGAAAGTACGTTTTTGTGTCTGATTTCGTAACTTAATTAATAGTTAGCACTAACTAATTAGCATATTTGAGGTCACCCCCAGGAACCATTAAGATTGACACTTAGTTCGTGAAAATCCGATCATTAGAACGACAATTATTCAGGGTGATATCTTTTTTTTTTTTTGCTGACTGTACAGAAACGATATGATGTTGTGTTTACGGCACACATTTTCAATGAAAAACTACCAGTTCTTTTTTTTCTTAAAAAAATAAACTCTGGTGCTAAATCATAACCAAATTAAAATAATAATATAATAAATAATAATAATAATAGTAATAAAAATAAATCATAACTAAATTTGTATAAAAATATAATAAATCACAATAATAATAAATTAATCATAAAAAAATAAATTAATCATAATCAAATTAACATAATACTATGATAATCATAATGATAATAAAATAAGTCACAATTAAATTGACATTATAATATAATAAATCATAATAATAATAAAATAAATAATAATAATAATAATTGAATCATAACCAAATTAACATAATTATAATAAATCATAAAAAAATAAAATAAATAATAATAATAATAATTGAATCATAACCAAATTAACGAAATAATGTAATAAATCATAAAAATAATAAATCATAAAAATAACAAAATAAATAATAACAATTTAACATAATAATATGATAAATCTTAGTGATAATAAAAAGAACTTAATCAAATTAACATTATAATATAATAAATTATAGTAATCAACTAAATAATTACTATAATAAATTATAGTAATAACTAATCAATAATATTAATAATAATTGAATCATAACCAAATTAACATAATTATAATAAATCATAAAAAAATAAAATAAATAATAATAATAATAATTGAATCATAACCAAATTAACGAAATAATGTAATAAATCATAAAAATAATAAATCATAAAAATAACAAAATAAATAATAACAATTTAACATAATAATATGATAAATCTTAGTGATAATAAAAAGAACTTAATCAAATTAACATTATAATATAATAAATTATAGTAATCAACTAAATCATAATTAAATAAATCATAATAAAATTATTATAATGATATAATAAATCGCAAAAATAACAGAATAAATCTTAATCAAAATAGCATAGTAATATAATAAGTAATGATAATAAAATAAATCATAACCAAATTAATATAATAATATAATCAATAATACTAATAATAAAATAAATCACAACCAAATTAACATAACAATGTAATAAATCATAATCAAATTAACATATTAATATACATTAATGATATTAATATGTTAATGGTATTAATGAAAAATTACCTTTGGTGCTTCTTGTGCGTCTAAGTTGTCCATTTAGGTTTCCGTTTCCGCTTACGTCCACGCATCTTTTAAAGAGAAGAAAAAAGAAAAGCAATTACTAGTTTGAACTCTATTATAAAAGTTTTAAATGTAAAATTCTAAGACTTTATGGTTAAGGCAGACGACCTAAAAATGCCATATTGTAAGTCAATGTTGTAATAGAAAATTTAGGACTTCATCTTAAAGCGAAACTTTTATGTTTTTCGTTTATATCCGTGTATCTGTTAAAACAAACAAACTAGTTATTAGTAACTATTATAACTTCGTTTTAATGACAACTGCAAAAAATTTTGGGGCAAATAAAATATTGTATGACATTTTCATAAATTAAATAACTCTTTGTATTTATGTGTAAGAGCCAAAAATTTTAAATCACAATTTCGTTTATCTTTTATACCATTAAATTTATTCAGAATTTTTATTGTTTCATTGTTTTATGTTATTATTATGAAATAAATCTGATTCTCTTGTTTCAATATTAAAATTTATGTATTATTATTTTACATTTGTTTGGAGTACTTCTTTCCTTAAATAATTGAAATTGAGCCAGTAAAATCCCATATTTTGACTTTTTCTAAGTACAAGCCAAGTTTTATTTATTTATTTTTTTGTTATTTTTTTAACAGCATTAAAATTACATTCGACACCTTCTGTAAAAACTTAGTCAACGAAAATTTTCAATGTTTTGCATTTGTTGTTGATTTAGTTTTTGAAAGACCTTTATAAAAATGAATATTTTTTTGTTATTTAAAAATGCTTAATCTAAGCTACTGTATAAAAGTTATTACATAAATTTCAAATTGTTAAATTTTAACTGACATGTAATGACACTTTGTAGCTATCATTAAACAATTTACTCGGTGCATAAAAAATATGCGTTGTTTATTTTGTTGGTGCTATATCAATCAAATTCATTCAATTTCTTTAAAAAAATTAAAAACTTTATTTGAACAGGTACTAAAAAATACCTCGTCTCTTTGTTTACACATTTATAACGACGAGCTCCTTTGATAATACGTTGCCTTATATACACAAAAGCTTTGTTTGAGCATCTGCAAAACAGAATTCTTAAAAAACATAATAGAAGAATGACAAGTGTTTACAAGAACCTGATGAAATTTTATGCGTATTGGTTCATTTGTGATGATAATGATTCAAGCAATTTGTGAAACATAGTTTTGAGGCATTCAAGTTCGTCAAGATAATTACAAAAATGTATTTGTTTGTTTAAACTTATAAATACATAATAAGACTATGGAAATTAAAGAATGTATTCATCATACGCAAATTTTTCAGACTGTGTAATAAAAGAAAAATCGGAAATAATACGTTTGATGATAACTCTGCCGGATTTTCTGAAAATCATTGTTGGGCATAATTTTGCTGAATCTCAAGGAGACAATGTTTAATAAAATCACGTTAATCTTTCAAAATTTAAGTAGTCATTTTTCGACTTGAAAAATTTTTGAAAATTGTCAAAAAGCATTAAATTATCTGATCATGGATGATTGAGTCTTGTCATCTAAACGGGAAGTTATTCTACCAAAAAATCAAAAAGTATGGCCAATTTAACTATACATATTGTAATTATACCTACATCCAAAACTGTGCACACTGAAAAAAATTCTGCATCAAATTACGATAAAAAGTACCGGCACTCAAGGTGCCGGTACTTTCTATCGTAAACTCCATTTTTAGCAGATTATGATATAGAACAAAAAAAAATCTGATATACAGTAATTTTTACAGTAATAATTACAGTAAAATCCCTGAATCCTTCTAGTTAAATAAATATTTCTGTAAAAATTACGGTATAATGAATTAAGGTAAAAATGAATTTTACTGTAAAAAGGATTTTACAGATGACGCATCCAAAGTGCCGGAACTTTATACCGTAATTTGAACCGAAAATTTTTACAGTGCTCCAAGTGGAGGCAAATTTACCTGATGTGTTGTTCTATACATAATTTGTATCAAATATACTTTATGATTAAATAAGCACTTCACCATTGCATTAAAAGAAAACTATATTTTATTTGAAATTTAAAATTTCCACTTTTGTTGGAATGCTTTGATTGAATGCAATAGTCATGTTGTTTTTTTCTTTGAAAAAAATTCGTAATAAGCTTTTAAACTTTATAATTGACTGTATAATGGAATAAATGTATATTGCAATATCGTTAAATAGTTATGAGTTAATACAATAACTTACATTTGTGAGAGGAGATCTATGAGGTAAACAGTTCCAATCAATGTGAGGAGTACAAAAACTACGCATCCTCTATAGCAGAATTTAACCTTCTTTTCAGACCGAATGAAATTTTTCAACATTCTTCTTATCTTCACTACATTTCTATAAGTGGACCTAGCATTTCGATATCTCTTTTGATAATAGCGGTCAGAGTTCGAATTCTCTGTCCGAAACTGGCGTAAAAAAATACGCATAAACAAATTACTTCCTTTCCTGGAACATTGAAAATCAGTTTCGTTTTGATAATTAAATATTTTTTTAATGTGGGTCTCGTAAACAACATTTTGTTTTTAAATTCAACTTTGGTAGAATCTTGATAATCTTCAATAGTAAAAAAAACTAAAATGAAAAATTTGTCTGTGTGAGTGGCTTTCTCTTATAACTCAGAAGCGTTAGTTCCATCATGCTGAAATTTGGGTAGCGGGTAAAAGGAGCAATTTTAGACCCCGATCTTAAAAATCATTCAAAAACTTTAATTAGATCATTCAGGAAAGACATTTCAAAATTGGAATTTTCTCATTGGTTTAGATCTATCGCCATTGATATAAAAGAAACTTGCAGACGATTTTAATGATAGTTTCAGTGATGTTTGCTTATAGCTCTCATTAACCATCAGGAGAGTTTTTCTTAGATATTAAATTATTTTTTATTCATTATGTCAAATGAATTCAGATGAATGTCTGCTCGATAGCATGAGCGGACTATATCACCAAATTAGTATTTCTTTACAATATGAAACCACAGGTTTATTTTTTTAAAAATAATTATGCTTTTAAAACGTATTTTTGTTAAAACTAAATTGTTAAAAATCAACAATATTTGAAGAAAAAAAGTAAGTTGTCTACTGAAAAGCAAAATTAATGGGGAAATAGTACTAAATTAATTAGGGGAAAGGTAAAAAATCGCATTTTTATTATTGACAACAATGATGCTTGTTTAATTTTGGTAAAAGGTAGGGGAGAGTGGGGCTAATTGTAAGAGGGTACGATTGTAACAGAGCAAAAATTTCGAGTGTCGGGTTCTAGATTTGGTTCCTAGGAGGTGCACAAGGTGTATTTAATAAATCTACATGTACACCCCTGCTTTCAACCATTTTTATGTACTTTTAAAAGAGTTACATCACAAAAGATATTTTCACGCTACGTAAGTACTTTTCTTGGTATTAGAATATTATATTGTAACAAAGTAATTTTGTTTAAACAAATAAAAATCATTAACCGAATATGTAAGTGGACACCTTAATTAACATTTAAAAAAAAGATTAGTTTTGTTAATTAACTAGCATTGTTTTTATCAAATGAAGCTGAAAAGGCGTCTTGGGGACGATTGTAACAATAAGTAAAGGGACGAATGTAACAGCTGAAAATAAATAATCTTTGTTTACAAACCATTACTTAACTCTTTAAGAACCACCAATAGTTTCCTATATCATTTATATTATGTTGCATGTGCATTATTTTATTTGTCACCTTTCTCCGCATAAATTAAAATTTTACTCCTAAAATATCACTACTATTTTGATCAATAAAAAATATATCCCAACTATGATAATATGTATAATTTACTATGTTTTAGTTGAATTTATGATCTGTTACAATTGACCCCTTAAGTGGGGACAATTGTAACAAGTGCACGACTGTCGAAAATTGTTAATAACTAATATAATAACATTTAAAATAAGGTATTTATTTTTGTTTCTAGTAGAGGATAGTCTACTTTACTCGTCTGTCAATTAATACTAATAATATATTGGATTGTTTGTTAGTTAAAAATAGTTAAGCAAAAAATGTTACAATTGACCCCACTCTCCCCTACTCATTGAAACAAAAAGGTACATACTAAGGAGAAAGCTTATAGGAGAAATGATACTTATTTAGGAGAAGCGTAGTAAATTACCATACTATTATTGGCACCAATAGTGTTTAATTAATTTTGGTAATTGCAACTTTTTGGTGAATTGATGTAATTTTAATCAATACCAAATATACTAATGTAGGTAAAATTATTATATTTCGTACCTATTAAAATAACTTTAATATTGTGCAGTTTTAATGTAGATAATAAATAAAAGACAAAAAAAAAAAAAATAATAATAAATAAAAAATGTAATTATTTTAACTCTATTAAATATGTTGGTATAAGTTTTTTCAATTTTGTGCATGATTTAGAATTAGTGTTCAGTATGGATTTACTGATAGTTTATTTGTTTTTCCATCTCGTACTGAGAACGGGTATTCAGCTACTCGAAAATAAAAAGGGTTTTTACTTGCTTAGTATAATCCAAGTATTCGGGTTATAAAGTTTTTTATTTTATTTTCATCACAAACTTTGAAAGCCAGTTTTTTTAATCGGTTGTGTTATAATGGTTGTGTTATAATCCGGATTTCGTGATTTTTCATAAAATTGCAAAAAGAAAATCATTTTAGTCTTTTCTCAACTAAACTCAGTGGCTCGACAGCCCATAGAGGGCCAAGGCCTACTGTGCCCATCACAGTTTTCTTGACTTTTGGGGTATGGGGTGAAAGAGCAGGTGTCTCGGTTGGTTGCCAGGCCTGCTTTCTTTTCTGCTTTTGTGAAAAATTTACTCATATTTTTTTTAAATGTAAAATTAGCATAGAATTTTTTTTTTTTTTTTGCTGCAAAACTTTTGTTTTTGTCAAAGTGTGAAAGTAAGGTCCTGTTTTTGCGGAAAACATTAAAACCATATATTTTTAGAAGTTGTAGTTTTAGAATTACGAATTAAGGAGGTCACCACCTCTGTTTTTCAAAGAATATCAATCTTATAATAACCACCCGTTTTTCAAAGAAGATCAATTTTTAATAAAATATTTTGTAAAGGTGAATAATTTGTGAAGGGTTTGTAATTGAAAAAAGGGTACGTTATCATGATGAAATCATCCTGTTGTGTCCAAATTTAAACATAATCTAAACATAAATTTTATCTTCATCTTCGATAAAAGTTATATTTTATTAATTTTTTGAAAGTTAAAATTTTCATATTAATTTTAACTTAGAAAATTATCTTAGGGTAACATTTAACCAATTCAAAGTTAATTTTTTTTATAAGTGGTAATTAAATTTTAAGAAGGTAAACCTTCTGAAAAAGTAAAAACTTTTTATCCTTTTTTTTTAATTAGTTCCTTTTGAAAATGCTACTTTTTTGGACATTTCTTAAAAGAGGTGTTCGATGAGTGTTAGGCGAAAATGAACATGGTTGGGCTTCATCAAAAAATATTATACCTTTTAAGGTTAAAGAGAAAAATATTTTAATTTCTTCATTTAAATATGGACTATTTGAACTCTGACCCCTCCCACTCAAAAAACACTTTGATAATGATGTTTCAAAATGCTAGAATCGTTTCGACCTATAAAACTTTTGAAGCTAGAGGAAAGCTATTTCCGTAAATTTAATGTTTCTTCTGTATAAATCATCTTCCCGTGCATAAATTAAGGAAACTGGTTAATATCAATTGCTCCACTCAAAAAAAAAAAAAAAAAAAAAAAAAAAAAAAAAACAGGAATCCTCAAAATTTAGCAAAACAGCGTCAAAATAGTTCCGAACAAATAATGGTCGAATTTGAGTACTGGTCGTATTTGTATTCAAAATTGAAACAGCATATACTCATTTTTGAACAAAACACGCCTGGAGGACGAAATTTTGTGAGAGACGTTCCTTTGCTCCAGGCAGGATTCGAACCCAGGACCTCTAGGTTCGTAACAGGATGCTCTAACCACCATAGTTGTACACACTAGTACAGGCACAATTAGTAAGCTAAATGTACTGCTACCACTATGATACATCATGACATTACATTAGCTTAAAAGTTTTTAAGATATAGCTACTTAAGTAAGAGGTGAAATTAAAACTATACTCCTGACAAAGCTATTGGGTTCATATTTTCCAAATAGAAATTCTTTGTACCATTGAAATTGGAAATAAGTATGTCATGATATGCGATTTCGACGGCCACTACATAAAGCTTTCTAATTCTTTCTGGACTGGAGTGTAAAACTATTGTGGTAAAAGCATGCTATTACTATCCCGGGGGTCTATGGTTCGAATCCTGCCGGCGGCCAACGAACATCGCTCTTATGCTTTTCTCTCTCCACAATCACTTATGAGACTAAGCTTTGTACTAAAAAAATTGAGCATATGCTGTTTCAATTTTGAAACCGGAGTTTTCAGATTAGACTATATTTGTTTCGGAGCTATTTTGACACATTTTTGCTCAATTTTGAGAAACCTATTTTTTTACAAAGCTTAGAGAACTTTTAAGTCATGAAAACAGACATAAAAACGTAATCTATTATTTAATAAACATATTTTTTCCCATTATTTTTACATAATTTTAAAACTTCCAAGGAATATTAAAATAATATGCAATATAAAGTCATTTTTACGTAATAGTATTTTTACGTTAATATTTTTTAATATTAAATTTATTAATGATAGAAACCTTTTTTTTTGGGGGGGGGGGAATTGTTGAGTTTATAAATTTGCATATAATTTTAAACGACAAAAAACCAAAACTTTCAAGAAGTTGGTCGAATTGTTATTAAATAATGAACGTACGATTTTTTCCGTGTTTAATTATTTACCATTTAGCTCACTAAGTCAATATTTAAACGCATCATTGTTAAAAACGAAAGTTATCGCAGAACAAGGTCACAACTAAAAACAACTTTATTACCTTCTTTCTGATGCTACTGCAAAGAACATTAATGTGTCAAGGTCGTTTAAACCGTAATAATGTTAAATAAATAAAAATTTATGACAAATAATGAAAACTAAGAATTTATTGATAGCAATATTCCTGTTTGAGTGCTGCTCTTCAAAAGCGGTACAAAAATTCCTCTTATAGAGAAAATTTGTGAAATAATTTTGAATAAAGAGATTTCTAAGCAAATATATTGTTGAGCAATCCAACATTATTAAGTTCTATAAATATTCATCACATTTGTTAAAGCTCTATTGCAAATTCGCACATTAAATTGAAGCATAAATTAAGTTATTACGAAATAATTTACAGGAAATTATTGTTGATATTTAATTAATTAAGTCATTTACGTTTCAATGTATTCACGTTAATGACGCTCTTTGACGTTGATGGAACATAGAGGTAAATTAAGTTGATTCGAAACCCGTTTGTGTAGAATTTATAATGACACGTTTCTACAACCTTTCACACGTTTTGTAATTAGGATATTATATTTTTCATTTTCAGTTATTTAAAAACTTTAATGTCTTTAAATCAACGGAAGATATATCACCCGTGATGATTCATATAAATAAAAGCGAAATTTTCCAAAAATGTTATTTCGCGACTATGTTGCAATTTATTTATTCGTTTTATTTCAAAGAAATTTTAAAAGCAGATGTAAATTAAATTCAAAATGTGCGATATAAGATATTGTAACTTAGGTATGGCAATATATATTAATTTTATTTTGTTGATAAAATGAATTTTAAAATTACGTAAAAATAAAGGTTTTAATTTAAAAAAAAACCCTATTAAAAGTATTATTTTATGAAATATTATTACAAATAAAATTATAATTAATAGATTTATATTAAGTTATTTTTATTAAAAAAACATAAATCGATAATATTAATTTAAATAGTACAAAACTTATTCTAAAAAACTGGAAAATCATTTAAAAATAAAAATTGTATTGATTTATAAAGAGAAAGTCAGAGAGATAAAAAAATAGGCTAAGAGAAATATTTATGAATGATTAATTTATTATTTTTTGATGATTATATGTTTAAAAAAGTTCATCGTGATTCCAAAGCATTAGAAATATTTTCTCTTTGACATGTGGTAACGTACTGTGCACCAATCGCACTGTGCACCAAAAAAAAAAAAAAAAAAAAAAGGAAAAAGAAAAACTGACCATCCTGAATAACTTTTGATCTATTGATCGAATTTTCACTTTGTAGAACTCAAATAATGGGTCATCAAAATAATTAATTTTACGAAAAAAATAAATTTTAGAAAATATTTACTATTTTTATGATTTTACTTAATAACGGTCAAAAATTTTTTAAAGTGTAGAGCATACAATTTTTTGTATCATTTTAAAGTATGTAATTTGACATGGCAAAATACAAAATTTGAGCGCAAAATAGGTGGAAAAGTTCCCGAGAAATCGAATTTTAAATGTAATATTTTTTTTAAATTTTTTTTTCAAATGTTTGTTCAGAGAAAGTACATTTTTGTGTCTGATTTCGAAACTTAAAATATCGTCTGCACAAATAAATTAGCATGTCACCCCCGTGAACCATTAAGTTTGAGTCTTAGAACGTGAAAGTCTGATCGTTAGATCAAAAGTAGTTCAAGGTGGTCCGTTTTCTTTTAGCGCATTATTTAGTTTGATTTTTGCCTAAAATCCAGTTTGCCCAAAATCCAGCAGTCCTAAAACTGATCAATGTTCACTTTTTAATGACACAGTGAAGTAAAAAGTTGCATTTAAATTAAGTGAATATTTTATTCGTTAGTTAAAACTTTGGTTTAAAATTATGTATCAGTGGTTTAAAAACTCAAATAAACATTTTTATACTGTAAATCTATACATAATAATAAACGCTGCTGTGTGTGTGTCTGTTTGTCTGTCTGTCTGTAATCACAATATATCGCCCCAGAAGCCTCGCCCAGGCACGAAACTCGGCACATAATTGTGTTTTGACATAATGAAGAAGTATTTTTTTTCTTTTTCAAAAATTTGGATTAGTTTTTTAGTTATTAGTCATTTTGTAAGAAAATCTTTGCTTTTTCGTCTTCAAAAAACTATTAAAAAATGCATATAATTTTCTCCACTCTTATAAATGTATGCTAATGCGAACCTTACAATTGAAATATTAATTTTCGACAACTTAAACCAATAATATACGAAGGAATTAATAATTTAATTGTAAGGTTCGCATTATTTTACATTTATCAAAGTGTAGAAAAGTTTAACTTTTGTATTAAAAATGTGGCAACATATTCGATACGTAAATAGAACGCTTCGCTTTGATATATTTGTCGCTGTTCATAATTGTTATTATAAGTTTTTCTTCTTCTTTCCACGCTCTATTTTTTTTTCTTAAGCGAAGACGATAATTTTTGTAGCGATATAGAAATAGAAATTGATACCATAAAAAATTATATAGAAATGGAAATTGATACCATAAAAAAATACTATCTGTATGCTGACTGACACAAGTTTTATTTTATTGCTGTTTATTAAATCTGTTATTAACTGCGTTTTAATTTTCAGCTATTGGCCAATGATGATTTCGAAAGCAACTTTTGTATGCTTTTACAATTTCTGAGGGCCTTTTTTTTTTTTTTTAAAAAAAGCAAGTCTCCACCTGATAGTTATATTATAGGTTAGGTTACCATAGGCCTTAGGTTACCATAGCAAAGTTACATCTTCAAACATCCTCAAGAGCTATAACACATCTGCAGCAGAACTGGATATGAAGACAAGATTGCAGGACAGGCATACTTTAATTGTCCACTAATTTTCAGATTTCCTGCTATGTTTTAAAAAACTTTATTTGTGAAAACCTTTAGCGTGGCGGACAGCTGGCCGCCTTAAGCGGCTAGTAATTAAATAAAAATGAATTAAAATAATAATCTAACTTAAATGTAACTCGGAGATCTCGTTAATTATTATTTTAAGTAATGTTTAAATATTTAAGTCTAAATTCACATTTGAGCACTTTCAACGATCTGTGCGATCTGTTCCCGTTAAAGTGGGATATCCGTTATTTCATTGAATAACTAAGTATTTCATGAAATAACTTGAGAAGTCAGTTAAAGTATATTAAATTATTGAATTCCTCGATTTATGATAAATTAATTATAAAATAACTTTGAAATTGTTTGTCACTTTAACGGTCTATCATTGGTTATTTCATAGACTAGGTTAATAACTAGGTTAAGAATGAAATTTTTCATCGATTAACTGACTTGTCTAGTTATTTCATGAAATACCTAGTTATTTTATGACATAACAACTGAAGTATACACTTTAACTGTAACACATACACGAAATATCAAGACATGAATCCAGTAATTATTATAGTTGGCTTCGATTTCCAACCATGCAATATTGAAGGGAATATTTTTATTTTTTGTAACTCAAAATTTCTCTGTATATTGTGGCAGAATTGCAAAATGGCGTTTTTTTTTATCATATGCAGTTGCATATTAGCACATTTTATTGTTTTATTATTCCGTAATAATATAATTGGATACTCATTAACCTATTGAGAGATTTATTTACAAAATTTGATTATTTGTGAAATATTTAATTATTTACGCAATATAAGTTTTTATTTTTTATTTTCACAATGTATTATGGAATTTTATAATTGTTTTATTATAATTTTATATATTTTCAAAAATTTATAAGCGCCTCTGTCTCTCAAAGGATTTTTAATATTGATTTGTCAAGAGAAAAAAAAAGAGAAAAGCAAATTGATTTTATTTATAAGATAATATTTTTTCTTTTAAATGAAACTAAAATAGACTTCTAGTGATTTATTTGAAGAAAAACAATTTTATTTTATTTCTTAAATAATACTTTTTCTTTTAAATCAATACTGTAATGTTTTTTGATTAAAATTAGCGCCAGTTTGATTAACTTGCTTCATTATAAGCAAAAATAGAGTAATCAATTTCGTGAAATAACCAATTTTATGACTTGCCCACACTACCACCTCAAGTCATGGGACTAGTTTGAACAAAAAAAATTTTTATTCTTAAAAAAAAAAAAAAGATTTTTAAAATGTTAGCATCAAAGTTAGATTATGCATTTATTCAAAAAGAATATTAATATCCGTTTAGAATTTAATGAAAAATTAAGATTAATGTTAAAATTTTAATGAAAAATAAAGATATATTCAAAATGATGACTATTAAGATTTTTTTGTTGCTGGCAAATTTATAAAAATTACGCTTATTATAGCTTCTGTCTCTTCATACATAAAATTAGGGGTAACAAAGCAAACTAGTTTTATTTTGGTTCACCTTAAAATTATTTTATTAGTTTGCAAAATAAACAACTCGTCTACTTACATAGAACTGAAAAAATTATATTGAGTACTAAAATAATCGTGATTTTAAACCCCCTTGGTGTAACCTTGGTTAAACCCCCTATGGGTAATTGTGGGAGGTTTTCATGACTTTCATAGTTATCCAAATATATGCAATGCGAATAAAAATTTAACACAAAAAGTGTAATATAGATGAATTTGTTTTCGTTTTTGACGATTCAAGACTTTTAGTATCTTCTTTTAAATTGAGTACAAATTTAAACATAAAACAAAATAGTGTCTTTAACATAAAAACTTAAGTATATATATATTTTTTTAACGCAAACGGATGTAGATTTTTGAAACAAAGAATAGATATATTATTTTCGGAACTTCTTTCTAAAGATTTTTCGAATAGCATGAGTAAATATATGTCATTGGAGTTTTAAATTTTGTTCAATAACGTCTAAAAATAGAAAAGGAAAATAAGGCATGGTCATAAATTCCTAATTGGCTCAAACTTTTAATAGAAAAAACAAACAAACTTTTTAGAAAACAACGTCAAAAGTATTTATCATTTAGTTGTTTACTATTGGACAGTAGAGTCATGCTTAATGTGGTAACATATTTGAAATTTCATTTTAATTCTCGTTTGAATAAAGTAATACAGAGAAAAATTATGTTTCATTATCTTATTTTGACGTATGCTTTACATATTTAATACATAAATAAAAATTTTTTTGTATTCAAATTAGGATATCTTTTCAATTTATTCGAACATTCCTATTAGTTAATCAAAATTTTCTAGTAGATCATTTACTATAAAATAATGTCCCACTTTCTCCGATATTTGATTTATAGTCTAGAGCAGGGGTTTCCAACTTAAATGACGCCGGGGCCACAATTAAAAACACACATCAAATGGCGGGCCGCAACTTTATCAAAATTTTATGTAGGACTCTTTTATGTTTGAAGGAACATTAAATATTACTCTCAGATTTCTACCAAGTTGTACAAAACAAAAGTATTGAATTACAAATTAAAATAAGAAGTAGATTTTTAAAAATATTTAATTGCATATTAAAAAATTCGTGCTACAATAACTTTAATGTGCACCTATGTATTAAACAATTAATGTGCAACAGATATCTAATTGTTAAGATATAAAACTCTAAAGAGGTTGGTATTAAAACTTACATAGTAGCACACAAAATGCTCAATGAGAAAATTGAGGTTTGTCTGCTGCAACCACCAGAGAATAGATATTTACATTTTAAATTTAATATTTACAAATGTGAGTGTAAATATTTTCGTCCAAAATGAGTGGTTTCAAAAAGTTAAATCGGAGAATTTCTTCGAGAAAGTTTCTGATACACACATGCTAAATTATATTCACAAAATACAAAAAAAAAAAAAAAAAAATGAAATAAAAAAGAGCAACACACACGATTATTTTTGTATTGGAATAAATATTTTCTTGGATGCAAAACCTGAGAAATAAATTTTTTTGCACCGTTGGTATGTTAAATTTCACAGAAACGTATTTTAAACCCATACAGATTTTATACGAAAATTGTTCACAATAAAATGACGAGTAATATATTTTAGTTCGTGGGCCACAAAAAATAGCTTCGCGGGACGGATGCAGCCCCCGGGCCGCCAGTTGGAAACCACTGGTCTAGAGCTTACATAGAACTAGACTTTTAGACTAGACTTTTCTTGGAGATATGTTGAGATAGATAAATTTGTATCCTATTAGTTTAACAGTTTTAAACTACAGAGGTTTCATTTTACGAATTTTTAAATTTTAAGCAGTTTCACTCACATATTTTATACTTTCATTAGCTTCAAGGCTTGAAAGAAATTTTTAAATGGATAATTTTGCAAATTTGAAAACGTTTTTAAATAGCGTTTTTTATAGTTATAATGAAACTTAAATCAATAATAATGCTTATTGAAGCAGTAACTTACCGGGAAACGAATAATATGAACAAGACTGATGAATGTAGTCGCATTACTTTTCACGCTATCAATCATGAGAACGCTTATGTATAATTCTATCTCCAAAAGGCAACAGCTGCCGCATCATGAATATCGTTTGCTTTTGGTCGTTTCTGGTGCATTGTGATAAACTAACTTGTTTTCACTCAAGCGAACCTTCACAAAAAAAAACAATAATAAAAAAAGAGTATTCCTTTTTGTGGATGTTACGCGAAAAATAATAATATTCCTCCGCATGGAACAACGTTTCCTTTCTATAAGCGAGTATATTCCGTAAGTCCATTGAAGTATTATTCTCTTTTTGAAAACAGGAACTGCGTGGAGTGGAATGCGTGGTGGATAATTTTTACAGCAGGTAATTGGGAAATATTCCGTGACGTCACATGTCCTACCTGACGCCGTTGTATCTGATTATGAAAGAAGCATCTGTAGCGTTTTTCCTTTTCTAGTTTTTGGAATTTATGCGTTCATGGAATTCTTTTTTAGAACTTAGGATAAAAATGCAACAAAAGCGTTTTTATTTTTATTTACTTTTTTCACGGACAATACATGAGAATATATTGGAATTGTTATTGCTGAGAGCACGCATAGATAAAATAGTATTTTTTTCTTTCTTTCTTAATGTGTAAAATAGGGGGCCTTCTTTTTAAATGATTTTAGGAAGCTTGGCGTTAATAATATGCAACGAAACTGCAATTTAATTAAATGTTTTTCTCTCTCGTCGCAACAGAATTTTCAGGGGTGCGTGAATGGAGGGGATATAATGCTAAATACGCTACTAAGGGTGTTTTTCCGACAGAAAAGGGATTTTCCTGTCTCTATGGTAACCTTCGGTGAATTATACAGAAGCCAATTTCCTGATTAGTTAAATAACTAATTACAATTCAGAAATAATTTTTAGTTGATCACTTTCATTAAAATGTGTTTCATTGAACCTAGTAATGTTATATTGAACCTAATATCTAATATAAGCATTTTTAATTTTTTTCCCTTTCAAAACAATTACTAGAATTTCCAGGGATATTTTTATCACAAAATTAAACCAAGGCAATTTTGAAATCAGCATTTTCTTTAAGATAATTTAGTAGTTGGCGTTTGATTATCTTTATATTGATGAAAAATATATATTATGCGTAATTACTTGATTATGTATAATTTATGTTAATGAATTTTTTTTCCTAATCAGTTTTTGTCAGCTTGGTCAAAAATCAATGCATATTTCAAAAAATCTATAAAAATTTTTAAATAAAAAGGTGTTAATTTACCTTTCTCAAATGGTAGTGGTTATTGCACCGACAGTCGGTAAAATATATCCACCGCTATTTTTCCGACTTTTAAAACAGCGGCAATTCGCAAGAATTTATCCGAAGAGTTTCGTTCAGTAGCGGTTTCGTTCAGTTCAATGTTATTGAAACAATTTCTTTGGTCGGCAAGATAGCAATAATGATATTAAACAGATCTGAACTGCCCAGTTAACCTGAAGAAAAAAAACATCAATGAAGGGCATGCAGGAAGTGATACTTAACCGGAAAAAGCATCTGTGTAGGGTATATCGGGCAGTGACACTTAACCTTAAAAAAGCAATGAATTTCCCCCACAGTGATACTTATCCTTAAAAAAAACACTAGTGTAGGGTATACCGGGCAGTGGCACTTAACCTTAAAAATATCTGTGCAGGGTATTTCAATTTAGAGATTTTTTATTCTAATTCCTCATCAGAAGAAGAAAGTGATCCCACAGCAATCTTGGCCGCCATGATTATCAAAATTAAAAATATAATTAAGAAAAAGTTAAGTGAAGAGAATCTACTCTGTGATTGGTCGAAGATTTTCTTCGGCACAGTAGCAAAATGAATTATATTGAAACTACTGGTTGGTGTAATAGACACTCCGTTCTTTATTGCTTTAAATTATTGAGAAAAAACTCCGCAAAGTTCCAAACACTATCAAGTGCTATTTGTCAAAATTTAATAAAGTAAATCTTCTATACCCTTTTTTTCTGAAAGGTATTGTGTTGTAGAATGGTATTCAAAGGTTATTCTTTAAAAAGAAAAAGAATAAAACACAGACAACTTAAAATCAAAGATTGCTGGAAAAAGGGCTTTTAATGACAAGGTTTCTCAAAACGCAAAGAATTTAAGAGATCTTACTTCTCTGTATTTTAATCTCTTAATTTTTATTCAAAACTATTTTTAAACAATAACTTAATTTCGCTATTTAATTGAGAACGTAATAATTTTGTGTTTAGCTCAGTTTAGCCGCTTCTGGTTTTATTTCTATTTAACTCTACACTTAACAAAGCTATTTAACTCAGGTGCTTTTGTGTGAGCGAAAAACCATCTGTATCTACAATACATCTGTTCTCACAAAATTATTTCCTTTCATTGTCTGACGAACGTATAAAGTGTGGTCAAAAACTGTATGCCCTGTAAAAAATGGATACACAAAATTTAATTTGTTTTTGACGAAACCATTTCCCTGGAAATGCTCCGAATGAACTTATTGTCAAATGGTGGGAATGACAATCTTCACTTGTTTCCTGATACGAATTTGGTTAAAAGCATTGTGCTTAATGTTACATATCGATCAACATGATTGGTTAGGGAATATAACACAAAATAAAAGAAATCTGAGCGAATGAGTTAATATTTATCACCAGATCCAGATCCCGGTAAGCCTGCTTGCCCACTAACACCTGCACCATCCTTTCAATCGGTGAAAACGGTTGTAAAATCTTATTAATAATGTTAAAGGACACCTAAAAAATTTTCGAGATTCCACATGAGTGATGAAGTAGTTTTATTAATATTTAAGAGTTCAAGTTTCGTCAAGAATCAACCGGAATGTGGTAGTAATAGGAAGATTCCGTCACTAAACAATTTAAAATCTATTGTAATTTTATTTTAAAATTTTATGTGCGTCGTTGAACAGCCGACCCAATTTTGGATTTGCGACTACTAATGTTCAATTGAATCCAAATCCAGAAGACAAGGGAACTCCTGAATCAAGTATTGGGAGAAATTTGCCTCCGTGGAGGACTTCTTGATGGAACTAACCCGCATTTGCGTTACACAGTGGTCAGGAAAATCAAACCACGGAAACTTCCACGGTTAATCTGACGGTAAAGGGGCTCTAACACACATAATTCTACCACCACTGAGGATATTTTTACGTCAGCATTGTGGTTGGTGCGAGCCGGATGCGGAATTCGAATCGACTAGCCATCGCTGGGATTCAAACTCGGTTCACCTCATTGGAAAGTGAATGCTCTATACCCTGAGCCATAATGTCTCAGGGAATAAGAAACATGAGTTAAGTAGTTAAAAGCAAAATTCATGGCGAAATATTACTAATTTGTATAAGAGAAGCGCAAAAATCGCCATACTATTATTGATGCCATAATTTAAAATCAGCGGTGATTGAAATAAAAAAAAAATAATTACTGAATGATGCTTTACTAATTTTGGTTATAGCTGGAGACTTTAATGAAGAAAAAAATACAATGTACTTAAAGCAAAACTAATGAAGATATGGTACGAATTCGTTTTACTGAAGCGTAAAAAATCACCATACTATTATTGACGTATTATAGAAAAAGGTTTTCTCGACCCTTCGAAAAGTATAGGAAAAAAAAGCTTGATTTTGGTAAATTTTGACTATTATGAGTTGGCTTCGAAGAATAGCATCATGCCAAATGATACTAAATACAGTTTAACTTTGTTTCGAATGGGATGAACTACTAAAAACTTGTTTTGCTTATTTGCTTAATCTATTGTAATAACGTGAAGTGACTGGTAAAGATTATAATAAATACAAAAAAATTTAAATTATTTTAGCTTTATTAATTGTGTTAGCTTTCAGTTGGGCGTATGATTTCGTAGCGTTATTTAGTGCTAATTGTTTATTTCCTTTTTTTTTCACTGCGTATGAAAAACGAGTAATGTTTTTTTCAATGCCCACCTGGAGAATGACCTTCATCATACAGGCATCTAAAGGGCAGATTTGTTGACCACTCTTTCAGGGGCACCATTATGGAGTAATTAAATAGTTTAAAAAAGCAGGGGGAGTAAAATAGTTTAAAATGAAAAGATAGTTTTTAATAGAAAATAAACCAATCATTGTAACGAAAAACTTTTAAAAGTTGACTTAATTTATAAATTCTAATGTTATAATATCCAATAATAAAAAAATAATAATTGTAAATAACAATTGTAAATGATAATTGTAAATAATAATTGTAAATAATAATAAAAAGGTTTATTGCTTTCACTTATACGTTTCTAAGTGTATTTAATTGAAGGTTATTGTACTGAAGAATGTCTTTTTATCGACATGAAAAAAGTTTTTTTACAATTTTAATCAACAGTATTTTGCAGAAAAGTTAAAATAACATCTAATATTTACCATATTATTTATGAAGGAGAAGTGTGCAGCTTCTGTTGGTACTTGTACCGTGGACGCCCGAGAGAAGAAGACTGACTTTTGTCCGTCACCTTTATGCTTTAGCTGGGTATTTCACAGGGTTGTGAAATTGGAATCTTTGCAGATGATATTATTATTTGGAGATCTGGCAGGAACATAGATGCAATTGAATCTGAACTAAGTACCTCATTAAAAAGTATACAATGTTTTGCTGGTCTTTATAATCTCAACTTTAATCCAAAGAAATCGGTAGTGAGTTTCTTTACCGTCTCTATAGTAGTTACCAACCTAAGATTGTTTTAGATGGTTATGTTCTTAAGTATGAAAAATATCCAAAATATCTGGGTTTTACACTTGACCCTGAGATTACCTGCAACAGACATATCGCCAATCAGGTGTGGAGGGCAAAGAAAAGAGACTTAACATTTTGAAATATATTTCTGGATGGGACTGGGGAGCAGATGCCAATATCCTAAGGACAACTTACACTTCCTTCATCAGACCAATACTGGAATATGGATTCCAGATTTTACTGACAGCTTCTGCTAGTAATATAAAAATGCTTGAAAGGATACAGCTGAGTGCTGCACGGATCATTACAGGTTTACGTAATAGCTGTCCTTGTGAGATTGTCTTATACGAGGCTAACCTACAACCATTGATTATGAGATGGACTTCTGGCACCGTAAAATATTACAGCAAGCTATACAGTTATGAAGACCAACATCGCGCTTCTACGTATTTAATGAATTGGACAGATGTCCAGAGATTAAAAAGAGACAGCCCCTTTTGCAGGCCAGGCAAATTGAATCTGCTGTTCCCTGACATAGAACACTGCTCAATAGAACCAAGTATGAACCCACTGAAAGACCTTCCGAGAGTCTTCTTTCACGAGGAACTTTTGGCTTCCAGTAGTAAGAAAAATCTGCATCCAGCACTTCTAAGACAGTTGGCACTGGAGACAATCCACCACACCCCAACTGAAGCAGTACATATTTTCACGGATGGAAGTAAATTTGATAATTGCAACACTGGTAGTGGTGTTGTTATAAAAAACCAAGATGTCATAACAAAACAAATTAAAAGGCGTAATCCAAACCCTTGTTCAGTTTTTAGGTCAGAACTAATCGCCATAAACGCGACTCTGGAACACATGATTTCCATTGAGAGTACGGAGAATTATCTGGATTTTCACAGATAGTAAGAGCTCAATACAATATCTGAACAATTGGCGAAACATCGGCGACAGAATTGGTCTGAATATTATTAACAATTTGAAGACTAACTCTTCTCACAATGACATACATCCACAGTGGATTCCCTCCCACGTAAACCTTTACTTTAATGATCTGGCCGATGTACTGGCCAAGGAGGACTCTAATGATCCTATAGATAGTAGTTGCCTTCTAACATACAATGAAATCTATGCAAAAGTAAGGGCCGAAAACATCAGGACTTGGAGGATTCCACCTAGTCATGATTGGTATCAACAAAATAGTCCTGGGGCTGCCCTGGAGCTAAAAGGTGATAGGAAACTGCAGACAGCTATCACAAGACTAATCAGTGGTCATACCCGCAGACTAACATTTGTTCAGGGTCAAAAGACTTTCCCTGTTTGCCTAAAATATAATGTGCACCATGCTACACCTGATCATTTGCTGTTCTGTATGAGGCTAGAGAAGAATCTTATCTTGGAGAGTCCGGCGATGGCATATGATTTTCTGTTGGTGAACGGTCTTCTGGACTTGGTCTAGCTTTGTTCTGGGCCAAGTGGAATAAGTAACAACAAACACATTATTTTTATAGTATATAATATAATATTCAATGTCGTAAGATTATAATATGCAAGTAAAGATTAGTTTGTCTAGCATACTTAAGATGGCTGTTAGCATAAGTAAATTGGGTAATTGCAATTCGAGAAGTGAAGTGATTATGCCTAGCAATGTGATTGAAATCAGATTTAATTGGATACCTGTAGGTGACGTGTAGGTCATGTGTATCGAACCTGATTGGCTTCTGAATCTACAAACCTACGTTTACTGAGGATGACGTCACTTGCAGGCATCCAGTTGTATCTTTTATTGTTATTATCTTCATAAAAAATAAAAAACATTGTTGTTAAAAGCGATATATTATTTTAAATAGGAATTTTTCTTGCTATTTCGAAATTAGGTAATTCTTCAAATATTTAACTATCCCAAAATTTTGCATTAAGTTGGTTAGTTTTAGTTTAGCATGCATCTCAAAAAACTACAAGTACAAGTAAACGACTGCTTGATAAAAATGACATGTAATGCATACGTCAGATTGAGCCACAGTTTATTTTTAGAGACAAATCAAAAATTTCAGAATCAGTGTTCAGAATTAAAATGATAAGTTAAAATCAATACTTTTCTCAATTAAACAAAGCTTTCATAGGCTATTCAGGAGAAATAAAAGTGTTAAAGAGGAGGTTTTGTATTTGGTGGAGGTTGAGAAGCCATTAGCATCTTGGCGTAGGTTTGGCTTAACATGGACTGCATTGTCTCTCTCTCTGTCACAAGTGGAGACAGGGGTGGCTGACTAGCTGATGAACTTGTCGGTGACAATCTTGGGGGAGAGAAAGGTGGCTGTCCTACTGCTAAAATTGGTGGCGATCTTTGAGGAGATAGATATGGCTGACCAATCGATAAAATTGTTGGTGGTGATCTTTGGGGAGATAAAGGTGGCTGACCAACTGATAAAATTGTCGGTGGGGATCTTTGTGGAGATACATGTGGCTGACCAAGAGACAAAACTGTTGGTGGTGATCTTTGGGGAGATAAAGGTGGTTGGCGAACTGATAAAATTGTCGGTGGGGATCTTTGTGGAGATACATGTGGCTGACCAAGAGACAAAACTGTTGGTGGTGATCTTCTTTGCATGAGAGGTGGCTGACCAATTGCTAAAATTCTCGGTGGTGAACTACTACGTTGGAACACTGAAAAATAACAGAATTACAATTTTTAATTCTTCTTTTTTTAATTTGTAAACGTCATTTATAGATTTTTAAGCAGTTGATTACTCCCTTTATCTTTTTATCTTTCAATCCAAAATAATTTTTTCGATTGTATCACATTAATTGTCTGATATGCTTCCCTTAGTTGGCTTTTAATAATTGTCCGATGCACTTTTCTATATTGTCTCATACTCTCTATTTAATTTTATGTTTTACTCTATTGTCTCCTAATAATTTTCCGCTGTGCTCTTCTATATTATTTACACGATTTCACTGTAGCGTTAAAACAAAAATAGACGTGTACAAGAAATGCAGTAGTAATGATTTTTGGCACATTTTGGCTTCTTTTGACACAGGAATTCATTCCAGAGAATTGAACGAAATTATTTCGGGAAAAGAATTGTTGCTTCATTTTTTTAGAAATATTACGGCCACAACAATATCATATAATAAAATGTATGTATTATTCTTACCTAAAGAAGATTTTCGTAAAGTTAATTAACGGTTGGAGCGAAGGGTGAAGCCCTCAGTCCTAACGAAAGGAATTCAAAATAATAAGTGATTGCCTTGTTTCCAATGGGCAGTTGGGAACGTGGACAGAGATCAACGGTTGGCGATTTATCGAGAGATAAAATAGCCAAAAATAAAGCCAACCACGTGAAATTAATATTAAATTTGAAATAATTTGGCTATAGCTAAATCTAAAAAACGACACTGAGAATTTTTGTAACGGTATAACTGAGACATTTTTGTGATAAGCGAAATAAAGTAACTTAAGGAAAAAAGAATTATAAATAGATTTTAATGTTCGATTTAGTCGTGACAGTGAATTATTGAGTTTTGCATTTGCATTGAATTAAAAAGTTAGCCCTTACATTGATTGTTAAGAAGAGAATACAATGTTTATATTTGCTTTTTATCAAATGTAATAAAAAAGTTAAATAATTGCTAGAATTTAATTAAAATTAGATTAAGAATGATTAAAAAAATTACATTTATGAAATTAAATAAATTTTAATAGCTAGGAAATATGTAATGTCTATTATGGCATCACAGTTATTAAATGAAATCATTCTTTGTAAGTAATGAGGGATTTTTAATTTAATTATTTTAGTTATTAGGTACTAAATATAATTGAATACTCTATAGTTACATAATAATTATTAGTTACTGAATTAATTACCGATTATTTCTCGTTTCGACTTATGGCCTAAGCTATACAAGATAACGTTTTTAAGTTACCGAAATATTAAATTTTGAATATAATAAGCTACCTTTATCATGATATTCTTCTTTTCCTCAATAGCTAAACTATTTTTCAACCAAAAGTCAAGTCTATATCATAATCGTCTATTGCGTTTGAAGGTTTTTGTTCCGCCACTATTATTTTCGTTCTCCTGTTATTTATTCATATAATAGGTGTTCTGTAAAGGCGTTCTAACTATGCATTTCTACAATCGTTTTTAAATATGAAGTCGGAAAAGCGCACACATTGGGGGTTACAAATTAATATTTCAGTGATGAAAATAGAAAACGGTTATGGAAATCTGTCTAATCACTATTGAAGAAGACATGGTTAGAAAACCTCGATTTCTTTATAAAACTCTAACGTGTTTCTAAAAACAGCTTTTCAGCTCGTCTATAGTTTGTCTTAGGTAAGAACTCCCGTAGTCATTCGTCTGGACCCGTGGCGGTGACTATGGTAACGAGGTATAACTATTTCAAGTGTGGGATTCACTGTTTTTGGACAGATTTCTGCTCGGGTCGGTGTGAGAAGGGGAATCTATTTTTTCGGTCGATTGTGTTAACCCTAGAGTAAAGAGAAGCTACCCTCACTAAAATGCACTATTGTTGTCTCCATAGTAGCAGGCGGACTTAGTGGCGGGAGTGTTCTTACCATAGACAAACTATACTTCTTCGGACAATCAATGTTTTGATGTCTTCAACCATAGTTTTCCTAAACAGCGTTTCGTCAGATTTTGATACCGGTTATCTTGCAACTCCATTTAAACATTAATTTGCAAAACTATAACTTTTTTAATGAATTTTAAATTAATTAATATTTATTCTAAAAATATGTATTAAGATCTAAATTCTGAGGTGAAATATATATTCTCGCACAAATTACTTATTTTACACTCAATACTCTGTTCTAAAGATTACTACAGTGAATCGCATAACATTTTCCCAACCGTTTTTTTTTTTCAAGATGCAGAGCCATGGCTTGGAAATTTTAAAAGTAGTATTTGCTGCTGGCTGCAAATTGGTCACGTGAATTACGTGATCCTATATATATATATATATTGACCTTATTATCCTAAATATATTGATTGTGCTTCTTTTAAGGCTGCCGAATTCTTACATTCCCATCTTTACAGTTCAACCTTATACGAACAGGGATAGATAGTCAGAGTTCGGACTCGAATTTTTATTTTTGAATGTATAAGAGAATTAAAGTGCGTAATATTTATTTTAATTTTCGCGAAAACAACCCCGACTTAAATTATTTAAAAAAATGTTAATAAATACCATTACCAGGTTCTTGGGATGTCCTTGTCGGTCTAGTTCTTCTAAAACGCGCTAGCACACGTTGAAGTGACGTTCGCCTGCTTTGCGGTCCTATTTGCCCTTGCAGATTTTCAGAAACTATAAATATGACATCCTTAATATAGATTTTATACTTAGGAAATTGAGCAAACATATTTTTGTGTGGCTTTAACAGGCTTGTTAAACTACCAAGAGTAAGTCTTGATTTTGCAGATGTTTAAGCTCCCAATAAATATTATTTCGTATTTTGACATTTTATATTTAAATTTTAAGGGGAACTATATTTATATTTGTAAGGAAGGAATTTTATTGCTTCTTTATAAGTCAACCTATTCTGAAATTTGAAGAGTGTAGTTTTATGATTAAAAACCAGTAGTTTAAAACATAGATTTAGAGGAAAGGTGCCTAATACGTCATCCTCTATTGTAGCTGAAGGAGAGGGTGGAATCAACCAAAAACAATCTTAAATACATGAGTGAAGATATTTGATACATGAGAAGAAAAAAACAGATTTTTATTGGCTGCAATTTGAGCATAGATAGTGTTTGAAAGCATTGCCGTAAGTTTTTTAAATGTGTTCTCCTGACCAAACTATGGTGACCATATTTGCCAGACTGCGGCTACCCTTTATATTTCAAGGGTCACAAATCCGAATCCATTGAAAAAAAGATATATTTATTCAGAAAAAGTACGTTTTTGTGTCTGATTTCCTATTTTGAAACGTTGTCTGCACTAATTAAATAGCATTATTGAGGTGCACCTCTCGAACCTTTAAGATCCAGTTCTAGAACGTGAAGATCCGATCACTAGATGCAAAGTAATTCAGGGTGGTTCATTTTTTGTTTTGCGCACTGTATGCGAATACACTCTATAACAAAAAAATCGACGCACCAAGAAGCAATCATCCGATTGCTTTGCCGAGCCAGATTACAGTGGTGCATGGCTCGATCAGGTTGGAATGATGCCGACTGGGGACGTATAGTCTTTACCGACGAATCCCGCTTCCAACTGTGTCCTGACGATCATCGAAGACGTGTTTGGAGACGCACAGGTCAGAGGGGGATCTTGCCTTCACTATTGCACGCCACACCGGCCCTCAACAAGGCATTATGGTCTGGGGTGCCATTTCCTTTGACAGCCGGACCCCTTTGGTCGTCATTAGAGGTACACTTACTGCACAGCGGTACGTCGACGACATCCTAAGACCTATTTTGCTACAGTTCCTTTTGCAACGCCCTGGGCTGGTTTTTCAGCAGGACAATGCCATACCACATACAGCACGTGTTGCTATGAACTCTCTGCAAGCTTGTCAAACTCTTCCTTGGCCTGCCAGATCACCAGATCTCTCTCCCATCGAGCATGTCAGGGATATGATGGGAAGGCGATTGCATCTGGCACGGAATGTTGATGACCTCGTTTGACAATTGGATCGAATTTGGCAGGAAATACCGCAAGAGTTCATCCGGGAGCTTTATCGGTCTATGCCACGCCGTGTGGCAGCTTGTATCCAGGCTAGAGGCGGGCCATCACCTTATTGAACTTGTTACTGTAACTCTGAAATCAATTATTCAATCGTTCTGAAATTTTAATCATTTACTATTCTGTACATTGTCTTCCTATCCACCAATTTTCGTTTCAATCGGACAACTCCTTCTTGGTGCGTCGATTTTTTTGTTATAGAGTGTATTTTCAATTTTAATATTGTAACTATTGTATTTCAATTTTAATAGTTTATTTTCAATTTCCTAATTTGTAATAATAATATACGTTTAATTTTAAATATTACTTTAAAAATTGATTGCCAAACAAAATTATTTATGTTCACTAATAGAATCTTCTGAGAAATGTTTGGATGTGGGAAGTGGGAATGAACGTGTAAGAAAACAGAATTCTTTTTAGTACAAAAAGTTTAAGTGAATGATTTCAATTTAAAAAAAAAAAAAAAAAAAAAAAAAAAAAAACTGTTTAATGCCTATAAGCAACAATCATTGGGAAGCAATGATCTGGGTTGGTGAGCGGAAGTAAATATGGGACTTAGCCCCCTAGTTTTTTTTAAGGGGAGTCGGCAGGAATACCAATAAAGCTAAAACTGACCTTTTTCGCTGTACCTTTTCTCAGCATCTAAACAAGATTGCTTCAGTTTTTTTTCCACAGAATATTTACACTATGATAACTGTTAATGCATATCTCTTGTAGAAATTTAAAAAAAAAATTATGAACTGGGAACTTTTAATTTCTTAAAAAGTTTCATAAAAAATATCTTTCATAACTCAAAAAGTATGCCTGTTAACGCAAACAAGAAAACTTAATTATTTTATTTCAATTCTTTTAATTTTATTTAGTTTTTATGTGTTTTAAAAAAATAAACTAAAAAATATAAAAAAAAGTTGGTGGAGTTCTATATTTTTTGGTGACTTTTCGCTTGCTATCCGAACAATACCGTTTGAAAATTTCTTACTAATTCTTTGTTCGTCGTCCATTAGTTCCTTGAAATGGTAATAGATGTTGGCCGCAGCATAAATCTAAAAAAAAAAAAAAAAAACGCATTTAAGTAAATATTAGAAAAAAATTCAAGATTTAAGAACTCAAATGAATAAATTGATATTTTGAAATAAACATTTATAAAAATTTCGTTTAAAGTTTAAATATAAACAGTTATTAAAATTTTTGCAAGCATCAACAACGTACGCAAAATTTTTCTTATCCGCATATCTTAATAGCTAATGGTGTGCAAAAAATGGCTGTTAATATCAATTTTTGGAGTGCGAACTTTTGTTAACAGATACGGTGCTGCATTGTGCATAATTTTTAAAACTTAAACAGCATTTTACTGGAAATCATATGTTTTAACATCACAGTTACTATTCGATATCTATTTTCCCTGTAAACTAATATGCAGCGTAGAACGTATTTCGTACATCCGTTTTAAAATTTTTAATACACTAAAATTGTTTGCAATCAAATGCATGTTGTTTCGCAGCGATTACTCCTAATAGATATTCTTCGAATTCTGGCTGAAAATGATGTGAAAAAAGTGAAAACAATAAGGGATCGCAAACAAATATTTCAGTGAGGAAAGAAAGAAGAGATTATATCAAAGTACAACGAATCAATGCGGAGATAGGCCGGAAAAAAAATCAACAAAACCTGATACTGGTAGAAACAGAACGGAGTTGAAAGATGATTATTAGAAATGCATACAAATTTCATAAGGCAATAAAATCTGTTTTTTTTTTCCATCACACCTTACTCACTTGTGATTCGACAAATTTCAATGCCCTTTTTGTTTTTTTCGAAACTCAAATAAAAATTTGAGATCTTCGTGTGTATAATTTTTGACTTAATTTTTGACAAAGATTCTAGGAGTACATATTGAGGGCGGTGATTACAGTACACTTTTTAATATGCAGTAAAAGCATGCATAATAACAAGAAACAAGGATAAACAAGGATGAGAAACAAGGATACTTAGTGCTTTTGATAGCTGAATAGAAATCAATGGTAATGTTGTGTTAGACAAGTAAATATTTTACTTACCACCAATAGAGAAATCAGGACGGCGAAGCATATTAAAGGCGGCACCAGATCTGACTGAAAAATGAAATAACAAAATGCTTGCTTTTAGTAAACGTTAATAACTTCTTTAGTCAAATATTCTTTATTATCACTAGTATTTATTTCAGTTGTGGTGGACCAGGGGGTAGAGCGTTCGCCTTCCGAAGAGGTGACGGGATTTGAATCCCAACGATGGCTGGTCGATACGCACGTCTCGCACTGGCCACAGTGCTGACGTAAAATATCCTCACTGGTAGACGGATCATGGGTAAGAGATCCCATGCCGTCAGGCTAACCGTGGGAGGTTTCCGTGGTTTTCCTCTCCATGAAACGCAAATGTCTTAAACTCCATCAAAAAGTCTTCCACGAAGGCAAATTTCTCCCAATACTTGATCGAGGAGTTCACTTGTCTTTAGAATTGGGTTCAAAATTACAAGGCTGGGGAATTGAACATTTGTAGTCGTAAACTCAAAATTGGATCAGCTGTTCAACGATAGTTATAAAATAAAATAAAATACTACCGACAATGTATAAGTGATCCCCTATTTTTATTATTTATTGAAACTCTCATACTTTGTGTTTAAATCTGTAACCGAATAGGTTTTTGTTCTCAGTTCAAAAGAAGATACTGAAACTCATGAATCGTCAAAAACGGAATCAAATTCACCTACTACACTTTTTGTGTTAAATTTAAATGCATATATATTTGGATGAATATAAAATCACAAAAACCTCCCACAGTTACCCATACAACAAGAGGGTTTTAACCCTTTTACTACCAATTTTTTTTCTGAGAAAAAAAATGAAATAAGTACTTAAATACATCAGTTACAAAGCAAATATCGATAAAATTCTGAAAAAGGGAAAAAATTAGTTACCAGTGATAAGTGGGACATATGCGTCCCCTTGGTATTTTTTCGTGGGACACATGCGTCCCAGTGGTACTGAAATAATGATTGAGAAAGGAGCTTCAGTATAATTTTCATATCCAGTGGGACAATAATGTCCAAGTAAAACATACCACTGGGACACATAGGGCCCGTATTTTCTATTAATAATAGTTACAATGAATGAACAAATGAAAATATACTTACTTCAACTAAACTCCTTATTTTAATAATAATACTTGATATTACAAGCGCTCGAGACTTCACTCTGTCCCACAGTGCTCTAAAATGGCGGCAAGACAGGAAGAAATACCGCGCAATGAATTTTTGCGAGGGAAAAATGTATTGAGAAGGGGTTGTACTGCCATCCATTGGGAGAAAATTACACTGAATTGTCAGTGTAATTTTGTCAGTGTCAGTGTCAAGGAATACCAGTGGGACATGCATTCACAATAATATAAAGCATATTTAGCCCATAGGGTCATTTGAAACTGCTTGCGGGACATATATGTCCCGGTGGTAGCGAAAGGGTTAAAACACGATTCCTTAAGCATTCAATATTTTTTTCAGTTCTATGTAAGTAGGCGAGTTGTTTATTTTTCAAACTAATAAAATAATTTTAAGGTAAGCCAAAATAATAATATGCTTTGTTACCCCCAATCTCATTGTTTATGCTTAAAGTAGTTTTCAAAATGAAATATAGATGGCAGCATAAAGTCACGGGATTAGTAAATGTTTAATTTTTGTTTTATGTATATGTAGTTTAGTTCTCTATTTGTTTTGTCTCAATAAAGTTGTGTTATTAAAACCGGCATGGTAATTTCAAAGTGATTATTTCCCCAAGAAGAAACCTTTTTACATTTTGTGGCGCCCAACGTGGGGCCTTGATGACTCATGTAAGTGAATTTCACTTTTGATTTTGAATTAATATAGTGACATTGTTTGAAATTTGGAACTAATATAGTACGTCACTTATTGTTTTTGAAACCTGAATAGAATTTAATTTGAATAATCATGTCGGTCAGTGATAATGAGACAGTTGAAATTGATGAAAATTTAAAGAGAAAAACCATTCAAAAGAGAACGACATATCGATCATTAATAACTAAACTTCTCAATAAGATAGAAGCCTGTCTTAAGGACGAAAATTTAGATGATGAGAATAAAAATGAAGAATTAAAAACTTTATATGATCAATTAATTGAAAAAGAAAATGAGCTTCTAAAACTTAACATAGAGATAGAGGCATTCATTTCCGTTGACGAAATTGAAAGGGAAATAATTTCGGTTGATGAATATTCGGAGAAAATTTTAAAATGGAAAGGTAAAATTAAAAGAAAACTTGATAAGATTAATGAAGAATGTCAGTCGGTTTCTAGTAATGACGATTTAGTGCAAAGTTCATTGAATAGAGTTCCTATGATAGAGCACAAAAAATTGATTTCTTTGCCGAAATTAACTTTGCCTAAATATTTTGGAGACCCCTGTTTATGGCTTGAATTTTGGTCACAGTTCGAAGATGCAGTACATAAAAATACCGAATTGTCAAATGTAGAAAAGTTTCATTACTTAAAAAATTCGTTGGGTGGTTTGGCATTAAATTCTATTAAAGGTTTTTGTTTGACAGAGTCAAATTACGAGAAATGCATAAAATTAATATCTGATAGATTTGGACGAGAGGATCTGGTAATTAATGGTCACATGACTAAACTCCTTAATTTAGAACTCGTGAAAAACTCCTCTAATTTGAGAGCGTTTCGAAATTTGTACGATCAGCTTGAAATTAATATTCGTTCCCTAGAAAGTTTGAAGGTCGCATCGGGCTCGTATGGCCAGCTTTTGTGCCCCGTTATTCTAAAACTATTACCTCCTGATGTCAGTTTGGGTTATAACAAAATTAAAGAATCGAAAGGTCAGTTTAATGTAAATGAATTAATGAAATGTATTTAGAGAACAGTTGAAATCGGGTGTAATTGAACCTATTACTATTGAGAAAGGGGTTTCGTCAGACCATATGTATTACATGCCTCATCAGTTATCAGAAGGGATAAAGAAGAATCGCGTACTAAGCTACGTATTGTATTCGATGCATCTTCTAAAGATAAAAATTGTTATTCATTGAATGATAATCTAGAGCCAGGTCCAAATCTTAACCCAAATTTGTTAAATCTTCTTTTGCGGTTTCGACGGAATTTTATTGGAATTATAGCAGATATAGAAAAAGCGTTTTTGCGCATTTCTTTAAATAAAAATGATAGAGATTGTCAGCGCTTTCTTTGGTTTGATCAGATGCCGCCAAATGAGATTAAGATTTTTCGGAACACTACAGTTGCGTTCGGGGTTAAGTCCTCGCCATTTTTGTTAGCCGCAACAGTTAAACACCATATTGAAAAATTTAAAGAGTCACACGAGTTAGCATACGCGGCGTTAAACGATTGCCTCTATGTCGATGATTTAATTACAAGTGTGAATAATTTAGAAGACGCTATTGAACTGTGTAACGACACAAAGAACATTCTTATGTCTGCCAACATGAACTTACGTGCCTTTAAAACTAACGGCATTGAACTTTCGGAATATTGGCAAGAAACGAAATTCGAAGAACCTTCCAAAAATAGTTTGATTCCTATTAAAGTACTAGGTGTCATATGGGACACCGTGAAAGATGAACTGAAATTAGATTTATCTTCCATAAACTCTTCTCTCTCAAGTTCTAATTGCACGAAACGAGTGATTTTGCAACTATCATGCATGATTTTTGACCCTATTGGGTTTATAGCTGCATTCACGATTCGAGCAAAGATATTGTTGCAACTTACTTGGCAAAGAGGACTTGGATGGGATGATGAGTTACCTAATGATTTGAGAAGAAAATGGAAGAAATGGGCATTTGAAGTTCCGAAACTGAAGGACATTATTATACCTCGTTGGTACTTTCCTAGGTCTAGTCGAGAAAACGAAGAATTTCAGATACATATTTTCTGCGATGCCAGTAAATTAGCCTTTGGTACTATAGCTTTCCTCAGATACATCAATGAGTCAGGACAGTATGAAGTTAGTTTTGTCCTTGCAAAGGCTCGAGTTGCACCTGTTAAGAAAACTACCTTACCAAGACTAGAGCTTTTATCCGCTGTCCTTGGTGCAAGAGTGCTAGACTCCCTGAGAAGTGTTTTCCATATAACGAACAATTATTATTTATGGAGTGATTCCATGGTGACTTTACATTGGATCAAAGGATGCGCTAACAATTGGAAACCCTTTGTAGGGAACAGAGTAATGGAAGTCCAAACGAAAACTGAACCAGAAAATTGGAGACATTGCTGTGGTATCGATAATCCTGCTGATTTGTTGACACGTGGGTGCAATGCAAGCGAATTAAAGGAAGGAGATAAATTGTAGCATGGACCTTCTTGGTTGAGACGTGAAGAGTCAGAATGGAATAATGGTAAAGGTTTCAGCTCTTCGAATAGCGAAAACTTGGGCGATGAAATTCTTATTGAAAAACGAATCAAGCCCATGAAGATAAATATGAATGTTTGCAAGGAAGAAAGCCAGCCTGATATTATGAACGTCATAAATAAAATTTCGTCGTGGACTAAATTGCAAAGAGTAATTGCCTAGTGTCGAAGATTTATTCTAAATTGCAAGTTTCCAGCTGCAAAGGTTAGTGGTTGTTTAATAACTGCAGAGATTCAAAATGCTAGAAAATCTCTGGTGAAGATAGTTCAAGAATATGCCTTTGGTACTGAAATAGAATATCTTCAGAAAGAAAAGACACTCCCAAAAAATAGCAATCTGTTGCCTTTGGCACCCTTTCTTGACTCATCGGGACTGCTCTGAGTTGGTGGAAGATTGAAGAATTCCAATCTTTCTGACCGTCAAAAACATCCAATACTTCTCCCAAAAGGTCATCATTTATCAACGATAATTGTGAGATATTTTCATGAAAGCCATCTTCATGGCACTATTCAAATGACATTATCAGCATTAACGCAAGAATATTGGATAATTGGTGTCAAGAATCTTGTCAGAAAGACTATTTCCAGTTGTGTAAAGTGTCATCGTCAAAATGCTAGATCTTTGACACAATTTATGTCTGATTTACCTTCAGTAAGAGTCACACCTTCCCGAGTTTTCTCCATTGTTGGAACTGATTATGCTGGACCTTTCCAAGCGAAGTCCAAAAAGGGAAGAGGTGTAAAGACTATGAAATGCTATGTTTGTTTATTTGTGTGTTTATCCACAAAAGCCGTTCATTTAGAACTCGTAAGTGATCTGACTTCTGATGCCTTCCTAGCTTCTTTAAGAAGATTTACATCTCGACGTGGAAAACCTGATCAAATACACAGTGACTGTGGGACAAATTATGTTGGTACATATAGAGAGTTGAAACGCCTGATTGCATCGCTCTCTTCAGATGAAGGTTTCCAAGGTTATCTTGCAAAAGAAAACATCATTTGGAAATTCAATCCTCCTGCGGCACCTCATCATGGAGGATTGTGGGAATCCACTGTTAAATCTATGAAGTCACACCTTAAAAAAACTGTCGGTGAACAGATCTTCACCTATGAAGAATTTCTAACCATGATTGCTGAAGTAGAAGCTTGCCCCTCTGTCAGATGATCCTGTTGATTGTGAGGCATTGACGCCTGGTCATTTCCTCATTGGTGCTTCATTGACATCAGTACCGAATTCTGATCTTTCGAAGGAAGTGATTACACCTTTGCAACGATGGAAGTTAATGCAAAGAATGATCCAGCAATTCTGGAAACGGTGGTCAACTTACTATCTTTCCACTCTTCAAAGGCGACCGAAATGGCTCCAAGTAAAGAAAAATCTTGCTGTAAATGAACTGGTACTAATCAAGGAAGATGATTTACCACCATTGAAGTGGAGGTTAGGACGTGTGCTAGAAACTTTTCCTGGAGCAGATGGTAACATCAGAGTGGTAAGGTTAAAAACTGCAAATGGTGAGTTAAAACGTCCAATCGTTAAACTTTGCCCACTACCTATAGACTATAAACTTTGAACTCTTAATTTCAATTTATGTCAAATTTAATATTCATTTTAAATCAAAAATTTAATGATAATTGATATTTGTCTTGGAGTGCATTTCATTTGGTTAATTTTGTTTATTGTTTGTTTACGATTCACATATATTTCATTTAAGGTTGTTTAATTTTGTGTTAAGATTTTAAACTTAAAATTCTCTGTAATTGACTTATTGCTGCCTTTGAAATTAAAGTTTGAATGAATGTAATAACATTGTATGAACCCCCCAAGGGTTCATGGCGGGAGAGGATGTTTATGCTTAAAGTAGTTTTCGAAATAAAATATAGATGGCAGCACAAAGTCACGTGATTAGTAAATGTTTAATTTTTGTTTTATGTATATGTAGTTTAGTTCTCTATTTGTTTTGTCTCAATAAAGTTGTGTTATTAAAACCGGCATGGTAATTTCGAAGTGATTATTTCCCCGAGAAGAAACCTTTTTACACTCATGTATAAAAAGAACAGGAGCAAAAATAAGGGATATTATTTATTTAATCTTATATGATTCCACCCGATCTTATCTTATATAAATCTACTCGATATTTAATCTTTTATTTTAGACAAACTCTATAGGTTTTGAAAACTTCATTTTTAGAATATAAGATAACGCAGCTGCACAAGGTTTGACCTTTAAGCCTTTAATTTTAGAATAGTAGAAGGAGAACAGTTGCACAGGTTTTTATTCTTAAGTTTTTATTTTTTGAATTTATAAAGAGTAAGGTTTTTAATTTTAAACCTTCCTTTTCACAGCAAAAAAAAATGTGGTGCAATACTTATCTGAATTTACTGTTGAAATTTGTAAAATTTGTGAGAATGATTTCTTTATTTCAAGTTAAAACCGAATCGATCGTTCCTTCATATTTTAAAGAGTATAGCTAAATCTTAACATGAATTTGATAAAGCTTATGCAAAACTCAGATGTTTCAACTCCATTCATGGTTGACTACAGCCCAGAAGAAGTGTTGTCGTTTTTTAATGTTTTGTAAATTTTGGAAAATAAAGGTAAAATGTGATTTTGTTTTTGTTAGACGTGATGTAATCGACGGCTCCAACGACGCATAATAAGTCAGTTTGCTAAACTATCAACATTATATTTGAAGATATGAACTCTTCCAATTTTTGATCCATGATGGCGGACATTGAAGCCTAATTAAGCTTAGCTGTCAACCTCAGTACCTACCGGAAAGCTAGCTCCAAGGGAATAAACGATTATTGCTCAAGCTAGTTCAATGTTCATGTCAGAGTAAGTTGACAAAATGACCATAGTCTATTTAATAGCAAGAAAGTTTCAGCCCTCTTTACTGATTGATCAATAATAATTATTATGAATTTGCCAGTTAATTTCTATTTTCTAGTCGAATTGATTTGATAAACTACTTATGTAAACTGTTATAAAAGGCATGCAATTTTTTAGTTGTGGAATAAAGATATTTATGTTCTCATAAGCTATACATTAACCTATCAGTTGTATTAAATAATTTTACGATATTTAACTTCTATTCACTTAAGTTTTGTTAAGCCTAAATCGAATTCATATTAATGTTCCCTCAGTGCTGTGTGTATGTTTGATTAATAAACTAATTTTATTAAAAAAAAATATTGCATATATGCATCCTAAGTTAATGAATCTTTATGTTGCATCGTAAAAATAACTTTACTGGCTCTTATGTGTGCCTAATCTTACTGTCATTACAAATTGTAGTGTTACTGAAAAACAAAAATTGTGGCGGCTACTTTACTCCATGTTGTGTTGAAGAGCATTCTTGGTGCTTCACTGCACCAGGAACTATTCTTGATTCTTGGTGAAGTAAAACACTTTTTTGGTGAAAAGTAGTAGCGTTGGTTGGCGTTGAGATATACTAAAATTTTTTAAGGTGAGATATAACTTCCTGAGTTTTGAATTTTAAATCTTTATTTTTAAAGAGTAAGATATATAAATGACAGGTCTTCACGTTTTATTTGTGAAATTTTAAATTAATTTTAAGTATTGATATCTTTTATGACCGTCGTTGAACAACAGACAAAATTTTGATTTTACGACTACCAATGTTCAACTCCGTAGCCTTGGTATTTTGAAACCAATGAGTGCGGAATTCGTATCAACCAGCCATTTCTGGGATTGAATAAGGGGCACCACATTGAGAGGCGAGCGCTCTATTCCATGGATCACCAAGGCTCAAGTATTGATGTAGAAAAAAAAACTAGACTTACATAATGTTCTAGAGTCATCGCCACATTTATACTGATCGCTACTATAATAAACGGTGAAAAACATAGCCAGGGGAGCAAAAGAGGTGGAACAGCCTAAAACAAATATAATATTAATTAATTTTAATTAAAGATTAATATAATAAACATTATTTAAAAAAAAGTTTTCACGGGAAAGCATTTATGTTAACTGCCTGAGATCCGAGATTGAATGTTAGAAAATGTGAATCTATATTTTTACAAAAATGTAGAAATGTGGATTCGAAGAAGATTCGTAAAACGTAAATTCTGTAATATTAATTTTCTGAAAATCACCATAATGACACTTAAAATCATTATTCACCTAGTTATTTATTCGTAAATATAAATATATGTTTTCAATGAATTATTTCTTATTTATAAATTATTAATTATTAAAGATTTACTCAAATTCACTAAAATATATCATATCTACTGACTTTTTCAAATGAAAGCATAAATCGTTGATACTAGCCATCATTGGCGACCAGCTTAGTAACCTTTAAAAATCAACTTGTACAGCGTATTAACTATAATGTTAACCAAGCTGATTTCACAGCACAACTGTACATTCGGCTGTAAATGCACAGATGCAAATAAAATGCAAATTCGGCTGCAACAATAAATATTCTAATTCTTTAACCCCTCCTCAAATCCTAACATCTAAATTAGTTTTAAACAATATATTAACCAAATTTTTTCACCACCTATCTCCATCGGTTTTGCTGTATTTGCTTAGTATTTTGATTTAATTTTAACTAGTTTCAAGAGATGTCCACCACACTGTCAATGTTCTTTATATAATTAATTTTAATAATAATTTAAAATCAGTTCGGGATTTTTCAACAACGAAAAAGGCAAGTTACGTCACTAATAATTGCAATGACAGTATGCAGCACCATAGCAACGTTTATGTTCAAAATTTCTATAGCTATTTTAGATAAGAAATAACTCTAAGTAATTACTTCGTAACAAAGTTTTTGTTTCTTTAAAAATACAAAATTATTCTAAATACAAACCATACTAAGTATTCAATACTACCTATAGTGTTGTCAATGGATAGAGAAATATATATATATATATATATATATACAGAGAGAGAGAGAGAGAGAGAACATGGGAGTAAATGGAAAAAAATGTAGAGAAAACATGGAAAAAATTACAGAACAATGAAAAAAGGGGTAAAAGAAAAATAATAATTAAGATATCAAGAAACTGAAAAAAAAAAGAGAAATCCGAAAAAAAGGAAAAAATCCGGAAAATAAAAGATATAATCTTTTCATCAGCTCACACGATTATATCCGCAAAAAGGAGTGCTTTCTAATAATATTGTATCAATATAGCCAAAGCAAAATATATCAATACAATAGTGTGAGAAGCACTAAAAAAATTTTTTTTTACAAAAAATTACAACAAATAAAATTGAGCACAATAAGTAAAAAAAATCATGTAAAAACAGAAAATAAAATATAAAGACAAAACAGAATAAAACATTAAATAAAATCTATAAAGCGAGCAGCGAATTCAAATAAACTTACATGAACGGGAAATTTTTCAAGAATGATTTAAAATATTTTCGAAATAAGATTGCCAGATTGCAAAATATGAAACCGAAAGCCCAAATTAAGGTAAAAGCGTAAATAGAGGGGTTTTGTATTAAAGTGCGTTCTTACTACAGCACTGAAGTGCGTTTGATTTGTTAGTTACCAAGAACGGGCCCGAGAATGGATATGCGCAAGGTAATTTTATACTGGATAATTTAAAGAAGTTGACAATTAAAAATTTTAGAAAATTAACATTAATTAAAAAAAAAAATAAAATAGAAAAGAGAAAGAAACATGAATTGCCTGTTTTGCACATAATTTTAGCAACGGATTTGCCCGAAATGGATTTGCACATGGTAAAAATTATATAAATTAACAACGAAGTATTTATAGTAAATTTATTTACAATAATATACAATTAACTCAATGATTTTATATAGAGTTTAATTACTTTAGTTGGGTATCCATTGTTTTTTATCAAATTTTGAAAGAGTTTATCGATTTGTTTTTTGGATAAATAAATATTACTACATATTCTTTTAATTCTATTTTATTCATTCATTCAATTGTATATTATTGTAAATAAATTATTGTATATTGTTGTCGATTTATAGATTTTATTTCATGTTTTATTCTGTTTTTTCTTTATATTTTATTTTCTGTTTTTACATGATTTTTTTAACTTATTGTGTTTTATTTTATTTGTTGTAATTTTTTGTAAATTTTTTTTTGAGTGCTTCTCACACCATTGTATTGATATATTTTGCTTTGGCTATATTGTTACAATATTAGAAAGCACTCCTTTCTGCGGATATAATCGTGTGAGCTGATGAAAAGATTATATCTTTTATTTTCCGGATTTTTTTCCTTTTTTTCGGATTTCTCTTTTTTTTCTTCAGTTTTTTGTTATTTTAATTATTATTTTTCTTTCCCCCCCTTTCTGTTCTGTAATTTTTTTCATGTTTTCTCTACGTTAACTTATTTTATGAGTTCTATTTACTTGCAGCTTATGCGCAGTAAATAAAACTTATTGTTTTTCTTAATTTTCTTCATGTTTTTTTCTTTTTTGTATTTATTTATTATGCTATATACATATATTAATGGATTATTAATTATTGTTAATAATAAATTAAAAATGTATTTTTGATAATGAAGAAAATTTTTTTGTCACTAATGGATTTTAGATGCTTTTATGAATAAATAACTAAATTATTTAAAATCATACCTTAATTGCACCCCAAAACAAGAGAAGAGTCGCAAGGAGTAAAATAGACTGAAATGCAATGCCATAGATTCCAAGATAAAACATAACTGTGGAAAGACAGACATTTTGAATTATGCTACAGAAATGCTTATGACATTTATAACTTAAGAGATATTTCATTCAAGTTTCAGAAATGACTCAAAAATGAGACATTACATTTATGTTTGCAGAGATGCTAAAGACTTATGTAAGTAATGAATAAAGCGTTTAATTTTTAATTAAATGCTTACGGAATATTTAGAATTCATCAATGAAGTGTTTTTTAAAATAATTAGTTTGGATGTTTTGTAGTTATTCTATAGTTCTTTTTAAGTGAGTTAAATTAAAAACAGCCCATATTGTCTTAATATTTCTAAAAAACTTTTTTTGCAAGACATGTGTTTTTTTCTATTAAAAATAATGCTGAAAATATATTTTTTTTTCAAAATTAAAACTTTTAAATATGCATATCCTTTGAATTATTTTCCTCATAAGCTACTCTTATTTAACTTTTTTTTTAAATGTATCAAAATAATAATTGCTGAATTTTTTTTAAGGAGCTAAAACATTTTTTTCTTATATTTTTTTAAAGAATATATTTTGAAAGTAATTAAAAACTCGTTGGAAAAATGCAGCTGAATTAACGTTTTTATTTTATAAACAAAACTCATCTTCTTTGTTCAACTCTGTAGCCATGTTGTTTTGAATATAAACCAGAAAACAAAGGAACTTTTGGACCAAGCATTAGCTTAAACTCGTATTCCTGGTTTCAAATCCAATTACAAATCTCCACGGTTAGCTCAACGGTAATTTTTTTTATCCTCAAACAGAGAATAAATTGGAAAAAATAGAGATTTAGTTCAAGTATAGAGAACTCTGATTGCGTTTTTAAATTCTCTTTAAAGGATGACTTGTGGTGGAACAAATCGAAGAACTCGGTTCGAGTGCCCAATCCTGTAATCTTCTATGCGGAATCCGAAATACCTAAGCTGAATTCAATTCATTGAAATTGTATAGATAATTCTATAATTATTTTTCTTTTGTTTTTCTATTTTTTATAGTTAGCCCTCATACAGATTTCTTATAAAGCCGAGAATGTATTTGTTTGGATTTTATTAAAAATGAAGTTTTTATCTATGTTCAAAGATTTATTTCAAAATACCAACTAGACGTTAAGAACGTATCCAATGAGCGAGCAAAGCGAGCATTGGATTGCGAAGCAATCCGAAATGATCTGCGAAAGCAGTTCTGGGGGTTGGCGAGCGCCAGCGAGGAGGGGGCGAAGCCTCCTTGTTCTAAATTAATAATTCTTACTTTATATTTTATGGTAAAAATAATTTCACTGACTCTTATGAGTACCTTATCTTACTATAATTACAAATTATAATTCTATTGAATAAGAAAAATGGTGGCGGCTATTTTACACCAAATGGTGTAAAAGAACATTGGTGTAGTGAAATACTAGATCAAAGAGTTATGTATGACGTTTCACTACATCACTTTGGCGTGAAGTAGTTGACCCTGATTTTGGCATGCAGATGCATCAAAATTTTTAACAGTGTACATTCTGTAATGTTGATGATTTTTTTCAATGGAACAAGAGGTCGTGGGCTCGATCCCCGCCGGCCACAGACTCCCCGTGTAGTATAAATGGTAACTGATGCACGTGAAATCTGTCGAGTCACAAAGTTTCCATGTTCCTCTAACAAATCACACCTCTGGGGGTACTGATCTAGGATCTTGTCTTCCGGATTGGTTCAAAATTACAAGGCTACGGAGTTGAACCCAAAATTGGGTCGGCTGTTCAACGACGGTTATAATGTAAAATAAAATAAAATGGCGAGGTATGGGCCGTGGTGGCTCAGTGGATAGAGTGTTCGCATTTCAATGAGGTGAACCGGGTTCGAATCCCAACGATGGCTGGTCGATACGAATTCTGCATTCGACTTGCACCGGCCACAGTGCTGACGCAAAATATCCTTAGTGGTAAACGGATCATGGGTTAGAGTACTCTTAGGCTAACCGTGGGAGGTTTTTGTGGTTTATCTCTCCATGTAACTCAAATGCTGGTTAGTTCAATCAAAAAGTCCCCCACAAAGGCAAAATTTCTCCCAATATTTGATCAAGAAGTTCCCTCGTCCTCTGGGTTGGGTTCAAAATTACAAGGCTACGAAGTTGAACATTAGTAGTCGTAAACCCCAAAAAATTGGGTCGACTGTTTAACGATGGTTACAAATAAAATAAAAAAATGGCGAGGAATTAAGTATATAACAATTAAATGGCCACTCGAGAAAAGAATGTAGTCCGCTGAATAATATGCTTATTTACTTCTTTGGCTACTTGCATTCGAATTAATAAACTTTATCAACAATTTGATTTAATATTCCAAAAACTTCCAGTCATAGAAGTCTAAGTATGTATAGAACCATCACTCGTTATCTTTTCCCAGAATACTATACTTAATACCTATTGTTGTTTCGTCAGATTTGAAATTAATTGTCAAGATATATTTTACTAATTAGTCACACTGCAGACTTGATTCAGATTTTTAACATTGACATGCTATAGTTATGCACTAATAATTTAACTATGTTTGTCTGCATTTTAGCATAACTTTCAAATGAAACAAATGACACACAGTTATACAATTTACAGAGTCGAATCGTTAATAAACTCATATAGACAAATTATAAATGATTCGCAGTTTACAGCAACTTTTACTTTGTCATCTATTAATTCTCAACGAATAAAATTTAAATGAAACATAATAACATTAATAATTATAAAAACAACTTAAATACCTTGTAAAATGCATTTTGTTAATGGGTCATCTGGAACTTCAAATAATTGAAAAACGTTCAAAATTGAGATAACAAGACCAGCAACAGACCACCCCTAAAAAATTTAAGAAATATATTCTTAATTTTTGAAATTGCCCATTTGGAATTGCTCAAAGTGTCATCTCTTAACTTTGGAAACGATTTCAAAATGATGGAAATGTCTGTAGTCGTTAAAGTTAGGGTCGTCCCCGAGTTACAACGCGGAATGAAGACCAGTATTTTGGCCGTAAAAAAAAGCAGTCAGAGCACAGCAACCAAACTGCTATCTGCTGTCACGGTTTCAAGGCGTACCATATACAGACGTTTGGGGAGTCTTAAAGCTCGAAGGTTTGCGACATCACACTGTCACCAGCGATTAGATTGGAGTAGAGAACATGCTATGTTATCAATACTGACATGGGTTTGTGTGATGTTTTCTGACGAGTCCAGGTTTAACTTGAAGTCTAATTCATGTCGGACTTTCATATGGATCACACCAGGTATCCGTTACTTTCATACAATAGCATTGAACGATACCGTTAGAGATTTAGAATTTCTCGTTTCAGGTAAAATTATACTGGGCTCCAAAACAGATCTGCATGTTCAAATAGGAACCATGATTGTCCAAATTTATCGGGACATCATTTTGGAACTTATACGTTTGTTAAGGAGTGCCATGGACATAAAATCTGTGTTGATAGAGGACTGACTTCTCTGAGAAAACATCGTAAACCTTCAATCTGAGGATATCATCCGCATGGAATAGCCAGCATTCCCACCTGACTTGAATACAATAGAGCATGTGTGGGATATGCTTGGTTGACGAGTTGCCGCTTGTCAACCACCTCCCAGATGTGTACCGGGATTTCGAATAGCATTGTTTGCTGAGTGGAGTATTCTTCCTCAAAATCAGCTGAATCTGAGGATAGAGCCTCCTCCCCACAAGTTAACCCAAGTACGAATCTCAGTGGTAGCTGGTTGATACGAATTCTGCTTCCGTCTTGCACCGATCTCATTGCTGACGTAAAATATCTTTAGTGGTAGACAGATTATGGGTTAGAATCCCCTTCTGTTTGGTTCACCATGGAAGTTTTTTGTGGTTTTCTTCTCCATGTAAAGCAAATGAGGATAAGTTCCGTCAAAAAGTTCCCCACGAAGACAAATTTCTCCCAATACTTGAACCAGGAGTTCCCTTGTCTTCTGGATTGGATTAAAATTACAAGACTTTGGAGTTGAACATTCATAATAGTCAACTCAGAATCGGGTCACCAGTCAGGGGTGATTGTGAGTCCAAGTCAAAATTCCGGAAAATTTTTTGAGTTAAAAAAAAAAAGAAGTTTAAATTGAAAAAAAATTTAACAAGGCTTTTTTCCTTTTTCTCAATATTTTTCAGTTTACTTAAAATATATTTAAAATTTTACACATACCTATAGCATTTACACATACCCATGATGACCTGGAGAAGTAATTAAAATTTACAAATATATCTTTCTTTCTTGAGTTTATGATTATAACAACTATTTACTGATAAAAAATGAATATTAATCGAGAATATAAGCTTATAAAGTATCTCTTTGGCTCTCCTTTACAAACAAATAAAATAAACTGTGTTTTTAAGTTCAACCTTTGAAAATTTGATTTCCGGATACTTATGATCAATGATTTTTTGAAACGTCTGCACCTTCGATCTCCGGAAACTTCCAGATCACTGTTAGCGAAAATTCCGGAAATCCGGATTTTTTCCGGAGCACAATCAGCCCTGACCAATTCAACTCCGGTTATATAAAAAAAGATCAGCTCAATAATTTGACTCAGTATGCCTAGACGTTATACGGACTGTATTTCATCGCATGAAAAATGTACAATGTAATAAACATCATACTAACCATGTAATATTAGGTTTTTGTATAGGAAATACTTTTTATAATTGCTCCAGGGAGCAAAAATGTTAGTTGTTATGAACGGTGTCATAGATATACCATGCTTTGTTCCTTATCTTTTATTTAATAAATGGGCTTTATGAATAAATCACTTGTTTTGTTTTTGAACCGTTATTTACCGAAGCTGGTATTTTCCTTAATATATAAACATGGATGCATTTCAAAAAATATTTTTCATATTTTTTTAAACTTTTAACGTTTAAAACAGCTTTAATGGCCTCTTAAACTATTGTAATCTCAAAAATTAGTAATATAAATAACATGGTGTATTTGTTTTTTACTTTTATTAAATGTCTAAATTTCCTTAAATAAAAAAGAAATGTAACATATCAAATATAAATGTTTCTAATAACCGTTGAAATCGATGAAGCTAAAAGTGTGAGAGAATATGCTGAAAAAAATGTTTATATATTTCAATTCAATCTTCTTTAAAGAAATTTAAAATCTAATTGGAAATGAAATGTTTTTTTGTATGTGTACAAAAATGTAGGGCTCAGATGGAAAAGTATGAACACTTATTCTTGAATTTAGGTTGTAAACAAATACTTATTACATACCACGGCAATCAAAGAAATAAGAATGACAGCATCTTTCAATCGTAGAAAAAAGCAGCATCTATTTAAAACAGGCATTCGGAGTTTTTTTTATTATGATTTGTAATTTTAAGTTGTCTTCATATTTTCTTACTGCATGTTAAGTTTTGAATTAGATTACTGCTTATATTGACCCAAAGATTTCGACTTAAAGATATTATTATTTGCAGTTTTCGCTTACAGTTGGGGTTAACAATAGCGTCTCAGCGTTTTTGACTTCTGCGCAAGCGCAGAATTGAACATTTTTCTTTAGTCAACTATGGACGCTGCGTTTGAGCATGCGTGATACGCTCTAGTGCTTGCATTAGTGCTTACTATGGGCGCATTTGCTTGTTGCGATATCATCATACTTCGATATCATCAAAAGAAGGTGGAAGTGAGTGAAAAGATGAAGTGCTGATTACTCTGAAGGGATACATAAAACGATACACGAACGCACGTTTCACTATGACGCCATGGCAACGCATTTTCTACAGTTTCTTTTTATCTTAGTTTTAGTAAAAAGTTTTATTAACTGTACAGAAAATGTTTAGTCAATGCTATGAAAAAGCAAACGCTCCACAATTTATTGTCAGTCAAATTTTTATTTACTCCTGTTATTATTTTTTTTTAAATTTAATAATGTTATATTCATATTCTGTGTATAAAACTGAGCAAATATTAAATTTTTTTAAACAATGATTTATTGTCAATATCATGAAATAAAAGTGCACTTGAGCGTTCAATCTGCTTTTATTCTTATTCTTGTATTTTCCTATGATCCATCAAAGACTGAAAAAAATGACCCTCATACGAGGTGTGTAAATTAAGTAATGAGGCTGATGACGATGTTACGTTCGATATGCAAATCCATGGTCCATAACCAATCAAAATTGGAAGGATGGTCGATGAACATCTCTTACACGTTCAGTAGAACTACGAAATCGATATATTAGTGTAGTGTTCTGATGTCATCTTTGTTGCGAAATCTGTTGTTACAAGGCGTTCCAAATATTATGACATTTATATGGAAAAGTGGTGTGCTACTAGATTTTGCTTCAGGCAGCGCAGTGGAAACTTTTTCAAAACTCCAGAAAACCTATGGAGTGCAGATTTTTCGATGGTTTAAAGCATTCTTATTAGGAAGAGAATCAATGGAAGATGAATCATACAACGAAAGACCTTCAACTGCAAGAACCCATAGAAAAGCTGACTAAATCCGGATAATTGAATTTAAAGATCCTTAATTGACGGTCAGAATGATTAGAGAACAGTTAATTTATATCACACCACCGTTCATCGAATTTTCAATTATGAGTTGAATTTAAAAAGCAAAAAATGATTGCCTATGATACCAAACATCTATAACGGTAAAGTTTACTATCTAAGAGCAATATAAATAAATCTGTTTCAGGCACATAAACAAATTCCTGTGGTTCCTCAACCTCCTTAATAACCAAACTTGAATCCTTAAACATTTACTCTTCCCGAAATCTAAAATTTAACTCAATGGATGCCATTTTTGGACTCTGGGAACACTTATAAAAGTTTGTAACTGACCAGATAAAAGCTATTCTAGTATTCAAGTACCAGCACTGCTATTTGGAGTAGAAAAAGTGTCGCCGACGCTGTACGGCTTTGCAAGGGTATTATTTCTAGAGAGACAATATTGAACATTAATTTTATTCGAATAAAAAAAAATATTTGAAAAAATTAGTCTCATTACGTATTTTACGCACCTTGTATGCTTTCACGATCCCACACGATTTTTGTTGTCATAGTAATAGAAAATATTTAATGACTCGCTTTGTTGCCAAACATAAAATTTGGAAGCAATTTAATGGACGAGAGTTAGGAAATCAAGGGTAGGAGAAGTAAGAGGTCTGCATAGTAATGAAAAATGATAAATGGATCGAATTGAACTGAATCAAGACAAAGAGGCTTACTTTGACATTCAGGCATGGACCTGTTGCTCAGTCTTAAACTTGCCTATTATTAAAAGATTTATGCCTTTTAAAAATTCCATTGCAGAGAAATCTTTATGAAAATGCGATTTTATCACGAAAAATCATTATATTACGAGTTAGAGTTATTAATACTGATTTTTTAGAAAATCAAGGGTAGGGATGGGGTATTCCTAGAAAAATGAAACATAATTTTTTCTCACTGCAAAGATGAAATGCTTTGACTTGCAAATTAATATCAATCAAACAGAAGATTAATTTGTCATTTGCTTAAATAAATGGGTTTTCTTTTCATTGTATACAATGTCATTAGTATGTCTATGTTTTTTACTAATTGCTTACATTAACTAAATAATCATAAAAAACTGAAGTAGTAAGATATTACTTGAACTGAAAAACTTCATTTGCTTCAAAAAATTTCAAATCGGAAATAATAATCGACATGTTAATAAAAAAAAAAAGTCTTGAAAATGGGCATCAAATTTCAGAGCGCTGGAAACGTGTCGACTGTTATTTCCAATTTATAATATTTCGAAAGGTTTTTTAAACAAGTAATTGCTTACATGTTCTCCTGCACTTATACTTTTCTTTAATGAGACATGTTAATTTAATATATTATCACAATTTCAAAACATAAAACTTATGAACCCTACAAGCTGTTTTAGTTTTTTCATATTTATTATATTAAAAAAATATATAAATCATCAACTAACAAAAAAGAAATATTTAAAAATAAAATTTGAAATTTTCTTCTAATGTATTTTGTATTTAAAAAAGTTATTCACACTAAACCATTTTTTAGACAAAAACTATACACAGTATTTACATGGATTAAATTACATCAATTATTATGTTTACACAATTCCTTTAATGTCTTTTCTGGATCGAATATCTTAAAAGAAGGAAGTGTGCATCCTTTCACTTGAGCGATCTCAGATGCAGCTATGATGCCTGTTTGAACAGAGAGGTCCAAGTTCTTGGTGAGTCCATAGACAGCAAGACAGGCACCGGCCACAGCATCACCACAGCCTACACCGTCCATCATCGTAATACTGTTATCTACAGGGAAAGTCCGAAAATGAGCAGATCCATTGTCCACTATAACTGGTTCAGAACCACGCGTGATGATGGTGATTTTAGGAGAGTTACTAGTTTGTCCCCTTGTTTTATGGAGAGATTGGAGTGCTTCTGCGACTGTAATAAATTAAATAAAATTATAAACAAGTTTTCTTTTTAATAATGGGTTACAATGAAGAACTTTAAAGTCATAAGAGTCAGAATCGGTTATACTGTGCCCAAATATAAACGATATTGTGTACTCTAGGTAAGGTGATCAAACGGTGCTGTAAATAAACACTTAGTCTATTTATTAGATTTGCTACCATGAATGACCGAAATCAAGAGAATGTCGACTTTCACCGGAGAATGTCAACAATCACACAGTGGCTTTGGTGAATGTCCGAAATATTTGTTATATCTGACTTGATATTCATTTATTCGTTGATATTATTATATTTATTCTATATTTTAATACCTGCTGAGGAGAGATTAGGAGAAACATCAGTGTTCGGAGTACCGGTTAAATGCATACTGGATAGTGGCACTTGATCTTAAAAAACATTGATGTATCGCACCGGGCGAATATATACAGGACAGTGGCCTTGAATGTTAAAAAAACATTGATGTAGGGTATACCGGTACTCAACTAGATCTAGTATATATTTCGGACTTTTACCAAAGCGACACTGTGATTGTCAACATTCACCGGTTGAAGTCAACAACCACCAATTTCGGTTATTCACAGCAACAGAAACATTCTAACGGCACAAAATAAGAGAGCGACAAAAAGACGAAGAAGTTAATTTAAACTATATGTGTCTCATCCGGGATCTAATATTCAAGTGACGACACAATCACTATTATCCCCATGAAGTGGCGTTCTTAGGGTTCGGCGTCAGCATTGGCTTTTCCTTATATTTCCAATCTAAAAAGGGTAAAAAATTCGAGGGGTTGCTATTCGTGTTTCTTTTACTATTTTTTTTACGACTACCGGAATTAGATTTTTAAATTTTTCAGAAATTCCAAGATTAAAATTTTAAAATGAATTGTATGACGCAATAGACCTAATTTTGTTCATTTAGTTAATTTTTTTCAGAAATTACAAAAGTAATTGAGAATCTATAGAGTAATGAGATTAAACAAAACAAAAAAATGGGGTAGAACGATCGTATCCCAAACCGTACAAAAATGAAGGTATAACAAGACACGACACCATTCTCAGTTTTTTAGATAAATTTTCCTTTTATGAAATATCTTTAATTTTTATTGTCATTGAATAAAATTTAAAGGCAATGAAACTCAAATTCACTAAAGTGTCTCTAAAAACCTTCATACATTCATTTTGTTAGTTAAATTTCATTTTTTAAATTTCTATTGTCATTGAATAAATTTTGAAGCTAATGAACTCACTAAAGTGTCTCTTAAAACCTTCATCCACTCAGTTTTTTAGTTAAATTTTCCTTTTCTAAACTATTTTTAATTTCTGTTGTCCTTGAATAAACTTAAAAGCCAATGAACTCAAATTCACTAAAATATCTCTTAAAACCTTCATCCACTCAGTTTTTTCGTGAAATTTTTTTTTTTAATTTCAGTTGTCATTGAATAAACTTTAAAGCCAATAAACTCAAATTCACTAAAATGTCTTTTGAAACCTTTATCCATTCAGCTCTTTAGTTAAATATTTTTTAAAAGTATTCCTCACCAGATTTTTTTCTTGTTCAAAATAGCCTAATTTCACCTTACCCTTGAACTTCATGTTTCCAACCGCATTGAAATATGGAAGATGTTACAAATATGGAAATAAAATTATTTCCAATAAGTTCAATTTAAAAATCACAACAGGTTTGAGCAATAGTTGGGGAAACACCGAAGATTGCCCTGGATGGAATCTTAAAATACGTGACTTACACGGGGTTTTGAAGGAATGATTTTTAAATCACTGACCTGTAATTGAAAGAGGCGCACCCAAGGCTGTCGCCAAGGCTTTCAATTCGACCTCATTTCCAAACAGAATGTCGACCCGAGGTAGAACCCTCAGAAGAATATCTGAATAATCTTTGCAAATATATTCAGCCGAAAGACTCAATGAAAACACCTAAATATAAAACAAATCAAAAATTTAATTTCTTTGTGTAATTGTAAAACTTCACCAACCGTTAAACTGTTATTAGAGTGCAAACTAAAAAAATGCATAAAATATCACATGATGTCTAAGCTTGAAAAAAATCTAAAAGAAAATTATTTCAGAGCACATTTTAAAATTTTAATTCTTCAAATTCAATTAAAGCAAAATAATTTGCATTATTTTTAAGTTTTGTAAAACGCTACAATTTTTTGCATAATTTTTTCAAAATTTTAAACTTTTTTATCTTTAAAATATTTTCAGTAATTTTTAAAATAAATTTATTACCAGTCAAAATAAGAAAGTAACATAAATAGTTTTATGATATTTAGTGCGCAAAATAAAAAACGGACCTATCTGACTAACTTGTGATCTAATAATCGGACCTTCACGTCTTCTTCACCCTTTTATCTTAAAGTTTAGTGAGAGTCATCAAACATGGTAATTAATTAGTGCAGGCGATATTTTAAGTTACAAAATCAGACACAAAAACGTTCTTTCTCTGAATAAACGTACCCTTATATTGACAGACATGGATTTCTGACCCCCAAAATGTATGGGGTAGCCGCAATCTGGAAATACGGTTCTGACAGTTTGGTCAAGAGAGCAAACCACAGATTGGAACTCTTGACATTAATTTTCCTTTTTGCGTATTTCACCATATCTCGAGAGAATTTTAAGCGAGTTGAAATTTTGTTTTGCATACATTATAAAATTTGTTTATCCAAAAATCTAGCTATCTAAAGTTTCAGATTTCTATGCAAAATGTAACTTTTAGTAAATGTATATTATTTGTTTATTATTTTATTTAATAATAGCTGAAAAAATTTGAATTGTAAGGTATGTAACTTTTTATAAGATTTAAAAAAAAAAAAAATACTATTTTAAATGGCAAAATCAAAAATCTGAACGAAATCAGTGGAATAGTTTTGGAAAAATCAAATTTTGAAAAAAAAAAGTCATATTTTTAAAATTCTCTTTCTCATCAAATTTTGTATTTTGCCATTTTAAACTACATTCATTCAAATGTAAAAAATTGTATACCTTACAATTCAAAATTGTTTCAAATATTATAAAATAAAATTAAAAAGGAAGAAATATTTACTAAATACTATATTTTTCATGCAACTACCTTTAGACAAACGAATTTTATAATTGAGTGTAACAATATATCAATTCACTTGACAGCTTTTTTGAGCAAACTCTTGAGCAATATTTTCCAGACTGCAGCTATTTTTTGAGAATCAGAAATCCGAATCCGGCGAAAAAAAGGTATATTTATTCAAAGAAAGTACGTTTTTGTGTTTGATTTCATTACTTAAAGTTTCATTTTCCCTAATTTATTAGTATATTTAGAGTGACCCACTCGATCCATTAAGATTGAGCCATAGAACGTGAAGATCCGATCATTCGATCAAAAGTTATACAGAATGGTTTGGTTTTTAGGCACTGTATAGTAAGAAAGAGAAGAACGACTTTGCAACAATAAAACATGAATATATAAAATTTTTTAGATGCTATTTTTTTAATGAATTTAAGACTATAACTCAAAATATAAACACATCACTTACACGCTATATTTTATTTTATATTATAACAGCCGACGCAATTTTTGATTTCTGACTACCACTGTTCAACTCCGTAACCTTGTTAATTTGAACATAATCTTAGAAGACACGCAAAGTCATGGATCAAGCATTGGGAGAAATTTGCCTTCGCTGAGGACTTTTTTGATAGAAGCTCAAATTTGCGTTTCATGGAGAAAGAACCACGAAAACCTCTCATAGTTGGCCTGACGGAAAGGGAACTCTAACCCATGATCCGTCTACTACTGTGGATATTTTACTTTTTTTTTTTTCATTTTCAACATTGTCGTCGAACCGGGTCCAGAATTCATATTCACTAGATATCGCTGCGATTTGAACCTGGGTTACCTCATTACTATGATAGAGCTCTATCCCCTAAACCACCACGGCTCTAAAAGTTACAAAATACATAACTTAATTCAAGCAAATTTTTTAATAAGATCCAGAACAATTTTCACTGACAGGTATAAAAATGCTTTTAAATATACATTTAGAAACATTCATTTACGATTTCACGATGACACTAATAGGTCGCTAATACGTATATAGAATGCTATGATGTAGATGTAAACAATTGAATGGCTATGAAATTTAATTTACGATAGAAAGAAAAGAGGACAATATATGTATGTAAAAAATATCGATGCTGAGCTAATAATTTTTTGGAATTAATGTTTTAAAGTTACAAAAATAACAAAATTTTTTCAGATAACAATTAGGTACTTGCAATTCGATTCGAAGTGAGGTTATTATGCCTAATCATGTGATTGTAATTAGATTTAATTGAATAACTGTAAGCGACGTCACGTGCCTGTGTCGAATCTAATTGGCTTCTGAATTGACAAATGCCACGATTTACCTACGATGACGTCACTAGTAGGTATCTAATTATAGACATGGACCATGTTTAGAATAATTATTAAAATTTTTTTCTTTTATTGGTGAACAAAACTTGATAGTTTTTAAATTATAAGTTATCCTTCGAAAAATTAATTTTATTCAGTTTTAATAGAAAATCTAGAATAGGAAAATCACATGATATAGACTATAAGATATAACATTTTTAATTATTTTAAAACTTCTACAATCATCTACCTATTTTGACGTTTTCATCTTAGCTAAAGACACGACATCTGGTGAGTGGGCTATGAAATATCCATCTATCTACAAATATATTAGCTTATAAAAAAGTAATTTTGCTGCATTTTTTATACAAAATATTGCATAGTTAAATGATATGTTTTGCATATACTTTATCAGTAGAATATAAAATTCTTAATTATTTTAAATTCTTTCAATTCATCTACCTGTTTTGATGTTTTCGTCTCAACTAAAGCTAACACGACATCTGGTGGGTGGGCTACGAAATATCCCTCTACAAATATGATATCAGCTTGAAAAAATTAATTTTTATACACTTTTAATCTAGTATAGGAAAATAATATGGTTTACATATACTTTAGCATTAAAATACAAAATTTTTAATTATTTTAAAATCTCTACACTCATCTACCTGTTTTGACGTTTTCATCTTAGCTAGAGCTAGCACGACATCTGGTGAGTGGGCTATGAAATATCCCTCTACAAATATGATATCAGCTTTAGTGAGGTCATGTTTAATGTCTTCGATTTCTAGATGTTCTGCTCGGAGAGTTGCTGAAGCTTCATGTTGACAAATCATGGATCTTTCAGATTCGTCAACAATTAAACAGGCACAAATTCCTGTTTTCAAGTCAGGACTTTGTACATATAGTGGTGTAACGCCATCTAATATTAACTTTTCCTTTAACCATCTTTCGAAAGAGTCATTTCCAGTGCAACCTGTAAATATTATTTAAAAATGTTGACTTATTATAAGGAAGATATGAGCAATTCTACAAATAAACGCCAATTAGGCGGCAAAAAATTAGTATTTTTTTTTGGGGGGGGGGAGGCACACTAATTCTACATAAATTTATTTTCTTCTTTTTTACACCCTAAAAAGGCAAGAGAAAATCGTGAACAGGAAATTTTTTCTTTGTGGCATACTTTAAATGTGACATACTCTTTCTGACATACTCAGATAAATCTGAGCCATTTATTCAGATAGAACGATTTTTACATAAATATAATATTATTATAATGTCTCTCTAAAACGTATTTATAGAGATTTCATACTATAAGATTATATTTTAGTATAAAAAACAAAAATAAAAAAATTTAATCAAAGTTCGTAAATTGAAAAAATCGGGAAAAATTTAAAATTGGTATTTTGTCATTGAAAGTATTTCACAAAGAAAACATTTCATGTTTAATATTTTTTCTTGCTTTTTTAGGGTGTAAAAAAGAAGAAAATTCATGTAGAAATAGCGTGCCCCCCTCCCAAAAAAAAATTTTTTTTTTTGTTAGGCTGCCTAATTTGCGTTTATTTGTAGAATTGTGCATATGAGCAATTCTACATATAAATGCCAATTTTTATACTAAAATATAATCTTACATTATGAAATCTCTATAAATACATTTTAGAGAGACATTATAATAATATTATATTTATGTAAAAATCGTTCTATCTGAATAAATGGCTCAGATTTATCTGAGTATGTCAGAAAGAGTATGCCACATTTAAAGTATGTCACAAAGAAAAAATTTAATGTTCACGATTTTTTCTTGCCTTTTTAGGGTGTAAAAAAGAAGAAAATTCATGTAGAAACAGTGTGCCCCCTCAAAAAAATGTATTTTTTTTGGCCACCTAATTGGCGTTTATTTGTAGAATTGCTCTATACTAAAATTCTATACAAATGCTTTATAAAATAAGATTCAATTGTTGCCATAGAGGATTCGAGTTTAACACTACTTCTTACAGATTAAAGATTAAAAGATGTTAACTACATACACTGGTGTAAGAAATTAAGAAAATTTAAATTAAGAAAATTGAAGAAATGGAAATAATTTGTATTTTATTATGTAAATAGAAATTTTTCTTTTTGAAATACACTGGTGTAAGAAATTAAGAGAATTTGCTGACTTGGTCGATTATCTCTAGAACTACTGGACCGATTTTAATGAAATTTGATATGTATATATACATTAAAAATGTACAAAACAAATAACCACTAAACAATTATAATACACACGCATGATCGTGAGTATAACTCGTTGGAGTTGGAAGGTATGAAACAGAAATTGTAGAATAAACGAAGAAAAAAATGGGTTAATAGGGGGTATGGTCCTCTCTTACCGATATACATGCCATGCAGCGTGGTTTCATTCTTGAAATAAGGCAGTTTATCAATTCCTGTGGCAATTGGACTGAATTGTACTGTGGGAATTTCATATCTTCCGACTCCAACGAGTGTTACGCACGATTATGCGTGTGTATTACAATTGTTGAATGATTATTTGTTTCGTATTGTATCAATGCATGCATGTACGCATCAAATTTCATTAAAATCGGTCCAGTAGTTCTAGTTAGACCATACTTCTTTTTCTCAGCGTAAGGAAAAGCATGCGCTATGCTCAGTAAGTACATTAACTTGATTTATTATTTAAGTATCATTATGTAACTACATTACTTGTGGCTTTTTATACTTTACTAATGAACTTACCGATGAAAGAAACTCTTGATTTACTTCCTAAAATCCACTTAGCAATGCGAGCTGAATTTTGTGCAGAGCCTCCAGCTGACAACTCAGAGTTAGAATCATTAAAAAGCTGTTGAATAAGTTCTTCGTGTTCTTTGCTAGCTTTGATTCCATCATCACGTTTCAGTCCAAACTGTTTTAGAGTGTTTTTATCACATTTAGCACAGATGTCTAACAATGGTGCACCCACAAATACTAATCTTATATCATCCTGAAAAACAGGAAATGAATAATAGTTGTTTGTTTATTGAAATTAAAATATATAACAACACGGCTATACAGGAGTAGATACTGTGGCTCATCATGAACAACTCATTACCTTATTAAGGTGGCAGAAGATTTGCAATCTTTTTTGTTATAAGTTAAAATAAATTAAATTATTCTATATCATATGAACCCTTTGCTTTAGAAAAAAATTTTGAACCGACATTTTGAATTCATAAAACAGAGTAAAACGAATTGTGGTCTAAATTTTAAATTTTGTTTTTTAAAAATCACATAGAATTTAGTTTTAAATGCGTAAAGTTTAGTATGTGTTTTTATTATGAAATTTTGGAAATTAATAATTTATGAAAAAAAAAAAAACAGCTTAGAAATTAAATTCTAAAAATTGGTAGACATATTTAAAAGTTAAAATATGCAAGCAAGAATCATTATTTTAGTATGCAGATATACATTATTTTGCTTTAAAATAAAAAGTCTGTGTGAATGTTTGTTAATCAAATATGCACAAACATTGAGAAAATACTAATATGAATACGTACTAGACATTACAAAGTGAATACAAATTAAATATTATGTAGTTATTTAATACAATTTACAGATAATTAACAGATTTATGCAAATCTTTTTATGAGAATATAATTATTTTATTGCACAACTAAAAACATACATGCTTTCTATAACAGTTTTGCGGAATGTTTAGCATCGTGCTAGGTGATAACCGTGCTCGAAATTTAAACAATCCGCCATTGTCATCTGATGGGTTTTAAATATATGCCAAAAGTTTCAAAAATAATTCATGAATGGAGTAAATACATCTCATCTTAGTGTTAATATTCTCGTTTATTGGAGGTGAGATTTAACTACATTCTTTAAAATGAATATGGCTGCTCGATTTGTTATTAACTTGACATAAGATATAATTTTTAGAGGTTTTCCCCATCTAATTCAGATAGGTAATTTAACACCGCAGTTTTTAAAGTGTAGAAGCATCTTTAATAATATTGTTGAGTACTTACGGTCATATTTGAACTTTTTGTGTTTTTCCCCTCGATTTCCTAGTTTGATGAGATAAAATACTTATATTATTTTGCTGTAAAATAGAATGATAAATAGATTAATACAAATATTCCTTACAAATATATATAAAAAAACTTATAGAAAAACCCATAAAATTATTTGAATTACATTATTGGATTTACTTAGATGATAAAATATAAATTTTGAGCACATTTGTGAGAATGTTTATTTGGGTTCAATTAATAGGAGCAGTTGCTATTCAGAAAAGTAACGGGTTTGAATCCCGGATAAGGCATGGGTGTTCTTTCATTCACTTCTCTGAACTATTTGTCCTTCTTACTTTGGGAGCAGCGTTGGTCTACCTAATATGGTGCCTCTGAGAGAATGGCGAACAAATCTGCCCTTCTGATACCTGAATTACGAAAGTCAACTACCGGGTGGGCATTGGGATTCTATTAGAATCTATTATGCACAGTTATTTTGGATCCAATCTTAATCTTAATTCTTAAGATACAATTACCATGCAGAGTTAGCCTAAATTTATATGCAGTTACTTAGAATTCAATCATTATACACAGTTTCTGAGGATCCAATCTTTGTGAACAGTTACTTAGAATTAAATTACTTTGCAAATTTACTTAGCCAATAAGTATGCTCAATTACTTAGAATGGAATACTGGTGTATAACTTAGAATCCGGTCATTATGCACAGTTTCTGAGGATTCAATCTTTGTGAACAGTTACTTAGAATTCTATAAAAATTTACTTAAGCCAATGGCTATGCTCAATTACTTCGAATTGAATACTTGTGAATAACTTAGATTCTAGTCTATATGCACAGTTTCTAAGGATCTAATCTTTGCGAACAGTTGTCTAAAACTAAATCATTATTCAAATTTACTTAGTCAATAACTATGCTCAATTACTTAAGAATTGAATAATTGTGCAACATTGCTTAGGATTTAATCGTTGTGCACAATTGTCTCGGGCTGAATAACAATGCACAGCTGCTTAGGATGCAATCATTGATAACATTTATTTTTGATCCAACTATTATGGAAATTATTTTATTTTATAACCATTGTTGAACAGCTGCCCTAATTTTAGGTTTACGGTGTGTAATTTTGAGCCCAATACAGAAGACAAGGGAACTCCTGGATAAAATAGTGGGAGAAATTTGCCTTCCTGGAGGACTTTTTGATAGAACTAACCAGCACTTGCGTTACATGGAGGGAAGAACCATGAAAATCTCCCAAGGCCAGACTGACAGCAAGGGAACTCTAACCCATGATTCGCCTAATACCGAGGATATTTTATGTCAGCATTGTGATTGGTGCGGGCCGAGTACTGAAGTCGTATCGACCAGCCATCGCTGGAATTCGAAAACGGTTCACCTCATTGGTGGACGAGCGCTCTATTCCCTGATCTACCACGGTTCTGAAAGTGGTGGAAAGCTATTTAAAGAAGAAAAGCTATGAAAGTTATTTATGAAGGTTATTAAAATCACTTACATCTTCTAAATTGAAACTTGTGCATTGTGTTTATTAAAAACTCTTATGGCCACTGAAACCATTGCTGCTGTTTTCTGGGTGTTCACCTTAACGTTGCATTTTATTTTACTACGCAAAAACTATAAGACTTAGAAACTCGAAATTACTAAAATCTATAGAAAATTGTGCAAGGATTAAAATGAAATAAAAGTAAATAAATATTCGATAATTAATTCGAGTATTGTTAACAGTTAAGTTTGAAGAAAAAAATGCTATTCGGTCTACTCTATAAGCCCCAGGAATGCAACTCAAAAATAAAATTTGGCATGCTATATTTTTGTTTGAAATTCAAATTCGTTCAAAAGCTAATACAATTTTTAACCCCTTCCTTCTCGCTCCCGTGAAAATGACGGGGTGAGGTTTCGCCCTCTATTTCTCACTCCCGTGATATTTTCGGGTTGGAGTGTTCAGTAGTAACGCGCCAATAAGAATAAAACTAATTCATTTCTTTTGCCTGGAAAACATTTTATTTCTCATTTTACACACCAGATGGCAGTACCAGGATATTTTTAAGGTTATTATAGATAGTTAGTTTATTTTAAACTAGATGTCAGCACTAATCAAATACGTAATACAAATACAAAAGCCAAAAAAAATGGGCGCTCTTATGACCGTTTTCATGAAAATTAACCGATCGTTAAGGGGCTAAGTGCCTTTTTGCGAATTTTTTCTTACTTCTTTTCCTATACGTAATATTTTGCTTTGATACTTAAAATTTGCAAACCATAGAAACTTAAAATTGCGATGGCCTGTAGAAAAATGTACTAGAAATTTGATGGAATAAAAAAAAAATATGATTCGATTATTAGTTTGAGAATTATCAACTGCTAAACTTGTAGTAAAAAGGAAACATGTTGGTCGATCTACTGTCCGCTGAAATGCATCTTAAAGAGTTAAAATTTGACGTGCTGATAGGACTATTATGAATTATAAACTTGACGAGAGTTTTTTTCTTCAAAATTCTATATTGTTCGAAAGCTATTGCAATCTTAAGTGTTTTTTGCCATTTGTTTCTTTAAATAATAAGTATTTATCCATTGTGGTATAAAAATTTGCCTTTCTTGCAATTTTCATTTTATAAGCTGGCTCTTGACTTGTTGTAAAAAATAAAACAATTATTTTAAATAATTAAAAAAAACAATAAATTATATTAGTATGTAATATAATTTGTAATTTTTTTAATATTGTTTTGGTGTGGTACACGGATATTAATTTTTTATTAAAAGAAATTAAAAAATATGCAAATAATATTAAATTACCGTGAATAGACGGAGAAAAATTATTCTGGCAAAATAATCGTACTGTATGGTAACGAAATTTCGGGTAAAACGAAACCAAAATATATGGTATTTAAACCATTCATTCGAAAATTTTTCCGTTCGTAATGTTTACTGGAAATTCTGGTTTTAAAAATTATAGTCTTATTATCAAATATTTAATAAAATATATATATATATATGTATGTCTGAAAAGTAAATTTAACGAACATGAATGGTTTTTATTCCATGCTCTAAGATATCATGTTAAAATTTCCAAATTGTACGACTTTTGTAAAGTTTTATCATTTATTATAAAACCATATTTTATAGTTTATTTTACCAAAAGTATTAGCAAAGCTCTTTGGTAAAAGTACCCGAGCCCGGTAAAATTCCTATAGAGCCAAAAACACAGTAAATTTTACCATAAGACCATACTTTTTTCTCTGAGTAATAAGGCAGTTAAATAAATAGGATAAACAATATATTAGAGCAGTTAATAACAATAATACATGGCATATCTGTTTAATGCATAGGAAATTAAGAATATCAAAAAACTTCAAGCAAAAAAAAAAATTTCAAAAAAAGATAAATAATAAATATTTTCTCGAAAATTATGAAAATTAAATAAAATTATCACATTAACCACATAATAAAGAGAATTTTATGTTTACACTTTAAAAGTACATACCTTAAAAATATCTAGTAACCTTGATACCAAAAACAATTAAACAAGAAAAAAATTAAATTAACTTAGCAATTTTATAAGTACTCGGAACTGTAAAGCGATTTGGATTGAAATCATTCTATTTAGAATATAAGAGTTCGGAAGTTGTAAATACTCTAGATAAACCAATCAAAATGTTCGTTTGAACTGCTCTTTCTCCTTTTTTCCTTCAGTTTTTGAATTCGATAACAAAACCAATTTGTATCAGTGCTTGTTAATTATTTGTTTGATCTGCAAAATACAACACGATTACTTTTGTGTAGATTTAAGATAAGCGGAAATCAGGATGGATATTATCTGCAACAAATGTTTGATATGATATTTTGCAATCCCCTTTTCAAATCGTCATCTTGTGTGTGCCTAAAGACGTAAAAACGCATGTACTTCAGCACCGTTGTTGCTTGTATCAAACAATCGAACCGATCTTTATTCTTATTTACACAGAATTTAATTAAATATTTTAAAGTCGTCATAGTTATCACAATAGAATAATTGCAAGTGACACATTACATCGTGGGTAAATCATGTCATTCGTTTATGTCATGATTCAACAATCAATCAGGATAGACACACACGCGTGACGCCACTTAACGGCATCTAATTAAATCTGATCAGAGAATTGATTCATCTTGCTAATAAATCAAGCATAATTGCTGTAACGTTAACCAGCCAAACACAACATTAGGCCCAACCAAGTGATTTCAATCACATGGTTGGACGCATTAAAGACATTAAATCTCATTAAATCCTAAGACATTAAATCACATTATAATGATATAAGAACATTATAACGCTTATAAGAATGTTAAAAACGTACAAAATAAACTATAAATGAGAGATATTAAAGGTTTGAAGTTCAAAATAGAATAATTAAGTTCAATTTCATAATGTACATTTATGATGTAAAATGACGTGGGGACGTTGAATTAAATGCTTATTCACAATGATGGTCAATTAAGTAATAGAAAATCACATTAATTTAGTATAATGTAAAAAGCAGTCAATTAAGTTCAATTTCACAATGGAGTTTATCTAAGTACAAGCACAATGATCTTTAATTAATTATATAATTTCTTAATGAGGTAATTTTAAGTTAATATTTTAAGTAAAAATGACATTGAATTATGAATAATTTTTTAACGTCAGATAAATGCGAAAAAATTAAGTTGTATTTCAAAGACTGAAGAAAGCTCTCCAACATACACTAAGAAAAAAATATCTTTTTCTTGCAAAAAAAAAAAAAAAAAATAGAAAAAAACTCAAGAGATATTATTTATATTTTAATAGATATTTATTATAATTTATATATACAATATATTTTAAGGATTTTGTAATATTTATTTTAGTTTCTGTTTGACAAGGAAAATAAAAAAATTCCTTTATAACTTTATAAACAATCAGGACTTCTAGAAAAGATAATTTTAAATCAAAAGAACCGAAGTCTACAAGATTATCACAGATATTGAAAATTTTTAACAATAGTCCAATTAAGGATATTAGCAAAAAGTAACTGGCAACTGACGCAATCTTAACTGCCTCATCATTTTCTGCATTATAAATCTTGAAGAGCACTTGAAACTATCAGTATTTAAAATAATCAATGACAATCTCTTATTAGTAGATGGTTAAACAATTATTCGAAATTACAATTGAACAAATTATATACAAATGATGCATTTTAAAATAAATGAAATTTATATTAATTTACAAAGACAATTTCATGATGAAAGAAATTAAAAAATTGTGTATTTACCTGTGTGCAATTTAACCGCAAATAAACAGTAAAGCAGCAAGTGTAGAAAAACTCTGTTGACCACAGCACGAATTATAAAAGATAACTTTTTCTTTTAAACAGAGATTTGTTTTTACAGGGTGAGTGAAAAATACTCTGATTTAAAAGGTAAGATAATCCTCAAGATTATCTTACAATTATCCGGTCATATGTTGAAAACATAATATATTACTCTTACTTTGTCCAAAGACTGAGGCGAGTTTTTTCTTATCGTCATATGATAAGGCTATCACTTTAGGTAGCCATATCAAGTTTTAAGAGGTCCTTAAATTTGATACGAATTGTATTGTAAATATTGTTAATTTACTTATATTTGCTCTTGTTTTTTATTTTTCAGCAGCAATAAGGAATGTTCTGGATGTGTTATTTAGTAGTCATTTTAGAGTTCCCGAACATAAATCATGTCTTAAGTTTATAAAGAGAGGAGTAAAGTTTAATGTGTTATATTGTTTATGAAAAAAGTTTTTGTACAAAAGAATAGAGAAAAATAATTTAAATACAGTTCCCAGCCAAATTATTAGACGTACTATACGATTTTAAGTAAAATCTTAATTATCAGATAATACTATACAGCTTTATTGTTTTTACGCGACCGAAAACGGTTTGCACTTGTTTACGTTCATGTATCAATTAGTTAAATTAGACGATATTTAATATAAATTCGATGATTGAATACATTTGACGATTTATCATATAAATATGGAATATTTATCATATCAGATATTATATTAGTAAATTATAATAATTTGACCAAATTGTTAGGCGCACTGTAGTTTTTTAATTATTATTAGTTTTGTTTTGCACGAGTTTATATGCAAAACTTTTATATTTAAATATACATGTAATGGGCTTTTATTCAGGAGACTTTTTATATACTTCCTATTTGTATTTATTTTTGACGAATTGCATTTATTTTGAATGTATTGATTTACAAAGTTAATCAATTGATACAAGAACGTAAACAAGTGCAAATCGGTTTCAGCCACGTAAAAACAGTAAAGCTGTATAGCATCACCGAATAATTAAGATTTTACATAGAATCTCATAGTAAGTCTAATAATTTGGCCAGGGACTGTATACCTAGAGTATTTGACAGTCTTATTGTAATAAAATATGTTTTTCCAATAAATAAGACTGGTCCGTGTGTTATTCTTAAACTACCATTCCTTTCAAATATTGGAGGAATTATTTTTCTTTCGAAAACTTAGTTTTTTTTTTTTTTTTTTTTTTTTTTTTTTTTTTTTTGCTAACAAAAATGCGTTTATTCAATTCTGTTGAAATAATTCTTACTTTGTTAGTTATAGACATTGATATTACTAAAATAAGCAATAATGCAGTAATATTGCTCAAATTTGCATTAACTTTAGTTAAACATAGAATTTTTATGTAGATTACCGATAATGTTTAGATTTTTTTGCTAAGATAGCATGCATTCAAATTCGATAGAATTTGATAAAAAAAATGTATATAGATCAATGTTGATGTAAAAATATTATCTCTTTTCATATATCTGTTTACTTTATGCATGAATAGAGGAATGGATTAGATAAAAAAATACTTCAAAAAGAACTTTAAGTTCTTGGCGTTAGATGCGTAACATCTATTCGATAGATACAGAAAAAAAGAGAAAAAACCGTGAACGTTAATGAAACATTTTGCAATGTTAAGAGGAAGTTTCTCTTTTAGAAACTCGTTGCGTAGCAACCACATGTGAAATTTAGAATTGAATGGGGAAAACAATGACATATTTTATTCAATTTTTACCATTGTCTAACAATGGAGAAGAGCTTAAGGGGAACACCATATCATTGGAGAAACTTTTCGTCGTAAATTCTCTTTCACCTCTATTACAAATTTAAATCAAAGAAAAAGCGAGTTAAGACAAACCTAGAGTAAGTCTAGAAGTTTGAATTGTCGAAAAAAAAATTCGAAATATCAAAATACAAACAAATTATCGGAAGATAACTTCTCTATTAAGTAATCCTAAGTTATCTTCTCTTAATTTATTTTCATTTGGATATTTTAAGTATTTTCTTTTAGTATTTGAAACTTGCTGGTTTACTCTTGGTTTGTCTTAACTCACTTTTCTTATACCTTTCATTTTAAATTAGTTATGGAGGTAAAAGAGAATTTGTAACGAACAATTTTTCTCTTGATAAGGCGTCCTCTTAATAAAATGTTCTTTTATCAGTGAGTTATTTGATACAATTTTGTTTAAACAATATGTAAAGTTTTGCTGTGTCAAATCAACAGCTAAACGCAATTTTTTAAGAGTGCCATGTGTTCTGATTGCTAATTATAATTAAATAATTTAATTGTAATAAAATATTTGGAATAAGCTTTTTCATTGCAGCTATCATAATTTATTTATTTATTTAACATAAAATACATTCATTACATAAGAACTGTTTAATAACAATGCACTACACAACATAAAGTAATTTTATATTGCATATTGAAATGAAGATTGTCTAAAACAAATATACTTTTTAGTATAAAACATTTTTAATACATCGTACGAGGTATGAATACACTGAGGACATTACTAAAATAAGTAAGGAATGGAATGCGATGGATTATAATTCAAATTTCCGTGAAGGTGGATCACATCCTTTCATCTGAGCTATCTCCTGAGCTGTTCGAATTCCTATTTTAATTGACACGTCAATGGATTTTGTGAGTGCATATGTTGAGAGGAATGCACCTGCTAAAGCATCTCCGCATCCAACGCTGTCTACGACCTTCATCCCATATGGTACTTCAAAATACTTCAGAGTACCTGAATCATCATCTACGATGACTGATTCACTGCCACGCGTAACCACAACGCAATAGGAACGAGATGATGATTTGCGGTACTGAGCGATGATTCTCAATGCTTCTGCCACTGGAAAGAAAAGAAAGGATATTACATGCATAAAAAATACTGATAAAATTACTGCTTTTGTTGTCGTAGGCCATTAAGGTTTAAGAGTGCGATTGTTCTTGTTTTCCAGTGGCACCATCTATGGACAGGAATTTAACTTCTAACTCACCTATACGTCACACTCGTTTATAGAGCGGATTCATTCATCCACTAATCGTAATTTTAACCTAAACCAGAGAACGATCAATCCCTAATTCAGTACCTCCAGAGGCTTGATTTGTTATGGGAACACAGAGGACTTTGTGACCTGACAGATTTAGCCATAAATTCACTGTAATGTATGGTAATGATATTTTTGTTAAGAAAAATAAAATTCTGGTTAATAAAATCAAAATATACTAGTATTCTTAAACCAGTCATTTAGTGATTTTACCGTTCATATGTTACGGTTTACTGGAAATTATGGTTTACAAAATTACAGTTCTTATTACCACACATTTAGTAAACTATTATTATTGACGCTAAGAATACTTAATTTAATTTTGCAATAGGCACTAATGGGTGAATTGTAAGTAGTAGAGCTTGAATGAGTACCAAATATATTAATACAGGTATCGATGTATCGATAATGTGGTATCGATATTATTTTTGGTATCGATTTAAACACTGTGAAGTCTTAATAAAGATACTACAGAAAGAGATTTTTACGGCCCCTCGAGAAAGATAAATGCCCGAAAAAATCACTTGATTTTGGCAAATTTTGACTGTCATGAGTTGCCTTTGAACAACAGCCAAATGATACTGAATTCAGTTAATCTCTATTTTGATGGGATTATGAACTACTAAAAATTAGTTTTGCTTAAAATATAGAACATGGAAAAAAATTTCTGAAAAATTACAGTACTGAATAGTAATGGTATTTCTGGTAAAAAAAAGCAACAACATAATTCTAGTTAATAAAACTAAAATATACAGTACTTAAACCATTCATTTGGTAAATTTTCTGTTCATATGGCAACGATTTAGCAGAAATAATGGTTTTCAAAATTATAGTTTTTACTTATCACACATTTAGTAAGAAATGCAAGACGTGAAAAGTTGATTTAACTGAATAAATAGTTTTTATGCTATGCTCTAAGGTATCATGATAAGGTACAATTGTCAAATTTTACCACATTTATAAAATTTTATCACTTATTATAAAATTATATTTTATAGTTCATTTTAACGAAATCATTACCAAAGTGCTTCGTTACAAATTACCCAGTTTTTTTGGTGTTCTCACAAAGCTAGAAACACGGTAAATTGTACTATATTCTGGTAGTTTTGACCACATTTTTTCTCAGTGTAAGAAGCATCCTAAAGATTAATTTTTGTTTTATTAAGATGAAGTGTTTTAAAAAATTTATTTTCTATTAATCAATTGTTTAAGTAATTAAAAAGTAATGTTTGTTTATTAATAACAAAGGCATCAATATATTTTTATTATATTTCAAGGAATTTACCTGATATTGACTGCTGACCGATCAGGGATTCTCCAAAAGTTACAATTTCACTTTCATTACCAAATAGAAAATCTATCCTGGGCATTATTTGTAAGATTTCATCCTTATATTGTTTGCAGATATATTCGGCTGATAAACTGAAAGCGAAAATCTGAAAAAAAGTATCAGATTTTCTATACTATATTTGAGCAGCAACTTTAATTTTTTTCTATGTTATGTAAGTTGAACATTACTTAAAAAAATATTCATGTGAGAAAAATTAAAATCGGAGCCTTATGCTAAACATTTTGATTGAATATTTTTTCTGTTATTTCATACAGAGGATAGAGAACTTGATCAATTATTTGCAGGTTTTATTTGAACAGTGAGACAGCTTCACTTTAGTTCATTTTGATGTACAGAGTTTTAAAATAAATGAATTGTTTTTACAATCTGATAGTTTGTACTCTTTGTTTGGCAGGAAAAATGGAATGAAGTTGAGATAATTTTAAAACGAAATCGAATTGACTTATGTGAACATAAAAATGAGGCTAATTCCATTTTTCTATAAAGTGGAATCGTACTATTTTTCAAAATAAGGCTTTCCTGTTACTTTGTATTTCATACAATTTGCATCTTATTTCAAATAAATAAATTTATAAATAAATAAACATATAAAAAATAAAATTAAATAACTTATAATTCAACTATAAATAATAATCCCATTATAAATTATAATTAAACTGTTAATTATAATTCCAGTGTAAATTATATTTCTAAATTGAAACCAAATATAATATATTAATGGCATTACTAAAAGAGAATGCACATTCTGCGTCACAAATTAATATATACGACAGGAAAAAAATTCTATCGCAATCTAATGATTTATAAGTGAGAAAGAAAGACTAAAAATATAAAGACCTGTTTGATAGCAACAGAAAACAAAGAGGAATCGAAATGCTATAATTAGAATCACCTTTAAGTTGCGTTAGACGATTAAACTTCTTTTGATACTTTTTACCCATTGGCAAAATGGGTGTTGTTTTGGGTTTGATGGCGTGCACACCTTATTTGGACGTCATTTTACTTTTCAACTGTGTTCAAGAGTAATAGTAAATAGTGTGCATGAGTCGTCATTGCATGCGTTGCTATGGAGACCGCTGCTGTTTGTTTATTTTTATTTTCAACAGCAGACATATTAATGTATTTACATAACAGTAATTTAAAGTATTTTTATATTCTTTTTATTATTAACTTATAATTACTGTCTTGACGGTGATTTTAATACAAATATGAATACTGACGAAGGAAAAGTACATTGTGACGTCTTGAAACGTGTATATAGGCAGGATTTGAAAACCAATCCGGCGACAAGAGGATAAACATTAATTGAAACAGTTTTTGCAACCCGTGATTTGAAAAGTTGTGGCATTTATCGGAGTCAGCCAATCCAGAAAAGAAAAAAGAAAGCATTTTACCAATGGGTAACCAGAGATTGTAATAAAATGATCAAATTTTTTATCTTGCTCTCCTCACTAGTAATTCGAAAGACTTCGATAAAATTTTTTCATTTTTAAAAGTCGCTTTTATCGAGATACTAAAACTAGATAAAGAAAGGCAGTGAATACTGAACACCCGGGATGTTAGAAAGTACCTGACTCCCAGAGCATAGATTCACTAATTCATGGACTACATCAGGTGAATGGCTGAATAGGTAACCAACAGCAAATATATGGCTTGCTTCAAATAACTTGCTTTTAATGTGCTCTAAATGCAAATGTTGAGAGGAAATTTTTGCAGCCGCCGCTTGAGATGTGATCATGGATCGACCTCCTTGTTCTGTGAGCAAACATATACAAGTACCAGTACTTTCTCCTGGTATGGTCACATTCAATGAGATAATGTCCTCCAATTGTAAAATATTGTTGAGCCAATCTTTGTAAGCATCGTCGCCAACACAACCTACAAAACACAGATATCGTTAAATTGCCATGCGTTATTGTGCTATTCTCTTAAACCCTTTGACGGTGTTTATCTCTGTAGTAGTTCCTTTTAATCTGCTAGTTTTCTTGCTGAACAAACTACCTTCTCTTTTAAAGTGCAAATTAGCTTCTCTTTTTAAGGTGAACAATATGTTTCAAAATAATAATTTAAAAAAAAAAAAAAACTTCGTTTGGATCATAATTAAAATGAAAGAAATTTACCTCGTTTCGAGCTCTCAAACTGTCGCCATCTCAAATTTGCCATCGTGGATGACGTTTTGATAGAATTAACCCGCATTTGCGTTACATGGAGAATAAAATCACGGATACCTCTCATGCTTTTCTCGACAGATGATCCGTCTACCACTTATGATATTTAGCGTTTTTACTGTGACCGGTGCAAACCGGATGTGGAATTCGTATAGACCAGCCATTGTTGGGATCCGAACCCGGTTCACCTGATTGGAAGGCGAACCCTCTATCCCCTGAGCCATCACGGCTGTAGCTAGTTGTTTGTAAGCAAAATGGTTTGTTTAAGTTGACCTAAGTTTCTACACATAAGTTAGGATTTTAATTAACGTGAAGTTAATTGTTTACAGAACCGTATCGCACATCGAATTTGTTGATAGATAATTCTTTAGCGTTTATATCGTTTACTTAATTTAAAATTATTATTTTTTATGTTACCTTGATACATTCTTGTTTTGTGTACCTGGCGACTTCAATACATAATTAGTTTGTTTATGTTCTACATGGCTTCATGCTTGTTTTTGTGTTAAGAAAGAAATATATGGTGAAAGAATTGAAATCTTTGTGAAGAATCTTTGTGAAAGAATATAGAATGCGTCACTTAAGAGAATGGATACTTTACGAGCTTGGTTTACTCGAAATTGAATGAAAAGAACAGTTGCTATTGTAAACAAAGGCTACGTTTCGAAAACCAATCAGGATCGAGATACCCACACTACGTCACTTGCAGGTTTCCCAGAAGCGGATAAAAATTATATATTATGAAATCATTTAATACAGTTCTCAGAGATTTAAAAATTAAAATATAAGTGTCTTCACTACACATCTAAACATATACATACATATTTAAAGGCGAATTTTTATTTCTATTTATAAATGTCTGCTTTGAAAATAGCAACAAAGATCGGAAACGCGCGATATTCTAAATGGCATTTCTTGAATTTTTCATAATCAAAAAGCACCTATATTTGGTCTTTTTGGAAGTGAAAATAATTTTCGTAAGGTGGGAAAAAAGAAAAGTTTGGTGATTTTTCAACATTCAGTTCGGGGAGATAATGTATCACAAGCTTTACAGAAAATTGGCATGTTTATGCATGTATTTTAAAAATACATGAACACTTCAGAAATGTATGGTTAAAATACATGCATAAGTCTGAAAAACAATTTTCGTTGTATAGATTATTTGTTAATTGTTTTTTAAATACAAACAGAAAACAAAAATTAAGATAAAACTTTTACATGAATAAAATTTTTTTTAAACTAATGTATATTGTTTCAGTTTTAAATTGCTCAAGAATATACAGTTGGAAAAAGAAGTACAGATGTTCATTGGAGCGTATATGCTGTACTTTAATTTATTTTTCTCAATCTTTACGTGACTCGTTTTGATTCTCTCGTTCATAATCGGAGTACGATAGATCGTCTGAAAATAAATTTATAATGCTTCTTGGAAACATACTCATAATATACTCAACAACTGCCTTGCATTTTCATTTACATGTTTTAACTTTAAAGGTAAGATGTAAGACTAAATAATAAGGAAAGCGATCACGCATACTATATGATTAAGGATAATACGTGAACGATATGAAACAATGAATGACGTGCTCAAAATTTGCTGAAAAATCTAGTATTTTTGTAAAAAAAAAAAAGTGTGGGACAAATGTGAGCTTTCGTGAGCCTTTTATGAATGAATTTTACTACACATTCGTACAATTAACTCTGTAAGAAATTTCTCCGATAAAATGGTTAAATATCTATTTAAATTGTTACTTTACCACATTTAACAAAAATAGTCAAATAACCATAAAAATGATATTAAAACTGTTAAGTTTTAGAAAAAACTTTTTTGATTGTTTTTCTCTAATGCGGTCAAGCAACCAGAATTCTAACCGCGCCAATTAGGTGCACCTGATAAAGCCTTTATGTTCCGTGCAGCTGTGTACATACAGTAGCTGAGAGAGTTAACGAGTCATCTCATGACTGACAGAACGGGAGTTCGAATCTCAACGTTGATACTACAATATTTCTTCCATTCCTTCACTACGTGAAGAGTTTCCAGTATTCTGCATTCTTCAATTGGTGACCCTAGCTAGACTATTAAAATACGAAGCTATCGTTCGCGAGTGAAAGCGCAGAACGCACGGAGCTCAAATGCTATTTTTATGGTTTAGAGACTATGTTAGATGTAAATGACTACAAAACCGTATAGTTTTGAACTCAGTTTTTTTTTAACCGTACCAGTTGTAAACGGTTTCAAAACCATAAAGGTAAAAAAAAAGTTCTTACCATAAACTTTATGTAGAATGCCGACCAGGTGGCCGAGTGGTTAGCGTGCCTGACTGCGGAGCCGTTGGTTGCGGGTTCGAATCCCACTCAGGGCATGGATGTTTCTTTCTTGCTGTATTCTATGTCCTTTCTCCTTTGTGTGATTGTGTGAATCTGACCCGCCCTATAAACGGGTTTGTGGTTGTGTGACGTGGGTGACGCTGGGTAACGAGAAGAGAGTAGCAGTTCTGGCCCTCCTGGCCAATGGGACAATACATCCCAAGTGCCCGCCATAAAAAAAAAACCTTATGTAGAATAAGATGAAGATCCTGCTGCCATGATTTCAGAATGAAAGTTCTAACAGTGTAGGCTTAAATCTTATGTTAAAAAATAAATAATAAATGAACAATAAACTGGTTTAATATCCTTACCAATGAAAGATACATCTCCTTTATTGTCGAGAATCCACTTTGCGATTCGCGCGGAGTTCAGAGCGGATCCACCGACGGACAGGTACGAATCTGGATCATTGAAAAGTTTGCAAAGTAAATCATTGTGGTTTTCAGAAGCCCTTATGCAGCCGTCAGGTCTTAGGCCATATTGTGTGAGAGTTTCTGTGTCACGTTTTGCAGTGACGTCAACCAGAGGACTTCCAACAAATACTACGTGCACAGCATTCTGAAAGCAAGACTTTTTTTTGCATGAAAAAATAAATTGAGAGCAATAAGAATAAAAAGTTTCGAACAGCATCCCATAGCGAAAGTTAAACATTTAAATGCGTTTTTTTATATATCTTATTATTAAGTTTTCCATTGTCATACAACTCCTGATAAGTCTTATGCAACACCGAGAAATACGACATTTATTTATCTTTACTTTGTATGGGCGTTCGCTAACAACTTAAGAATGGGTGCTCCGAAGGAAAATACCCAGAAAGAGAAAAAATACTATCTATTTTTTTCAGAAGTGAATTTTCCTTAAAGAAAAAAAAATGTACATTGTTTCTACTACCTTATAGTTTGCAACTGAATATTAATTTTTAGTGCATCTTGTTTTTTTTTATAAAAAAGACAATTTATTAAAGAATAATTAAATTAATAATAAAAAATAAGTAAAAAAATTGCAGTGGCATCTATACTGTATATGTTTATGATAGATATCGAAGAAACAGGTTTTTTTTATGGCCCTCGAAGATATAAAAACAGGAAAAAGTAGTTTGACTGTGGTAAATTCTATCACCAGTTATCTTAGAGCCATAACATCATGATAGATGATATAGAATACAGTTCATCTTATATTGATGGGCTGAACGACTAAGTATGTGTTTTGCTTAATCTAATAACGTAAAGCCACTGAGAAGGGCAACCAATAATAACAAATAATTTTGTTTTAATTAGTTTAGCTTCATTATTTGTGTTGTTATTTGTCTTATTACAGTTTTGTGCTTGATATTTATTGTTGTTCAGCACTGATTAATTCTCTTTTTACACCTCGTACAAGAAACGGGTAATCAACTTGCTTATAATAAGTACAAAATATGATACACATACGAGTCAGTAAAGTTCCTTTTAAGTTTTAAAATTTTAAGTAAGAATAGTTAGTTTAGGAAACCTAAATGCATCTTAAAATAGAATTATTTAATAAATTAAATATACGTGTTGTACAGAGAGATTAAGTCATATTCGAGTTCGGCTAAACAGAGAACCGGATATAAATTAAATACTAAGGAATTTAATACGATTGATAGGTATTTAACATTTAAAATATAATTATCCTCATCATACAGCTTAAGCATATTTATATTTTGTAACGGAGAACTTTTTTGTTTCTGTAGGTTTGTCTTGCAGGTATTTCTTTCATTGGCAGAAAAAAAAAAGGAAAAAAAATACTCACGCTTTTCCATATTTAATTGCATACAATTTACTAACGATATCCAAAGTACGTTAAAATTGGCTAATTTGGAAACGAAAATATTTTACGAATGAAGTGATCTTTGTACAATCGTCTTCTTACATTATTGGTGTTCAGATTAAAGTATATATGGACACTTTCAAAGTATATATATGGACACCTAATTTGGTGTTAACTTAAAATAAAATATTCCTTCACACAGTATTTTGGTTTATTTAACATCAAATTGAGAGAGCTATTACATCACTATTTTTACAGTATATAAACAACTGCGTAAATTTCGTTGCATTTCACATAAATCACCTTTAAATTATAACGAAAAAATAATGCGTTTGTTATGGTGATAAACATAAAAAAATCAACGGAAGTTATTAAATTCTTTTTATAAAATTCCTGCTTTAAATAAAGTGTTTTACTATTCAAATTAAACATGTAATAATGATTTTTTAATTAGTTAATAACAATGTAGTTAATTAACTACCCGGTAAGTTTCGTTACATTTTTTTCTCAATTTGTCTTCCAATTATCATGCGCAAGTAGTATCTGCGTTATAATTAAACACGTAAAAAATAAACGAATGATTTTATCGCGTTTATTAAATTCCTGCCTAAAACAATGTGTTTTAAAATGTAAAATAAAAATTTAATAATGTTTACATTTGCGTTAAATTTAAAAAAAATATTTATTTATGCAAAAAAAGATAAAACATAATGATCTTAAATTGGAGTTTAGTAATAATGTATTAATCTGAAGATCATTTTGTTAAATCAATATTGAGTTTTTAATAGAATCACGTGTTTTAAAATTAAATGAGTATGCGAGCTTCAAAAGCGTAAAAAAATATCCATTGAAATTATTATTATCCATTATTACAAAAATATACTGTAGGTGTAAGATTGACATTAATTAAAAAAAAAATGGATATTTATTGTTAGAATTAAAATATAAATGAATTAAATTGATAAAGAAATAACTTACCGATTCTGAAGCCATATAGCTAAATAAAGATAAAAATGAACTCTTTATTAAAACACAGATGTATCTTAAAGTCGTATTCTTTTAAAAGAAGCCCAATGTCTGCAGGATTCAGTTTCTCTTTGTAGTTGTAAAATGTTATCTACCTCACATTCAGATTGTAAAACAAACGGTGGTGTTGATCCTCTTTCATCTGATACAGTAACTCCGACAATACTTGATGCTCCCCAAAAAGAGGTGCTAGTGAATGAGTGCCGAATTATTTCAGTTTTTTTGTTTGTTTGTTTGTTTCTTCTGATTTTTTGTAATAGGTTGAACTTTTTCCCTTCATTATGAACTGCAGCAGAGTTTTGAACATTTCGGTACTCATTTATGGCATTTTCGTAAAAACACGTCCATTGTTAAATAAATCATTCCAAGAAACTGAAGCGGTACGATTCACACGTGAATGCTGAATTCCTCGTGAAAAACATTAGCTCCTCGCCACCTCTCCGTGGAAATGTATTTTACACTGATTTGCTCCACTCAGCTACAGTGGTTTTTCTTGTTCTGTTATCTATTTTCAAGTTTATTTTACTTCTCGGCTACTGAGTTTTTATTATTAGTTTTTTTTAGATTTGTTTCTCAACTTAATTTTCCATTTTTCGTTGGCAGCATTACGTTTTATATTTCAAATCACTTTTGTTTCTTCGTATTCACGTTTGGCATGTCTTGAAAAAGTGTCCTATTTTTCGATGCTTGAAACATGTCGACTGTTGTTTCCAATTTATTTTTGAAGAGAATGAAGTTTCTTTAATCAAATAACATCCGTTGTTAATTGAACAAGTTGTTTTGGAAAGAACTCTAATTAAATACTATATACATAGAAATCGAATTATTATATAATTTTTTTTTTAAAATTAAAAACTAAATTTTTTTAAACACTTGTTCGTTTTTTTCTACTTAAAAAAAAACTGAAAATTAATAAGTGTTTTTTTTTAAACTTATTATTTCATTTTTAAAAAACTGAAAACACACATTGTTAAAAACATTGTGAGGTTATAAAAGTAAATTTGATTGGTATACATATTGAGAGCATTGTGATAGAGCTAAAATAAATTATTGAAGTACATTGAAAAATACTTTTTTACATCATTTGTTAGTTAGAAAAGTGTATTTTAAAATATTTAATAAATATATTTAAATGCATTTTATAAATTTTAAAACAAAATTTTAATTGCAAAAGTTCTGATATATCACCGCTAATCAATTTTTACATACCATATTCAGATTTAATTGATTGCGTCACATCGAGTTAAATTAAACAAAAACATATTAACTAAAAGATAAGCTTAAATCCTTTATCGACAAAACATTATTTGAATTATCAAATAAATGATTTTTTAAAACAAAAATATTCCATTATGGTAGGTTTAAGTATGATTTAAATCGAAATCGAACGCATATTAAAATAAACATAAAAGACAACAGGTCTGTAAAAGTAAAATAAAACTCTGATTAATTCAAAATAATTTATTTTAAGCCACAGAAGTTAAAGCACATGTCAAGAATTTTTTAATTAAAAAAAAAATACATATCTATTTACACAATTATTTCTAGAAAAGGAATTTTCTATCAGTGTTTTTTTAAATGGATAATACAAAGGAATGTCTAAAACAAGTTAGTAGAGAACTAATCATATCTGTTTTTTCAGTTTCAATCTGTTAATGACTTCTGTAGCCATTGAAACAAACTCTTTTATTTCATCTAGTTGCTCTAATGCAGAATCAGGCTCTTTTGTATCATCAGCTATAAATGGGATTCTTTGTTGAATCATTCTGTGCATTTTCTCAATCCATCTATCTGTATCATGCCATTCTATATCATCCTTCACGTTTTCTGCCAGAATCTGATCCAACTAAAACAATAAATAAATGTTTTCGGCATTCTTAAATGGTACACTGAGGGAAAAAAAAGTATGGTCAAAACTACTAGAATTGGATAAAAAATATATTGTGATTCTGGCTGTATGGGAACGCCAAAAAGCTCGTTAATTATTACCGAAGCTCTTTAGTAATGATTTAAAAGATTAACGATAAAATATAACTTTATAATATGTGATAAAATAGAAGCAGTGAAATTTGGTAATTGTATTGTATCTCGGAACATATGGCATAAAAACCATTTATTCTGTTAAACTTACGTTTCAATTTTGTATTTTTTACTATTTGTGAGATAATGAGAACTATAATTCTGTGAACCAGAATATTTTCGGTATACAGTTACCATATGAATGGAGAAATTAAATAAATCGTTTGAAAACAGTATGCTTTGGTTATATTAACCAGAATTATTGTACTTTTTTTTACCAGAAATGTCTTTACCATACAGTACGGTAATTTTACCAGGACTTTTTCTCCGTGTATAAACAAATTAAATTAGTGTCACATAAAAAGCTTTTAGTTTTGATATATTCACTAACAAATCATTAGATTTATAACAAATACCAGTTGTGCAAATTAGGTAATGAGACTGATGTCTTTATTTTTTTATTCGAAAATTTTAAAAATTTCTTCCGAGAAATAATTCCTTGAAGAAGCTAAAAATCCTTGGTTCTTCCATTCCGCATCGCAGTATTAGAAATTGGCTGCTGACATAGCCTTTATCTAGTGGATAAAAACCTTTGTATGTTTTCAATGTCCCAAAATGAAGTTCCTTTTGGTGAGTTTTCAATATCGGGTAGAGGAAAAAACCACATTAAGTCAAATACGGTGAGTTATGAGGTTCGAGAAGCTACAGGAATCTATTTACTGGACAAAAGCACATAGTATAGCATTGCAAAAACACATAATATTGCTGTCCTATACTGCGCATTGTTTCGATGCTCATTTTTGATATTTGGCCTCACTGCCATGGTCCGTTTTTGGAGTTTAAATCATTATTAAAAATCTGATGAATGATGATGCGATTCAAGTTCAACTGTTCTGACAGTCAACCGATGATCGGAACGCACAAGATCTCAGAATTTGTAAATATTTTTTTATCGGTTCATACATTTGAAGGCTTTCCGCTGCATGATTCATGTTTAATCGATTCGCTTACTCCTGAAAATGCCTTAAACAATCGGAAAGCTCCTGTAAAAACAATGCCTCTGTAGTACTGCTCAAGTTTTCCAAAATTTTAGTTGACCGAGTAAATTTGCATGAATGCGTACAGAGCTCAAACTGAATGCGTATGATTTTTCTACCTACCTCTCCAAGTTTGGTGGATACAGGATAACTATATAGAACATTACGTTGCCAGTTACTTTTTTCAATTTATAACCACATATATATGACGTTCAAAAACAATAAGAAATTCTATAACGTTAAAATCAATTATATTCATGGTGTTTATCTACCATCGTGTTATTATATCAATTAATTGCTTAATTATGACAGCATAAGAAATTAAAAATAAATCTATTTCTGGATTTATTAAAATGCTCAAAAGCAATATAGATATTCTGGAAATTTTGTTGATTGAAGGAGTTGAAGCATTTAGCATTACTTGAAAAAGGCAGTATTAGTGGAATATTTATCCTGAAGATAATGATTAATAATAGTTGAAGAATTTTGATGAATGATTACCATCATCCATTCATCCAATTATTTACCAGAGCGTGAAGATAAACTAATATAGTAAAGAATTACAATAGGATAAATACTGAAATATTTTATTTTAGTAAATTATATGAAGCTCCAAAGTAAAGATTAATCCTAATTTTTAATATGAATATACATTATCAAATTTTAAATTTAGAAAATGGCTCGGACGAAGTAGTAGCAGGGCAAAGGCCCACAGAAATCAAATTCACCAAGAAATCAAAAATGCGAGTCTCATGTGTACTTTAGCGCAGTTTTGGTCAAAGAAAGTATAAGAATCCATATATTGGCTTTTAAATGATTAAATTTAATGACAAGGCTTTTTATTTTAGCCTTACGCATTCAAATGTGTTGGGGGAAAAGTCAGTGTGAAAAATGATAGAGAAATTTAATGAAATCAAAACATCAGCAACTATATGACGGTTTTTGAATTATATACTAATGTGTTAGGCAGATGTGAAGAACATATAATAGATTAATACGGAAGAACATTAGATTAATACGTTTCCATTTAAAACAAGTCAGTTTACAACATATGCAATAAAAGTTTTCACCAACTGGGTAATTATTTTCAATTGCCATTCAAATTTATTAAAAAAAACCTTTTGGGAAATAACAGTTATTATGAATTACGCAATATTTAAGGAACATGTTTAATTTCTGTTTTTAAATAAAATTTTGTATTATGTTTAAATAACTACTTAAATAAGGTGAATTGTTTTAATGTATCTGAATTCTTAGACGTCAGTAAAATGTACATTATTAGTGTTTCAATCATTTTTATATTCGATCGACGGTTCTATTTCAAAATGAGAATTATATATATATATATATATATATATATATATATATATATATATATATATATATATATATATATATATATATATATATATATATATATATATATATATATATGCATACGTTTCATAACTGTTGAATAGTTATTTTATTAATACTAAATACTAAATCAATTTATGTTCATACCAAATTTTATCTAACCTCTTAATTAAGCAAACCCTTCAATTCTTAACAACTCTAAGAATGTACAAGCCTAATATTTTTCAGGATTAACCAAGTAATGGACAATGCAATACGGGTAGAGCCTCTTACCGTTTCGTTTTCTATGTAAGGATTTTTCGTAGCCAGGAATGAAGTTCAACCCGTACTATCACATTACATTATGTGTTTTGCTTGAAAAGGGAGCTCAGGGGATAGATGTTCACATTTCACTGAGGTATGAACCCCAACGGTGACCGATTATTCAGAATTCTGTGTCCGGCTCGCACTGACCACTGACGAAAAATATTAAGCATGTTAGACCGATCATCGGTTAGAATCCCCTTGCTGTTGGGCTAACCGTGGGAGGTTTCCATGGTTTCCTTTCCATGTAACGCAAATGCGGCTTAGTTCCATCAAAAAATTCTTCACAAAGACTAATTTGCCCCAAGGCATGATCCAGGTGCTACTCCCTGGCATTCTAAGTAGTGTTAAAAATTACAAAACTGCGGGAAAGTAATAGCCTCTCTAGTGGGGTATGAAGGGCGGTTTCCTCTGATCTTTGAGAAAGTTGAGTCAAAGACTTAGATTTTAGCTTGAAGGTCGGTTTAAAAGTTGACTTCGTAAAAAAAATCTTTTTTTTTTTACTGACCTCTTGCTCCAAATCATTTGATTTGTCATGAATATCTTTGATCTTTGTTCGGAGATCATACATGACATTCTCTTTTTCTAAAATCTTCAAGGGATAGCGTTTAGCTTCTTCGGCCAACCTCTCCCGATCAGTTACGAGCTTCTTTTCTTCGTCGTGATAAATTTTCTCTTTCTCCAGCAAATCATTTCGAAGCATCTTCAAGACTAGATAATAATTCACTAACTCTTTGGCATTCTTACACCCAGGAAGATCTGAATTATAATATACTGCATTTAGAAAAATCAATCAATCAATCAAAAAAACAAGCAAAGAAAAAGACAGGACAGGACAGGACAGGACAGGACAGGACAGGCAGGCAGGCAGGCAGGCAGGCAGGCAGGCAGGCAGGCAGGCAGGCAGGCAGGCAGGCAGGCAAGCAAACAAACAAACAAACAAACAAACAAACAAACAAACAAACAAACAAACGCATATTTTTATTACAGATGTCCACTTCATGAAAATAAGATATAAGATTTATACAATAAATAAATAAGATTTATACAAAATGTCTCTAAGCACGGACCGTTTGCTATATACAGGTCGTTTTGTGCCCCTATAGAGTCTATTTACAACTGCCTTATGAAAATTCTAAAAATACACATTCAGAGCGGTTAACATATGAACGGGTTACAGAGTCTACATATTACGGTTTACATATTACGTCTGTATTCTTAGAATGCTTGTAAAATATTAGTTACACAGAGTCAACACCAAATAAGCAAACATTTTGAAAGAATATTATTACTGCCCAAGTAGCACCTGATCTATATATATATTTCTCTTACACGGCAGCAAAAAAAAGCCTCATTACAACTTCCCGAATGGCAACGTTAGAAAATCGACCAATGATTGCATCTAAAAATGTCACATGCCAAATCTAGCTGAGGAGGCTTAACATATAGCGATATTAAAAACGGAAACAATAACCAGAGTGAGCATTATCAGGTTGTTCAATTCAGCTGCGGCAAAAATAAAAATAAACAACTTTAAAAATAAAAATGCTGTTGCCAGCCATAGAATTTTTTGAAAGTTAACTTAGCAACATAAATTAAAAAAAAAAACAACTTAAAAAAAAATGCTGTTGCCAGCCATTGAATTTTTTGAAAGTTAACTTAGCAACATAAATCAAAATTATGATACCTGAGCGCTTGACGTAACAAATCCTTCAATTCTATAAGTGTTGCCCAAATTAAAAATTACAATTTCAAATTAATATTGAAATGTACAGGTTTAGAATTTTCTACAGTGAAAAGTTTTCGGAACTTCAGTATTCAAAAAAGTATACAAAAGCTAGACGTTAAGAACGTATCCAATGAGCGAGCAAAGCGAGCATTGGATTGCGAAGCAATCCGAAATGAACTGTGAAAGCAGTTCCGGGGGTCGGTGAGCGCAAGCGAGCAGGGGGCGAAGCCTCCTAGTATTACATATTATCAGAAAATCGATAAAATCTAACGTTATCTTGCACAACTTCTAAGATTAGAAAGATACAAGAGGTCGCTGTTTGTTCAGCATCGTATAATATTAGATTCAATGCAAAATAAGATTATCTAGCGTTCGCTGTAATATTATATAATATTAGATTCTATGCAAACTAAGATTATCTAGCGTTCGCCATAGTATTATTTTGCATTAGTTTTAACGCTTTATTATATTAGATTTTGTATTTTCTGATATTATCTTGCTTTGCTCCTTATTTTTGGAGTAAGCAAGAGGAGGATTTGGATGGTAGTAGAATCATTCGGCGATATAATTTTACTTAATTTTCTGTATTGCTGTGAAGCAGTAAAACATAGAACAATAGTTTTATAATGTCATTCCATGCATTACTACATAGCAATGCAGAAATACTAAATAAAATTATTTTAGCGAACTCTGCTACCATCCATTTTCCTCCCTCTTACTCCAAAGTATATCTTATGTTCTGCTGATTTTTTTTGAATATTTCAAATTTATTTAAGAAATAATACTATATCACAACTTTTATTGATATTTTTTTCCTTTCTTTATGCAATGGGTTTTCTGACAAATTTTATATCATTAATAATTTTTAAGTTTTTAATTTTAAAATGTACTATTAATTTTTTAAAAAAAAATGAGCTTATTTTAACAAAATCTCAATTGAATTTGTTAGTTTGTAATATATATACATATTTTTTTTTTAAATGTGTAACTCCAGCCATTTGCAATTTCACAATTATCATTCATTATTTATATTCTGAAATTGTAAATTAAGAAAACAACACCACATAATTGCCAAGTTAAATTAACATTTGAATTGAGTCGAAAATTTGGCTTAACTTTTTTTTCTACTATATAACTAAGTCATTCATTTCCAAAAATATTACAATAAAATTATATCTCGAATTTTTAAACTGTTATTTTTTGTAATAACTGAAACAATAAAGAAAATGGAAAAATATTCAAATTACTAACTTGCATAAATTATTTCACTTCTATCACTAAAATTAAAGAGAGAACTACTTACGTAACTTTATCCTTTTAGAATCTGAAATTTTACTTACAAAACACTTGAAACAAAACCTAAAGGCACATGTAGAAATATTTTCAGGGAGTGGAAACAAAAAAAGCCTTTATGAATTTCTATTAAAACAATTTGCAATTATTTTTTGTAATGTAAAAATAATTTTACATTGGGACATCAGAAATTTTTAGCGATTCAATAATTAGTTAAAGTACTATGTACTTTTATTTACTTAAAGTTTAGATAACATTTAAACGTAAAAACCAAAAAAAATCAGTAAATATTGTATTTTATCAGAATTAAATTTGCACAAACATTTAATTGCATACAAGAATGAGACGAAAAAACATAAAACTTTTTTACTATAAGTTGCTTTTATAATGATCCAAATTTGACTACCATCAGTTACTTTTGAAAAACCTTGCTATCACAAAATATTTTTTAATAATATTCTTTATAAAATAAGCAATATTCTTTTCTAAATTGATTAGGAATTTTTATCATAATATAAATGTTATTCAGTCAAAAGAACTTTTTACGACTATAATTATTTTACAATTATATTATTTTAAACATGATAAAAATAAGAAAGCAGAAATTTTTGTCTCAAATTTTAAATGAAAAATTATGTGAAAATATCCAAAATTAAAATAATAAACACAATGTTGATAATAAAAATCCTCAAGAGTTTGAGAATTACTTTAAAATCAGCATTAAAAAAAATTGCTTCCGATATCATCACAGAAATTAAATGGAGAAATAGTTACGCAGCTTTATTCTTTAAGTATCTGAAATTTTATTGAACAAAACACCTAAATTAAAACCCAAACACAACGTGGAAATTTTTCCAGGGAGTGAAACCAGGAAAGCAACTAATATTATGAAAATTGTTATTATTTTTTGTAATGTAAAAACTACTTTTAGGGGCACATCAGAAATTATCATCAATTCGATAATTATTTAAAGGTGTTATGTACTAAACCAACAATCTTTGCAAACAATTTACATAATATTTTAATTTAAAAACTGTCAGTAAATATTATGTTTAATCTAAATTAAATTTGCACAAACATATAATAGCAATCAGGAACGAGACGAAAAAATAACATTTTTAACAGTATCTTTTAAAAGTTGCCTTTGGTATGAATGATCAAAATTTGACTACAATCTATTACTCTTTTGAGAACGTTGCTATAAAAATAATGATTTTTGTTTAAAACAATTCCATTGCTTTCATTTCGCTGATTTTGCGTTATGACATAAATAGGTTTAGAAAAAAGTAGGTGTAATATGTAAACATTTTAAACAGAGCTTTTCAGAAAATAAATTTTAAAAAATTAAGCAGACGCTAGAGTCAATTTTCTGGTATTGATCAATTAGCCATAAAAAAAAATTTATGTGTTTAAAAACCTGCTTTCCAAAGAACCTTACTGATGAAAACTTAAACAAGATTCTACTCTACGTTGGTTTAAATTTTTTGCTTTAACAATAATGTAAATAAATGTTCAGCTAAATTTTTAATAATAAGCCAAAGAAATTTTTACTATTATCATTATTTTAAACATCATAAAAATATATATATATACACTTCTTATCTCAAATTTGAACTAAATAATTCAAACTTAAAGTAAAAATACAATGCTAGTAGTATAAATGCCCATAAGCTAGAGTTACTGTTTAACAATGATGTTAAAATAAAATTGTTTCCGATTTTTGAAAATTTAAAAGGAACTGAATTTTATCTACATCTAATTTCAAAATGCTTAAACATTACTATCATGACTATAAAAAAATTTCCAACATTATATCTTATTAAGTTTTATTAATGAACACATATCTGCCTATCCCATTTTCTAAAATTTAGAAGATTTATTACAAAGATGCAGTATAAATTACACAATGCAGTTGTTAAGAATAAAAAAATTAATCAAACCAAATCATGACAAACATTATTTCACAATTTAATTATATTATTTTAAAACAAAGCACAATAAAAACTTCACTCAACTATAAAAGCAATATATTCTTACCGTCATTGTTTAATATAAACATAATCCTGAAGAACACATATTTGTCATCAAATAAAATAATTTTTATTTTTAATGCATTTAATGCAAAAAGCAACAGTTCCACTATGTGTTATCATTTTAATTATTATTTTTAAATAGAAAGAATTCCAAAACTTTTGAGTCATTTATTTCATGCAGTTCAAAGTTCTTTTCCCTTCACTTGCAACTTTTTGCTTATGCGCAACAATATTTCAGAGCAATAAACTGATGAATCGTTGCTTGATTGAAAGATTTTATAAAATTGTCAGCAACGATAAACAACGTGTAATACACTCAGCAGGGATGAATCACACAGAGATACAACTTTTGTCAAACTTTTACACAACAACAAGAGGAATTTCAGCTCCGGCAGATTTAAAGAGAATCGAACAGCATATACACAGCAGTTGTTTTGTTTTCTGTCAGGATCGAAGTTACGGGCCCTCGTCTTCTACCAGTACGTCATTCTCCATTTGCATTATCCAGCAGCCTCAGACGAAGCTAAAATTATAAGAGAAGAAGAGTGAAACTTTACATTGAAAACACTAAATTTAAAACTCTACATTACTTTACATTGAAAACATTAAATTAGTAAATTTAAAACTATTAAGCATTGAATATTTCTTTAAAACTTAAATCATTTAAAATAAATTTTAATAGGTCTAAAATTTAATAGGTAGATTTCAGTAACAATACCTGCACCAAAAAATCTTAGTATCACTGCGCAAGAATCGAAAAACATTTCATTTATAACCGCTCTCAAGTAATAATTTTATTTATTCTTAATTAGTTTTTATTTTAAAAAAAGAAGAAATTGTAGTTCAAAACCCTTAAGCCCTTTTTAATTTGTTTAAGATTTTAAGTCATTAACGTATGTATTTTTAACAGAAGCGCCACCTTTAATTTTCTTTAGATTTATTTGTTTTAAAATTTCACTTTAAGGTTGCGTGGCAACCAGATATAGTTTTTTTTTTGTTGTTGTTCTTTTTTGTTTTAATTTAAGTTTATACATTTTTAGAATCCGTTTTGATGCTAAATTATTGGTTATTAAAAGATTAAAGTTTTATATATTGTAGTCATTCATCTGTAGAACTTGTAGTTCATTTGATTGATTTTATTTAAAAGGCGTCCGCATTATTTATTTCAACTTATTGGCGACATTTGTGGCGTCCGCGACAGGACAGTTATTACGCTACTTCTGATTTAAAAAATGTTTTTAGCACCAAAAGGATTTAAAAAGGAAGATCTTATTATTGTTGCTCAAGAAATTGGCGAAGTATTACCTCAAAAAGCTACTGTATCGGATCTGAAAACAATCATTTTGAAAAGTAAAGAATATTTCGCTGATCCAGATTTTGTAACAAGTATATTGGTAGCTACTGTCAATGATCGACGAGAAAAGGAGGAATACGAAGAAAAATTGAGACAAAGAGAAAATGAAGAGAAACTAAGAGAATATGAAGAGAGAGAAAATATAAGAAAACATGAACTGGAGTTGGCTAAACTTCAAGCTACATCGTTTAGAACCGGTGAGTCTCCTCCAAATATTATTAGTGCCAGTGCCAGAAAGCAGTTTAATTTGCCAAAATTAGAACTTAGGCAATTTAGTGGAGATTTAAGAGATTGGCTACCATTTTGGGGACAATTTGAACAAATTCATAAAGATACAGGTATTGCCCCTGAAAACAAATTTCAATACCTGATTCAAGCTACAACTGTTGGATCTAGAGAAGTTGTAGAAAGCTTTCCGCCAACCGCTGCAAACTATACCAAAGCAGTTGATAGCCTCAAAGCCCGATTTGGCAAGGATGACCTTTTGGTCGAAGTTTATGTTAGGGAATTGTTGAAGCTCATAGTTTCCGTTCAAAAGCATGAAAGAATATCTATGACCTCTCTTTATGACAAACTAGAGTCATATCTTAGAGCTTTAGAATCGTTAGGTGTTACAACCGAGAAATGCGCTTCAATACTATTCCCTATGGTAGAATCTTGCTTCCAAGAAGAGTTTCTGAAAGCATGGAACCGAAGTTCTTCGAGCGTTGCTTCCGTTGACGCCAAAGAGCGATTAACAAACATCATGGCTTTCCTGAAGGCAGAAACGGAAGGCGAAGAAAGAATTAATTTGGCTATGTCAGGTTTTGGCTTGGGATCTGATGAAAAACGCCAGCCCTTAAAGAAGAAAGCAAGAGATTTGCCAACAAGAAGATTTCCAACAGCGGCAAATCTATTGACTACAGATGTAAAGGATTTGAAGAAAGGGTGTGTTTTTTGTTCTGGGAAACATAAAAGTTCAGATTGCTTTTCCGCTCGAAATATGACATTAGCTGAAAGAGAGAACATAATAAGAGAAAATCATTGTTGTTTTGCCTGTTTAATGCAAGGACATTCAGTTCGTAAGTGCAAAGCTTTTATAAAATGTGTCGTATGCGGTAAAAGACATGTGGTACTAATGTGTGAATCTTAAGCTGCAAGAAATCGTGAACCCGATAAATCTGGGCAGAAAAGTGCAAGTTCTGAAATAAACATGTCCAACATTTCGTACGGTCCGAAAGTGTTCCTTCAAACTATGAAACTAAAGCTGATATCTGATAGTAAAGAAATTGTGGTGAGAGCAGTTTTAGATTCGGGATCACAAAGAACATATATTTTAAAAAATTTGGCTGAAAAGATGGAATATGTTCCCTTGAGAAAAGAAACTCTCATACACTCTTTGTTTGGTGGTTATAAATCAGATAGATTTGAACACACGTGTTATAGAATTAGATTAAGGAATCCAGAGAATAATTTGACTTGTAACATGGAAGCTTTGGATCAAGCATCTATCTGTGATACTATAACACCTATTAGTTTTGGACCCTGGTTAAAAGAGCTTGAAGAAATGAATATAACGTTGTCAGATGTCGGAAATGAGTCACAACCAGTTCAAATTCTGCTCGGAGCTGACGTAATAGGAAAACTTATGACTGGAAAACGAAGAGTTTTGGCAAGTGGATTAGTAGCAATAGAGACACTACTGGGATGGAATTTAACAGGGAAAGCACCTGAATATGATTTACCATCAAGCAATGCAATGTTGGTTACTTCCCTTTTAGTAAAAGAAATGGATATTTCTGAGCTGTGGAGATTAGATTCCTTAGGAATAAAAGATCCTTCAGAACAAAAATCTAGAGAGGAACTGCAAGAAGCCTCAATGGAACATTTCTTAAATACAGTAAAATTTGAAGGAGATGGCCGTTTTATAGTTAGTCTGCCATGGCTTGATGGGCATTTGCCTTTCCCAGATAATTATGATTTGGCGTTAAAGAGATTGCAAATGACAACACGCAAATTGAAAACCGACAAAATGTATGATGCCTATGGAGAAGTGTTCAAGGACTGGGAGAAAGAGGAAATAATTGAAGAGGTTCCAAAAGAAGACATGGGGATACCTTGTCACTACTTACCTCATCGACCTGTGATAAAGTAGAGCAGCACAACTAAAATCAGGCCCGTGTTCAATGCTTCTTCTAAGAGAAAAGGAGTTCCTAGTTTAAATGATTGTGTTGAGAAAGGGTTAAATTTGATAGAAGTAATTCCCTCAATGATAAATAAATTTCGAAGTTATAAATTTGGTGTAACAGCTGATATACGTAAGGCTTTTCTGCAAATAAGTCTTTATGAAAATGATAGAAATTTCTTACGATTCTTATGGTATGGAGAAGATGGACAGCTCAAGCATTTTCGTCATGGAAGAGTTGTGTTTGGCGTTTCCTGTAGTCCGTTTTTGCTTGGAGCCACTATTCAATACCATTTGAATAATAAACTAGAGGAAGCAATGAGAGGGAATGAAAAATACCCTAAAGAGATTATACAGGAACTAATATGCAATTTTTATGTAGATAATTGCCTCACAAGCGTGAAAACTGAATCAGAGTTGAAACAATTCATAGAAGTTGCTACTAATATTATGGCTGAAAGACAATTCGATTTACGAGGGTGGGAGTCTACTAACCCATCAGAACCTAATTCTAGTGAGACCAACATTCTGGGAATGAAGTGGAATAGACAAAGCGACACTTTGTTAATTAATATTCCTGATATGGAAGACTCAAAACATGAAAAAATCACCAAAAGAAGCATTTTAGCTGCCTCACACAGAGTTTTTGATCCTATGGGGATAACTAGCCCGGTATCGATACGACCAAAATTGTGGCTACAAAATTTGTGGAAAGCTAAAATTGGTTGGGACGAAGAAGTTGACACAAAAACACGAGAAGATTTTTCAAAGTGGCTAAGTCAACTTGAATATCTGAAGCACATAGAAATCCCAAGGTGGTTGCATTGTGACGAAGGTTACGAGCGCATTTCATTACATTTCTTTTGTGATGCCAGTAAATTTGCGTATGCCACAGTAGTTTTCCTAAGAATAGAAGACGAAAGCAATGTTCAAGTTCACCTGATACAAAGTAAAGCAAGAATCGCTCCTAGCGGGAAAAAGGAGACAACGATTGCTCGACTTGAACTTCTTGGTGCTACAATTGCAGCTCGTCTATCAATTGAAATAGTAAAACAGTTTAAGACGGACAAAGTTCATTTCTGGACAGACTCAACAACTGTATTAGCTTGGCTTAAAAGAGAAGACACATGGGGTGTATTTGTGGAAAATCGAGTTCAAGAAATCAGGAAATTGACTCCGGTAAAAGCATGGAGGCATTTGCCCGGATCTATGAATCCCGCAGATCTACCAAGTAGAGGTTGCTCTGCTCAACAACTCGGCAATTCGAAATGGTATGAGGGTTCCAGCTGGCTATATCTTTCCAACACGGAATGGCCTGTAGCAGCTGACGAAATTTCCGTTAAAGAAGAGGAAGTAAATTTGGAAAAAAGAAAACAAGTAGTTATTTCCATGGTAAATGTTGAAGTAACGGAAATATGGTGTAATTACTTTTCAACATATAGCCGAAATGTAAGAGTAGTCGCTTGGATCCTACGTTTTGTCCACAACGTTTCACATCAAGATAAGTTAAAGGGAAATTTAATCTGTGAGGAGTTAACAAAGGCAGAAAGTGTGATTTTTAGGTCATTGCAAACAACGCATTTCCAAGATGATAAATTTCTCGCCAAAATACAAGCTTTTCGAGATAAAAGTGATATTATGAGAGTAAAGACCAAACTGGTACATAGTGATGAGAATGAGAATTTCAGATGTCCAATTCTTTTACCTGCTAACAGTGTTGTGTTAGAATTAATCCGTGAAGAGCATATAAAAGCGATGCATGCAGGTCGTTCCATCTTACTCTCAAGACTCCGAGAGCGAAACTGGATTCTTAAAGCTAAAAAGTTAATAAATAAAGTTATTTCCAAGTGTGTGACTTGTAAGCGTCATCGAGCTAAACCAGTAGAAGTTCCTTTTGCGCCCCTTCCAAGAGAAAGAGTTACTCAGACAAAAGTTTTTCAAGTGTCTGGTGTGGACTATGCCGGTTCTCTGTATCTAAAATCGAAAGAAAAAGCTTGGATCGTTTTGTTTACCTGTGCTGTTTACCTGTGCTGTGTACCGAGCAGTCCACTTTGAATTAGTACGGTCTCTAACTACAGATGCTTTCATTCAAGCATTCAGACGATTTATCGCAAGAAGAGGTAGAATATCGGTCATTTACTCGGATAATGGAAAGAACTTTGTAGGAGCAAACAATTATTTAAAGAATTTAGATTGTGACAAGATTGCTGTGTACTCAACCGCTCAGAAAATAATTTGGAAATTTATTCCACCCACAGCAGCAAGGTGGGGTGGGTGGTGGGAGCGGATAGTTGGAATGCTTAAGACTCTTCTACGTCGTGTGTTAGGTAAATCTGTTGTAGATTATGAAGAACTAACTACAATTTTATGTGACTGTGAGTCGGTTTTAAATAGTAGACCGTTGACCTACATTCACGATTATCCATCTGAATTAGTACCTTTAACTCCGGCAACGTTTATATAAGGGGAAGGTAGCAACAGCAACGAAACTCCAGATCTAGACCTTGTGGATCGAACCTCTATGTTGAAACGTGTAAAATTTTTGCAAAAATTACGTGAAGATCTCAAACAAAAATTTAGAAATGAATATCTTGCTCAGCTAGTGCACAAGGGAATAAGAAGGAATGATGTAATAAACATCTGTGATAATGTTTTAATAGGACAAGATAATACTCGACGCATAGATTGGCCTCTTGGAATTGTCTTGGAGCTGTATCCTGGAAAGGACAGTATTCCTAGAGTAGCCAGATTAAGAACCTCTCAAGAGGAAAGGATCCGACCTTTCCAAAGACTTTATCCTTTAGAGCTACCAGAAAAGAACGATGAGGATGTTCTGGAAAAGTCTTCAAGGAAAATTAATTTGGAAGTTGATAATGTTCCCAATTCCGTTGATGTGCCCGATAATTTGGAAGCAAAAGCAAAAGCAGATTAGGAAGAATCATAAAAATTCCACAACGTTTAGATTTATGAACTTTTTGTTATTTATATAATAACTGAAGATTTTCTTAATTAGTTTTATATAAAGGTGACCAATATATATGAGTCAGTTTGTATTTCTACGAAATGCTAAACGCATGTTCCAAAGTGCTATTTATAATATCACTTTGCAAGGTGGGAGTATGTTTAAGATTTTAAGTCATTAACGTATGTATTTTTAACAGAAGCGCCACCTTTAATTTTCTTCAGATTTATTTGTTTTAAAATTTCACTTTAAGGTTGCGTGGCAGCCAGATATAGTTTTTTTTGTTGTTGTTCTTTTTTGCTTTAATTTAAGTTCATAGATTTTTAGAATCCGTTTTGATGCTAAATTATTGGTTATTAAAAGATTAAAGTTTTATATATTGTTGTTATTCATCTGTAGAACTTGTAGTTCATTTGATTGATTTTATTTAAAAGGCGTCCGCATTATTTATTTCAACTTATTGGCGACATAATTGAAGTGAATATTCAAGTATATATACAGATACAAAAATATATTAAATTCAATGCTTTTTAATTTTTTATTTTTAAAGATAAAGTACAATGATACTTAACTATCAAAATATTTTTGTACATTATATAAGCTCATAGAGTCAATAGGAAATATTCACACTTTTAAAAAAGAACTTCCTAAATAAAATCTTAATACCTTTTCAGCACTGCTCTTCATTTAACGTAAACACAACTTTGAATAAACCATATTGTTGCTAATTTTTTAACCATTTGCTATCATTTATAAATTAATATAATTAATCATGTATCAAAAACATGCAAATCTGTCTATACTCAAGAAATGAAAATCAAAATGTTTAACTAATTATTTTACAATATATTAAACAAGAAATTTAAACAATGTAACAATAGTGTTCTTCTTGTGAATAAAATTTCAAACATTCTAAAGTGTACCTAATGGTTTTAACTAAAAAGTAGCCGATTAATTAATAATTATTTTAACATAGCAAACTTCTTTACTAAATATTATTTTTTATATTTATCCTTGTTGCAGTGAAATTCTGTCAGATGCGAATTACCATGTAAACATCGTTTTTACGAGCCTATTCTAAACTAACTGCAATACTTGTAATTTATAGTCGAACAATACGTTTTAACAGAGTAGTCAACTACTACAAGCAAACATTATTAAAAATGAGCACAATCATAATATTTATTGAGAGATTTATTAAATTAATTCTTGAATGTTTTGAAGAAGCGGTCAAGATTATTAAGTACACTGAATGTTTCTACAGGAAAAACACTACCTACGATACTACTTTAAAGTTTTATGTATCTATCATTGAAATTTATAAAGTTTACTAAAAAATTACTAAATTATAAATGCCTTTGAAGTTAAAAATTTCATTAAAACTGATTACCACAATCAATGGCGGCGACATATGTAAACATTCGTGAAGACACTATGGAAAAACACCACCTACGAACGATACTAATTTAAAGTTTTATGTATCGTTCATTGAAATTTATAAAGTTTACTAAAAAATTACTAAATTATAAATACCTTTGAAGTTAAAAATGTCATTCTAGCTGATTACCACGATCAATGGCGGCGGCGATGTAAACATTCCCATTTCTAAGGAAGTTACAACTCAACAATTGCACTGGTGGAAACAGCTTATTTCTGTTAATATTATCTTTATGTTTTCTGGCATAAGTTTGAAGTGGCTAAAAATGATATTTTAAGTAATATTTAATTTATTGTTTTCTTTCATAAATAAATGTTTATTTATTAATAATATGGGATAACCTTTCGCAAAAATGTGGCGCTGTACCAAAAGTAATGAAATAGATGATTATTTTGAAATTTCGGATGTTAGATCGAATACTATATAATCTTATATCAAATTAGTTCTAACATTAGAAGATAGGATTCAAGAGTATTGCGTTTTCTAGCACGGCAGTATTATAATGCATCTTGCCAGTATTAGATCATATCTTTTTGTTACCTGGGTGATAATAGCAAATAGTTAATCTCTAAAGCAAATAGTTATAAGAGTGTATTGATTATCGTTATATGATGATTGTTATATGATACTGATGATAGTGAATAGTTAATTGTTAAAATAAAGGAAGAAATAAAAAATATTATGATAATATTATAGATTGTGTTAAATTAAAAACAGTGGCTGTGGGAAGTTTTCGGAAAAAGCAACTCCTTTTCCGAAACTCATTTACAGACTTCGCTTATAAGCCATTTAATTATCGTTTTCGGATATAAATGTTGCAAAAACAGGGTATCATTTTTTAAAAATGTTTCACATAAATCTTATTGGTGTATTTATTCCCCCCCATCCCAAAAAAAACCATTCTGTTCTAACTTTTTAATTTTTTTCTTAAAAAAAAAAAAAAAAATTAAATTAAATCTTCAAAAGAACATTTTGAAAAATTTGTGAGGGCTAGTCCCCCCCCCCAAAAAAAAAACGTCAAATAAATCAAAATACTAAAATTTTGTTCAAACATCTTTAAATAGTCATTCAAGCGTGGTTTTTAAATGCAAATTGTTTCGCTTTTAAGGGCCACTAATGTTGTGCATATAAAATATAGAAATATAGAAATGAAAAAAAAAAAAAAAATACAATGAAACAATTGAAACAATAAAAATTTGAAAGGAAAAAAAAAGGTGCTTATTTTGATGAATGAAATTAGGAAAAGAAAAACAAAAACATATTTATTTCAATTAATATCTTTTCAAAAATGTGGGACCCAGAGTAATTCATTTTCAAGAGGAAAGCGATTGTTCTGAATATTCATGAAAAAAAATGTCAATAAATTTTTAATAGTTGATTTTATAAAACATGATACATTTTATTTCTTAATGTTTTTTTTTTTTTTTAATAGACTGTATTTTGGAAGGGTTGAGATTTACGTTTATTTTTTGAATTAGATGCCAATGTAGGTGCTGCCATCTATACTATTGTTTAGAAAGCTTTTCGTATATTTTATCGTGTTTTATAAAAATCATCGTTGAAAATATTGAATGATAATCTTTATGAATGTCTAAAACTATTAATTCCCTAGCTACAAATGTAGATTAGAGCGGAATAATAAAGGACTAATGTTAAGCTAAATCAATTTTGTAAGTAATGACTGCATAAATTCTTTTAGGAAAAGAGCAATGTAGCTAGATCATTAAAATTCAGTGAATAATAATAATTAAAAACAAAATAAAAAAACGTTCAGCAATACAAACTTTAAACTTTTGCATGAACATATTATTAATTAAAACTTTTAATTGCACGTTAGAAACTATTCAAACATTTTTTTTAAGCAGTATCTTAATGAAATTTTGAATCCGTAAAAATATTGTAGTGGATAAACTAATAAAAAATAAACGAATTTTATAATTGTGTGCATAACTATTTTCATGTGCGTAAATTAAATGGTGCGATATACTTAAAAATCAAACTTTTGATCGCTCACCTGCCTAAATAGTTGGACCATACTTTCCTAACTGCGAATATTCTTCTTATTTTAAGGGTCAAAAATCCATATGATTAAAAATAAGAAGAAAAAAAAGCTTTTTATTTGAAAATACGTTAAAAAGTCTAATTTTTAAAACTAAGATGTAATAACAAATAGGTTTATCTCTGACTTATTTAATAATCTGCTATATATGTATTCAAAAAGTAACATGTACAGGAAAACTCGGGAAACTATAGAACAAAATTTAAATAACTTTTAAAATATAAGTAGCATGTTACCCAGCAATAAACCAATGAAGATCAAGAATCAGGTCAAGAGGAATGAACCAGTTTTCGTCACTTTTCTTCAATATTTGGAATAACTTTTGAGTGTAAAATTTGAATTCAAGCTATGATTCGTTAACTCAAGCATTCATTCGTTTCGTTAAAGTAGTTATAACAGAAATTCATAAAATGATATTATTGGCCTTGGTGATTTTTAAAAAAAAATCAAAAAGATTTAATAAAATTATGAAGTCTTACAATAATTTTTTGTAACTAAGTTTACACATTTTTCATTTTTCACTAAATATTTGTAACTATTTAGATGCGTTCGATTGATTGATTGATTGAATGTAGGGTTTAGTGGCACAAGGTCCAAATGAGGACATGCTGCGCCAAACAATATGGTGAAACAGTTCAAACGTCTAAGTTCATACAAAATGTTAATTGCAGCACAATTAAAACTGATAAAACAGTACTAAGTGTATAAAACAAGATAAATTGTATGGTTAAAATCAGATAAAAGTATGAATACAGTATAAAACGCGTGAAGTAAGTAAAATGTACAAAGGTGATAAGATATTAAAAGTGTATAAAACAGTAGATGTGTTAAAACTTTTATATGCAGTTAAAAATACCAACGGCAAGTAAAAATGCAAAAATGTTAGGATGGTGAAGGTCATCCAACAAATCTTGCATGCATAAAACGGAACTCCCAAAAAACTTTAAACGATGTTGATTAAAACATGGACACGTTATTAAAATATGTTGAATTGTGAGAGGAACGTTACAAGTGCTGCATTCAGGAGAAGGCTCTCCAAACAATAAATGGAGGTGAGTTAGCCGGGTGTGACCGATTCGGAGGCGGGTAAGCTTTACGTCAGCACTGCGCAAGCGCAACACTGGCAAACTGTCTAAATTAGATTTAATGCTATGCAATTTATTAAAAATATTCAGGTCGCATTGTTGTTGCCATATTGATGTTACAAGTTTTCGAATGTATAGTTTCACATCGGCGAAAGGTATGGATAATGATAAGACAGATGTGGCAGATCGTGCAGCTGAGTCAGCTAGTTCATTCCCTGTAATACCAACATGACTTGGTACCCAGCAAAATAAAATCTCAAAGCCGTTCTTTTGAAGACTTATTAACAAATGAATAATGATACATAAAATTGGATGACTATCACAGTGAAACTTTTCTAGTTGGCTTAAAACGCTCATACTATCAGAGTAGAGGCAATACTTTCGAGTAGATTGTGAGGAAATTACTCGTAGTGCCATAAGGATGGCAACAGCTTCAGCAGTGAAGACGGAGCAAATATCTGGGATTTTATAACTAAATGTATCATCAGCGATGATGACACCGCAGCCTACATATCCAGCGGATTTTGAACCGTCTGTAAAAATCGGTATATATTGAGAATATTGGTGACGATGTGCAGTGAAGATTTTATGAAAAACGTAGGGTGTGACATTGGCTTTATTGTAGAATTTGAAAAGGGAAATACATTGATATGGTGAAATGGTCCATGGAGGTATGAGAAAGTGATCCACTGATTGTGATGGCAATTCCCAGATATCGAATGTTTGGATAAGTGAGTGTGTGCGAGCATGAAATGGGCAAGTATGTGACGGTCTAGCAGCATACAGTCGCTCCAGGCTTGACGAAATAACATCGTGCTTTAATGGATGAGATTTAGATGACATGATACGATAGTAATAAGTGAGAGATATCTGCATGCGACGTAGGTCTAATGGCAGTTGATGGCAAACTACGTACAGGCTTTCGACTGGGGATGTACGAAATGCGCCAGAACATATGCGTAAAGCAGTATGGTGTACTGTGTTTAAGGCTCTTAGGTTTGAAGCGGTTGCAGTACCATAAACTACACATGCATAATCGAGCCTTGATAGTATCAAGGCTTGATAAATGCGCAGTAAGGCTTGGCGATCCGCTCCCCAGAACGTATTTGACAGCACACGTAACATATTTAATTTTAACTCACATCGTTTTCGTAATTGTTTTATATGAGGGATAAAAGTAAGTTTGCTATCGAAAATGACTCCTAGAAATTTTGTGTTTTGTACAACTGGAGTAGCAATGTTATGAATGGAGAGGACGGGATCATTATGCATGTTGCGTTTCCTGCAAAAATGGACGCACGAACTTTTAGAAGGTGAGAGGGAGTGGCCATTATGATCACACCAGTCTAAAATTTTGTTTATAGCTAATTGCAGTTGCCGCTCGATGACTCTCATGTCATATCCTGAACATGAGATGAGCAGGTCGTCAACATAGAGAGAGCCAGAGACAGTAGGTGGCAATATGTTTAAAACTAATGAAATATGAATGATAAATAATGTGACGCTTAAAATGCTGCCTTGTGGGACGCCTTCCGCCTGAGTGTAAAGATCAGAAACGGTGGATCCAATTTTTACTATAAAACATCACTTTAACAAAAAATTCTTGAGAAAGATTGGTAGATTTCCTCGAAACCCCATGTCGTAAAGTGTGTTCAAAATTCCGTACCGCCAAGTCCGATCGTAAGCCTTCTCAATATCAAAGAAGATAGAGACGAAATGGTTACGTCGGACAAAAGCGTTACGAATTCGTGACTCAAGAGCAACGATGTTATCGTAGATCTTCCCTTTCGGAAACCGCTCTGGAAGTCAGGTATGAGATGATTTTTCTCGAGGTAGTACACCAGACGACTGTTGACCATCCGCTCAAATGTTTTTCCGAGACAGCTGGTCAATGCTATAGGGCGATAGTTAATAGGATCCTTAGGGTCTTTACCTGGTTTTAATAAGGGTATCACACTTGCTTCACGCCAACCAGATGGGTACGCTTGTTCCGTCCATATTCTATTAAACAGAACGAGGACATTTGACAACGACGTTCGATCTAGGTGGCGGAGCATGTGATACGTGAAACCATCAGGACCGGGGCTCGTATTATTAGACCGCAAAAGTGCTCGCTGTAATTCGATAAAATTAAAATTGCTGTTATAGCTTAAGAGACGGCGTGTAGTAAAGTTGATGTTATTCCTTTCGTTGGTCTGTTTATGATGTTGAAATGCTGAACTGTAACTCTCTAGGCTAGAGACAGCAGCAAATGCCTCACCAAGCATATTACAGACGTCAACAGGAGAAGAGTAAATTGCACCGTTTTTCTCCAATACCGGAAGGTGAAATTCACGGTATATGCCGTTAGCTCTCTTAACTCTCGACCAGACTTGTCGGAGAGATGTCGAAGATGTTATAGACGAGACGTAACGGGTCCAAGAAACTCTCTGACTATTACACCTGACCTTACGTGCTGTTGCTTTAGCCTGTTTAAAAGCTAAAAGGTTGGCAGTGTTAGGATAGCGGCGAAAGATGTTCCACGAGCGCCTCTGCTCTTTATAAGCAGCAGCGCATTCTGCATTACACCATGGTTTGCGATGGCGAGGAAGCGAACTTGACGACTTAGGAATACTTTCCTCTGCCGCTTCAAGAATTACAGACGTAACACGATCAACAGCTGCGCTTACAGTATCATGTGTTACAATATCCTCCGTAATCTGAGCAAGCTGAGTAAATAAAGGCCAATTGGCACGATGATATATGAAAGTTGATGGCCTTGGGCTCATTGAAACAGTAGTAAAATATGATATTATGAGAGGAAAATAATCGCTGTTATGAAGATCATTACTCACCGAAAAATTTATAAAAGGTAAGATAGTGGGTGAACATAATGCTAGATCAACGGAATTGAATTGAATGTAGAGTTTAGTGGCACAAAGTCCAAAAGAGGACATGCTGCGCCAAACGATACGGTAAAATACTTAAAAGGCAAAGTACATTCACCACTTTATTTGTCGAACAAGTATAACTAATAAAATGGTATAAGTTTGTAAATAGAATCAGATAAAAGGGATGAATAAAATCAGATAAAAAGGATGAATAAAATGACATAAAAGGGAAAGGATGAAATCAGATAAAAAGTTATGAATACGCTATAAAATACACGAAGTAAGTAAAATAAATTGTTTGCTAAAGTGAATAAAATTGCAGATGCATTAAAACATTTATATACAGTTAAAAATACCAACTGCACGTAAATATGCAAAAATTTAAGGATGATGAATATCATCTAACAAATCCTGCATGCGTAAAATAGAGCTCCCAAAAAACGTAATACGAAGTTGGTTGAAGCATGGGCATATTATTAAAATGTGATGAATCGAAAGAGGAACGTTACAGGTACTGCATAGAGGAGAAGGCTCTCCAAACTGTAAGTGGAGGTTCGTTAACCGGGTATGATCAATTCGGAGACGTGTAAGCTTTACATCAGCACTACGCAAGGGCAGTACTGGAAAATTGCCTAAATCGGTTTTAATGCTATGCAATTTATTAAAAACTTTAAGATCCCACTGTTGTTGCCACAATGATGTCACAAATTTCCGAATATGCAGTTTTACATCAGAGAAAGGTATGGACAAAGGTAATGGCAGATCGTGCAGCTGAGTCGGCTAGGTCATTCCCTGGAATACCAACATGACTCGGTACCCAGCAAAATAAAATCTCAAAGCCATTCTTCTGAAGCGTAGTTAACAAATGAATAATGAAGCATAAAATTGGATGAGTATCACAGTGAGACTTTTCTAATTGGCTCAAAACGCTCATACTATCGGAGTATATAAAACACTTCCGATTAGAACGAGTAGAAATTAGTCGTAATGCTAATAAAATAGCAACAGCTTCAGTAGTATAAACGGAGCAAATTTCAGGAATTTGGTAGCTGTACGTGACGTCAGCAATGATGACACCACAGCCAACATATCCAGGAGATTTTGAGCCATCAGTATAAATCGGAACATAATGAGAAAACTGATGACGATGAGAAAGGGAAAGTTGCTGAAATATGGTTGGTGATACAAGTGATTTTTTAAATACATCAAATAGAGAGTAAAAATGATATGGTGAAGCAGTCCAGGGTGAAATAAGTAGGTGGTCTACCGATTGTGATGGTGAATCTTAAATAGCAAACGTTTGAATGTGTGATCGCATACGAGCTATAAAAGGGCGAACATAAGAAGGTCTAGCATCATATAGGCGCATTAAACTTATAGGAGTAAACTCACGCTGTAAGGGGTGTGAGGCTGAAGACATGATACGGTAGTAGTGCATCAAGGACAATTGCATTCTGCGTAGATCCAGTGGCAGTTGGTGACAAACAGTATACAAGCTTTCAACGGGTGAAGTGCGAAATGCACCACTACAGATGCGTAATGCAGTTTGATGTACCGTATCAAGGAGTTTTTGTTGCAAAGCAGAAGCAGTACCATAAACTGTGCTTGCATAGTCAATGCGCGACAGTATAAGTGCTTGATAAATTCGCAATAGCGCTATGCGCTCAGCACCCCAAAACGTGTTAGAAAGCACGCGTAACATATTCAGGGATCTCTCGCATCTTTTCCGCAATTGTTTTATGTGAGGCAGAAAAGTAAGCTTATGATCAAAAATAACTCCAAGAAACTTTGTTTGAATTACGATGGGTATAGCAATGTTATGAATATGAATAACAGGATCATTGTGAAGCCGACGTTGCCGACAAAAATGTACACATGCGCTTTTGGAAGGTGATAGGGTATGACCATTCTCATGACACCATTTTATAATTTTATTGACAGCAAGTTGCAGTTGACGCTCGATTACTCTCATGTCAGATCCTGAGCATGAGACGTTGAGGTCGTCAACATAAAGTGAACCAAAAACTGTAGGAGGTAGAATGTTTAAAAGGGAGGAAACATGAACTATAAAAAGTGTTACACTCAGAACACAACCTTGTGGAACACCTTCAGATTGAATGTAGAGATCAGAAAGTGTATGACCCAGTTTGACATGAAAATATCTCTGACTCAAAAAGTTTTGTATAAACATAGGTAGGTGGCTACGGAGGCCCATATCAAACAATGCCTTTAGAATGCCGTATCTCCATGTCCGATCGTAAGCCTTCTCAATATCGAAGAAGATGGAGATAAAATGGTTACGTCGGACAAGAGCATTACGAATACGCGATTCTAAAGCAACAATGTTATCCATAGTCGACCTGTCCTTTCGAAAACCACTTTGAAAGTCGGGGATGAGTTTTTTCTTCTCCAGAAAATAAACTAAGCGTGAGTTGACTAATAGCGTTAACTAAAATCAACTAAGCGTGATCTGTTAAAAAGTAACAGGATATTCTGCAAAGATGCAGAAGTCAAATGGCGAAGCATGTGATATGATACACCATCAAAGTCGAGGCTCGTATTGGGTGCTCTTGACAGCGCTCGCTGCAATTCATTAAAAGTGAAGTTATAATTGTACTGAAATTGCCGTCGAGTCGCAAACTGCAGCGTCTGGGCTTCAACTCTACGCTTGTGAGCTTGGAAAGCTGAGCTGTAACTGTCAATGCTAGATACAACAGCAAACGTTTCACCCAAGATATTACTCACATCTACTGGGTCAGAGTGCGTGATACCGTTTATATCAAATACCGGAAGATGGAATTCACGGTAGATACCATTCGCTCTCTTGACCCTCGACCAGACTTGTCTGGGAGATGTTGTAGATGTGATGGATGAACAAAAGCGTGACCAAGATTCTCTCTGGCTTTGGCGCCGAATCCTGCGTGCAATCGCTTTAGCTCGTTTGAAATCGAGAAGATGGTCTGTTGTAGGATACCGACGGAAGATGTTCCATAGCCTCTGCTTCTCTTTGTGAGCTGCGGAGCATTCAGCAGTCCACCATGGCTTGCGATGACGAGGACGAGAAGTTGATGTTTGTGGTATGCTACTTTGTGCAGCATTGATGATCACAGAAGTCACCGTTTCAACAGCAGCTTCAAGATTTTCATCTGACACCATATCTTCTGTAATGTCAGCAAGATGTGAGAAAAGCCTCCAATCAGCACGATGGTAAATAAATGTAGAGGGTCTTGTAGTGATAGAAGCAGTAGATGTATATGAAACAATGATTGGGAAATGATCGCTATTATGAAGATCATTATCAACGAAAATTCTGAAAAGGGTAAAAGCGCAGTTGAACATAAAGCAAGATCAATGCAGCGAAAACTTCGTGTAGGTTCAGGAAAATAAGTGTCTTCACCTTGATTCAGTAAGCAGAGATTATGATCAAGGATGAGAGTTTCAACTTGATGCCCTCAGGCATTTGTGTCGGAACTACCCCATAAATCACTGTGGCCATTAAAATCTCCAATCAAAATAAAAGGCGTCGGTAACTGATGAATTAATGAGTTTAAATCATGTTGTGAAACTGAAGCATGAGGAGGTATATAAATAGAACAGACTGTAATAGTAATGTTTAGATGAATCTTTACTGCAATAGCCTGTAATGACGTTGACAATAAAAGGCAAGTTGATGGAATACTTGTTGATGTTAAAATAGCGACACCACCATTAGGTCTGCTACCTTCGTCATGATCATTTCGGTAACAAATATAGCTACGTACATTAAAATTATCAGACAATGTTAAATGAGTTTCTTGGATTGCAAAACATGATGGGTGATATTTAAAAATTAAATCTCTGATGTCAGAGATTTTGTTTCGCACACTGCGACAATTCCAAGATATAATGGAATTTGCCATTACCTTTTGGATTTAAAATTTGATTTAGACGCAAAATCCATCGGTGGGTCGTCGAAAATCGATTCGTCATCCGATGGATGTAGTGTTATTTCTGTGTCCATCTTTTGCAAGATATCTGAAGTGGACCTTTTAATGATTTGTATAAATTTTGGGTCTTTATTCTTTTTAGGAATACCTGGCTTTTGGCTAGGTGGCAACTTTACATTCGGACGCTGCTTTATGTCAGGACGAGGCTTTTCTGGGGATTTCAATCGAGATGTTTTTGGAGGTGGAGGTTTGGATATAGGTCTGCGAGAAGTAGAGGGTCCGGTAAAATCAAATCGCGGTGTTTGTTTTGTTTGCTGTGAGGTAGATGATATTGAGGAATCTGTCTGCGTACTTACTGTGCAATATGAAGTTTCAGCTGCTGCTGAATAGGACACACCCGGATGGGGAGTGCGGGCCGTAACTATTCTGCGGGCTTCGTTAAATGTTAAGTTTTGTAATACTTTAATTGACTGGATTTCTTTTTCTAGTGACCATTTCGGACAATTTCTGGCGTAAGCTGCGTGATCACCCTTGCAGTTGATGCAAAGAGGTGGCAGCTCGCAAGAAGTGTCTTCATGGTCTGTACTGGAGCAACGGGCACACACCGGTCGACCTCGGCAAGATGTTTTTGAATGCCCAAACCTTTGACATTGGTAACAACGCAAAGGATTTGGGATATAAGGCCGAACCGGGCAGTTAATCCAAGCCATTTTAATTGCTGTTGGTAATTTAGCAGACGCAAAAGTGAGGATAAGGTGCTTCGTAGGGATAAGTTTACCATCCCTGCGAATCTTAATCCTTCTAACAGATGTAACGTTTTGAGATTGAAGCTTATCTAATATCATGTCTTCTGTGTCATTTATGAATTCTGTTTCTGATATGACGCCACGAGAGGTATTTAAGGATCTATGAGGTGTTACTGTGATATTAAATGAACACATGGTGGTGCATGTTGATAAAATAGTTGCCTGTTTTGCAGAGGAGTCTTCAACTAAGAGGTCACCAGAGCGTAGCTTTTTTACTGAGGCAACTTCTCCCAGAATAGAAAGAAGAGCCTTGTGTATCAAAAATGGAGATATGTGGGTAAATGAAGTATTAGGTACGTTTGGGTTTGTCAGATGTATCAAAAAGTAACGAGCGTAATCACATGGTGCTAAGAATGTTGCGCTGTTTTTGTATTGGTGTGCGGAACTCAATACCGTACTATCTTCAGCCATAGAAAACAAAAACAGTTCTACTACCAGCGGCATCACCCACCACAGAGTCCTACTAAGGGGATGCCAGTAACATAATTCGTCACTTGACACCGATGCTAACCAATAGCTATACGTCCGCGAGTCACCCCTGAAGCAGCCCCCACCCTTAACGAGGTGCCCAGTAAGTGACCCCGGACTTGATCCTAGCCAACAGATGACGGTCGTGACTAGCCGGTTGATGCATACAGGCCAATAAGCACCTCCCGTTTACCTGAAGCACGGGCCAAAGCAGTGTATTGGGATACCAGAATGCCCCTCAACGGCCAGGATCCCCTTTTCCAGGGACACGGGTCTCCACGCACGGCAAACACGCGGGTGGTCTCTTCCCATCTGGGTCCGATACAATAGGGTGGTAATCGAACACAGACAAAAAGCCCTCACCAGTTAATGTGGCAACCACGACAAGGGGGAAGAGAAAGGAGAAAGTATGAGAAAAGGGAGAGGAAACGGAAGGGAGGACAGATCACTAGGGTACCCCGGGGCGTGATTCCCTGTGATTGAGAGTAGGAATAAATGACTCATAGTGTTCATGTCGGGAGGCATGTTGATGGTAGTTCTGTACAGGATGGAGGGCGGATAGAACTGCCCACATGAAGCAGCGATTATCTCTATTATCCACGTTGATGATGACTTTCTTAGATTTAATAGACGGGGGTAGGTCTATGTAGGATGATCCTCTGAGAGGACAATACTTACTCAACCATATTTCTAAAGTGAGAATTTCTTTAAGAGTCCATCCAGATTCTTTTCCCTCAAAATCATCCGCTTCAGCGAATAGTTTGTCTGTTTTTGTAGTGTAGACATCATGAAGGTTGGTAGAAACAGTGACGATAGCGTTCTTCGTCTTAAAGTTCTTCTCGTCGCTAACGATACCACTAGGAGTTACTTTCTGATATCGGCACAATAGGCGGTCATTCACTTTTAATTCGAAACGGGTAAGGTGAGACGAGATGATGTGGTGAAAATCTTCCCTTTTCAGTTCGAGAAATGTACGTATGTCTTTAACGTGATCATCATTGGAAAGACAAACATTTTTCAATCTCCCATTAAAGGCAGAAAGGTGATCGGCAGAAGGAGGAACTGTTGATGCAGCATTAAATGTAGAGGGACCAGCACGAGATGTTGAGACAGTAGTGTTTAGCTGAGAAGGAAGCTGGTGTAATGAGGTAATATCAGATCGGGAGTGTTTGGAGTGGAGCGATGCGATGTCTTCAGTTGCTTTCCGTTTATGAATGCTCAAATGGCACTTTAACTTATCTGTCCTAGCAAAGGTCTTGGGACATTCCGGACATTGGAGATGTTTATCCCCAAGCATGGATCTCTGGTGACGAAGCATGTTCCCTGCGAGATACGAAAGCTTTAATACATTGAGGGCAAGGTAGTTTTGCTTCATCCAGTTGGTCTTGCTTTAGCATACTATCTAGTTGAGTAACCGTGATGTCACCAAAATCGCAGATAGCATAAAGTTCATCATTCACTGGCATTGAAACGTTTTCAAACGTTTGATTCAAGCCTTGACTCATGCTGAAAATGTTTCAACTTACACAAGAAATTGAAAATATATCAAGTAATAAATACTGAATCGCTAAACAATTGGCGAAAAACTTTAACTGTTAATTTAACAGCAAATAACAGATATATAACAACAAATTGTAACTAACAGAAATAAAACAACAAATTACAAATAATAGAAATATAACAACAATTTACAAGTACTAATAGAAACGTAAATTCTAAAATATTAAAGATAGAATCGAAGTTAAGAGCGCCTTGAGAGAGGTAATCCTACAATCAGAATAAGGTCTCTGGGCAAATGCATCAGATTTTTAACTGTAGTCGACTACCCAGAATGCATTGCGAGCGGCTATGTAATGCTTGTTCTGATAGGTTAAAAATGATATCAATATTTTAGTTCTGTAAAATTTATTCTGATTGGCAGAAAATGACGACATAATTTTCTGACTCCACCCCCATGGAACATTCGAGAATGATCTAATGAAACAAGACTGAACAAGAAGTGAGCGAAACATTTCAATGTACTTCGTCTTTCTAGACCACACAGAAGTGATGCATGCTTTATCTTGAAGACGCGTACTTCATATTCATGTTAAATCCTGGTTGTTTGACGTCATGCATTCCTGTTTTGATTGAATCGAAGAAATGACATCACTCCACCCTACGAAAACATGTCTTATCTTGCAAAATTGCTTTCAAGTTTGAAAGATTACTTTCATGTTTCATCTTACAGACTGATTATTAATAAAGCCTGATTCATGTTCAATCCTGATTGTATGACATCGGGTTTCATTTTTGTGCCCTTTTTCAAATATCACTCGCATTAGAAAGAAAAAAAACTGATTAAAAAATAAAGATAAAAAAATATTTAAAAAAATCCAAAAAAATTTATTAAAAACTGATTAAAAAATAGTTTAAAAATAAAGATTTAAAAAAAATGATAAAAAATAATAATTAAAGATAAATTAAAAAGAAATAATAAAAAAATTAAATGAAAAATAATAATTTAAAAATTAAATGAAAAGTTGTAATTTAAAGAGATTTAATTATAAAATAAAGATTAGAAAAATAATTGCAAAATAAAGATTTAAAAAAATGATAAAAAGTAATAATCAAAAATTAAATTACGAAGTAATATTTAAAAATAATTTAATAAAAAGTAATAATAAAAAAGATTTAATTACAAAATAAAGATTAAAAAAATAATTATGAAAAAAAAAAAAAACACCCTCAACTATAGTAGCTGTCACATTTGATGGATCACCCCAACTCCCTTCAAGAGTACTCCAGTGGAATCTCCGAAAATCTCCAAAATCCCAGGCGTAGAACTCTCATTTCTCATCTACTCAGGTATATATTTGCCCGATACTTCAAACACTGATGTTTCTTCTAATCTATCGTCAGTAAGTATTAAAATATCGAATAAATTTAATTATATCCACGACTAATATAATATCATATCGGATGCAATAAATATTTCGGACAGTCACCAAAGCGACTATGTGATTGGTAACATTCACCGGTAACCACCGATTTCGGTCATTCACATTAACATGCAAATCATTTACATAATAACCTCATCAGGACGTTTATTTCATACTTTGCATAAATAGCATTCGGCATTCTATAAAATGCCTAGGCATTGTATACAATGCCTAGACAAAGTATGTAATACTTCTCAGATTTCATACTTTGCCTAAAAACGTCAGGCATTCTATACAATGCCTGCGTTTCATACTTTGCCGGTAACATATATATAAACAAGGGAAAAATTACAGAGCAATGAAAAAAGAGGGAAAATAATAAAAAATAAAAATAACAAAAAACCGGGAAAAAAAAGGACAAATTTTTTTTTAAAAAATCCGGAAAATAAAAGATAATAATCGTTTCATCAGCCCACACGATTATATCCGCAATATTAGAAAGCACTCTTTTTTGTGGATATAATCGTGTGGGCTGATGAAAAGGTTATATCTTTTATTTTCCGGATTTTTGTAAAAAAAATTTTTTTTGTTATTTTTTTTCCCTTCCGGTTTTTGTTATTTTTATTATTATTATTTTTCTTTTTTTCACATTTTTTCACTGTTCTGTAATTTTTTCCTTATTTTATCTATATTTTGAACTTGTTTTGTGTGTTCTATTTACTTGCAGCTTATGCGCAATAAATAAAACTTATTGTTTTTCTGAATTTTCTTCGTGTTTTTTGTATTTATTTATTATGCAAATATATATATATATATATATATATATATATAATAGTATAAGAGTAAATTTTACTTGCATTTTTATTTTATTATTAAAGGTCATTTCATTCTGACAAATATTTAGGTCACATGTTTTTTCCCTAAGCTCTTCGATTGCGATCAGTTACTTATTTATCACCAAATATGGTTACTAAAGTTTCTTTGTTTTATTCCTTTATTTAAAAACTTATTTTACTATTCTCACCATCACTACCGACATCTGATACGATAGCGTCATTTCAAGTAAAGTTCGTAGGGCCCTTAAGAAGTTAAAAATGTGGGGGCGAAACTAAAAAGATGTATTTTATTATGTTAATATTCACCACAACATTCAATATTTAATTTCCAAAATTTAATTTTAAATTTAAGGATAACTTTATAATTACGATCGATACTGATATCACAGAGTTCTTAATTTATTAAGGACTAGATTATTTAGAGATTTGCTAATTTTAATTAGAGTTTTACTAGCATTAATTGTTGAATTAGAGAAAATAATGAGACTCCTCTACCCTTAACTATTTCCAGCATTTACGCAAACAAATCCTTTCATTGGTATTTTTTCATTTTCTGAGATTATTAGAAGATGGTAGCAGAAATTATAGATGAAAAATAGCTTAGCAACATTATTTAAAAATTAATGCTGTTGGTAGGAACTATTCAACCCAAAGCTTTATATAAGGTAAAAATTTTTAATAAAGGAAATTATCTGAAACTTAATGCATATGTGGTAGATAACTCTTTTAAGTTTTACTGAGTTAAATTAATAATTTAACTTTTTGATCAATAAGTCAGTGACATTCTTTGGTTAAATAATCTGTGGCTTAATTAATAGAAAACTATAAATAGAATCAAAATGTATGAATTCCTTCCTATAGGATTTAAGTGGATACCTTTTATGCATTTTGAACATTGCAAATATTGTAAAGTATAAATTAGCTGAATGCCATAAAGTTTCTCATTTGTAAATGTAAAAATTATATAAAACGAATAAATATTTTGTAAATTTATATTTTTTATTATTTAATATAAATAATTTATTGAGTGTAGTATAGCAAACTTTTATGTAGTCTTTCCTATCAGTTCTTGTATTTCAGTTGCTTTGTAGCAGTTTCTTTTTACAAAAACTAATCAATTTTATCATCGAATTTTAAATTGAGGGGGGGGGGAGTATTTAGAGGATAAACTAATTTAGAAATTGTGCTAAATTATTTTTTTATGATTCGCCGAAGTATTGTTAGAGATTCGCTCTTTGAAAAAATGAGTTCAAATTTTTAAAAATTTTCATTTCGTGAAGTATGTTGATGTATGTAAATTGTAAAAAATATAAAAAATGCAAATATTTTGACTCAAACAAAAGCATATTACAGCGGATCATAGAGTTTAAATAGCAAGGTTAGAGAATTCTAAAAAAAAAAAAAAGTTCAAGCATAATAATTCATAATGATTTTGTTTTTGGCTGCTTACTAGGGTCTTAGTTTTTGCTTCATCAACAGAAAATTAATGGCCAATGTTAAAATTATATATATAACCATTTAAAAAATACACATGCTTTATATCATTTGTAAAATAACAAGTATTTTTCCGAATTGGAATTTTTAAAGAAGTTAGCTGCCTTCTAATATAAGAGTTCACTCTTGAAACTACTGATCATGCATGAAATATCTTACTACCCTACACCTGAGCTCAAGAATTTGCACTTCATATGATTTCCGAATGATACAAAGTAAACTTGGTTTCTAGTAAAACGAATGGATATTATTAACATACATACTCATTTCGTTAGTTTATTAAAAAAATAATTTAAAAAAATAAAAGAAAAGAAAATTTAGGTTTATAATACCCCAAATTAAACAAGAGTAACACTTGTTACAGTTTTTAACTCTGACATTCTTTTCATGAGATAACTTCTTTTGCCGACGATTTTGTCAGTTTTTTATCATTAATTAAAGCCAGCTTACACATTCTTGTAATTTTTGCATTTTATATTTGAAATTTTTAAAGTCAAATGACGTGCATGAAGTGACCCCTATTTCAAAGAGTCAAAGTTAAATAGTTGCAAGGCCGATTGTTTCGAAAAGAATTAACTACTTCGCTGAAATGAAATAATTATAAATGAATTATTAATATTCTTGTTTCCAAATTACGAAATATTAGATCCAAATTTGCATTCATTATTTTTTCAAAACGTGTATTAAAACTATTATTATAGGTTATTTAAGTAGAAAAAATTCTAATGTTAGAAAAAGAACAATTTTTGAGATGATGATACTAAAAATAGCACGTTTTTCGAATCTTTTTACAATTTTTTATTTCAGTAGTTGTTTAACGAAACAAGGCATATCAAACATTTTCCTGATATAACAATATTTTTTTGAACTGTGCAAAAGTTGAGAAATAATATAAACAAGTTTTTAAGCAGATATTTTCAACTTTTTAAAAGAAAAGGGTAACTTTCTTTAAGTTAGCAGGCAAGAATAACTTTGAACGTCAAAATAAAATTTTATGTCCATAGATTTTTGTTCATTTAAAAAAACAAAATAATCTGTTGTATGTTTTTGTTGTGCTCACATACGCATTTACTTTTCATTACTCAAATAAAGAATAAACAATAAAAATAAGGAAAATTAATAATTTATCTTCATTTTTCGAAAATAATAGTATGATTAGTAAATAGTCAGGTGTTCTGCATCGAATGATATTGATCAGTAGAATATTTTTAATTTCTTAACAAGATTTAATTTTCAGCTAGCTGGCAATAATTCTAAGTTTTCTTTCAATAAAAATTTGAAAATAACTTAAAAAGTAATTTTATTTTAAAGGAAAACATAAATTAAAGTACTTAAACAATCGATTTGTATATTAATGGAAAAATAATATGTATGGTAGGATAAAAAATAAGATTTTGAGAAACGTTAAAACTTAATTAAAAATTTAGAAAAATAATTCTGTGAAACACGCGCAGACAGGTAATTTACAAATTTATTTTAAGATTAAGGCGATATATAAGATGTAAAGAAGTTTTAAGATGCTTAAAAATTTTGACTACGCATTCGTATTAATAATTATAAAATATATATTCAAGAAATTGATAAATATATTATTCCAAATCTATGCATACGTATGTATATTATTGAAAATGTATCAGTTATTGAACAACAAAATAAAAAAATAAAAAATAATCACATTAAATAAGCACAATCAGGTGTATTATCATATTCTATCAGAAGCACGCTTTTATTAAACGAGACATTCGTGGAATAAAGGGTTTTTTATTCAAAATGTTTTATTCAAATTTCTTTACTAAATTGCAAATAAATTATTAAACGACTAAAATAGAAACATCGTATTTTATAGTTCGAAAGAAATAAAAATAAAAAGATTAGCAAACAATTATTAGCGAAAAAAATATGAATGAAATTTTACGCTGCGCGCTCGAGGTCAAGTCCTTCGCAAGTTTATCAAATGTAATATTAATCGTCCAATTTAGTTATTTCTTTATTGTCGCCAAATTATTTTTTTAAAAATAATTAATTTTAATTTTTCTCAGCTTCTAATAAATAAAAACAGATGAAACTTTAGATTTTTCAATTGAAAAATATGTAGATTAATATGGTATAAAAAAATTCATACCTTATAATTCAAAATTTTTTCATCCTCAATTTAATTAAATAATAAAAAATAATAAATAATTATTAAAAATTATTTTTTTCATGAAATTATCTTTGGGTAAATGAGTTTTTTGATTGGGTGCAATTTTCTTTGAATTGCTTTATTAGTTTTAAAAATATGACTAAAAACGTAAAAAGTGAAATTAACATTAAGGGGTACGAACTTTGGATCGCTCTCCTGATCAAACTATGGGGACCATATTTCCCAGATTGCGGCTACCCCCTATATTTTGAAGATAAGGAATCCAAATATGTAAAAAAAATATATGTTTATTCAGAGAAAGTACGTTTTTGTGTCTGATTTCGTAACTTAATTAATAGTTAGCACTAATTAATTAGCCTATTTGAGGTCACCCCCAGGAACCATTAAGATTAACACTTAGATTGTGAAAATCCGATCATTAGAACGAAAGTTATTCAGGGTGATTCGTTTTTTTTTTTTTTTTTTTTTTTTTTTTTTTTTTTTGCGGACTGTACAGTATTAAATTTGGATGGGGTGTGTCTCCAAGTAAAAATGATAAAGTCGGAAAATCGCAGTTAAAGTATTGTCGTCTTTTAGATTTAAATTTCTTACACTGGGTCAGAAAATGTTTTACTGTAAGAGACTCTCTGCAAAAATTACATTGTGGAGGTGGTTCATTTAAAATTAAATATTTGTGTGTCAAGCGGGTGTGCCCAATGCGTAGTCTGTTGATAATTACCTGAGTTTTCCTACTGTAGTTAGTGAATGGTGCAAACGGTTTAATATCAGATTTGATGTCATGTAATTTGTTGTTTATTTCAGTATTCCAGTTGGTCTGTCTGAGTTGGGTAAGAGAGTCTGCCACTAAATTTTGAATGTCATGTAAACAGTGTGGTTTATTTGTAAGATTGTGGGTTGATTTGGCTATTGAGTCTGCGGTTTCGTTACCTTTAATGCCCATATGTCCAGGAATCCAACCAAATATTATTTCGTAGTTATTGTTAGTGAGTTCGATGTATAAATTTAAAATATGTGGGATAATAGAATGAGGTTTTCTGCTGAAATTTTTTATAGCATCGATACACCTTTTTGAATCAGAAAAGATAAACCATTTTTTGTGCATTTGTTTTGAAAGAAATTGTAGAGCAAGAAGAATGGCGCAACATTCCGAGGAAAATACAGAAAAATTTGAAGGTAGTTTCTCTGATAGCACTCCCGCGCTGTGCACAACCACACTAGCAACATAGTTGTTGAATTTTGATCCATCTGTGTATAACACATAAAAGTCGTTAAAATTAAATAAATGGGAATAAAATAACTGTTGATAAATCACCACAGATGTTTTATCCTCAGTCAAGTTTTTAAAAATGTCAACAGTTTTGACATGTACGTCATTCCACACAGGAATTAACTCAGCTGATTCTAAAACATTAAAATCATCTAAATCTAATTTTGTTAAAAGGTTTTTCATTCTTAATCCAAAAGTAGGAATTAAGGCAGGTCTGTTGTTGAAATGAGTAGAACATGATGGTGTTAAAACGTGAGAGTATAATGGATGAGAAGGGTGACATTTAATGTGATAATAAAAGTTAAGAGAGAGTCTATTTCGTCTCAGAGTGAGAGAAGATTCGTTATGTAAAACATATAAACTTTCGATAGGTGATGTACGGAAAGCTCCTGTGGCAACCCTGAGTCCTTGATGATGAATAATGTCTAGATATTTTAAAACCGACTTTCTAACTGATCCATAAACTATAGCACGAAAATCTAACTTGGAACGGATTAAAGAATGATATATTTGAGCATAGATGTAGTATCTGCCCCCCACATGATGTATTAGCCAGCACTTTTAAGATATTTAATTTTGCAAAACAGGATTTTCGTAATTTCTGGATGTGAGCTTTAAATATTAATTTTGAATCTAAGATTAGACCTAAAAATTTCGCTTCCTGGACAACAGGGATAACAGCATTATTAATGTAAAGTTCAGGATCAAGATGAATCCCTCGTTTTCGACAGAAATGAATACAAGAAGTTTTACTAGGTGAAAAGGTAAAACCATTTAAATTAGACCATTTTAAAATCTTGTTTATTGAAAGTTGTTACTGTCGCTCAATAGTTTTCATGCACGTGGCTCTGCAAGTCAATCTAAAATCGTCTACAAATAACTCGCCCTCCACTGTATTTGGTAAAAATGATAAAAGTTCATTTATTTTTATAAGAAACAAAGTGACACTAATCACGCTACCTTGAGGAACTCTTTCGAGTGGGTTAAAATCATTTGATAAGATTGCATTAATGCGTACCTGAAAGGTTCTGTCAGTTAAAAAGTTCTTAATAAAATAAAACATGTTTCCCGTAATATTATATTTAACCAGGTTCATTAAAATGCCATGTTTCCAAGTCCTATCGTATGCTTTTTCTAAATCGAATAGCACTGTCACGAGGTGTTGTTTTTTCAGAAAAGCTAACCTTACTTGCGTTTCTAACATAAGTATGTTGTCAATAGTAGATCTGCATTTTCGAAACCCGCTCTGATTGATATGATATATATTTCGAGATTCAAGAAGTTAGACTAGTCTGGTATTAATTATCTTTTCGAGCAGTTTACAGAGGCAGCTAGTCAATGCAATTGGTCTGTAATTGATCGGGTTTTTAGAATCTTTACCGGGTTTGGGAATAGCTACGACAATAGATTTTCGAAAAGAAGATGGAAATTCTCTTCATAACCAAATTCTGTTAAATAGCTTTAAAATTGTTTGTAAATCAGCATCTTGAATATATTTTAGCATGGAATTATGAAGCTTGTCTGGACCTGCCGATGTAAACCGGATACAGCTTAAAGCAGATTTTAATTCTGAAAATGAAATTGGGGAATTGTATTCATCTGATTGGCACGATAAATGCTTTAAAGGTAATTTTTCAATTTTATTTTTATATAATTGAAATTTTGTTGAATAGTTAGAAGGGTCTGATACTTTGCTAAAACTTTCAGCCAGAATATTAGCGATATCTTTAACACTGAATATTTTATTTCCATTAATTTCCAAATGTGGTATAGATTGATTAGGATTGTGGCCAGAAATGGTTTTAATTTTTTTCCAGATTTCTTAAATCTAAAATAATTAAATCTATGGAGTGAAATGTTCTGGTTGGAAAGTGGAAGTGCGTTAGTTCATCATTATTGAGTAAACAGAGCAGGTGGTCATTGATTAATTTTTCTATTTGTGATCCCCGAGAGTTTGTGTCATGACTTCCCCATAATATGTTATGGCCATTAAAATCCCCTAATAAGATAAAAGGTATCGGCAATTGATTTATTAAATCGTCTAGGTCAGATTGTTGAATGGATTGATTCGGAGGAAGGTAAACAGAACAAAAAGTATTAAGTGATGTTATTGTCATTTGAGCTGCAACAACTTGAAGATTTGTTTTAAGGTTTATGTTTGAAAGCGGATATCTGTTGGATATTAGAAGAGACGCACCTCCGCATGCTCTATTTCCAGAGGTATCGTCTTTTCTTAAGTGTGTATACCTGCGTATTGAAGCTGTATGAGATGGTTTCAGAAAAGTTTCTTGTAAAGCAATGCATGCGGGATTATACACCTCTATCAAACTTTTAATATCTGAACAGCTGGAGTAAAATCCTCTACAGTTCCATGACAAAATCTTATTGTCCATTACCTTTTGATTTTAATTTTTGTATTTTTTGGACAAAGGTTGGCTGGCGTATTTAATCCTGCATCTATTTGCATTTGCGGGCCAATATTGTCTTCATCAGTGCTCATAGCATCTGATTTTTCGTCTTGCTTATTGTTAAGTTGTTTTTGTCGGAACTTGAATTTATTTTGTCGGCTTTTAGGAATGTATTTAGATTTGCTTATAATGGGAGATTATGTTAATTTTTTGTGTAGAACATCAACCATTTCAGGGGGCAATTTTAGATACTTATTACTATCAGTATTGGTAGGTGCTTTGGATTGAGTTTCCATGGGTTTTGAAGTACTTGGTGTTTGAGATGTTTTTGACTTATTAGATGACCATCTAGGTGATAGAACTTTTAGTTTTGTATTTTGCGCTTCTGTTTCTATAATGTCATACTGTGTTGCTATAGATTTTGTTGGCTTAGTGACGGCTACTGCAGCATATGAAACATTAGGTCTTGGTTGTGAGCTCAAAAGTTTTGACTTAGCTTCATTATAACTTATATTTTGTGTTACTTTTATATTAAGAATTTGTTTTTCTTGTTTCCACCGGGAACAGAAACGAGAGTTAGCTGAATGAGATTCATTGCAGTTAACAGATTTTTCAGGAAGGTTGCAGCTTTTGAATGAGTGTCCGGTTTCAATACAACGCGAGCAGGTTTCTTTTCCTCTGCAGTTATTTGTGGAGTGTCCAAATTTTTGGCACTTAAAACAGCGTAAAGGGTTTGGAACGTAAGGACGGACTTTACAGTTGCGGTATCCAGCTTTGACGTCGTTTGGTAGTTCAGCAGTCTTGAAGGTTAATATGAGGTATTGAGTATTGATTATGTCTGAACCTTTTTTTATTGTAATATGTCGCGCGTCAATAACACCTTGGTTTGATAGGCCTTCGAGTATTTCTTCTATTGAGAGAGACTGGAGAGCTTTATCAGAAATTACGCTTTTCGATATATTTAATGTATTATGAGGTGATACTGTTATTGATATGTTGCCTAAATTATGTGTTTTTAAGAGAGCAGTAGTTTTGTTTTTCAGATATAGTCTCGACTAGTAAATCGCCAGAGGGTAACTGTTTAACATTCTTTGGATTACCTATTGGTGATTCAAGAGACTTTTGCACAAGGAATGGGGATACGGTAGATAGCTTTTTTTCGGTTGAACTTAATATTAGGAATTTGGCTTTAGCAGGGTCATAATTAAAACATTTAGAAAGGTTGAAACTGGGTGAAGGGATTGTTCCGCTTTTGTTTCGGTGTGCGGAACTGAACACCTGTTCATTTTCAGCCATAGAAAACTAAACTAACTTCTACTATCAGCGGCACCACCCACCACGGAGTCCAACTTAGGGGATGCAAGTAACAGGTAGAAATCTGTATATTGGTAGTGTATTGGAGTACCAAGATGCCCCTCAACTTCCAGGATCCCCTTTTCCAGGGACACTGGTCTCCACGCACGGCGAACACGCGGGTGGTTAATCTGTTAACCACGATAAGGATAAGAATCGATAACAAATAAGGAATTACAACAAAATAAATATATCAACGTATCGGCAACAAATTAATCAAAAGTCTAGAAACCAATTTTCTGTAAATGAAATCCAGAATTTGAAAGTAAATAAAATAATTTTCGCTTATTAGGTCAATGAAATTATAATGTGAAAGTCAGAAACTCAAAACAGGACCGTCGCAAGAGAGAAATTGAAGTATGCTAAGGTCCAGCTCGGGCCCCCGGGTGCGCCATACCCGTCACACAAGCGTGTGCCTCTGGGGGGGGGGGGATCCTGTCGACGAAATGACCCTATCGACGAAATTACTTGTCGATGAAATGACCCTGTCAGCGAAATGACCCTGTCAACGAAATGACTTGTCGATGTAATAACTTTGGCAAAGATACGACCCTGTCGATGAAATGACCCAGTCGAGGAAATGACCCTGTCCACGAAATTACTTGTCGATGTAATAACCTTGGCAAAGATACGACCCTGTCGACGAGATGACCCTGTCGACGAAATGACTTGTCGACGAAATGACCCTGTCGATGTAATAACCTTGGCAACGATACGACCCTGTCGACAAAGTGATTGTCGACAAAATAACCATGTCAACGAAATGACTTGTCGGCGAAACGACTTGTCGACGATATGACCCTGTCGATGAAACGGCCCTGTTGACGAAATGACCCTGTCGAAGAAACGACCCTGTCGAAGAAACGGCCTGTCGACGAATTATCTAGTCGATGAAATGGTCGGTCGATGAAGGTGTCTGTCTATGAAGTGATTGTCGATGAGCTGAATGCGACCCGAAACTTTAGAATTGAACGAAGCCCAATTTACAAGCACTATGGAAATCTCAAGACATAGTGACCTGAAGAAATTCTAACAAGACCCTCCCCCTATTTAAAGCCCTAGAAATTTATGACCAGAAATCAGACAAAAGGGTGTTTTTGTGGATATCTTATATTTCCGAAGTTAGGAAAAAAGAGCCCCAAGGCAATATAAGGAAGCTAAAAACATTTTCTCACAGTGTAAAGTGAGGAGGCTATTTGACAACTCTGGGGGTGGTAGCTACGAAAGTGGGGATATTTTCATGAGTGGAAAGAGCGTTTTATTGCTCTTTAGTTAGAAAAGTGAAGAGTAACAATTATTTTATCTTTGTAAACACTTAGATTAGATTTTGAAAAGCATCCCACAATGTAAGAAAAAAATATGTATTATGGGCTTCAGAGGGTTCCAACTCTGAATAAAACTTTAAAAAAAGAAGAAAAAAAGGGTATCTGGGGGCCCTCTTTAGTTATAAATAATAAATGGGTTAGAATTAAAAAAAACTATTAATGCAATGAGATTTTAGACTTTTCGGGGGCCCTATCAGAACTCGGGGCCCTGGGCCAGGGCCCATCCTTAAAAACGGCTCTGAACTAAAATATAATACTAAGTATGAGATAATATGTATAAAAACAATTTATATTCAAGTCCATTTCATATTCTGAAATTTAAATGTACTCTTATTAGTGTAATATAGTTTTGTATTTAATTGAATTTAAAATGTTCGTTATGTTATTTTGTAAAATTTAGTGGATTTGTTTACGCTGTTAGCTATGATAGCAAATGTTTTCAGTATAACTTCATAATTTTCTTCATTTATATAGATGGTGCTTCTTTCTTTATCTGAAAGAATAAAATCTATAAAGTCAAGAAGTGAAAATAGTACTGTGCAAACTTTACTTGGTTTATGCTTGACTGCAGATCAAACAGAACTTTTGCATAAATTACTGGACATATTGAAAGAAAAGATCTTTTCATTCTGTTGTGTCCACTGCATCAGAATTTGGTCGAGGAAAGTCTGCAGCTTTGGGTCTAGCGAATGCTGGTAGCATAGTTATGAACTATTCAAACATATTTATTTCATCATCTTCCCTTAATAATGTCGACATACTTTTTAGATTTCTTCTTAAAGGCTTAGATGCTCTTAACTATGAAATTAGTTTTTCTTATTTTATTTTATTTTTTATTAATTGACTATTTACTTATTTCTCTGCAACTTATATAGTTCCATTATTTTCTTATTTTCAATTGATTAAAAAAATTGATGCACTTATAAATTTCAAATGTTTAAATATTGGAAGAAATAAGTACATTTTTATATTTGAAATATTTTTGTATTGTCTGTAAAAAAGATATTTCAACACATTTTTTAACACCAATATTTTTTAACCTGACTAATTTTATAATCCAATCTTTTTGTATTGTTATGATAGTTTGACACAAATGTTAAGAAAATGTTAATGTTAAGAAAGTTGGCGTTAATGTTAAGAAAACATCACATGCTGATCGTTTATGTTTTAAATATAATATCTTTAGAGCACTATCATGTGATATAACTTATGTGTGTTATAATGTGTGTCCATACCATAGTGATATAAAGTATTCTTTGATTGTAATAATGCTGAATTGTGCTTCCTAGAACAGTATTTGCATTTTAAACTTTTTTATTGTGTATCTGTATATGAGCAAAGCTCCCTCACCCCCTCACCACAACTCCCCCCTATAATACTCTGTTACTCCTACTCACTCACGGGTATAATATTTTGTTTCTTAATATTTTTTGTTTCTCTTGTTTAAAACAGTATTTTCCCCTTCAAAGGTTGAAATTAATCACAAAAAACTTACATACTAAAAAAATCCTCTGTTCACTTATGTCACTCATTCCACTCATCCATACTTTAGACTTTGTTATATCTCTTTTTAAACATAAATTATTTTGCTTAGATGTCTTTTAAAAAAAAACATTTAAAAATCAAAGTGATTATTGTTACAAATTTAATGAGTCTTTTGATTGATTTGATGATTTTGCTAGTTTCATGATTTTGCTTACAAGCAGGCTTTCTATTTTGAATATAACTTGTAAGACTTCGTACATGAAATTGTTATCATTGGCTACTCTAAAAATATGTTTATTATGTTTTGCTAGAATTGTTTTAATGCCAAAACAAAAATTATTTATTGCTGTGGCTTTGCAAACTTAATTTATTAATTTGTTTAACATTTTATAATTCAGTTTGCTAATAGGATGCAATTTTACTAAGTTAATCATAATTCATTTATTTTTGGGAAGTATCCTATGTACAGTTAGCAGTTTGTTACATGTAAAAAAAAACAATTGGTTACTTATAGTATTTAATATAGAGCATTTGGTTTGAAAGACAATATCTATAATATAAAGATGCAGAGTAATAAAATAAAAGGATTCAGGCACCACTTATTATTTTAAATTGTGAACTAATATTGACTAAGAAACAAAATGTAAAGCATTATAATTACTAAAGGAAATAATACACCTTCTTGAGTTAAAGTTTTTTATCATATCATATGCTATGTTCTTCCGTGATTGCCCATGTGTAGTCATTTCATTAGAAATTTATTTTATAATTGATTGATTTATTGAATGTAGGGTTTAGTGGCACAAAATCCAAATGAGGACATGCTGCGCCAGACAATACGGTAAAATTGTTCTAAAGCCTAAGTACATACAAAATTTAATTGTAGCACAGTTATAACTGATAAAACAGTGAATAAAACCAGATAAAATTCTATGAAAATTAGATAAAATGTATGGATAAAATCAGATAAAAGTTTGAGTAAAGTATAAAACGCACGATGTGAGTCATAAGTACAAAGGTAGTAAGATATTTACAAAATGTATAAAACTGTAGATGTGTTAAAACTTTTATTTGCTGTTAAAAATACATACGGCACGTAAAAATGCAAAAATATTAGGATGGTGAGTATCATCCAACAAATCTTGCATGCATAAAATAGTACTCCCAAAAAGCTTTAAACGAAGTTGATTAAAACATGGACACGTTATTAAAATATAATGAACTGTGAGAGGAATGCCACAAGTATTGCATTTGGGCGGAGGCTCTCCAAACAGTAGATGGAGGTGCGTTAACCGGGTGTGGCCGATTCAGGGTCTAGTTAGCTTTACGTCAGCACTCCGCAAGCGCAGCACTGGCAAATTATCTAAGTCGGATTTAATGCTACGCAATTTATTGAGAACTTTGAGGTCCCATTGCTGTTGCCATAATGATGTTACAAACTTTCGAATATGTAGCTTCATGTCAGAGAAAGGTACAACACTTTCAAGACAGATGTGGCAGATCGTGCAGCTGAGTCAGCTAGTTCATTCCCTGGAATACCAACATGACTTGGTACCCAGCAAAATAGAATCTCAAAGCCATTCTTCTGAAGAGTGATTAACAAGTGAATGATGAAACCTAAAATTGGATGAGTATCACAGTGAAACCTTTCTAGTTGGCCCAAAACACTTATACTATCGGAGTATAGGCAATACTTCCGAGTGGAGCGCGAGGAAATTAGACGTAGTGCCATAAGGATAGCCACAGCTTCAGCAGTGAAGACAGAGCAAATATCTGGAATTTTATAGTTAAATGTATCAGCGATGATGACCCCGCAGCCTACATATCCGGCAGATTTTGAACCGTCTGTAAAAAGCGGTACATATTGAGAATGACGATGTGCAGTGAAAAGTTTATGGAAAATGAAGGGTGTAACGATGGCTTTATCGTATAAATTGAAAAGGCAAATAAATTGGTAAGGTGAAATGGTCCATGGTGGTATGAGAAAGTGATCCACTGATTGCGATGGTAATTCACAGATATCGAATGATTGGATAAGTGAGCATGTGCGAGCATGAAATGGGCGAATATGTGATGGTCTAGCAATATACAGTCGCTCCAAGCTTGATGAAATAACATCATGCTTTAAAGGATGCGATTTAGAGGACATGATACTAAAGTAATATGTAAGAGACAGCTGGATGCGACGTAGATATAATGGTATTTGGTGGCAAACAACATATGAGCTTTTAACAGGAGAAGTACGAAATGCTCCAGAATATATGCGTAAAGCAGTATGATGTACCGTGTCTTAGATTATTAAGTTAGAATTGGTTGCAGAACCATAAACAACACATGCATAATCAAGCCGTGAAAGTATCAGGGCCTGATAAATGCGTAAAAGTGCTACGCGAACAGTTCCCCAATGCGTATTCGACAGAACACGCAATATATTAAGTTTCTGCTCCCATCGCTTTCGTAATTGTTTGATATGAGGGATAAAAGTTAATTTGTTATCAAAAGTGACTCCTAAGAATTTTGTATGTGGTACAACTGGTATAGCAATGTTATGAATAAAAATGACAGGATCATTATGAAGTGCGCGTTTCCGACAGAAATGGATGCATGAACTTTTGGATGGTGAAAGGGTATGGCCTTTATGATCACACCAGTCTAAAATTTTATTCACTGCTAACTGAAGTTGTCGCTCGATGACTCTCATGTCGGATCCTGAACAAGAGATGTGTAGATCATCAACATATAGCGAGCCAAAGACAGCAGGTTGCAGTACGTTTAAAACTAGTGAAATATGAACGATGAATAATATGACACTTAGCACACTGCCCTGGGGAACACCCTCAGCCTGAATATATAGGTCAGAAAAGGTGGATATAAGCTTAACACGAAAATAGCGCCTGAGCAAGAAATTTTTTATGAAAATTGGCAAACGACCGCGGAGACCCATATCAAACAGTGCCTTCAGAATTCCATATCTCCAGGTTCGATCATAGGCTTTCTCGATATCAGGAAGGGTGAATATACAATTGTATAGTGAGAGTTGGCGGCAGTTATAATTAATATTTTGGCTTTCAGCGTTACTTTTGTGTAGTTGGAAAGTTGTACTGTAACTGTCTGTGCTTGAAGTAGCTGCAAATGTTTCCCCTAAAATATTACATACATCAACGGGAGACGAGTATCTGATGCCGTTTTTCTCTAATACTGGATAATGAAAGTCCCGGTAAATACCATTTGCTCTCTTTACTCTAGACCAGACTTGGCTGGGAGATGTCGACGATGTAATCGAGGAAACATATCGAGACCAAGATTCTATTTTACTCCTACGTCGAACTTTACGAACGAAGGCTTTAGCTCGTTTAAATGCCAAAAGATTCACTGTTGTTGGAGAACGGTGGAAGATGTTCCAAAGACGTCTCTGATCTTTATAAGCAGTGGCGCATTCCTCATTCCACCAAGGCTTGTGATGGCGGGGAGGTGAAATTGAGGTCTTTGGTATACTCTCTTCAGCTGCTTGTATAATCACAGACGTAACATTATCAACAGCTGTATTTATTGTATTGATGGTAACCATGGAATCAGTGATCTGTGCAAGCTTCGTAAACAAAGTCCAATTAGCGCGATGATAGATGAATACTGGTGGTCTAGGAGTGATCGGTGCAGTAGCAGAATATAAAACAACGAGAGGAAAGTGATCACTGTTGTGTAAGTCATTGTCGACAGAAAATTGAGTAAAAGGTAAGAGGTCTGATGAGCAGAAATCCAAATCAATGGAATGAAATGTTCGCGTGGGCGCATGAAAATATGTTTCCTCGCCTTGGTTCAGCAGGCAAAGGTCATGGTCTTCTATGAGTTTTTCGATTTTTCGTCCCCGATCATTGGAGACAGAACTGCCCCACAGTATACTATGGCCATTAAAGTCTCCCAATAAAATGTAAGGCTTAGGCAGCTGATTAATTAAACAATTCAAATCATTTAGAGAAATGGAGTGATTCGGCGGTAAATAAATAGAACATATTGTGATGAGTACATTAATATGAATTTAAATGGCAATAGCCTGTAATGAGGTTATCAATTGAACTCTAGTGAAAGGCAAGCTAGTAGTTGTTAAAATCGCAACATCGCTGTGTGGTCGGTGATTATCACCACAGTCGTTACGGAAGCTAAAATAGTTGCGTATGTGAAACTGGTCATATTGTTTTAGAAGTGTTTCTTGGAGTAAAATGCACGCAGGGCGATATCTAGAAGCAATATCTTTGATATCATCTACTTTATTACGTGCACCACGACAATTCCAAGAGATGAATGATGTAGGCATAACTTAGGGGTTTATGAGGTTTGCATAGTCTCTTGGCGTACTGGTGGACAATCTAGAAAACTTTCATCGTCAGAGAGATATATTGAAACCTCATAATCCTCATCCAGCCTCTGTGAAACACCAGAAGCTGACTGTTGGAGATGTTGAAAGTACTTAGGGTCCTTTTTCTTTTTTGGCAGCCCAGGTCGTTGACGAGTAGGCTGTGGCTTTGGGTCTATTCGTGGCTGCTTTGGTGGAGGATGAGTTATACCTGGTTTTGATGCTTTAGAAGGTGGAGGAGAGGAAGATGGAGACCTTCGTGATGACGTAAATGGTGCATGTTTCAAACCATTAGATGCTCCTAAATTAATAGTATGCTGCTTTGAAGGTGTTATTGAGAAGGAGAATCTGTTTGCGTGCTTACAGGACATTTAGTTACCTTCACAGCAGCAGAATAGGACACGCCTGGACGTGGGGCTCGCAAAGGGGCGGTAACTCACAGGTTGTATCGGCATGGTCACGGCTAGAGCAGCGAGCACAGATGGGCGTGCTTCGACAAGATGCCTTGGAATGTCCAAACCTTTGACATTGGAAGCATCTCAAAGGATTTGGGACGTATGGTCTAACCGGGCAGTTATACCAGGCAAGCTTGACGGCAGATGGTAAATTAGGAGTAGCAAAAGTAAGAATGAGAAGCTTCGTCGAGATAAGTTGACCATCTCGACGAATCTTAATTCTCCTAGCAGCAATAACTTATTGGTCGCGACGTTCATCTACAATATTTTCTTCAGTGTCGTTGATAAATTCAGACTGTGATATAACGCCTCTTGAGGTGTTAAGAGTCTTATGAGGAGTAACATTAACTGAGAAAGAGCATATGGTTTTACATGCAGAGAGAGTAGTAGCTTGTTTTTTAGACGAGACTTGAACTAACAAGCCACCCGAACGCAATTTCCTAATTGACGCTACTTCTCCAAGGAGAGAAAGAAGAGCTTTATGTATCAAAAATGGAGACACTTTGCTGAATGACGTATTAGGTACTGCGGGATTTGTCAAATTTATCCAAAAATACTGAGCTTGTTCAAATGGTGCTAAAGATGTTCCGCTGTTTTTGGTTTGGTGGGCGGAACTGACCACCACTTCATTTTCAGCCATAAAATATTAAGCAAACTTCGGCTACCAGCGGCACCACCCACCACGGAGTCCTTCTAAGGGGATGTCAGTAACAATGAATCGCCACTTAACTTCGATGCTAATCAATAGCTATACGTCCGCGAGTCACCCCTGAAGCAGCCTGCACCCTTAACGAGGTGTCCAATAAGTGACCCCGAACTTGACCCTAGCCAACAGATGATGTTCGTGGCTAGTCGGTTGATGCATACAGGTCAATATGCACCTCCCGTTTACCTGAAGCACGGGCCAAAGCAGAGTGTTGGAGTACCAAGATGCCCCTCAACAGCCAGGATCCCCTTTTCCAGGGACACGGGTCTCCACGCAAGGCATAGCGGGTGGTCTCTTCCCATCTATGTCCAACACAACAAAGTGGTAATCAAAAACAGCTGACAAGCCCTCACCAGTAAATTTGGCAACCACGACAAGGGGGAAGAGAAAGAAGAAAGTAGAAGAAAAGGGAGAGGAAAACGAAGGGAGGACAGATCACTAGGGTACCCCGGAGCGTGCCTCCCTGTGTTTACCTAAAGAAGGTAAACCCCCTCAGGGGATTAGATTTATGCGTTTGTTAGAAAAGATGAGTGATAAATTGAGTAGATTCCAAATTTTTTTAAATCTCACTATAGTTCCTATAAATTCGCCTGTATTCTGTAGAAATTGTGCAGGCTCACTGGCTGTTGACAGTTTAGCAAGTGATTTTAATATGCATTTAAAATTATTTTATATTGCTATAGATAAATTCAAAATTTTAATATTTTAGTAAAACAAATATCATGACCTTATAGAATCTACTAATCTACAATTTAAACAAGCACTCATTGGACTAAATATATTTAACGGTTACCCTCAATCTGTTAGATTTATTTCTCCTGAAGAGGTTGGACATAAACTCAAGCAGGTTGAGTTGGTTGTTATTGACGAAGCTGCTTCTTTACCTTTCCATAGACTTAAGAAATTGTTTTGTCCATACATAGTTCTGAAGTCTTTATCAACAAGAGGGTAAGTTGTTATTATTAAGTTATTTTTAAGTTGCATTTTATTCCCAAATATCCAATAATGTTTTTTAATTGTTGATTTTGTTAAATTTCGAAAATTCATTTTATAAATATTCACTATGTTTTTCATAGTGCCATTTCCACTAGCCCATTTTTGTGTAAAAAAATGATAGAAAATATCCAATCAACACAATTTCGAAAAGAAGATTCAACGATTTCATTAAGTAGATATTTATGTTGCTTTATTTATTTTATTGTGTTTATTCTTCTAATTTATTGATTTATTATTGATTATTTGCACTCTGTCCAAATGTGCATTTTTGTAAAAATATACAATAGATTAGTAGCAAAATTTGCTCTTTTGCAGGCTTTTACTTGAATCCTAATACTGGAATGAATGAAAAAAAATTATTTTATACAGATCTATTAATATACTCAATAATTCCTTGGAAAATTTCTTGTTTCATATTTTACAATGTTTATTCATCATGTACTTTGATTGTTTGAGGATTGTTGATTAATTTCTTCCCCCCTATCAATTTATATCATCCGCTGGAATACTTGAAATTAATTTGTGACATTAAAGAGAGGTGAGTCATGGTTTCTTGCTGATGACCCAATGGAAGAAAAACACTTCTTCACATCGTATATCAAGTAGATTAATGCGTTTGTTAGAAAAGATGAGTGATAAATGTGTAATTGAGTGAGTAGATTCCAAATTGTTTTAAAATCTCACTATAGTTCCTATAAATTTGCCTGTAATCTGTTGAAATTGTGGAGGCTCATTGGCTGTTGACAGTTTAGCAAGTGATTTTAATATGCATTTAAAATTATTTTATATTGCTATAGATAAATTCAAAATTTTAATATTTTAGTAAAACAAATATCATGACCTTATAGAATCTACTAATCTACAATTTAAACAAGCACTCATTGGACTAAATATATTTAACGGTTACCCTCAATCTGTTAGATTTATTTCTCCTGAAGAGGTTGGACATAAACTCAAGCAGGTTGAGTTGGTTGTTATTGACGAAGCTGCTTCTTTACCTTTCCATAGACTTAAGAAATTGTTTTCTCCATACATAGTTCTGAAGTCTTTATCAACAAGTTGGTAAGTTGTTACTATTAAGTTATTTTTAAGTTGCATTTTATTCCCAAATATCCAATAATGTTTTTTAATTGTTGATTTTGTTATATTTCGAAAATTCATTTTATAAATATTGACTATGTTTTTATAGTGCCATTTCCACTAGCCCATTTTTGTGTAAAAATATGATAGAAGATATCCAATCAACACAATTTCTAAAAGAAGATTCAACGGTTTCATTAAGTAGATTTTTATGTTGCTTTATTTATTTTATTGTGTTTATTCTTCTAATATATTGATTTATTATTGATTATTTGCACTCTGTCCAAATGGGCATTTTTGTAAAAATATACAATAGATTAGTAGCAAAATTGGCTCTTTTGCAGGCTTTTACTTGAATTCTAATACTGGACTGAATGAAAAAAAATTATTTTATACAGATCTATAAATATACTCAATAATTCCTTGGAAAATTTCTTGTTTCATATTTTACAATGTTTATTCATCATGTACTTTGATTGTTTGAGGATTGTTGATTAATTTCTTCCCCCCTATCAATTTATATCATCCGCTGGAATACTTGAAATTAATTTGTGACATTAAAGAGAGGTGAGTCATGGTTTCTTGCTGATGACCCAATGGAAGAAAAACACTTCTTCACATCGTATATCAAGTAGATTAATGCGTTTGTTAGAAAAGATGAGTGATAAATGTGTAATTGAGTGAGTAGATTCCAAATTGTTTTTAAATCTCACTATAGTTCCTATAAATTTGCCTGTAATCTGTTGAAATTGTGGAGGCTCATTGACTGTTGACAGTTTAGCAAGTGATTTTAATATGCATTTAAAATTATTTTATATTGCTATAGATAAATTCAAAATTTTAATATTTTAGTAAAACAAACATTATGACCTTATAGAATCTGCTAATCTACAATTTAAACAAGAACTCATTGGATTAAATATATTTAACGATTACCCACAATCTGTTAGATTTATTTCTCCTGAAGACGTTGACCATAAAATCAAGCAGGCTGAGTTGGTTGTTATTGACGAAGCTGCTTCTTTACCTTTCCATAGACTTAAGAAATTGTTTGTCCGTACATAGTTCTGATGTCTTCATCAACAAGTTGGTAAGTTGTTACTATTAAGTTATTTTTAAGTTGCATTTTATTAAGAAATATCCAATAATGTTTTTTAATTGTTGATTTTGTTATATTTCGAAAATTCATTTTATAAATATTGACTATGTTTTTATAGTGCCATTTCACTAGCCCATTTTTGTGTAAAAAAATGATAGAAGATATCCAATCAACACAATTTTTAAAAGAAGATTCAACGGTTTCATTAAGTAGATTTTTATGTTGCTTTATTTATTTTATTGTGTTTATTCTTCTAATTTATTGATTTATTATTGATTATTTGCACACTGTCCAAATGTGCATTTTTGTAAAAATATACAAAAAATTAGTAGCAAAATTTGCTCTTTTGCAGGCTTTTACTTGAATCCTAATACTGGACTGAATGAAAAAAAATTATTTTATACAGATCTATTAATATACTCAATAATTCCTTGGAAAATTTCTTGTTTCATATTTTACAATGTTTATTCATCATGTACTTTGATTGTTTGAGGATTGTTGATTAATTTCTTCCCCCCTAACAATTTATATCATCCGCTGGAATACTTGAAATTAATTTGTGACATTAAAGAGAGGTGAGTCATGGTTTCTTGCTGATGACCCAATGGAAGAAAAACACTTCTTCACATCGTATATAAGTAGATTAATGCGTTTGTTAGAAAAGATGAGTGATAAATGTGTAATTGAGTGAGTAGATTCCAAATTTTTTTTAAATCTCACTATAGTTCCTATAAATTTGCCTGTAATCTGTTGAATTTGTGGAGGCTCATTGGCTGTTGACAGTTTAGCAAGTGATTTTAATATGCATTTAAAATTATTTTATATCGCTATAGATAAATTCAAAATTTTAATATTTTAGTAAAACAAACATTATGACCTTATAGAATCTGCTAATCTACAATTTAAACAAGAACTCATTGGATTAAATATATTTAACGATTACCCACAATCTGTTAGATTTATTTCTCCTGAAGACGTTGACCATAAAATCAAGCAGGCTGAGTTGGTTGTTATTGACGAAGCTGCTTCTTTACCTTTCCATAGACTTAAGAAATTGTTTGTCCGTACATAGTTCGGATGTCTTTATCAACAAGGGGGTAAGTTGTTACTATTAAGTTATTTTTAAGTTGCATTTTATTAAGAAATATCCAATAATGTTTTTTAATTGTTGATTTTGTTATATTTCGAAAATTCATTTTATAAATATTGACTATGTTTTTCATAGTGCCATTTCCACTAGCCCATTTTTGTGTAAAAAAATGATAGAAAATATCCAATCAACACAATTTCGAAAAGAAGATTCAACGGTTTCATTAAGTAGATTTTTATGTTGCTTTATTTATTTTATTGTGTTTATTCTTCTAATTTATTGATTTATTATTGATTATTTGCACTCTGTCCAAATGTGCATTTTTGTAAAAATATACAATAGATTAGTAGCAAAATTTGCTCTTTTGCAGGCTTTTACTTGAATCCTAATACTGGACTGAATGAAAAAAAATTATTTTATACAGATCTATTAATATACTCAATAATTCCTTGGAAAATTTCTTGTTTCATATTTTACAATGTTTATTCATCATGTACTTTGATTGTTTGAGGATTGTTGATTAATTTCTTCCCCCCTATCAATTTATATCATCCGCTGGAATACTTGAAATTAATTTGTGACATTAAAGAGAGGTGAGTCATGGTTTCTTGCTGATGACCCAATGGAAGAAAAACACTTCTTAACATCGTATATCAAGTAGATTAATGCGTTTGTTAGAAAAGATGAGTGATAAATGTGTAATTAAGTTAGTAGATTCCAAATTTTTTTTAAATCTCACTATAGTTCCTATAAATTTGCCTGTAATCTGTTGAAATTGTGGAGGCTCATTGGCTGTTGACAGTTTAGCAAGTGATTTTAATATTCATTTAAAATTATTTTATATTGCTATAGATAAATTCAAAATTTTAATATTTTAGTAAAACAAACATTATGACCTTATTGAATCTGCTAATCTACAATTTAAACAAGAACTCATTGGATTAAATATATTTAACGATTACCCACAATCTGTTAGATTTATTTCTCCTGCAGACGTTGGACATAAACTCAAGCAGGTTGAGTTGGTTGTTATTGACGAAGCTGCTTCTTTACCTTTCCATAGACTTAAGAAATTGTTTTGTCCATACATAGTTCTGATGTCTTTATCAACAAGAGGGTAAGTTGTTATTATTAAGTTATTTTTAAGTTGCATTTTATTCCCAAATATCCAATAATGTTTTTTAATTGTTGATTTTGTTAAATTTCGAAAATTCATTTTATAAATATTGACTATGTTTTTCATAGTGCCATTTCCACTAGCCCATTTTTGTGTAAAAAAATGATAGAAAATATCCAATCAACACAATTTCGAAAAGAAGATTCAACGGTTTCATTAAGTAGATTTTTATGTTGCTTTATTTATTTTATTGTGTTTATTCTTCTAATTTATTGATTTATTATTGATTATTTGCACTCTGTCCAAATGTGCATTTTTGTAAAAATATACAATAGATTAGTAGCAAAATTTGCTCTTTTGCAGGCTTTTACTTGAATCCTAATACTGGACTGAATGAAAAAAAATTATTTTATACAGATCTATTAATATACTCAATAATTCCTTGGAAAATTTCTTGTTTCATATTTTACAATGTTTATTCATCATGTACTTTGATTGTTTGAGGATTGTTGATTAATTTCTTCCCCCCTAACAATTTATATCATCCGCTGGAATACTTGAAATTAATTTGTGACATTAAAGAGAGGTGAGTCATGGTTTCTTGCTGATGACCCAATGGAAGAAAAACACTTCTTCACATCGTATATCAAGTAGATTAATGCGTTTGTTAGAAAAGATGAGTGATAAATGTGTAATTGAGTGAGTAGATTCCAAATTTTTTTTAAATCTCACTATAGTTCCTATAAATTTGCCTGTAATCTGTTGAATTTGTGGAGGCTCATTGGCTGTTGACAGTTTAGCAAGTGATTTTAATATGCATTTAAAATTATTTTATATCGCTATAGATAAATTCAAAATTTTAATATTTTAGTAAAACAAACATTATGACCTTATTGAATCTGCTAATCTACAATTTAAACAAGAACTCATTGGATTAAATATATTTAAAGATTACCCACAATCTGTTAGATTTATTTCTCCTGAAGACGTTGACCATAAAATCAAGCAGGCTGAGTTGGTTGTTATTGACGAAGCTGCTTCTTTACCTTTCCATAGACTTAAGAAATTGTTTGTCCGTACATAGTTCGGATTTCTTTATCAACAAGGGGGTAAGTTGTTACTATTAAGTTATTTTTAAGTTGCATTTTATTAAGAAATATCCAATAATGTTTTTTAATTGTTGATTTTGTTATATTTCGAAAATTCATTTTATAAATATAGACTATGTTTTTCATAGTGCCATTTCCACTAGCCCATTTTTGTGTAAAAAAATGATAGAAAATATCCAATCAACACAATTTCGAAAAGAAGATTCAACGGTTTCATTAAGTAGATTTTTATGTTGCTTTATTTATTTTATTGTGTTTATTCTTCTAATTTATTGATTTATTATTGATTATTTGCACTCTGTCCAAATGTGCATTTTTGTAAAAATATACAATAGATTAGTAGCAAAATTTGCTCTTTTGCAGGCTTTTACTTGAATCCTAATACTGGACTGAATGAAAAAAAATTATTTTATACAGATCTATTAATATACTCAATAATTCCTTGGAAAATTTCTTGTTTCATATTTTACAATGTTTATTCATCATGTACTTTGATTGTTTGAGGATTGTTGATTAATTTCTTCCCCCCTATCAATTTATATCATCCGCTGGAATACTTGAAATTAATTTGTGACATTAAAGAGAGGTGAGTCATGGTTTCTTGCTGATGACCCAATGGAAGAAAAACACTTCTTAACATCGTATATCAAGTAGATTAATGCGTTTGTTAGAAAAGATGAGTGATAAATGTGTAATTGAGTGAGTAGATTCCAAATTTTTTTTAAATCTCACTATAGTTCCTATAAATTTGCCTGTAATCTGTTGAAATTGTGGAGGCTCATTGGCTGTTGACAGTTTAGCAAGTGATTTTAATATGCATTTAAAATTATTTTATATTGCTATAGATAAATTCAAAATTTTAATATTTTAGTAAAACAAACATTATGACCTTATTGAATCTGCTAATCTACAATTTAAACAAGAACTCATTGGATTAAATATATTTAACGATTACCCACAATCTGTTAGATTTATTTCTCCTGCAGACGTTGGACATAAACTCAAGCAGGTTGAGTTGGTTGTTATTGACGAAGCTGCTTCTTTACCTTTCCATAGACTTAAGAAATTGTTTTGTCCATACATAGTTCTGATGTCTTTATCAACAAGAGGGTAAGTTGTTATTATTAAGTTATTTTTAAGTTGCATTTTATTCCCAAATATCCAATAATGTTTTTTAATTGTTGATTTTGTTAAATTTCGAAAATTCATTTTATAAATATTGACTATGTTTTTCATAGTGCCATTTCCACTAGCCCATTTTTGTGTAAAAAAATGATAGAAAATATCCAATCAACACAATTTCGAAAAGAAGATTCAACGGTTTCATTAAGTAGGTTTTTATGTTGCTTTATTTATTTTATTGTGTTTATTCTTCTAATTTATTGATTTATTATTGATTATTTGCACTCTGTCCAAATGTGCATTTTTGTAAAAATATACAATAGATTAGTAGCAAAATTTGCTATTTTGCAGGCTTTTACTTGAATCCTAATACTGGACTGAATGAAAAAAAATTATTTTATACAGATCTATTAATATACTCAATAATTCCTTGGAAAATTTCTTGTTTCATATTTTACAATGTTTATTCATCATGTACTTTGATTGTTTGAGGATTGTTGATTAATTTCTTCCCCCCTATCAATTTATATCATCCGCTGGAATACTTGAAATTAATTTGTGACATTAAAGAGAGGTGAGTCATGGTTTCTTTCTGATGACCCAATGGAAGAAAAACACTTCTTAACATCGTATATCAAGTAGATTAATGCGTTTGTTAGAAAAGATGAGTGATAAATGTGTAATTGAGTGAGTAGATTCCAAATTTTTTTTAAATCTCACTATAGTTCCTATAAATTTGCCTGTAATCTGTTGAAATTGTGGAGGCTCATTGGCTGTTGACAGTTTAGCAAGTGATTTTAATATGCATTTAAAATTATTTTATATTACTATAGATAAATTCAAAATTTTAATATTTTAGTAAAACAAATATTATGACCTTATTGAATCTGCTAATCTACAATTTAAACAAGAACTCATTGGATTAAATATATTTAACGATTACCCACAATCTGTTAGATTTATTTCTCCTGAAGACGTTGACCTTAAAACCAAGCAGGCTGAGTTGGTTGTTATTGACGAAGCTGCTTCTTTACCTTTCCATAGACTTAAGAAATTGTTTGTCCGTACATAGTTCTGATGTCTTCATCAACAAGTTGGTAAGTTGTTACTATTAAGTTATTTTTAAGTTGCATTTTATTCCGAAATATCCAATAATGTTTTTTAATTGTTGATTTTGTTATATTTCGAAAATTCATTTTATAAATATTGACTATGTTTTTATAGTGCCATTTCCACTAGCCCATTTTTGTGTAAAAAAATGATAGAAAATATCCAATCAACACAATTTCGAAAAGAAGATTCAACGGTTTCATAAAGTAGATTTTTATGTTGCTTTATTTATTTTATTGTGTTTATTCTTCTAATTTATTGATTTATTATTGATTATTTGCACTCTGTCCAAATGTGCATTTTTGTAAAAATATACAATAGATTAGTAGCAAAATTTGCTCTTTTGCAGGCTTTTACTTGAATCCTAATACTGGACTGAATGAAAAAAAATTATTTTATACAGATCTATTAATATACTCAATAATTCCTTGGAAAATTTCTTGTTTCATATTTTACAATGTTTATTCATCATGTACTTTGATTGTTTGAGGATTGTTGATTAATTTCTTCCCCCCTATCAATTTATATCATCCGCTGGAATACTTGAAATTAATTTGTGACATTAAAGAGAGGTGAGTCATGGTTTCTTGCTGATGACCCAATGGAAGAAAAACACTTCTTAACATCGTATATCAAGTAGATTAATGCGTTTGTTAGAAAAGATGAGTGATAAATGTGTAATTGAGTGAGTAGATTCCAAATTTTTTTTAAATCTCACTATAGTTCCTATAAATTTGCCTGTAATCTGTTGAAATTGTGGAGGCTCATTGGCTGTTGACAGTTTAGCAAGTGATTTTAATATGCATTTAAAATTATTTTATATTGCTATAGATAAATTCAAAATTTTAATATTTTAGTAAAACAAACATTATGACCTTATTGAATCTGCTAATCTACAATTTAAACAAGAACTCATTGGATTAAATATATTTAACGATTACCCACAATCTGTTAGATTTATTTCTCCTGCAGACGTTGGACATAAACTCAAGCAGGTTGAGTTGGTTGTTATTGACGAAGCTGCTTCTTTACCTTTCCATAGACTTAAGAAATTGTTTTGTCCATACATAGTTCTGATGTCTTTATCAACAAGAGGGTAAGTTGTTATTATTAAGTTATTTTTAAGTTGCATTTTATTCCCAAATATCCAATAATGTTTTTTAATTGTTGATTTTGTTAAATTTCGAAAATTCATTTTATAAATATTGACTATGTTTTTCATAGTGCCATTTCCACTAGCCCATTTTTGTGTAAAAAAATGATAGAAAATATCCAATCAACACAATTTCGAAAAGAAGATTCAACGGTTTCAATAAGTAGATTTTTATGTTGCTTTATTTATTTTATTGTGTTTATTCTTCTAATTTATTGATTTATTATTGATTATTTGCACTCTGTCCAAATGTGCATTTTTGTAAAAATATTCAATAGATTAGTAGCAAAATTTGCTCTTTTGCAGGCTTTTACTTGAATCCTAATACTGGACTGAATGAAAAAAAATTATTTTATACAGATCTATTAATATACTCAATAATTCCTTGGAAAATTTCTTGTTTCATATTTTACAATGTTTATTCATCATGTACTTTGATTGTTTGAGGATTGTTGATTAATTTCTTCCCCCCTATCAATTTATATCATCCGCTGGAATACTTGAAATTAATTTGTGACATTAAAGAGAGGTGAGTCATGGTTTCTTGCTGATGACCCAATGGAAGAAAAACACTTCTTAACATCGTATATCAAGTAGATTAATGCGTTTGTTAGAAAAGATGAGTGATAAATGTGTAATTGAGTGAGTAGATTCCAAATTTTTTTTAAATCTCACTATAGTTCCTATAAATTTGCCTGTAATCTGTTGAAATTGTGGAGGCTCATTGGCTGTTGACAGTTTAGGAAGTGATTTTAATATGCATTTAAAATTATTTTATATTGCTATAGATAAATTCAAAATTTTAATATTTTAGTAAAACAAACATTATGACCTTATTGAATCTGCTAATCTACAATTTAAACAAGAACTCATTGGATTAAATATATTTAACGATTACCCACAATCTGTTAGATTTATTTCTCCTGCAGACGTTGGACATAAACTCAAGCAGGTTGAGTTGGTTGTTATTGACGAAGCTGCTTCTTTACCTTTCCATAGACTTAAGAAATTGTTTTGTCCATACATAGTTCTGATGTCTTTATCAACAAGAGGGTAAGTTGTTATTATTAAGTTATTTTTAAGTTGCATTTTATTCCCAAATATCCAATAATGTTTTTTAATTGTTGATTTTGTTAAATTTCGAAAATTCATTTTATAAATATTGACTATGTTTTTCATAGTGCCATTTCCACTAGCCCATTTTTGTGTAAAAAAATGATAGAAAATATCCAATCAACACAATTTCGAAAAGAAGATTCAACGGTTTCAATAAGTAGATTTTTATGTTGCTTTATTTATTTTATTGTGTTTATTCTTCTAATTTATTGATTTATTATTGATTATTTGCACTCTGTCCAAATGTGCATTTTTGTAAAAATATTCAATAGATTAGTAGCAAAATTTGCTCTTTTGCAGGCTTTTACTTGAATCCTAATACTGGACTGAATGAAAAAAAATTATTTTATACAGATCTATTAATATACTCAATAATTCCTTGGAAAATTTCTTGTTTCATATTTTACAATGTTTATTCATCATGTACTTTGATTGTTTGAGGATTGTTGATTAATTTCTTCCCCCCTATCAATTTATATCATCCGCTGGAATACTTGAAATTAATTTGTGACATTAAAGAGAGGTGAGTCATGGTTTCTTGCTGATGACCCAATGGAAGAAAAACACTTCTTAACATCGTATATCAAGTAGATTAATGCGTTTGTTAGAAAAGATGAGTGATAAATGTGTAATTGAGTGAGTAGATTCCAAATTTTTTTTAAATCTCACTATAGTTCCTATAAATTTGCCTGTAATCTGTTGAAATTGTGGAGGCTCATTGGCTGTTGACAGTTTAGGAAGTGATTTTAATATGCATTTAAAATTATTTTATATTGCTATAGATAAATTCAAAATTTTAATATTTTAGTAAAACAAACATTATGACCTTATTGAATCTGCTAATCTACAATTTAAACAAGAACTCATTGGATTAAATATATTTAACGATTACCCACAATCTGTTAGATTTATTTCTCCTGAAGACGTTGACCATAAAATCAAGCAGGCTGAGTTGGTTGTTATTGACGAAGCTGCTTCTTTACCTTTCCATAGACTTAAGAAATTGTTTTGTCCATACATAGTTCTGATGTCTTTATCAACAAGAGGGTAAGTTGTTATTATTAAGTTATTTTTAAGTTGCATTTTATTCCCAAATATCCAATAATGTTTTTTAATTGTTGATTTTGTTAAATTTCGAAAATTCATTTTATAAATATTGACTATGTTTTTCATAGTGCCATTTCCACTAGCCCATTTTTGTGTAAAAAAATGATAGAAAATATCCAATCAACACAATTTCGAAAAGAAGATTCAACGGTTTCATTAAGTAGGTTTTTATGTTGCTTTATTTATTTTATTGTGTTTATTCTTCTAATTTATTGATTTATTATTGATTATTTGCACTCTGTCCAAATGTGCATTTTTGTAAAAATATACAATAGATTAGTAGCAAAATTTGCTCTTTTGCAGGCTTTTACTTGAATCCTAATACTGGACTGAATGAAAAAAAATTATTTTATACAGATCTATTAATATACTCAATAATTCCTTGGAAAATTTCTTGTTTCATATTTTACAATGTTTATTCATCATGTACTTTGATTGTTTGAGGATTGTTGATTAATTTCTTCCCCCCTATCAATTTATATCATCCGCTGGAATACTTGAAATTAATTTGTGACATTAAAGAGAGGTGAGTCATGGTTTCTTTCTGATGACCCAATGGAAGAAAAACACTTCTTAACATCGTATATCAAGTAGATTAATGCGTTTGTTAGAAAAGATGAGTGATAAATGTGTAATTGAGTGAGTAGATTCCAAATTTTTTTTAAATCTCACTATAGTTCCTATAAATTTGCCTGTAATCTGTTGAAATTGTGGAGGCTCATTGGCTGTTGACAGTTTAGCAAGTGATTTTAATATGCATTTAAAATTATTTTATATTACTATAGATAAATTCAAAATTTTAATATTTTAGTAAAACAAATATTATGACCTTATTGAATCTGCTAATCTACAATTTAAACAAGAACTCATTGGATTAAATATATTTAACGATTACCCACAATCTGTTAGATTTATTTCTCCTGAAGACGTTGACCATAAAACCAAGCAGGCTGAGTTGGTTGTTATTGACGAAGCTGCTTCTTTACCTTTCCATAGACTTAAGAAATTGTTTGTCCGTACATAGTTTTGATGTCTTCATCAACAAGTTGGTAAGTTGTTACTATTAAGTTATTTTTAAGTTGCATTTTATTCCGAAATATCCAATAATGTTTTTTAATTGTTGATTTTGTTATATTTCGAAAATTCATTTTATAAATATTGACTATGTTTTTATAGTGCCATTTCCACTAGCCCATTTTTGTGTAAAAAAATGATAGAAAATATCCAATCAACACAATTTCGAAAAGAAGATTCAACGGTTTCATTAAGTAGATTTTTATGTTGCTTTATTTATTTTATTGTGTTTATTCTTCTAATTTATTGATTTATTATTGATTATTTGCACTCTGTCCAAATGTGCATTTTTGTAAAAATATACAATAGATTAGTAGCAAAATTTGCTCTTTTGCAGGCTTTTACTTGAATCCTAATACTGGACTGAATGAAAAAAAATTATTTTATACAGATCTATTAATATACTCAATAATTCCTTGGAAAATTTCTTGTTTCATATTTTACAATGTTTATTCATCATGTACTTTGATTGTTTGAGGATTGTTGATTAATTTCTTCCCCCCTATCAATTTATATCATCCGCTGGAATACTTGAAATTAATTTGTGACATTAAAGAGAGGTGAGTCATGGTTTCTTGCTGATGACCCAATGGAAGAAAAACACTTCTTAACATCGTATATCAAGTAGATTAATGCGTTTGTTAGAAAAGATGAGTGATAAATGTGTAATTGAGTGAGTAGATTCCAAATTTTTTTTAAATCTCACTATAGTTCCTATAAATTTGCCTGTAATCTGTTGAAATTGTGGAGGCTCATTGGCTGTTGACAGTTTAGCAAGTGATTTTAATATGCATTTAAAATTATTTTATATTGCTATAGATAAATTCAAAATTTTAATATTTTAGTAAAACAAACATTATGACCTTATTGAATCTGCTAATCTACAATTTAAACAAGAACTCATTGGATTAAATATATTTAACGATTACCCACAATCTGTTAGATTTATTTCTCATGCAGACGTTGGACATAAACTCAAGCAGGTTGAGTTGGTTGTTATTGACGAAGCTGCTTCTTTACCTTTCCATAGACTTAAGAAATTGTTTTGTCCATACATAGTTCTGATGTCTTTATCAACAAGAGGGTAAGTTGTTATCATTAAGTTATTTTTAAGTTGCATTTTATTCCCAAATATCCAATAATGTTTTTTAATTGTTGATTTTGTTAAATTTCGAAAATTCATTTTATAAATATTGACTATGTTTTTCATAGTGCCATTTCCATTAGCCCATTTTTGTGTAAAAAAATGATAGAAAATATCCAATCAACACAATTTCGAAAAGAAGATTCAACGGTTTCAATAAGTAGATTTTTATGTTGCTTTATTTATTTTATTGTGTTTATTCTTCTAATTTATTGATTTATTATTGATTATTTGCACTCTGTCCAAATGTGCATTTTTGTAAAAATATTCAATAGATTAGTAGCAAAATTTGCTCTTTTGCAGGCTTTTACTTGAATCCTAATACTGGACTGAATGAAAAAAAATTATTTTATACAGATCTATTAATATACTCAATAATTCCTTGGAAAATTTCTTGTTTCATATTTTACAATGTTTATTCATCATGTACTTTGATTGTTTGAGGATTGTTGATTAATTTCTTCCCCCCTATCAATTTATATCATCCGCTGGAATACTTGAAATTAATTTGTGACATTAAAGAGAGGTGAGTCATGGTTTCTTGCTGATGACCCAATGGAAGAAAAACACTTCTTAACATCGTATATCAAGTAGATTAATGCGTTTGTTAGAAAAGATGAGTGATAAATGTGTAATTGAGTGAGTAGATTCCAAATTTTTTTTAAATCTCACTATAGTTCCTATAAATTTGCCTGTAATCTGTTGAAATTGTGGAGGCTCATTGGCTGTTGACAGTTTAGCAAGTGATTTTAATATGCATTTAAAATTATTTTATATTGCTATAGATAAATTCAAAATTTTAATATTTTAGTAAAACAAACATTATGACCTTATTGAATCTGCTAATCTACAATTTAAACAAGAACTCATTGGATTAAATATATTTAACGATTACCCACAATCTGTTAGATTTATTTCTCCTGAAGACGTTGACCATAAAATCAAGCAGGCTGAGTTGGTTGTTATTGACGAAGCTGCTTCTTTACCTTTCCATAGACTTAAGAAATTGTTTTGTCCATACATAGTTCTGATGTCTTTATCAACAAGAGGGTAAGTTGTTATTATTAAGTTATTTTTAAGTTGCATTTTATTCCCAAATATCCAATAATGTTTTTTATTTGTTAATTTTGTTATATTTCGAAAATTCATTTTATAAATATTGACTATGTTTTTATAGTGCCATTTCCACTAGCCCATTTTTGTGTAAAAAAATGATAGAAGATATCCAATCAACACAATTTCGAAAAGAAGATTCAACGGTTTCATTAAGTAGATTTTTATGTTGCTTTATTTATTTTATTGTGTTTATTCTTCTAATTTATTGATTTATTATTGATTATTTGCACTCTGTCCAAATGTGCATTTTTGTAAAAATATACAATAGATTAGTAGCAAAATTTGCTCTTTTGCAGGCTTTTACTTGAATCCTAATACTGGACTGAATGAAAAAAAATTATTTTATACAGATCTATTATTATACTCAATAATTCCTTGGAAAATTTCTTGTTTCATATTTTACAATGTTTATTCATCATGTACTTTGATTGTTTGAGGATTGTTGATTAATTTCTTCCCCCCTATCAATTTATATCATCCGCTGGAATACTTGAAATTAATTTGTGACATTAAAGAGAGGTGAGTCATGGTTTCTTTCTGATGACCCAATGGAAGAAAAACACTTCTTAACATCGTATATCAAGTAGATTAATGCGTTTGTTAGAAAAGATGAGTGATAAATGTGTAATTGAGTGAGTAGATTCCAAATTTTTTTTAAATCTCACTATAGTTCCTATAAATTTGCCTGTAATCTGTTGAAATTGTGGAGGCTCATTGGCTGTTGACAGTTTAGCAAGTGATTTTAATATGCATTTAAAATTATTTTATATTGCTATAGATAAATTCAAAATTTTAATATTTTAGTAAAACAAATATTATGACCTTATTGAATCTGCTAATCTACAATTTAAACAAGAACTCATTGGATTAAATATATTTAACGATTACCCACAATCTGTTAGATTTATTTCTCCTGAAGACGTTGACCATAAAATCAAGCAGGCTGAGTTGGTTGTTATTGACGAAGCTGCTTCTTTACCTTTCCATAGACTTAAGAAATTGTTTGTCCGTACATAGTTCTGATGTCTTCATCAACAAGTTGGTAAGTTGTTACTATTAAGTTATTTTTAAGTTGCATTTTATTCCGAAATATCCAATAATGTTTTTTAATTGTTGATTTTGTTATATTTCGAAAATTCATTTTATAAATATTGACTATGTTTTTATAGTGCCATTTCCACTAGCCCATTTTTGTGTAAAAAAATGATAGAAAATATCCAATCAACACAATTTCGAAAAGAAGATTCAACGGTTTCAATAAGTAGATTTTTATGTTGCTTTATTTATTTTATTGTGTTTATTCTTCTAATTTATTGATTTATTATTGATTATTTGCACTCTGTCCAAATGTGCATTTTTGTAAAAATATTCAATAGATTAGTAGCAAAATTTGCTCTTTTGCAGGCTTTTACTTGAATCCTAATACTGGACTGAATGAAAAAAAATTATTTTATACAGATCTATTAATATACTCAATAATTCCTTGGAAAATTTCTTGTTTCATATTTTACAATGTTTATTCATCATGTACTTTGATTGTTTGAGGATTGTTGATTATTTTCTTCCCCCCTATCAATTTATATCATCCGCTGGAATACTTGAAATTAATTTGTGACATTAAAGAGAGGTGAGTCATGGTTTCTTGCTGATGACCCAATGGAAGAAAAACACTTCTTAACATCGTATATCAAGTAGATTAATGCGTTTGTTAGAAAAGATGAGTGATAAATGTGTAATTGAGTGAGTAGATTCCAAATTTTTTTTAAATCTCACTATAGTTCCTATAAATTTGCCTGTAATCTGTTGAAATTGTGGAGGCTCATTGGCTGTTGACAGTTTAGCAAGTGATTTTAATATGCATTTAAAATTATTTTATATTGCTATAGATAAATTCAAAATTTTAATATTTTAGTAAAACAAACATTATGACCTTATTGAATCTGCTAATCTACAATTTAAACAAGAACTCATTGGATTAAATATATTTAACGATTACCCACAATCTGTTAGATTTATTTCTCCTGAAGACGTTGACCATAAAATCAAGCAGGCTGAGTTGGTTGTTATTGACGAAGCTGCTTCTTTACCTTTCCATAGACTTAAGAAATTGTTTGTCCGTACATAGTTCTGATGTCTTCATCAACAAGTTGGTAAGTTGTTACTATTAAGTTATTTTTAAGTTGCATTTTATTCCGAAATATCCAATAATGTTTTTTAATTGTTGATTTTGTTATACTTCGAAAATTCATTTTATAAATATTGACTATGTTTTTATATTGCCATTTCCACTAGCCCATTTTTGTGTAAAAAAATGATAGAAGATATCCAATCAACACAATTTCTAAAAGAAGATTCAACGGTTTCATTAAGTAGATTTTTATGTTGCTTTATTTATTTTATTGTGTTTATTCTTCTAATTTATTGATTTATTATAGATTATTTGCACTCTGTCCAAATGTGCATTTTTGTAAAAATATGCAATAGATTAGTAGCAAAATTTGCTCTTTTGCAGGTTTTTACTTGAATCCTAATGCTGGACTGAATGAAAAAAAATTATTTTATACAGATCTATTAATATACTCAATAATTCCTTGGAAAATTTCTTGTTTCATATTTTACAATGTTTATTCAACATGTACTTTGATTGTTTGAGGATTGTTGATTAATTTCTTCCCCCCTATCAATTTATATCATCCGCTGGAATACTTGAAATTAATTTGTGACATTAAAGAGAGGTGAGTCATGGTTTCTTGCTGATGACCCAATGGAAGAAAAACACTTCTTAACATCGTATATCAAGTAGATTAATGCGTTTGTTAGAAAAGATGAGTGATAAATGTGTAATTGAGTGAGTAGATTCCAAATTTTTTTTAAATCTCACTATAGTTCCTATAAATTTGCCTGTAATCTGTTGAAATTGTGGAGGCTCATTGGCTGTTGACAGTTTAGCAAGTGATTTTAATATGCATTTAAAATTATTTTATATTGCTATAGATAAATTCAAAATTTTAATATTTTAGTAAAACAAACATTATGACCTTATTGAATCTGCTTATCTACAATTTAAACAAGAACTCATTGGATTAAATATATTTAACGATTACCCACAATCTGTTAGATTTATTTCTCCTGAAGACGTTGACCATAAAATCAAGCAGGCTGAGTTGGTTGTTATTGACGAAGCTGCTTCTTTACCTTTCCATAGACTTAAGAAATTGTTTGTCCGTACATAGTTCTGATGTCTTCATCAACAAGTTGGTAAGTTGTTACTATTAAGTTATTTTTAAGTTGCATTTTATTCCGAAATATCCAATAATGTTTTTTAATTGTTGATTTTGTTATATTTCGAAAATTCATTTTATAAATATTGACTGTGTTTTTATAGTGCCATTTCCACTAGCCCATTTTTGTGTAAAAAAATGATAGAAGATATCCAATCAACACAATTTCTAAAAGAAGATTCAACGGTTTCATTAAGTAGATTTTTATGTTGCTTTATTTATTTTATTGTGTTTATTCTTCTAATTTATTGATTTATTATTGATTATTTGCACTCTGTCCAAATGTGCATTTTTGTAAAAATATGCAATAGATTAGTAGCAAAATTTGCTCTTTTGCAGGTTTTTACTTGAATCCTAATGCTGGACTGAATGAAAAAAAATTATTTTATACAGATCTATTAATATACTCAATAATTCCTTGGAAAATTTCTTGTTTCATATTTTACAATGTTTATTCATCTTGTACTTTGATTGTTTGAGGATTGTTGATTAATTTCTTCCCCCCAATCAATTTATATCATCCGCTGGAATACTTGAAATTAATTTGTGACATTAAAGAGAGGTGAGTCATGGTTTCTTGCTGATGACCCAATGGAAGAAAAACACTTCTTCACATCGTATATCAAGTAGATTAATGCGTTTGTTAGAAAAGATGAGTGATAAATGTGTAATTGAGGGAGTAGATACCAAATTTTTTTTAAATCTCACTATAGTTCCTATAAATTTGCCTGTAATCTGTTGAAATTGTGGAGGCTCATTGGCTGTTGACAGTTTAGCAAGTGATTTTAATATGCATTTAAAATTATTTTATATTGCTATAGATAAATTCAAAATTTTAATATTTTAGTAAAACAAACATTATGACCTTATTGAATCTGCTAATCTACAATTTAAACAAGAACTCATTGGATTAAATATATTTAACGATTACCCACAATCTGTTAGATTTATTTCTCCTGCAGACGTTGGACATAAACTCAAGCAGGTTGAGTTGGTTGTTATTGACGAAGCTGCTTCTTTACCTTTCCATAGACTTAAGAAATTGTTTTGTCCATACATAGTTCTGATGTCTTTATCAACAAGAGGGTAAGTTGTTATTATTAAGTTATTTTTAAGTTGCATTTTATTCCCAAATATCCAATAATGTTTTTTAATTGTTGATTTTGTTAAATTTCGAAAATTCATTTTATAAATATTGACTATGTTTTTCATAGTGCCATTTCCACTAGCCCATTTTTGTGTAAAAAAATGATAGAAAATATCCAATCAACACAATTTCGAAAAGAAGATTCAACGGTTTCAATAAGTAGATTTTTATGTTGCTTTATTTATTTTATTGTGTTTATTCTTCTAATTTATTGATTTATTATTGATTATTTGCACTCTATCCAAATGTGCATTTTTGTAAAAATATTCAATAGATTAGTAGCAAAATTTGCTCTTTTGCAGGCTTTTACTTGAATCCTAATACTGGACTGAATGAAAAAAAATTATTTTATACAGATCTATTAATATACTCAATAATTCCTTGGAAAATTTCTTGTTTCATATTTTACAATGTTTATTCATCATGTACTTTGATTGTTTGAGGATTGTTGATTAATTTCTTCCCCCCTATCAATTTATATCATCCGCTGGAATACTTGAAATTAATTTGTGACATTAAAGAGAGGTGAGTCATGGTTTCTTGCTGATGACCCAATGGAAGAAAAACACTTCTTAACATCGTATATCAAGTAGATTAATGCGTTTGTTAGAAAAGATGAGTGATAAATGTGTAATTGAGTGAGTAGATTCCAAATTTTTTTTAAATCTCACTATAGTTCCTATAAATTTGCCTGTAATCTGTTGAAATTGTGGAGGCTCATTGGCTGTTGACAGTTTAGCAAGTGATTTTAATATGCATTTAAAATTATTTTATATTGCTATAGATAAATTCAAAATTTTAATATTTTAGTAAAACAAACATTATGACCTTATTGAATCTGCTAATCTACAATTTAAACAAGAACTCATTGGATTAAATATATTTAACGATTACCCACAATCTGTTAGATTTATTTCTCCTGAAGACGTTGACCATAAAATCAAGCAGGCTGAGTTGGTTGTTATTGACGAAGCTGCTTCTTTACCTTTCCATAGACTTAAGAAATTGTTTTGTCCATACATAGTTCTGATGTCTTTATCAACAAGAGGGTAAGTTGTTATTATTAAGTTATTTTTAAGTTGCATTTTATTCCCAAATATCCAATAATGTTTTTTATTTGTTAATTTTGTTATATTTCGAAAATTCATTTTATAAATATTGACTATGTTTTTATAGTGCCATTTCCACTAGCCCATTTTTGTGTAAAAAAATGATAGAAGATATCCAATCAACACAATTTCGAAAAGAAGATTCAACGGTTTCATTAAGTAGATTTTTTATGTTGCTTTATTTATTTTATTGTGTTTATTCTTCTAATTTATTGATTTATTATTGATTATTTGCACTCTGTCCAAATGTGCATTTTTGTAAAAATATACAATAGATTAGTAGCAAAATTTGCTCTTTTGCAGGCTTTTACTTGAATCCTAATACTGGACTGAATGAAAAAAAATTATTTTATACAGATCTATTATTATACTCAATAATTCCTTGGAAAATTTCTTGTTTCATATTTTACAATGTTTATTCATCATGTACTTTGATTGTTTGAGGATTGTTGATTAATTTCTTCCCCCCTATCAATTTATATCATCCGCTGGAATACTTGAAATTAATTTGTGACATTAAAGAGAGGTGAGTCATGGTTTCTTTCTGATGACCCAATGGAAGAAAAACACTTCTTAACATCGTATATCAAGTAGATTAATGCGTTTGTTAGAAAAGATGAGTGATAAATGTGTAATTGAGTGAGTAGATTCCAAATTTTTTTTAAATCTCACTATAGTTCCTATAAATTTGCCTGTAATCTGTTGAAATTGTGGAGGCTCATTGGCTGTTGACAGTTTAGCAAGTGATTTTAATATGCATTTAAAATTATTTTATATTGCTATAGATAAATTCAAAATTTTAATATTTTAGTAAAACAAATATTATGACCTTATTGAATCTGCTAATCTACAATTTAAACAAGAACTCATTGGATTAAATATATTTAACGATTACCCACAATCTGTTAGATTTATTTCTCCTGAAGACGTTGACCATAAAATCAAGCAGGCTGAGTTGGTTGTTATTGACGAAGCTGCTTCTTTACCTTTCCATAGACTTAAGAAATTGTTTGTCCGTACATAGTTCTGATGTCTTCATCAACAAGTTGGTAAGTTGTTACTATTAAGTTATTTTTAAGTTGCATTTTATTCCGAAATATCCAATAATGTTTTTTAATTGTTGATTTTGTTATATTTCGAAAATTCATTTTATAAATATTGACTATGTTTTTATAGTGCCATTTCCACTAGCCCATTTTTGTGTAAAAAAATGATAGAAAATATCCAATCAACACAATTTCGAAAAGAAGATTCAACGGTTTCAATAAGTAGATTTTTATGTTGCTTTATTTATTTTATTGTGTTTATTCTTCTAATTTATTGATTTATTATTGATTATTTGCACTCTGTCCAAATGTGCATTTTTGTAAAAATATTCAATAGATTAGTAGCAAAATTTGCTCTTTTGCAGGCTTTTACTTGAATCCTAATACTGGACTGAATGAAAAAAAATTATTTTATACAGATCTATTAATATACTCAATAATTCCTTGGAAAATTTCTTGTTTCATATTTTACAATGTTTATTCATCATGTACTTTGATTGTTTGAGGATTGTTGATTAATTTCTTCCCCCCTATCAATTTATATCATCCGCTGGAATACTTGAAATTAATTTGTGACATTAAAGAGAGGTGAGTCATGGTTTCTTGCTGATGACCCAATGGAAGAAAAACACTTCTTAACATCGTATATCAAGTAGATTAATGCGTTTGTTAGAAAAGATGAGTGATAAATGTGTAATTGAGTGAGTAGATTCCAAATTTTTTTTAAATCTCACTATAGTTCCTATAAATTTGCCTGTAATCTGTTGAAATTGTGGAGGCTCATTGGCTGTTGACAGTTTAGCAAGTGATTTTAATATGCATTTAAAATTATTTTATATTGCTATAGATAAATTCAAAATTTTAATATTTTAGTAAAACAAACATTATGACCTTATTGAATCTGCTAATCTACAATTTAAACAAGAACTCATTGGATTAAATATATTTAACGATTACCCACAATCTGTTAGATTTATTTCTCCTGAAGACGTTGACCATAAAATCAAGCAGGCTGAGTTGGTTGTTATTGACGAAGCTGCTTCTTTACCTTTCCATAGACTTAAGAAATTGTTTGTCCGTACATAGTTCTGATGTCTTCATCAACAAGTTGGTAAGTTGTTACTATTAAGTTATTTTTAAGTTGCATTTTATTCCGAAATATCCAATAATGTTTTTTAATTGTTGATTTTGTTATACTTCGAAAATTCATTTTATAAATATTGACTATGTTTTTATATTGCCATTTCCACTAGCCCATTTTTGTGTAAAAAAATGATAGAAGATATCCAATCAACACAATTTCTAAAAGAAGATTCAACGGTTTCATTAAGTAGATTTTTATGTTGCTTTATTTATTTTATTGTGTTTATTCTTCTAATTTATTGATTTATTATAGATTATTTGCACTCTGTCCAAATGTGCATTTTTGTAAAAATATGCAATAGATTAGTAGCAAAATTTGCTCTTTTGCAGGTTTTTACTTGAATCCTAATGCTGGACTGAATGAAAAAAAATTATTTTATACAGATCTATTAATATACTCAATAATTCCTTGGAAAATTTCTTGTTTCATATTTTACAATGTTTATTCAACATGTACTTTGATTGTTTGAGGATTGTTGATTAATTTCTTCCCCCCTATCAATTTATATCATCCGCTGGAATACTTGAAATTAATTTGTGACATTAAAGAGAGGTGAGTCATGGTTTCTTGCTGATGACCCAATGGAAGAAAAACACTTCTTAACATCGTATATCAAGTAGATTAATGCGTTTGTTAGAAAAGATGAGTGATAAATGTGTAATTGAGTGAGTAGATTCCAAATTTTTTTTAAATCTCACTATAGTTCCTATAAATTTGCCTGTAATCTGTTGAAATTGTGGAGGCTCATTGGCTGTTGACAGTTTAGCAAGTGATTTTAATATGCATTTAAAATTATTTTATATTGCTATAGATAAATTCAAAATTTTAATATTTTAGTAAAACAAACATTATGACCTTATTGAATCTGCTTATCTACAATTTAAACAAGAACTCATTGGATTAAATATATTTAACGATTACCCACAATCTGTTAGATTTATTTCTCCTGAAGACGTTGACCATAAAATCAAGCAGGCTGAGTTGGTTGTTATTGACGAAGCTGCTTCTTTACCTTTCCATAGACTTAAGAAATTGTTTGTCCGTACATAGTTCTGATGTCTTCATCAACAAGTTGGTAAGTTGTTACTATTAAGTTATTTTTAAGTTGCATTTTATTCCGAAATATCCAATAATGTTTTTTAATTGTTGATTTTGTTATATTTCGAAAATTCATTTTATAAATATTGACTGTGTTTTTATAGTGCCATTTCCACTAGCCCATTTTTGTGTAAAAAAATGATAGAAGATATCCAATCAACACAATTTCTAAAAGAAGATTCAACGGTTTCATTAAGTAGATTTTTATGTTGCTTTATTTATTTTATTGTGTTTATTCTTCTAATTTATTGATTTATTATTGATTATTTGCACTCTGTCCAAATGTGCATTTTTGTAAAAATATGCAATAGATTAGTAGCAAAATTTGCTCTTTTGCAGGTTTTTACTTGAATCCTAATGCTGGACTGAATGAAAAAAAATTATTTTATACAGATCTATTAATATACTCAATAATTCCTTGGAAAATTTCTTGTTTCATATTTTACAATGTTTATTCATCTTGTACTTTGATTGTTTGAGGATTGTTGATTAATTTCTTCCCCCCAATCAATTTATATCATCCGCTGGAATACTTGAAATTAATTTGTGACATTAAAGAGAGGTGAGTCATGGTTTCTTGCTGATGACCCAATGGAAGAAAAACACTTCTTCACATCGTATATCAAGTAGATTAATGCGTTTGTTAGAAAAGATGAGTGATAAATGTGTAATTGAGGGAGTAGATACCAAATTTTTTTTAAATCTCACTATAGTTCCTATAAATTTGCCTGTAATCTGTTGAAATTGTGGAGGCTCATTGGCTGTTGACAGTTTAGCAAGTGATTTTAATATGCATTTAAAATTATTTTATATTGCTATAGATAAATTCAAAATTTTAATATTTTAGTAAAACAAATATCATGACCTTATAGAATCTACTAATCTACAATTTAAACTAGAAATCATTGGATTAAATATATTTAACGATTACCCACAATCTGTTAGATTTATTTCTCCTGAAGACGTTGACCATAAAATCAAGCAGGCTGAGTTGGTTGTTATTGACGAAGCTGCTTCTTTACCTTTCCATAGACTTAAGAAATTGTTTGTCCGTACATAGTTCTGATGTCTTCATCAACAAGTTGGTAAGTTGTTACTATTAAGTTATTTTTAAGTTGCATTTTATTCCGAAATATCCAATAATGTTTTTTAATTGTTGATTTTGTTATACTTCGAAAATTCATTTTATAAATATTGACTATGTTTTTATATTGCCATTTCCACTAGCCCATTTTTGTGTAAAAAAATGATAGAAGATATCCAATCAACACAATTTCTAAAAGAAGATTCAACGGTTTCATTAAGTAGATTTTTATGTTGCTTTATTTATTTTATTGTGTTTATTCTTCTAATTTATTGATTTATTATAGATTATTTGCACTCTGTCCAAATGTGCATTTTTGTAAAAATATGCAATAGATTAGTAGCAAAATTTGCTCTTTTGCAGGTTTTTACTTGAATCCTAATGCTGGACTGAATGAAAAAAAATTATTTTATACAGATCTATTAATATACTCAATAATTCCTTGGAAAATTTCTTGTTTCATATTTTACAATGTTTATTCAACATGTACTTTGATTGTTTGAGGATTGTTGATTAATTTCTTCCCCCCTATCAATTTATATCATCCGCTGGAATACTTGAAATTAATTTGTGACATTAAAGAGAGGTGAGTCATGGTTTCTTGCTGATGACCCAATGGAAGAAAAACACTTCTTAACATCGTATATCAAGTAGATTAATGCGTTTGTTAGAAAAGATGAGTGATAAATGTGTAATTGAGTGAGTAGATTCCAAATTTTTTTTAAATCTCACTATAGTTCCTATAAATTTGCCTGTAATCTGTTGAAATTGTGGAGGCTCATTGGCTGTTGACAGTTTAGCAAGTGATTTTAATATGCATTTAAAATTATTTTATATTGCTATAGATAAATTCAAAATTTTAATATTTTAGTAAAACAAACATTATGACCTTATTGAATCTGCTAATCTACAATTTAAACAAGAACTCATTGGATTAAATATATTTAACGATTACCCACAATCTGTTAGATTTATTTCTCCTGAAGACGTTGACCATAAAATCAAGCAGGCTGAGTTGGTTGTTATTGACGAAGCTGCTTCTTTACCTTTCCATAGACTTAAGAAATTGTTTGTCCGTACATAGTTCTGATGTCTTCATCAACAAGTTGGTAAGTTGTTACTATTAAGTTATTTTTAAGTTGCATTTTATTCCGAAATATCCAATAATGTTTTTTAATTGTTGATTTTGTTATATTTCGAAAATTCATTTTATAAATATTGACTGTGTTTTTATAGTGCCATTTCCACTAGCCCATTTTTGTGTAAAAAAATGATAGAAGATATCCAATCAACACAATTTCTAAAAGAAGATTCAACGGTTTCATTAAGTAGATTTTTATGTTGCTTTATTTATTTTATTGTGTTTATTCTTCTAATTTATTGATTTATTATTGATTATTTGCACTCTGTCCAAATGTGCATTTTTGTAAAAATATGCAATAGATTAGTAGCAAAATTTGCTCTTTTGCAGGTTTTTACTTGAATCCTAATGCTGGACTGAATGAAAAAAAATTATTTTATACAGATCTATTAATATACTCAATAATTCCTTGGAAAATTTCTTGTTTCATATTTTACAATGTTTATTCATCTTGTACTTTGATTGTTTGAGGATTGTTGATTAATTTCTTCCCCCCAATCAATTTATATCATCCGCTGGAATACTTGAAATTAATTTGTGACATTAAAGAGAGGTGAGTCATGGTTTCTTGCTGATGACCCAATGGAAGAAAAACACTTCTTCACATCGTATATCAAGTAGATTAATGCGTTTGTTAGAAAAGATGAGTGATAAATGTGTAATTGAGGGAGTAGATACCAAATTTTTTTTAAATCTCACTATAGTTCCTATAAATTTGCCTGTAATCTGTTGAAATTGTGGAGGCTCATTGGCTGTTGACAGTTTAGCAAGTGATTTTAATATGCATTTAAAATTATTTTATATTGCTATAGATAAATTCAAAATTTTAATATTTTAGTAAAACAAATATCATGACCTTATAGAATCTACTAATCTACAATTTAAACTAGAAATCATTGGATTAAATATATTTAACGATTACCCACAATCTGTTAGATTTATTTCTCCTGAAGACGTTGACCATAAAATCAAGCAGGCTGAGTTGGTTGTTATTGACGAAGCTGCTTCTTTACCTTTCCATAGACGTAAGAAATTGTTTGTCCGTACATAGTTCTGATGTCTTCATCAACAAGTTGGTAAGTTGTTACTATTAAGTTATTTTTAAGTTGCATTTTATTCCGAAATATCCAATAATGTTTTTTAATTGTTGATTTTGTTATACTTCGAAAATTCATTTTATAAATATTGACTATGTTTTTATATTGCCATTTCCACTAGCCCATTTTTGTGTAAAAAAATGATAGAAGATATCCAATCAACACAATTTCTAAAAGAAGATTCAACGGTTTCATTAAGTAGATTTTTATGTTGCTTTATTTATTTTATTGTGTTTATTCTTCTAATTTATTGATTTATTATAGATTATTTGCACTCTGTCCAAATGTGCATTTTTGTAAAAATATGCAATAGATTAGTAGCAAAATTTGCTCTTTTGCAGGTTTTTACTTGAATCCTAATGCTGGACTGAATGAAAAAAAATTATTTTATACAGATCTATTAATATACTCAATAATTCCTTGGAAAATTTCTTGTTTCATATTTTACAATGTTTATTCAACATGTACTTTGATTGTTTGAGGATTGTTGATTAATTTCTTCCCCCCTATCAATTTATATCATCCGCTGGAATACTTGAAATTAATTTGTGACATTAAAGAGAGGTGAGTCATGGTTTCTTGCTGATGACCCAATGGAAGAAAAACACTTCTTAACATCGTATATCAAGTAGATTAATGCGTTTGTTAGAAAAGATGAGTGATAAATGTGTAATTGAGTGAGAAGATTCCAAATTTTTTTTAAATCTCACTATAGTTCCTATAAATTTGCCTGTAATCTGTTGAAATTGTGGAGGCTCATTGGCTGTTGACAGTTTAGCAAGTGATTTTAATATGCATTTAAAATTATTTTATATTGCTATAGATAAATTCAAAATTTTAATATTTTAGTAAAACAAACATTATGACCTTATTGAATCTGCTAATCTACAATTTAAACAAGAACTCATTGGATTAAATATATTTAACGATTACCCACAATCTGTTAGATTTATTTCTCCTGAAGACGTTGACCATAAAATCAAGCAGGCTGAGTTGGTTGTTATTGACGAAGCTGCTTCTTTACCTTTCCATAGACTTAAGAAATTGTTTGTCCGTACATAGTTCTGATGTCTTCATCAACAAGTTGGTAAGTTGTTACTATTAAGTTATTTTTAAGTTGCATTTTATTCCGAAATATCCAATAATGTTTTTTAATTGTTGATTTTGTTATATTTCGAAAATTCATTTTATAAATATTGACTGTGTTTTTATAGTGCCATTTCCACTAGCCCATTTTTGTGTAAAAAAATGATAGAAGATATCCAATCAACACAATTTCTAAAAGAAGATTCAACGGTTTCATTAAGTAGATTTTTATGTTGCTTTATTTATTTTATTGTGTTTATTCTTCTAATTTATTGATTTATTATAGATTATTTGCACTCTGTCCAAATGTGCATTTTTGTAAAAATATGCAATAGATTAGTAGCAAAATTTGCTCTTTTGCAGGTTTTTACTTGAATCCTAATGCTGGACTGAATGAAAAAAAATTATTTTATACAGATCTATTAATATACTCAATAATTCCTTGGAAAATTTCTTGTTTCATATTTTACAATGTTTATTCAACATGTACTTTGATTGTTTGAGGATTGTTGATTAATTTCTTCCCCCCTATCAATTTATATCATCCGCTGGAATACTTGAAATTAATTTGTGACATTAAAGAGAGGTGAGTCATGGTTTCTTGCTGATGACCCAATGGAAGAAAAACACTTCTTAACATCGTATATCAAGTAGATTAATGCGTTTGTTAGAAAAGATGAGTGATAAATGTGTAATTGAGTGAGAAGATTCCAAATTTTTTTTAAATCTCACTATAGTTCCTATAAATTTGCCTGTAATCTGTTGAAATTGTGGAGGCTCATTGGCTGTTGACAGTTTAGCAAGTGATTTTAATATGCATTTAAAATTATTTTATATTGCTATAGATAAATTCAAAATTTTAATATTTTAGTAAAACAAACATTATGACCTTATTGAATCTGCTAATCTACAATTTAAACAAGAACTCATTGGATTAAATATATTTAACGATTACCCACAATCTGTTAGATTTATTTCTCCTGAAGACGTTGACCATAAAATCAAGCAGGCTGAGTTGGTTGTTATTGACGAAGCTGCTTCTTTACCTTTCCATAGACTTAAGAAATTGTTTGTCCGTACATAGTTCTGATGTCTTCATCAACAAGTTGGTAAGTTGTTACTATTAAGTTATTTTTAAGTTGCATTTTATTCCGAAATATCCAATAATGTTTTTTAATTGTTGATTTTGTTATATTTCGAAAATTCATTTTATAAATATTGACTGTGTTTTTATAGTGCCATTTCCACTAGCCCATTTTTGTGTAAAAAAATGATAGAAGATATCCAATCAACACAATTTCTAAAAGAAGATTCAACGGTTTCATTAAGTAGATTTTTATGTTGCTTTATTTATTTTATTGTGTTTATTCTTCTAATTTATTGATTTATTATTGATTATTTGCACTCTGTCCAAATGTGCATTTTTGTAAAAATATACAATAGATTAGTAGCAAAATTGGCTCATTTGCAGGCTTTTACTTGAATTCTAATACTGGACTGAATGAAAAAAAATTATTTTATACAGATCTATAAATATACTCAATAATTCCTTGGAAAATTTCTTGTTTCATATTTTACAATGTTTATTCATCATGTACTTTGATTGTTTGAGGATTGTTGATTAATTTCTTCCCCCCTATCAATTTATATCATCCGCTGGAATACTTGAAATTAATTTGTGACATTAAAGAGAGGTGAGTCATGGTTTCTTGCTGATGACCCAATGGAAGAAAAACACTTCTTAACATCGTATATCAAGTAGATTAATGCGTTTGTTAGAAAAGATGAGTGATAAATGTGTAATTGAGTGAGTAGATTCCAAATTTTTTTTAAATCTCACTATAGTTCCTATAAATTTGCCTGTAATCTGTTGAAATTGTGGAGGCTCATTGGCTGTTGACAGTTTAGCAAGTGATTTTAATATGCATTTAAAATTATTTTATATTGCTATAGATAAATTCAAAATTTTAATATTTTAGTAAAACAAACATTATGACCTTATTGAATCTGCTAATCTACAATTTAAACAAGAACTCATTGGATGAAATATATTTAACGATTACCCACAATCTGTTAGATTTATTTCTCCTGAAGACGTTGACCATAAAATCAAGCAGGCTGAGTTGGTTGTTATTGACGAAGCTGCTTCTTTACCTTTCCATAGACTTAAGAAATTGTTTGTCCGTACATAGTTCTGATGTCTTCATCAACAAGTTGGTAAGTTGTTACTATTAAGTTATTTTTAAGTTGCATTTTATTCCGAAATATCCAATAATGTTTTTTAATTGTTAATTTTGTTATATTTCGAAAATTCATTTTATAAATATTGACTATGTTTTTATAGTGCCATTTCCACTAGCCCATTTTTGTGTAAAAAAATGATAGAAGATATCCAATCAACACAATTTCTAAAAGAAGATTCAACGGTTTCATTAAGTAGATTTTTATGTTGCTTTATTTATTTTATTGTGTTTATTCTTCTAATTTATTGATTTATTATTGATTATTTGCACTCTGTCCAAATGTGCATTTTTGTAAAAATATGCAATAGATTAGTAGCAAAATTTGCTCTTTTGCAGGTTTTTACTTGAATCCTAATGCTGGACTGAATGAAAAAAAATTATTTTATACAGATCTATTAATATACTCAATAATTCCTTGGAAAATTTCTTGTTTCATATTTTACAATGTTTATTCATCATGTACTTTGATTGTTTGAGGATTGTTGATTAATTTCTTCCCCCCAATCAATTTATATCATCCGCTGGAATACTTGAAATTAATTTGTGACATTAAAGAGAGGTGAGTCATGGTTTCTTGCTGATGACCCAATGGAAGAAAAACACTTCTTCACATCGTATATCAAGTAGATTAATGCGTTTGTTAGAAAAGATGAGTGATAAATGTGTAATTGAGTGAGTAGATTCCAAATTTTTTTTAAATCTCACTATAGTTCCTATAAATTTGCCTGTAATCTGTTGAAATTGTGGAGGCTCATTGGCTGTTGACAGTTTAGCAAGTGATTTTAATATGCATTTAAAATTATTTTATATTGCTATAGATAAATTCAAAATTTTAATATTTTAGTAAAACAAATATCATGACCTTATAGAATCTACTAATCTACAATTTAAACAAGCACTCATTGGACTAAATATATTTAACGATTACCCTCAATCTGTTAGATTTATTTCTCCTGAAGACGTTGGACATAATCTCAAGCAGGTTGAGTTGGTTGTTATTGACGAAGCTGCATCTTTACCTTTCCATAGACTTAAGAAATTGTTTTGTCCATACATAGTTCTGATGTCTTTATCAACAAGGGGGTAAGTTGTTATTATTAAGTTATTTTTAAGTTGCATTTTATTCCCAAATATCCAATAATGTTTTTTAATTGTTGATTTTGTTAAATTTCGAAAATTCATTTTATAAATATTGACTATGTTTTTATAGTGCCATTTCCACTAGCCCATTTTTGTGTAAAAAAATGATAGAAAATATCCAAGCAACACAATTTCGAAAAGAAGATTCAACGGTTTCATTAAGTAGATTTTTATGTTGCTTTATTTATTTTATTGTAATTATTCTTCTAATTTATTGATTTATTATTGATTATTTGCACTCTGTCCAAATGTGTATTTCTGTAAAAATATACAATAGATTAGTAGCAAAATTTGCTCTTTTGCAGGCTTTTACTTGAATCCTAATACTGGACTGAATGAAAAAAAATTATTTTATACAGATCTATTAATATACTCAATAATTCCTTGGAAAATTTCTTGTTTCATATTTTGCAATGTTTATTCATCATGTACTTTGATTGTTTGAGGATTGTTGATTAATTTCTCCCTCCCCCTATCAATTTATGCCATCCGCTGGAATACTTGAAATTAATTTGTGACATTAAAGAGAGGTGAGTCATGGTTTCTTGCTGATGATCTAAGGGGGTGAAAAACACTTCTTAACATCGTATATAAAGTTGAATAATGCGTTTTTTAGAAAAGATGAGTGATAAATGTGTAATTCAGTGAGTAGATTCCAATTTTTTTTTAAATCTCACTATAGTTCCTATAAATTTGCCTGTAATCTGTTGAAATTGTGGAGGCTCATTGGCTGTTGACAGTTTAGCAAGTGATTTTAATATGCATTTAAAATTATTTTATATTGCTATAGATAAATTCAAAATTTTAATATTTTAGTAAAACAAACATTATGACCTTATTGAATCTGCTAATCTACAATTTAAACAAGAACTCATTGGATGAAATATATTTAACGATTACCCACAATCTGTTAGATTTATTTCTCCTGAAGACGTTGACCATAAAATCAAGCAGGCTGAGTTGGTTGTTATTGACGAAGCTGCTTCTTTACCTTTCCATAGACTTAAGAAATTGTTTGTCCGTACATAGTTCTGATGTCTTCATCAACAAGTTGGTAAGTTGTTACTATTAAGTTATTTTTAAGTTGCATTTTATTCCGAAATATCCAATAATGTTTTTTAATTGTTAATTTTGTTATATTTCGAAAATTCATTTTATAAATATTGACTATGTTTTTATAGTGCCATTTCCACTAGCCCATTTTTGTGTAAAAAAATGATAGAAGATATCCAATCAACACAATTTCTAAAAGAAGATTCAACGGTTTCATTAAGTAGATTTTTATGTTGCTTTATTTATTTTATTGTGTTTATTCTTCTAATTTATTGATTTATTATTGATTATTTGCACTCTGTCCAAATGTGCATTTTTGTAAAAATATTCAATAGATTAGTAGCAAAATTTGCTCTTTTGCAGGCTTTTACTTGAATCCTAATACTGGACTGAATGAAAAAAAATTATTTTATACAGATCTATTAATATACTCAATAACTCCTTGGAAAATTTCTTGTTTCATATTTTACAATGTTTATTCATCATGTACTTTGATTGTTTGAGGATTGTTGATTAATTTCTTCCCCCCTATCAATTTATATCATCCGCTGGAATACTTGAAATTAATTTGTGACATTAAAGAGAGGTGAGTCATGGTTTCTTGCTGATGACCCAATGGAAGAAAAACACTTCTTAACATCGTATATCAAGTAGATTAATGCGTTTGTTAGAAAAGATGAGTGATAAATGTGTAATTGAGTGAGTAGATTCCAAATTTTTTTTAAATCTCACTATAGTTCCTATAAATTTGCCTGTAATCTGTTGAAATTGTGGAGGCTCATTGGCTGTTGACAGTTTAGCAAGTGATTTTAATATGCATTTAAAATTATTTTATATTGCTATAGATAAATTCAAAATTTTAATATTTTAGTAAAACAAACATTATGACCTTATTGAATCTGCTAATCTACAATTTAAACAAGAACTCATTGGATTAAATATATTTAACGATTACCCACAATCTGTTAGATTTATTTCTCCTGAAGACGTTGACCATAAAATCAAGCAGGCTGAGTTGGTTGTTATTGACGAAGCTGCATCTTTACCTTTCCATAGACTTAAGAAATTGTTTGTCCGTACATAGTTCTGATGTCTTTATCAACAAGGGGGTAAGTTGTTATTATTAAGTTATTTTTAAGTTGCATTTTATTCCCAAATATCCAATAATGTTTTTTAATTGTTGATTTTGTTAAATTTCGAAAATTCATTTTATAAATATTGACTATGTTTTTATAGTGCCATTTCCACTAGCCCATTTTTGTGTAAAAAAATGATAGAAAATATCCAAGCAACACAATTTCGAAAAGAAGATTCAACGGTTTCATTAAGTAGATTTTTATGTTGCTTTATTTATTTTATTGTAATTATTCTTCTAATTTATTGATTTATTATTGATTATTTGCACTCTGTCCAAATGTGTATTTCTGTAAAAATATACAATAGATTAGTAGCAAAATTTGCTCTTTTGCAGGCTTTTACTTGAATCCTAATACTGGACTGAATGAAAAAAAATTATTTTATACAGATCTATTAATATACTCAATAATTCCTTGGAAAATTTCTTGTTTCATATTTTGCAATGTTTATTCATCATGTACTTTGATTGTTTGAGGATTGTTGATTAATTTCTCCCTCCCCCTATCAATTTATGCCATCCGCTGGAATACTTGAAATTAATTTGTGACATTAAAGAGAGGTGAGTCATGGTTTCTTGCTGATGATCTAAGGGGGTGAAAAACACTTCTTCACATCGTATATAAAGTTGAATAATGCGTTTTTTAGAAAAGATGAGTGATAAATGTGTAATTCAGTGAGTAGATTCCAATTTTTTTTAAAATCTCACTATAGTTCCTATAAATTTGCCTGTAATCTGTTGAAATTGTGGAGGCTCATTGGCTGTTGACAGTTTAGCAAGTGATTTTAATGTGCATTTAATATTATTTTATATTGCTATAGATAAATTCAAAATTTTAATATTTTAGTAAAACAAACATTATGACCTTATCGAATCTGCTAATCTACAATTTAAACAAGAACTCATTGGATTAAATATATTTAACGATTACCCACAATCTGTTAGATTTATTTCTCCTGAAGACGTTGACCATAAAGTAAAGCAGGCTGAGTTGGTTGTTATTGACGAAGCTGCTTCTTTACCTTTCCATAGACTTAAGAAATTGTTTGTCCGTACATAGTTCTGATGTCTTCATCAACAAGTTGGTAAGTTGTTACTATTAAGTTATTTTTAAGTTGCATTTTATTCCGAAATATCCAATAATGTTTTTTAATTGTTGATTTTGTTATATTTCGAAAATTCATTTTATAAATATTGACTATGTTTTTATAGTGCCATTTCCACTAGCCCATTTTTGTGTAAAAAAATGATAGAAGATATCCAATCAACACAATTTCTAAAAGAAGATTCAACGGTTTCATTAAGTAGATTTTTATGTTGCTTTATTTATTTTATTGTGTTTATTCTTCTAATATATTGATTTATTATTGATTATTTGCACTCTGTCCAAATGTGCATTTTTGTAAAATTATACAATAGATTAGTAGCAAAATTGGCTCATTTGCAGGCTTTTACTTGAATCCTAATACTGGACTGAATGAAAAAAAATTATTTTATACAGATCTATTAATATACTCAATAATTCATTGGAAAATTTCTTGTTTCATATTTTACAATGTTTATTCATCATGTACTTTGATTGTTTGAGGATTGTTGATTAATTTCTTCCCCCCTATCAATTTATATCATCCACTGGAATACTTGAAATTAATTTGTGACATTAAAGAGAGGTGAGTCATGGTTTCTTGCTGATGACCCAAAGGAAGAAAAACACTTCTTCACATCGTATATCAAGTAGATTAATGCGTATGTTAGAAAAGATGAGTGATAAATGTGTAATTGAGTGAGTAGATTCCAAATTTTTTTTAAATCTGACTATAGTTCCTATAAATTTGCCTGTAATCTGTTGAAATTGTGGAGGCTCATTGGCTGTTGACAGTTTAGCAAGTGATTTTAATATGCATTTAAAATTATTTTATATTGCTATAGATAAATTCAAAATTTTAATATTTTAGTAAAACAAATATCATGACCTTATAGAATCTGCTAATTTACAATTTAAACAAGAACTCATTGGATTAAATATATTTAACGATTACCCACAATCTGTTAGATTTATTTCTCCTGAAGACGTTGACCATAAAGTAAAGCAGGCTGAGTTGGTTGTTATTGACGAAGCTGCTTCTTTACCTTTCCATAGACTTAAGAAATTGTTTGTCCGTACATAGTTCTGATGTCTTCATCAACAAGTTGGTAAGTTGTTACTATTAAGTTATTTTAAAGTTGCATTTTATTCCGAAATATCCAATAATGTTTTTTAATTGTTGATTTTGTTATATTTCGAAAATTCATTTTATAAATATTGACTATGTTTTTATAGTGCCATTTCCACTAGCCCATTTTTGTGTAAAAAAATGATAGAAGATATCCAATCAACACAATTTCTAAAAGAAGATTCAACGGTTTCATTAAGTAGATTTTTATGTTGCTTTATTTATTTTATTGCGTTTATTCTTCTAATATATTGATTTATTATTGATTATTTGCACTCTGTCCAAATGTGCATTTTTGTAAAATTATACAATAGATTAGTAGCAAAATTGGCTCATTTGCAGGCTTTTACTTGAATCCTAATACTGGACTGAATGAAAAAAAATTATTTTATACAGATCTATTAATATACTCAATAATTCCTTGGAAAATTTCTTGTTTCATATTTTACAATGTTTATTCATCATGTACTTTGATTGTTTGAGGATTGTTGATTAATTTCTCCCCCCCCCTCCTATCATTTTATGCCATCCGCTGGAATACTTGAAATTAATTTGTGACATTAAAGAGAGGTGAGTCATGGTTTCTTGCTGATGACCTAAGGGGGTGAAAAACACTTCTTCACATCGTATATAAAGTTGATTAATGCGTTTTTTAGAAAAGATGAGTGATAAATGTGTAATTCAGTGAGTAGATTCCAATTTTTTTTTAAATCTCACTATAGTTCCTATAAATTTGCCTGTAATCTGTTAATATTGTGGAGGCTCATTGGCTGTTGACAGTTTAGCAAGTGATTTTAATGTGCATTTAAAATTATTTTATATTGCTATAGATAAATTCAAAATTTTAATATTTTAGTAAAACAAACATTATGACCTTATCGAATCTGCTAATCTACAATTTAAACAAGAACTCATTGGATTAAATATATTTAACGATTACCAACAATCTGTTAGATTTATTTCTCCTGAAGACGTTGACCATAAAGTAAAGCAGGCTGAGTTGGTTGTTATTGACGAAGCTGCTTCTTTACCTTTCCATAGACTTAAGAAATTGTTTGTATCGACAAAGTTCTGATGTCTTCATCAACATGTGGGTAAGTTGTTACTATTAAGTTATTTTTAAGTTGCATTTTATTCCGAAATATCCAATAATGATTTTTAATTGTTGATTTTGTTATATTTCGAAAATTCATTTTATAAATATTGACTATGTTTTTATAGTGCCATTTCCACTAGCCCATTTTTGTGTAAAAAAATGATAGAAAATATCCAAGCAACACAATTTCGAAAAGAAGATTCAACGGTTTCATTAAGTAGATTTTTATGTTGCTTTATTTATTTTATTGTAATTATTCTTCTAATTTATTGATTTATTATTGATTATTTGCACTCTGTCCAAATGTGTATTTCTGTAAAAATATACAATAGATTAGTAGCAAAATTTGCTCTTTTGCAGGCTTTTACTTGAATCCTAATACTGGACTGAATGAAAAAAAATTATTTTATACAGATCTATTAATATACTCAATAATTCCTTGGAAAATTTCTTGTTTCATATTTTGCAATGTTTATTCATCATGTACTTTGATTGTTTGAGGATTGTTGATTAATTTCTTCCCCCCTATCAATTTATATCATCCGCTGGAATACTTGAAATTAATTTGTGACATTAAAGAGAGGTGAGTCATGGTTTCTTGCTGATGACCCAATGGAAGAAAAACACTTCTTAACATCGTATATCAAGTAGATTAATGCGTTTGTTAGAAAAGATGAGTGATAAATGTGTAATTGAGTGAGTAGATTCCAAATTTTTTTTAAATCTCACTATAGTTCCTATAAATTTGCCTGTAATCTGTTGAAATTGTGGAGGCTCATTGGCTGTTGACAGTTTAGCAAGTGATTTTAATATGCATTTAAAATTATTTTATATTGCTATAGATAAATTCAAAATTTTAATATTTTAGTAAAACAAACATTATGACCTTATTGAATCTGCTAATCTACAATTTAAACAAGAACTCATTGGATTAAATATATTTAACGATTACCCACAATCTGTTAGATTTATTTCTCCTGAAGACGTTGACCATAAAATCAAGCAGGCTGAGTTGGTTGTTATTGACGAAGCTGCATCTTTACCTTTCCATAGACTTAAGAAATTGTTTGTCCGTACATAGTTCTGATGTCTTTATCAACAAGGGGGTAAGTTGTTATTATTAAGTTATTTTTAAGTTGCATTTTATTCCCAAATATCCAATAATGTTTTTTAATTGTTGATTTTGTTAAATTTCGAAAATTCATTTTATAAATATTGACTATGTTTTTATAGTGCCATTTCCACTAGCCCATTTTTGTGTAAAAAAATAATAGAAAATATCCAAGCAACACAATTTCGAAAAGAAGATTCAACGGTTTCATTAAGTAGATTTTTATGTTGCTTTATTTATTTTATTGTAATTATTCTTCTAATTTATTGATTTATTATTGATTATTTGCACTCTGTCCAAATGTGTATTTCTGTAAAAATATACAATAGATTAGTAGCAAAATTTGCTCTTTTGCAGGCTTTTACTTGAATCCTAATACTGGACTGAATGAAAAAAAATTATTTTATACAGATCTATTAATATACTCAATAATTCCTTGGAAAATTTCTTGTTTCATATTTTGCAATGTTTATTCATCATGTACTTTGATTGTTTGAGGATTGTTGATTAATTTCTCCCTCCCCCTATCAATTTATGCCATCCGCTGGAATACTTGAAATTAATTTGTGACATTAAAGAGAGGTGAGTCATGGTTTCTTGCTGATGATCTAAGGGGGTGAAAAACACTTCTTCACATCGTATATAAAGTTGAATAATGCGTTTTTTAGAAAAGATGAGTGATAAATGTGTAATTCAGTGAGTAGATTCCAATTTTTTTTAAAATCTCACTATAGTTCCTATAAATTTGCCTGTAATCTGTTGAAATTGTGGAGGCTCATTGGCTGTTGACAGTTTAGCAAGTGATTTTAATGTGCATTTAATATTATTTTATATTGCTATAGATAAATTCAAAATTTTAATATTTTAGTAAAACAAACATTATGACCTTATCGAATCTGCTAATCTACAATTTAAACAAGAACTCATTGGATTAAATATATTTAACGATTACCCACAATCTGTTAGATTTATTTCTCCTGAAGACGTTGACCATAAAGTAAAGCAGGCTGAGTTGGTTGTTATTGACGAAGCTGCTTCTTTACCTTTCCATAGACTTAAGAAATTGTTTGTCCGTACATAGTTCTGATGTCTTCATCAACAAGTTGGTAAGTTGTTACTATTAAGTTATTTTTAAGTTGCATTTTATTCCGAAATATCCAATAATGTTTTTTAATTGTTGATTTTGTTATATTTCGAAAATTCATTTTATAAATATTGACTATGTTTTTATAGTGCCATTTCCACTAGCCCATTTTTGTGTAAAAAAATGATAGAAGATATCCAATCAACACAATTTCTAAAAGAAGATTCAACGGTTTCATTAAGTAGATTTTTATGTTGCTTTATTTATTTTATTGTGTTTATTCTTCTAATATATTGATTTATTATTGATTATTTGCACTCTGTCCAAATGTGCATTTTTGTAAAATTATACAATAGATTAGTAGCAAAATTGGCTCATTTGCAGGCTTTTACTTGAATCCTAATACTGGACTGAATGAAAAAAAATTATTTTATACAGATCTATTAATATACTCAATAATTCATTGGAAAATTTCTTGTTTCATATTTTACAATGTTTATTCATCATGTACTTTGATTGTTTGAGGATTGTTGATTAATTTCTTCCCCCCTATCAATTTATATCATCCACTGGAATACTTGAAATTAATTTGTGACATTAAAGAGAGGTGAGTCATGGTTTCTTGCTGATGACCCAAAGGAAGAAAAACACTTCTTCACATCGTATATCAAGTAGATTAATGCGTATGTTAGAAAAGATGAGTGATAAATGTGTAATTGAGTGAGTAGATTCCAAATTTTTTTTAAATCTGACTATAGTTCCTATAAATTTGCCTGTAATCTGTTGAAATTGTGGAGGCTCATTGGCTGTTGACAGTTTAGCAAGTGATTTTAATATGCATTTAAAATTATTTTATATTGCTATAGATAAATTCAAAATTTTAATATTTTAGTAAAACAAATATCATGACCTTATAGAATCTGCTAATCTACAATTTAAACAAGAACTCATTGGATTAAATATATTTAACGATTACCCACAATCTGTTAGATTTATTTCTCCTGAAGACGTTGACCATAAAGTAAAGCAGGCTGAGTTGGTTGTTATTGACGAAGCTGCTTCTTTACCTTTCCATAGACTTAAGAAATTGTTTGTCCGTACATAGTTCTGATGTCTTCATCAACAAGTTGGTAAGTTGTTACTATTAAGTTATTTTAAAGTTGCATTTTATTCCGAAATATCCAATAATGTTTTTTAATTGTTGATTTTGTTATATTTCGAAAATTCATTTTATAAATATTGACTATGTTTTTATAGTGCCATTTCCACTAGCCCATTTTTGTGTAAAAAAATGATAGAAGATATCCAATCAACACAATTTCTAAAAGAAGATTCAACGGTTTCATTAAGTAGATTTTTATGTTGCTTTATTTATTTTATTGCGTTTATTCTTCTAATATATTGATTTATTATTGATTATTTGCACTCTGTCCAAATGTGCATTTTTGTAAAATTATACAATAGATTAGTAGCAAAATTGGCTCATTTGCAGGCTTTTACTTGAATCCTAATACTGGACTGAATGAAAAAAAATTATTTTATACAGATCTATTAATATACTCAATAATTCCTTGGAAAATTTCTTGTTTCATATTTTACAATGTTTATTCATCATGTACTTTGATTGTTTGAGGATTGTTGATTAATTTCTCCCCCCCCCTCCTATCATTTTATGCCATCCGCTGGAATACTTGAAATTAATTTGTGACATTAAAGAGAGGTGAGTCATGGTTTCTTGCTGATGACCTAAGGGGGTGAAAAACACTTCTTCACATCGTATATAAAGTTGATTAATGCGTTTTTTAGAAAAGATGAGTGATAAATGTGTAATTCAGTGAGTAGATTCCAATTTTTTTTAAATCTCACTATAGTTCCTATAAATTTGCCTGTAATCTGTTAATATTGTGGAGGCTCATTGGCTGTTGACAGTTTAGCAAGTGATTTTAATGTGCATTTAAAATTATTTTATATTGCTATAGATAAATTCAAAATTTTAATATTTTAGTAAAACAAACATTATGACCTTATCGAATCTGCTAATCTACAATTTAAACAAGAACTCATTGGATTAAATATATTTAACGATTACCAACAATCTGTTAGATTTATTTCTCCTGAAGACGTTGACCATAAAGTAAAGCAGGCTGAGTTGGTTGTTATTGACGAAGCTGCTTCTTTACCTTTCCATAGACTTAAGAAATTGTTTGTATCGACAAAGTTCTGATGTCTTCATCAACATGTGGGTAAGTTGTTACTATTAAGTTATTTTTAAGTTGCATTTTATTCCGAAATATCCAATAATGATTTTTAATTGTTGATTTTGTTATATTTCGAAAATTCATTTTATAAATTTTGACTATGTTTTTATAGTGCCATTTCCACTAGCCCATTTTTGTGTAAAAAATGATAGAAGATATCCTATCACCACGTTTTCTAAAAGAAGATTCAACGGTTTCATTAAGTAGATTTTTATGTTGCTTTATTTATTTTATTGTGTTTATTCTTCTAATTTATTGATTTATTATTGATTATTTGCACTCTGTCCAAATGTGCATTTTTGTAAAAATATACAATAGATTAGTAGCAAAATTTGCTCTTTTGCAGGCTTTTATTTGAATCCTAATACTGGACTGAATGAAAAAAAATTATTTTATACAGATCTATTAATATACTCAATAATTCCTTGGAAAATTTCTTGTTTCATATTTTACAATGTTTATTCATCATGTACTTTGATTGTTTGAGGATTGTTGATTAATTTCTTCCCCCCTATCAATTTATATCATCCGCTGGAATACTTGAAATTAATTTGTGACATTAAAGAGAGGTGAGTCATGGTTTCTTGCTGATGACCCAAAGGAAGAAAAACACTTCTTCACATCGTATATAAAGTTGATTAATGCGTTTTTTAGAAAAGATGAGTGATAAATGTGTAATTCAGTGAGTAGATTCCAATTTTTTTTTAAATCTCACTATAGTTCCTATAAATTTGCCTGTAATCTGTTGAAATTGTGGAGGCTCATTGGCTGTTGACAGTTTAGCAAGTGATTTTAATGTGCATTTAAAATTATTTTATATTGCTATAGATAAATTCAAAATTTTAATATTTTAGTAAAACAAACATTATGATCTTATCGAATCTGCTAATCTACAATTTAAACAAGAACTCATTGGATTAAATATATTTAACGATTACCCACAATCTGTTAGATTTATTTCTCCTGAAGACGTTGACCATAAAGTAAAGCAGGCTGAGTTGGTTGTTATTGACGAAGCTGCTTCTTTACCTTTCCATAGACTTAAGAAATTGTTTGTATCGACAAAGTTCTGATGTCTTCATCAACATGTGGGTAAGTTGTTACTATTAAGTTATTTTTAAGTTGCATTTTATTCCGAAATATCCAATAATGATTTTTAATTGTTGATTTTGTTATATTTCGAAAATTCATTTTATAAATATTGACTATGTTTTTATAGTGCCATTTCCACTAGCCCATTTTTGTGTAAAAAATGATAGAAGATATTCAATCACCACGATTTCTAAAAGAAGATTCAACGGTTTCATTAAGTAGATTTTTATGTTGCTTTATTTATTTTATTGTGTTTATTCTTCTAATTTATTGATTTATTATTGATTATGTGCACTCTGTCCAAATGTGCATTTTTGTAAAAATATACAATAGATTAGTAGCAAAATTTGCTCTTTTGCAGGCTTTTATTTGAATCCTAATACTGGACTGAATGAAAAAAAAATTATTTTATACAAATCTATTAATATACTCAATAATTCCTTGGAAAATTTCTTGTTTCATATTTTACAATGTTTATTCATCATGTACTTTGATTGTTTGAGGATTGTTGATTAATTTCTTCCCCCCTATCAATTTATATCATCCGCTGGAATACTTGAAATTAATTTGTGACATTAAAGAGAGGTGAGTCATGGTTTCTTGCTGATGACCCAAAGGAAGAAAAACACTTCTTCACATCGTATATCAAGTAGATTAATGCGTATGTTAGAAAAGATGAGTGATAAATGTGTAATTGAGTGAGTAGATTCCAAATTTTTTTTAAATCTCACTATAGTTCCTATAAATTTGCCTGTAATCTGTTGAAATTGTGGAGGCTCCTGGCTGTTGACAGTTTAGCAAGTGATTTTAATATGCATTTAAAATTATTTTATATTGCTATAGATAAATTCAAAATTTTAATATTTTAGTAAAACAAACATTATGACCTTATAGAATCTGCTAATGTACAATTTAAACTAGAAATCATTGGATTAAATATATTTAACGATTACCCACAATCTGTTAGATTTATTTCTCCTGAAGACGTTGACCATAAAATAAAGCAGGCTGAGTTGGTTGTTATTGACGAAGCTGCTTCTTTACCTTTCCATAGACTTAAGAAATTGTTTGTCCATACATAGTTCTGATGTCTTCATCAACAAGTTGGTAAGTTGTTACTATTAAGTTATTTTTAAGTTGCATTTTATTCCGAAATATCCAATAATGTTTTTTAATTGTTGATTTTGTTATATTTCGAAAATTCATTTTATAAATATTGACTATGTTTTTATAGTGCCATTTCCACTAGCCCATTTTTGTGTAAAAAAATGATAGAAGATATCCAATCAACACAATTTCTAAAAGAAGATTCAACGGTTTCATTAAGTAGATTTTTATGTTGCTTTATTTATTTTATTGTGTTTATTCTTCTAATTTATTGATTTATTATTGATTATTTGCACTCTGTCCAAATGTGCATTTTTGTAAAAATATGCAATAGATTAGTAGCAAAATTTGCTCTTTTGCAGGTTTTTACTTGAATCCTAATGCTGGACTGAATGAAAAAAAATTATTTTATACAGATCTATTAATATACTCAATAATTCCTTGGAAAATTTCTTGTTTCATATTTTACAATGTTTATTCATCATGTACTTTGATTGTTTGAGGATTGTTGATTAATTTCTTCCCCCCAATCAATTTATATCATCCGCTGGAATACTTGAAATTAATTTGTGACATTAAAGAGAGGTGAGTCATGGTTTCTTGCTGATGACCCAATGGAAGAAAAACACTTCTTCACATCGTATATCAAGTAGATTAATGCGTTTGTTAGAAAAGATGAGTGATAAATGTGTAATTGAGTGATTAGATTCCAAATTTTTTTTAAATCTCACTATAGTTCCTATAAATTTGCCTGTAATCTGTTGAAATTGTGGAGGCTCATTGGCTGTTGACAGTTTAGCAAGTGATTTTAATATGCATTTAAAATTATTTTATATTGCTATAGATAAATTCAAAATTTTAATATTTTAGTAAAACAAATATCATGACCTTATAGAATCTCTAATCTACAATTTAAACAAGCACTCATTGGACTAAATATATTTAACGATTACCCTCAATCTGTTAGATATATTTCTCCTGAAGACGTTGGACATAAACTCAAGCAGGTTGAGTTGGTTGTTATTGACGAAGCTGCTTCTTTACCTTTCCATAGACTTAAGAAATTGTTTTGTCCATACATAGTTCTGATGTCTTTATCAACAAGGGGGTAAGTTGTTATTATTAAGTTATTTTTAAGTTGCATTTTATTCCCAAATATCCAATAATGTTTTTTAATTGTTGATTTTGTTAAATTTCGAAAATTCATTTTATAAATATTGACTATGTTTTTATAGTGCCATTTCCACTAGCCCATTTTTGTGTAAAAAAATGATAGAAAATATCCAAGCAACACAATTTCGAAAAGAAGATTCAACGGTTTCATTAAGTAGATTTTTATGTTGCTTTATTTATTTTATTGTAATTATTCTTCTAATTTATTGATTTATTATTGATTATTTGCACTCTGTCCAAATGTGCATTTTTGTAAAAATATACAATAGATTAGTAGCAAAATTTGCTCTTTTGCAGGCTTTTACTTGAATCCTAATACTGGACTGAATGAAAAAAAATTATTTTATACAGATCTATTAATATACTCAATAATTCCTTGGAAAATTTCTTGTTTCATATTTTACAATGTTTTTTCATCATGTACTTTGATTGTTTGAGGATTGTTGATTAATTTCTTCCCCCCTTTCAATTTATATCATCCGCTGGAATACTTGAAATTAATTTGTGACATTAAAGAGAGGTGAGTCATGGTTTCTTGCTGATGACCCAATGGAAGAAAAACACTTCTTCACATCGTATATCAAGTAGATTAATGCGTTTGTTAGAAAAGATGAGTGATAAATGTGTAATTGAGTGAGTAGATTCCAAATTTTTTTTAAATCTCACTATAGTTCCTATAAATTTGCCTGTAATCTGTTGAAATTGTGGAGGCTCATTGGCTGTTGACAGTTTAGCAAGTGATTTTAATATGCATTTAAAATTATTTTATATAGCTATAGATAAATTCAAAATTTTAATATTTTAGTAAAACAAATATCATGACCTTATAGAATCTACTAATCTACAATTTAAACAAGCACTCATTGGACTAAATATATTTAACGATTACCCTCAATCTGTTAGATTTATTTCTCCTGAAGACGTTGGACATAAACTCAAGCAGGTTGAGTTGGTTGTTATTGACGAAGCTGCTTCTTTACCTTTCCATAGACTTAAGAAATTGTTTTGTCCATACATAGTTCTGATGTCTTTATCAACAAGGGGGTAAGTTGTTATTATTAAGTTATTTTTAAGTTGCATTTTATTCCCAAATATCCAATAATGTTTTTTAATTGTTGATTTTGTTAAATTTCAAAAATTCATTTTATAAATATTGACTATGTTTTTATAGTGCCATTTCCACTAGCCCATTTTTGTGTAAAAAAATGATAGAAAATATCCAAGCAACACAATTTCGAAAAGAAGATTCAACGGTTTCATTAAGTAGATTTTTATGTTGCTTTATTTATTTTATTGTAATTATTCTTCTAATTTATTGATTTATTATTGATTATTTGCACTCTGTCCAAATGTGCATTTTTGTAAAAATATACAATAGATTAGTAGCAAAATTTGCTCTTTTGCAGGCTTTTATTTGAATCCTAATACTGGTCTGAATGAAAAAAAATTATTTTATACAGATCTATTAATATACTCAATAATTCCTTGGAAAATTTCTTGTTTCATATTTTACAATGTTTATTCATCATGTACTTTGATTGTTTGAGGATTGTTGATTAATTTCTTCCCCCCTATCAATTTATATCATCCGCTGGAATACTTGAAATTAATTTTTGACATTAAAGAGAGGTGAGTCATGGTTTCTTGCTGATGACCCAAAGGAAGAAAAACACTTCTTCACATCGTATATCAAGTAGATTAATGCGTATGTTAGAAAAGATGAGTGATAAATGTGTAATTCAGTGAGTAGATTCCAATTTTTTTTTAAATCTCACTATAGTTCCTATAAATTTGCCTGTAATCTGTTAAAATTGTGGAGGCTCATTGGCTGTTGACAGTTTAGCAAGTGATTTTAATGTGCATTTAAAATTATTTTATATTGCTATAGATAAATTCAAAATTTTAATATTTTAGTAAAACAAACATTATGACCTTATCGAATCTGCTAATCTACAATTTAAACAAGAACTCATTGGATTAAATATATTTAACGATTACCCACAATCTGTTAGATTTATTTCTCCTGAAGACGTTGACCATAAAGTAAAGCAGCCTGAGTTGGTTGTTATTGACGAAGCTGCTTCTTTACCTTTCCATAGACTTAAGAAATTGTTTGTCCATACAAAGTTCTGATGTCTTCATCAACATGTGGGTAAGTTGTTACTATTAAGTTATTTTTAAGTTGCATTTTATTCCGAAATATCCAATAATGATTTTTAATTGTTGATTTTGTTATATTTCGAAAATTCATTTTATAAATATTGACTATGTTTTTATAGTGCCATTTCCACTAGCCCATTTTTGTGTAAAAAATGATAGAAGATATCCAATCACCATGATTTCTAAAAGAAGATTCAACGGTTTCATTAAGTAGATTTTTATGTTGCTTTATTTATTTTATTGTGTTTATTCTTCTAATTTATTGATTTATTATTGATTATTTGCACTCTGTCCAAATGTGCATTTTTGTAAAAATATACAATAGATTAGTAGCAAAATTTTCTCTTTTGCAGGCTTTTATTTGAATCCTAATACAGGACTGAATGAAAAAAAATTATTTTATACAGATCTATTAATATACTCAATAATTCCTTGGAAAATTTCTTGTTTCATATTTTACAATGTTTATTCATCTTGTACTTTGATTGTTTGAGGATTGTTGATTAATTTCTTCCCCCCTATCAATTTATATCATCCGCTGGAATACTTGAAATTAATTTGTGACATTAAAGAGAGGTGAGTCATGGTTTCTTGCTGATGACCCAAAGGAAGAAAAACACTTCTTCACATCGTATATCAAGTAGATTAATGCGTATGTTAGAAAAGATGAGTGATAAATGTGTAATTGAGTGAGTAGTTTCCAAATTTTTTTTAAATCTCACTATAGTTCCTATAAATTTGCCTGTAATCTGTTGAAATTGTGGAGGCTCATTGGCTGTTGACAGTTTAGCAAGTGATTTTAATATGCATTTAAAATTATTTTATATTGCTATAGATAAATTCAAAATTTTAATATTTTAGTAAAACAAACATTATGACCTTATAGAATCTGCTAATCTACAATTTAAACTAGAAATCATTGGATTAAATATATTTAACGATTACCCACAATCTGTTAGATTTATTTCTCCTGAAGACGTTGACCATAAAATAAAGCAGGCTGAGTTGGTTGTTATTGACGAAGCTGCTTCTTTACCTTTCCATAGACTTAAGAAATTGTTTGTCCATACATAGTTCTGATGTCTTCATCAACAAGTTGGTAAGTTGTTACTATTAAGTTATTTTTAAGTTGCATTTTATTCCGAAATATCCAATAATGTTTTTTAATTGTTGATTTTGTTATATTTCGAAAATTCATTTTATAAATATTGACTATGTTTTTATAGTGCCATTTCCACTAGCCCATTTTTGTGTAAAAAAATGATAGAAGATATCCAATCAACACAATTTCTAAAAGAAGATTCAACGGTTTCATTAAGTAGATTTTTATGTTGCTTTATTTATTTTATTGTGTTTATTCTTCTAATTTATTGATTTATTATTGATTATTTGCACTCTGTCCAAATGTGCATTTTTGTAAAAATATACAATAGATTAGTAGCAAAATTGGCTCATTTGCAGGCTTTTACTTGAATTCTAATACTGGACTGAATGAAAAAAAATTATTTTATACAGATCTATAAATATACTCAATAATTCCTTGGAAAATTTCTTGTTTCATATTTTACAATGTTTATTCATCATGTACTTTGATTGTTTGAGGATTGTTGATTAAATTCTTCCCCCCTATCAATTTATATCATCCGCTGGAATACTTGAAATTAATTTGTGACATTAAAGAGAATTGAGTCATATTTTCTTGCTGATGACCCAATGGAAGAAAAACACTTCTTCACATCGTATATCAAGTAGATTAATGCGTTTGTTAGAAAAGATGAGTGATAAATGTGTAATTGAGTGAGTAGATTCCAAATTGTTTTTAAATCTCACTATAGTTCCTATAAATTTGCCTGTAATCTGTTGAAATTGTGGAGGCTCATTGGCTGTTGACAGTTTAGCAAGTGATTTTAATATGCATTTAAAATTATTTTATATTGCTATAGATAAATTCAAAATTTTAATATTTTAGTAAAACAAACATTATGACCTTATAGAATCTGCTAATCTACAATTTAAACAAGAACTCAATGGATTAAATATATTTAACGATTACCCACAATCTGTTAGATTTATTTCTCCTGAAGACGTTGACCATAAAATCAAGCAGGCTGAGTTGGTTGTTATTGACGAAGGTGCTTCTTTACCTTTCCATAGACTTAAGAAATTGTTTGTCCGTACATAGTTCTGATGTCTTCATCAACAAGTTGGTAAGTTGTTACTATTAAGTTATTTTTAAGTTGCATTTTATTCCGAAATATCCAATAATGTTTTTTAATTGTTGATTTTGTTATATTTTGAAAATTCATTTTATAAATATTGACTATGTTTTTATAGTGCCATTTCCACTAGCCCATTTTTGTGTAAAAAAATGATAGAAGATATCCAATCAACACAATTTCTAAAAGAAGATTCAATGGTTTCATTAAGTAGATTTTTATGTTGCTTTATTTATTTTATTGTGTTTATTCTTCTAATATATTGATTTATTATTGATTATTTGCACTCTGTCCAAATGAGCATTTTTGTAAAAATATACAATAGATTAGTAGCAAAATTGGCTCATTTGCAGGCTTTTACTTGAATTCTAATACTGGACTGAATGAAAAAAAATTATTTTATACAGATCTATAAATATACTCAATAATTCCTTGGAAAATTTCTTGTGTCATATTTTACAATGTTTATTCATCATGTACTTTGATTGTTTGAGGATTGTTGATTAATTTCTACCCCCCCCCCCTATCAATTTATGCCATCCGCTGGAATACTTGAAATTAATTTGTGACATTAAAGAGAGGTGAGTCATGGTTTCTTGCTGATGACCTAAGGGGGTGAAAAACACTTCTTCACATCGTATATAAAGTTGATTAATGCGTTTTTTAGAAAAGATGAGTGATAAATGTGTAATTCAGTGAGTAGATTCCAATTTTTTTTTAAATCTCACTATAGTTCCTATAAATTTGCCTGTAATCTGTTAAAATTGTGGAGGCTCATTGGCTGTTGACAGTTTAGCAAGTGATTTTAATGTGCATTTAAAATTATTTTATATTGCTATAGATAAATTCAAAATTTTAATATTTTAGTAAAACAAACATTATGACCTTATCGAATCTGCTAATCTACAATTTAAACAAGAACTCATTGGATTAAATATATTTAACGATTACCCTCAATCTGTTAGATTTATTTCTCCTGAAGACGTTGGACATAAACTCAAGCAGGTTGAGTTGGTTGTTATTGACGAAGCTGCTTCTTTACCTTTCCATAGACTTAAGAAATTGTTTTGTCCATACATAGTTCTGATGTCTTTATCAACAAGGGGGTAAGTTGTTATTATTAAGTTATTTTTAAGTTGCATTTTATTCCCAAATATCCAATAATGTTTTTTAATTGTTGATTTTGTTAAATTTCAAAAATTCATTTTATAAATATTGACTATGTTTTTATAGTGCCATTTCCACTAGCCCATTTTTGTGTAAAAAAATGATAGAAAATATCCAAGCAACACAATTTCGAAAAGAAGATTCAACGGTTTCATTAAGTAGATTTTTATGTTGCTTTATTTATTTTATTGTAATTATTCTTCTAATTTATTGATTTATTATTGATTATTTGCACTCTGTCCAAATGTGCATTTTTGTAAAAATATACAATAGATTAGTAGCAAAATTTGCTCTTTTGCAGGCTTTTATTTGAATCCTAATACTGGACTGAATGAAAAAAAATTATTTTATACAGATCTATTAATATACTCAATAATTCCTTGGAAAATTTCTTGTTTCATATTTTACAATGTTTATTCATCATGTACTTTGATTGTTTGAGGATTGTTGATTAATTTCTTCCCCCCTATCAATTTATATCATCCGCTGGAATACTTGAAATTAATTTGTGACATTAAAGAGAGGTGAGTCATGGTTTCTTGCTGATGACCCAAAGGAAGAAAAACACTTCTTCACATCGTATATCAAGTAGATTAATGCGTATGTTAGAAAAGATGAGTGATAAATGTGTAATTCAGTGAGTAGATTCCAATTTTTTTTTAAATCTCACTATAGTTCCTATAAATTTGCCTGTAATCTGTTAAAATTGTGGAGGCTCATTGGCTGTTGACAGTTTAGCAAGTGATTTTAATGTGCATTTAAAATTATTTTATATTGCTATAGATAAATTCAAAATTTTAATATTTTAGTAAAACAAACATTATGACCTTATCGAATCTGCTAATCTACAATTTAAACAAGAACTCATTGGATTAAATATATTTAACGATTACCCACAATCTGTTAGATTTATTTCTCCTGAAGACGTTGACCATAAAGTAAAGCAGCCTGAGTTGGTTGTTATTGACGAAGCTGCTTCTTTACCTTTCCATAGACTTAAGAAATTGTTTGTCCATACAAAGTTCTGATGTCTTCATCAACATGTGGGTAAGTTGTTACTATTAAGTTATTTTTAAGTTGCATTTTATTCCGAAATATCCAATAATGATTTTTAATTGTTGATTTTGTTATATTTCGAAAATTCATTTTATAAATATTGACTATGTTTTTATAGTGCCATTTCCACTAGCCCATTTTTGTGTAAAAAATGATAGAAGATATCCAATCACCATGATTTCTAAAAGAAGATTCAACGGTTTCATTAAGTAGATTTTTATGTTGCTTTATTTATTTTATTGTGTTTATTCTTCTAATTTATTGATTTATTATTGATTATTTGCACTCTGTCCAAATGTGCATTTTTGTAAAAATATACAATAGATTAGTAGCAAAATTTTCTCTTTTGCAGGCTTTTATTTGAATCCTAATACAGGACTGAATGAAAAAAAATTATTTTATACAGATCTATTAATATACTCAATAATTTCTTGGAAAATTTCTTGTTTCATATTTTACAATGTTTATTCATCTTGTACTTTGATTGTTTGAGGATTGTTGATTAATTTCTTCCCCCCTATCAATTTATATCATCCGCTGGAATACTTGAAATTAATTTGTGACATTAAAGAGAGGTGAGTCATGATTTCTTGCTGATGACCCAAAGGAAGAAAAACACTTCTTCACATCGTATATCAAGTAGATTAATGCGTATGTTAGAAAAGATGAGTGATAAATGTGTAATTGAGTGAGTAGATTCCAAATTTTTTTTAAATCTCACTATAGTTCCTATAAATTTGCCTGTAATCTGTTGAAATTGTGGAGGCTCATTGGCTGTTGACAGTTTAGCAAGTGATTTTAATATGCATTTAAAATTATTTTATATTGCTATAGATAAATTCAAAATTTTAATATTTTAGTAAAACAAACATTATGACCTTATAGAATCTGCTAATCTACAATTTAAACTAGAAATCATTGGATTAAATATATTTAACGATTACCCACAATCTGTTAGATTTATTTCTCCTGAAGACGTTGACCATAAAATAAAGCAGGCTGAGTTGGTTGTTATTGACGAAGCTGCTTCTTTACCTTTCCATAGACTTAAGAAATTGTTTGTCCATACATAGTTCTGATGTCTTCATCAACAAGTTGGTAAGTTGTTACTATTAAGTTATTTTTAAGTTGCATTTTATTCCGAAATATCCAATAATGTTTTTTAATTGTTGATTTTGTTATATTTCGAAAATTCATTTTATAAATATTGACTATGTTTTTATAGTGCCATTTCCACTAGCCCATTTTTGTGTAAAAAAATGATAGAAGATATCCAATCAACACAATTTCTAAAAGAAGATTCAACGGTTTCATTAAGTAGATTTTTATGTTGCTTTATTTATTTTATTGTGTTTATTCTTCTAATTTATTGATTTATTATTGATTATTTGCACTCTGTCCAAATGTGCATTTTTGTAAAAATATACAATAGATTAGTAGCAAAATTGGCTCATTTGCAGGCTTTTACTTGAATTCTAATACTGGACTGAATGAAAAAAAATTATTTTATACAGATCTATAAATATACTCAATAATTCCTTGGAAAATTTCTTGTTTCATATTTTACAATGTTTATTCATCATGTACTTTGATTGTTTGAGGATTGTTGATTAATTTCTTCCCCCCTATCAATTTATATCATTCGCTGGAATACTTGAAATTAATTTGTGACATTAAAGAGAATTGAGTCATATTTTCTTGCTGATGACCCAATGGAAGAAAAACACTTCTTCACATCGTATATCAAGTAGATTAATGCGTTTGTTAGAAAAGATGAGTGATAAATGTGTAATTGAGTGAGTAGATTCCAAATTGTTTTTAAATCTCACTATAGTTCCTATAAATTTGCCTGTAATCTGTTGAAATTGTGGAGGCTCATTGGCTGTTGACAGTTTAGCAAGTGATTTTAATATGCATTTAAAATTATTTTATATTGCTATAGATAAATTCAAAATTTTAATATTTTAGTAAAACAAACATTATGACCTTATAGAATCTGCTAATCTACAATTTAAACAAGAACTCAATGGATTAAATATATTTAACGATTACCCACAATCTGTTAGATTTATTTCTCCTGAAGACGTTGACCATAAAATCAAGCAGGCTGAGTTGGTTGTTATTGACGAAGGTGCTTCTTTACCTTTCCATAGACTTAAGAAATTGTTTGTCCGTACATAGTTCTGATGTCTTCATCAACAAGTTGGTAAGTTGTTACTATTAAGTTATTTTTAAGTTGCATTTTATTCCGAAATATCCAATAATGTTTTTTAATTGTTGATTTTGTTATATTTTGAAAATTCATTTTATAAATATTGACTATGTTTTTATAGTGCCATTTCCACTAGCCCATTTTTGTGTAAAAAAATGATAGAAGATATCCAATCAACACAATTTCTAAAAGAAGATTCAATGGTTTCATTAAGTAGATTTTTATGTTGCTTTATTTATTTTATTGTGTTTATTCTTCTAATATATTGATTTATTATTGATTATTTGCACTCTGTCCAAATGAGCATTTTTGTAAAAATATACAATAGATTAGTAGCAAAATTGGCTCATTTGCAGGCTTTTACTTGAATTCTAATACTGGGCTGAATGAAAAAAAATTATTTTATACAGATCTATAAATATACTCAATAATTCCTTGGAAAATTTCTTGTGTCATATTTTACAATGTTTATTCATCATGTACTTTGATTGTTTGAGGATTGTTGATTAATTTCTACCCCCCCCTATCAATTTATGCCATCCGCTGGAATACTTGAAATTAATTTGTGACATTAAAGAGAGGTGAGTCATGGTTTCTTGCTGATGACCCAAAGGAAGAAAAACACTTCTTCACATCGTATTTCAAGTAGATTAATGCGTATGTTAGAAAAGATGAGTGATAAATGTGTAATTGAGTGAGTAGATTCCAAATTTTTTTTAAATCTCACTATAGTTCCTATAAATTTGCCTGTAATCTGTTGAAATTGTGGAGGCTCATTGGCTGTTGACAGTTTAGCAAGTGATTTTAATATGCATTTAAAATTATTTTATATTGCTATAGATAAATTCAAAATTTTAATATTTTAGTAAAACAAACATTATGACCTTATAGAATCTGCTAATCTACAATTTAAACAAGAACTCAATGGATTAAATATATTTAACGATTACCCACAATCTGTTAGATTTATTTCTCCTGAAGACGTTGACCATAAAATCAAGCAGGCTGAGTTGGTTGTTATTGACGAAGGTGCTTCTTTACCTTTCCATAGACTTAAGAAATTGTTTGTCCGTACATAGTTCTGATGTCTTCATCAACAAGTTGGTAAGTTGTTACTATTAAGTTATTTTTAAGTTGCATTTTATTCCGAAATATCCAATAATGTTTTTTAATTGTTGATTTTGTTATATTTTGAAAATTCATTTTATAAATATTGACTATGTTTTTATAGTGCCATTTCCACTAGCCCATTTTTGTGTAAAAAAATGATAGAAGATATCCAATCAACACAATTTCTAAAAGAAGATTCAATGGTTTCATTAAGTAGATTTTTATGTTGCTTTATTTATTTTATTGTGTTTATTCTTCTAATATATTGATTTATTATTGATTATTTGCACTCTGTCCAAATGAGCATTTTTGTAAAAATATACAATAGATTAGTAGCAAAATTGGCTCATTTGCAGGCTTTTACTTGAATTCTAATACTGGACTGAATGAAAAAAAATTATTTTATACAGATCTATAAATATACTCAATAATTCCTTGGAAAATTTCTTGTGTCATATTTTACAATGTTTATTCATCATGTACTTTGATTGTTTGAGGATTGTTGATTAATTTCTACCCCCCCCCTATCAATTTATGCCATCCGCTGGAATACTTGAAATTAATTTGTGACATTAAAGAGAGGTGAGTCATGGTTTCTTGCTGATGACCCAAAGGAAGAAAAACACTTCTTCACATCGTATATCAAGTAGATTAATGCGTATGTTAGAAAAGATGAGTGATAAATGTGTAATTGAGTGAGTAGATTCCAAATTTTTTTTAAATCTCACTATAGTTCCTATAAATTTGCCTGTAATCTGTTGAAATTGTGGAGGCTCATTGGCTGTTGACAGTTTAGCAAGTGATTTTAATATGCATTTAAAATTATTTTATATTGCTATAGATAAATTCAAAATTTTAATATTTTAGTAAAACAAACATTATGACCTTATAGAATCTGCTAATCTACAATTTAAACTAGAAATCATTGGATTAAATATATTTAACGATTACCCACAATCTGTTAGATTTATTTCTCCTGAACACGTTGACCATAAAATAAAGCAGGCTGAGTTGGTTGTTATTGACGAAGCTGCTTCTTTACCTTTCCATAGACTTAAGAAATTGTTTGTCCATACATAGTTCTGATGTCTTCATCAACAAGTTGGTAAGTTGTTACTATTAAGTTATTTTTAAATTGCATTTTATTCAAGAAATATCCAATAATGTTTTTTAATTGTTGATTTTGTTATATTTCGAAAATTCATTTTATAAATATTGACTATGTTTTTATAGTGCCATTTCCACTAGCCCATTTTTGTGTAAAAAAATGATAGAAGATATCCAATCAACACAATTTCTAAAATAAGATTCAACGGTTTCATTAAGTAGAGTTTTATGTTGCTTTATTTATTTTATTGTGTTTATTCTTCTAATATATTGATTTATTATTGATTATTTGCACTCTGTCCAAATGTGCAGTTTTGTAAAATTATACAATAGATTAGTAGCAAAATTGGCTCATTTGCAGGCTTTTACTTGAATCCTAATACTGGACTGAATGAAAAAAAATTATTTTATACAGATCTATTAATATACTCAATAATTCCTTGGAAAATTTCTTGTTTCATATTTTACAATGTTTATTCATCATGTACTTTGATTGTTTGAGGATTGTTGATTAATTTCTCCCCCCCCCCTATCAATTTATGCCATCCGCTGGAATACTTGAAATTAATTTGTGACATTAAAGAGAGGTGAGTCATGGTTTCTTGCTGATGATCTAAGGGGGTGAAAAACACTTCTTCACATCGTATATAAAGTTGAATAATGCGTTTTTTAGAAAAGATGAGTGATAAATGTGTAATTCAGTGAGTAGATTCCAATTTTTTTTTAAATCTCACTATAGTTCCTATAAATTTGCCTGTAATCTGTTGAAATTGTGGAGGCTCATTGGCTGTTGACAGTTTAGCAAGTGATTTTAATGTGCATTTAAAATTATTTTATATTGCTATAGATAAATTCAAAATTTTAATATTTTAGTAAAACAAACATTATGATCTTATCGAATCTGCTAATCTACAATTTAAACAAGAACTCATTGGATTAAATATATTTAACGATTTCCCACAATCTGTTAGATTTATTTCTCCTGAAGACGTTGACCAAAAAGTAAAGCACGCTGAGTTGGTTGTTATTGACGAATTGAATTGAATTGAATGTAGAGTTTAGTGGCACAAAGTCCAAAAGAGGACATGCTGCGCCAAACGATACGGTAAAATAGTTAAAAGGCAAAGTACATTCACCACTTTATTTGTCGTACAATTATAACTAATAAAATGGTATAAGTTTGTAAATAGAATCAGATAAAAGGGATGAATAAAATCACATAAAAGGGAAGGGATGAAATCAGATAAAAAGTTATGAATACGATATAAAATACCCGAAGTAAGTAAAATAAATTGTTTGCTAAAGTGAATGAAATTGCAGATGCATTAAAACATTTATATACAGTTAAAAATACCAACTGCACGTAAATATGCAAAAATGTTAGGATGATGAATATCATCTAACAAATCCTGCATGCGTAAAATAGAGCTCCCAAAAAACGTAATACGAAGTTGGTTGAAACATGGGCATATTATTAAAATGTGATGAATCGAAAGAGTAACGTTACAGGTACTGCATAGAGGAGGAGGCTCTCCAAACAGTAAGTGGAGGTGCGTTAACCGGGTATGACCAATTCGGAGACGTGTAAGCTTTACATCAGCACTACGCAAGGGCAGTACTGGAAAATGGCCTAAATCGGTTTTAATGCTATGCAATTTATTAAAAACTTTGAGATCCCACTGTTGTTGCCACAATGATGTCACAAATTTCCGAATATGCAGTTTTACATCAGAGAAAGGTATGGACAATGGTAAAGTAGATGTGGCAGATCGTGCAGCTGAGTCGGCTAGGTCATTCCCTGGAATACCAACATGACTCGGTACCCAGCAAAATAAAATCTCAAATCCCTTCTTCTGAAGCGTGGTTAACAAATGAATAATGAAGCATAAAACTGGATGAGTATCACAGTGAGACTTTTCTAATTGGCTCAAAACACTCATACTATCGGAGTATATAAAATACTTCCGATTAGAACGAGTAGAAATTAGTCGTAATGCTAATAAAATAGCAACAGCTTCAGCAGTATAAACGGAGCAAATTTCAGGAATTTGGTAGCTGTACGTGACGTCAGCAATGATGACACCACAGCCAACATATCCAGGAGATTTTGAGCCATCAGTATAAATCGGAACATAATGAGAAAACTGATGACGATGAGAAACGAAAAGTTGCTGAAATATGGTTGGTGATACAAGTGATTTTTTAGATACATCAAATAGAGAGTAAAAATGATATGGTGAAGCAGTCCAGGGAGAAATAAGTAGGTGGTCTACCGATTGTGATGGTGAATCTAAAATAGCAAACGTTTGAATGTGTGATCGCATACGAGCTATAAAAGGGCGAACATAAGAAGGTCTAGCATCATATAGGCGCATTAAATTTATAGGAGTAAACTCACGCTGTAAGGGGTGTGAGGCTGAAGACATGATACGGTAGTAGTGCATCAAGGACAATTGCATTCTGCGTAGATCCAGTGGCAGTTGATGACAAACAGTATACAAGCTTTCAACGGGTGAAGTGCGAAATGCACCACTACAGATGCGTAATGCAGTGTGATGTACCGTATCAAGGCGTTTTAATTGCGAAGCAGAAGCAGTACCATAAACTGTGCTTGCATAGTCAATGCGCGACAGTATAAGTGCTTGGTAAATTCGCAATAGCGCTATGCGGTCAGCACCCCATAACGTGTTAGAAAGCACGCGTAACATATTCAGGGATCTCTCGCATCTTTTCCGCAATTGTTTTATGTGAGGCAGAAAAGTAAGCTTATGATCAAAAATAACTCCAAGAAACTTTGTTTGAATTACGATTGGTATAGCAATGTTATGAATATGAATAACAGGATCATTGTGAAGACGCCGTTGCCGACAAAAATGTACACATGCGCTTTTGGAAGGTGATAGGGTATGACCATTCTCATGACACCATTTTACAATTTTATTGACAGCAAGTTGCAGTTGACGCTCGATTACTCTCATGTCAGATCCTGAGCATGAGAGGTTGAGGTCGTCAACATAAAGTGAGCCAAAAACTGTAGGAGGTAGAATGTTTAAAATGGAAGAAACATGAACTATATAAAGTGTAACACTCAGAACACAACCTTGCGGAACACCTTCAGATTGAATGTAGAGATCAGAAAATGTATGACCCAGTTTGACATGAAAATATCTCTGACTCAAAAAGTTTTGTATAAACATAGGTAGGTGGCCACGGAGGCCCATATCAAACAATGCCTTTAGAATGCCGTATCTCCATGTCCGATCGTAAGCCTTCTCAATATCGAAGAAGATAGAGATAAAATGGTTACGTCGGACAAGAGCATTACGAATACGCGATTCTGAAGCAACAATGTTATCCATAGTCGACCTGCCCTTTCGAAAACCACTTTGAAAGTCGGGGATGAGTTTTTTCTTCTCTAGAAAATAAACTAAGCGTGAGTTGACCATACGTTCGAATACCTTGCTGAAGCAGCTAGTCAGAGCTATTGGGCGGTAGTTTATTGGTTCCGTCGGATCCTTACCTGGCTTTAAAATTGGTATCACAAGAGCCAGCCGCCAACTAGATGGGTATATCTGCTCCGTCCATAATCTGTTAAAAAGTAACAGGACATTCTGCAAAGATGCAGAAGTCAAATGGCGAAGCATGTGATATGATACACCATCAAAGCCGGGGCTCGTATTGGGTGCTTTTGACAGCGCTCGCTGCAATTCATTAAAAGTGAACTTACAATTGTACTGAAATTGCCGTCGAGTCGCAAACTGCAGCGTCTGGGCTTCAACTCTATGCTTGTGAGCTTGGAAAGCTGAGCTGTAACTGTCAATGCTAGATACAGCAGCAAACGTTTCACCCAAGATGTTACTCACATCTACTGGGTCAGAGTGCGTGATACCGTTTATATCAAATACCGGAAGATGGAGTTCACGGTAGATACCATTCGCTCTCTTGACCCTCGACCAGACTTGTCTGAGAGATGTTGTAGATGTGATGGATGAAACATAGCGTGACCAAGATTCTCTCTGGCTTTGGCGCCGAATCCTGCGTGCAATCGCTTTAGCTCGTTTGAAATCGAGAAGATGGTCTGTTGTAGGATACCGACGGAAGATGTTCCATAGCCTCTGCTTCTCTTTGTGAGCTGCGGAGCATTCAGCAGTCCACCATGGCTTGCGATGACGAGGACGAGAAGTTGATGTTTGTGGTATGCTACTTTGTGCAGCATTGATGATCACAGAAGTCGCCGTTTCAACAGCAGCTTCAAGATTTTCATCTGATACCATATCTTCCGTAATGTCAGCAAGATGTGAGAAAAGCCTCCAATCAGCACGATGGTAAATAAATGTAGAGGGTCTTGTAGTGATAGAAGCAGTAGATGTATATGAAACAATGATTGGAAAATGATCGCTATTATGAAGATCATTATCAACCGAAAATTCTGAAAAGGGTAAAAGCGCAGGTGAACATAAAGCAAGATCAATGCAGTGAAAACTTCGTGTAGGTTCATGAAAATAAGTGTCTTCACCTTGATTCAGTAAGCAGAGATTATGATCAAGGATGAGAGTTTCAACTTGATGCCCTCGGGCATTTGTGTCGGAACTACCCCATAAATCACTGTGGCCATTAAAATCTCCAAGCAAAATAAAAGGCGTCGGTAACTGATGAATTAATGAGTTTAAATCATATTGTGAAACAGAAGCATGTGGAGGTATGTAAATGGAACAGACTGTAATGATAATGTTTAGATGAACCTTAACTGCAATAACCTGTAATGACGTTGACAATAAAAGGCGAGTTGATGGAATACTTGTTGATGTTAAAATAGCGACACCACCATTAGGCCTGCTACCTTCGTCATGATCGTTTCGGTAACAAATATAGCTACGTACATTAAAATTATCAGACGATGTTAAATGAGTTTCTTGGATTGCAAAACATGATGGGTGATATTTAAAAATTAAATCTCTGATGTCAGAGATTTTGTTTCGCACACTGCGACAATTCCAAGATATAATGGAATTTGCCATTACCTTTTGGATTTAAAATTTGATTTAGACGCAACATCCATCGGTGGGTCGTCGAAAATCGATTCGTCATCCGATGGATGTAGTGTAATTTCTGTATCCATCTTTTGCAAGATATCTGAAGTGGACCTTTTAATGATTTTCATAAATTTTGGGTCTTTATTCTTTTTAGGAATACCTGGCTTTTCACTAGGTGGCAACTTTACATTCGGGCGCTGCCTTAAGGCAGGACGAGGCTTTTCTGGGGATTTCAATCGAGATGTTTTTGGAGGTGGAGATTTGGATACAGATCTGCGAGATGGTCCAGTGAAATTAAATTGTGTTTTTTGTTTTGTTTGCTGCGAGGTAAATGATGTTGAGGCATCTGTTTGCGTACTGACTGAACAATATGAAATCTTTGCTGCCATGGAATAGGACATACCCGGACGAGGAGTGCGGGCAGTAACTATCCGGCGAGCTTCTTGAAACGTCAGATTTTCCGAGACTTTAACAGATTGTATTTCTTTCTCCTGCGACCATCTTGGACAATTTCTGGAGTAAGCCGCATGATCACCCTTGCAGTTAATGCAATGGGGCGGTAACTCACAGGAAGTATCAGAGTGGTCGGGAGAAGAGCAGCGAGCGCAAACAGATGTACCTCGACAGGATGCTTTTGAATGTCCAAACCTTTGGCACTGAAAGCATCTCAAAGGATTTGGAACATAGGGTCGGACAGGACAGTTAAACCATGCAATTTTGACATCAGATGGTAACGTTGGAGTGTCAAACGTGAGGATAAGATGTTTCGTGGGTATGAGTTTCTCATCCCTGCGAATCCTTATCCTACGGACCTCTACAACATGCTGATCTTGCAGACTTTCTCTTATCATGGCTTCTTCATCGTGCAGAAGTTCAAATTCTGATATAACACCCCGAGAAGTGTTAAGTGATTTATGCGGAGTAATAGTTAGGTCGAAGGAACAGATTTTTGTGCATGTGTTTAGTGTGATTGCTTGCCTTTCAGAAGTGACCTGAATTAACAGATCACCTGAACGCAGTTTCTTTATCATGGCTACTTCTCCCAACACTGAAAGAAGTGCTTTGTGTATCAGTATAGGCGATATCTTACTGAAAGATGAATTTGGTATCGAAGGATTGTTTAATGTCATCATGAAATAACGAGCATAAGCATACGGTGAAGGGGTTGTTCCGCTGTTTTTGTTTTGGTGTGCGGAACTGAACACCTGGTTATTTTCAGCCATAGAAAAATAAACAAATTTCTGCTACCAGCGGCACCACCCACCACGGAGTCCTACTAAGGGGATGCAAGTAACAATAATTTGCCACTTAACACCGATGCTAACCAACAGCTATACGTCCGCGAGTCACCCCTGAAGCAGCCTCCACCCTTAACGAGGTGCCCAGTAAGTGACCCCGGACTTGACCCTAGCCAACAGATGACGTTCGTGGCAAGCCGGTTGATGCATACAGGCCAATATGCACCTCCCGTTTACCTGAAGCACGGGCCAAAGCAATGTATTGGGGTACCAGGATGCCCCTCAACTGCCAGGATCCCCTTTTCCAGGGACACGGGTCTCTACGCACGGCAAACACGTGGGTGGTCTCTTCCCATCTATGTCCAACACAACAGAGTGGTAATCAAACACAGATGACAAGCCCTCACCAGTAAATTTGGCAACCACGACAAGGGGGAAGCGAAAGGGGAAAGCAGGAGTAAAGGGAGAGGAAAATGAAGGGAGGACAGATCACTAGGGTACCCCGGGGCGTGACTCCCTGTGTTTACCTAAAGAAGGTAAACCCCCTCAGGGGGTTGTTATTGACGAAGCTGCTTCTTTACCTTTCCATAGACTTAAGAAATTGTTTGTATCGACAAAGTTCTGATGTCTTCATCAACATGTGGGTAAGTTGTTACTATTAAGTTATTTTTAAGTTGCATTTTATTCCGAAATATCCAATAATGATTTTTAATTGTTGATTTTGTTATATTTCGAAAATTCATTTTATAAATATTGACTATGTTTTTATAGTGCCATTTCCACTAGCCCATTTTTGTGTAAAAAATGATAGAAGATATCCAATCACCACGATTTCTAAAAGAAGATTCAACGGTTTCATTAAGTAGATTTTTATGTTGCTTTATTTATTTTATTGTGTTTATTCTTTTAATTTATTGATTTATTATTGATTATTTGCACTCTGTCCAAATGTGCATTTTTGTAAAAATGTACAATAGATTAGTAGCAAAATTTGCTCTTTTGCAGGCTTTTATTTGAATCCTAATACTGGACTGAATGAAAAAAAATTATTTTATACAGATCTATTAATATACTCAATAATTCCTTGGAAAATTTCTTGTTTCATATTTTACAATGTTTATTCATCATGTACTTTGATTGTTTGAGGATTGTTGATTAATTTCTTCCCCCCTATCAATTTATATCATCCGCTGGAATACTTGAAATTAATTTGGAACATTAAAGAGAGGTGAGTCATGGTTTCTTGATGATGACCCAAAGGAAGAAAAACACTTCTTCACATCGTATATCAAGTAGATTAATGCGTATGTTAGAAAAGATGAGTGATAAATGTGTAATTGAGTGAGTAGATTCCAAATTTTTTTTAAATCTCACTATAGTTCCTATAAATTTGCCTGTAATCTGTTGAAATTGTGGAGGCTCATTGGCTGTTGACAGTTTAGCAAGTGATTTTAATATGCATTTAAAATTATTTTATATTGCTATAGATAAATTCAAAATTTTAATATTTTAGTAAAACAAACATTATGACCTTATAGAATCTGCTAATCTACAATTTAAACTAGAAATCATTGGATTAAATATATTTAACGATTACCCACAATCTGTTAGATTTATTTCTCCTGAAGACGTTGACCATAAAATAAAGCAGGCTGAGTTGGTTGTTATTGACGAAGCTGCTTCTTTACCTTTCCATAGACTTAAGAAATTGTTTGTCCATACATAGTTCTGATGTCTTCATCAACAAGTTGGTAAGTTGTTACTATTAAGTTATTTTTAAGTTGCATTTTATTCCGAAATATCCAATAATGTTTTTTAATTGTTGATTTTGTTATATTTCGAAAATTCATTTTATAAATATTGACTATGTTTTTATAGTGCCATTTCCACTAGCCCATTTTTGTGTAAAAAAATGATAGAAGATATCCAATCAACACAATTTCTAAAAGAAGATTCAACGGTTTCATTAAGTAGATTTTTATGTTGCTTTATTTATTTTATTGTGTTTATTCTTCTAATTTATTGATTTATTATTGATTATTTGCACTCTGTCCAAATGTGCATTTTTGTAAAAATATACAATAGATTAGTAGCAAAATTGGCTCATTTGCAGGCTTTTACTTGAATCCTAATACTGGACTGAATGAAAAAAAATTATTTTATACAGATCTATAAATATACTCAATAATTCCTTGGAAAATTTCTTGTTTCATATTTTACAATGTTTATTCATCATGTACTTTGATTGTTTGAGGATTGTTGATTAATTTCTTCCCCCCTATCAATTTATATCATCCGCTGGAATACTTGAAATTAATTTGTGACATTAAAGAGAGGTGAGTCATATTTTCTTGCTGATGACCCAATGGAAGAAAAACACTTCTTCACATCGTATATCAAGTAGATTAATGCGTTTGTTAGAAAAGATGAGTGATAAATGTGTAATTGAGTGAGTAGATTCCAAATTGTTTTTAAATCTCACTATAGTTCCTATAAATTTGCCTGTAATCAGTTGAAATTGTGGAGGCTCATTGGCTGTTGACAGTTTAGCAAGTGATTTTAATGTGCATTTAAAATTATTTTATATTGCTATAGATAAATTCAAAATTTTAATATTTTAGTAAAACAAACATTATGACCTTATAGAATCTGCTAATCTACAATTTAAACAAGAACTCATTGGATTAAATATATTTAACGATTACCCACAATCTGTTAGATTTATTTATCCTGAAGACGTTGACCATAAAATCAAGCAGGCTGAGTTGGTTGTTATTGACGAAGCTGCTTCTTTACCTTTCCATAGACTTAAGAAATTGTTTGTCCGTACATAGTTCTGATGTCTTCATCAACAAGTTGGTAAGTTGTTACTATTAAGTTATTTTTAAGTTGCATTTTATTCCGAAATATCCAATAATGTTTTTTAATTGTTGATTTTGTTATATTTCGAAAATTCATTTTATAAATATTGACTATGTTTTTATAGTGCCATTTCCACTAGCCCATTTTTGTGTAAAAAAATGATAGAAGATATCCAATCAACACAATTTCTAAAAGAACATTCAATGGTTTCATTAAGTAGATTTTTATGTTGCTTTATTTATTTTATTGTGTTTATTCTTCTAATATATTGATTTATTATTGATTATTTGCACTCTGTCCAAATGAGCATTTTTGTAAAAATATACAATAGATTAGTAGCAAAATTGCCTCATTTGCAGGCTTTTACTTGAATTCTAATACTGGACTGAATGAAAAAAAATTATTTTATACAGATCTATAAATATACTCAATAATTCCTTGGAAAATTTCTTGTTTCATATTTTACAATGTTTATTCATCATGTACTTTGATTGTTTGAGGATTGTTGATTAATTTCTTCCCCCCTATCAATTTATATCATCCGCTGGAATACTTGAAATTAATTTGTGACATTTAAGAGAGATGAGTCATGGTTTCTTGCTGATGACCCAAGGGGGGAAAAACACTTCTTCACATCGTATATAAAGTAGATTAATGCGTTCGTTAGAAAAGATGAGTGATAAATGTTTAATTAAGTGAGTAGATTCCAATTTTTTTTAAAATCTCACTATAGTTCCTATAAATTTTTGTTGTAATCTGTTGAAATTGTGGAGGCTCATTGGCTGTTGACAGTTTAGCAAGTGATTTAAATATGCATTTGAAATTATTTTATATTGCTATAGATAAATTCAAAATTTTAATATTTTAGTAAAACAAACATTATGACCTTATAGAATCTACTAATCTACAATTTAAACAAGCACTCATTGGATTAAATATATTTAACGATTACCCACAATCTATTAGATTTATTTCTCCTGAAGACGTTGGCCATAAACTAAAGCAGGCTTAGTTGGTTGTTATTGACGAAGCAGCTTCTTTACCTTTCCATAGACTTAAGAAATTGTTTTGTCCATACATAGTTCTGAAGTCTTCTTCATCAACAAGTGGGTAAGTCGTTATTATTAAGTTATTTTTAAGTTGCATTTTATTCCCAAATATCCAATAATGTTTTTTAATTGTTGATTTTGTTAAATTTCGAAAATTCATTTTATAAATATTGACTATGTTTTAATAGTGTCATTTCCACTAGCCCATTTTTGTGTAAAAAAAATGATAGAAAATATCCAATCAACACAATTTCTAAAAGAAGATTCAACTATTTAATTAGGTAGATTTTTATGTTGCTTTATTTATTTTATTGTGTTTATTCTTCTAATTTATCGATTTATTATTGATTATTTGCACTCTGTTCAAATGTGCATTTTTGTAAAAATATATAATAGATTAGTAGCAACATTTGCTCTTTTGCAGGCTTTTACTTGAATCCTAATACTGGACTGAATGAAAAAAAAAATTTATACAGATCTATTAATATACTCAATAATTCCTTGGAAAATTTCTTATTTCATATTTTACAAAGTTTATTCATCATGTACTTTGATGGTTTGAGGATTGTTGATTGATTTCTCCACCCCCCTATCAATTTATATCATCCGCTGGAATACTTGAAATTAATTTGTGACATTAAAGAGAGGTGAGTCATGGTTTCTCGCTGATGACCCAAGGGGGGTAAAACACTTCTTTACATCGTATATAAAGTAGATTTTTTTGTTTGTTAGAAAAGATAAGAGATAAATGCGTAATTAAGTGAGTAGATTCCTAATTTTTTTAAATCTCACTATAGTTCCTATAAATTTGCCTGTATTCTGTAGAAATTGTGCAGGCTCACTGGCTGTTGACAGTTTAGCAAGTGATTTTAATATGCATTAAAATTATTTTATATTGCTATAGATAAATTCAAAATTTTAATATTTTAGAAGAAAAAAAAGACTTTATAGAATCTGCTAATCTACAATTTAAACAAGCACTCATTGGATTAAATATATTTAACGATTACCCACAATCTGTTAGATGTTTTTCACCTGAATAGGAGTATGTAGTAGGAATATAGGCTCTACTTTACTGCCCTGCTCTACTTTTACGTTGGCCATAAAAGTAGAGCAGGCTGAGTTGGTTGTTATTGACGAAGCTGCTTTCCATAGACTTAAGAAATTGTTTTTCCATACATAGTTCTGATGTCTTCATCAACAAGTGGGTAAGTTGTTATTATTAAGTTATTTTTAAGTTGCATTTTATTCCCAAATATCCAATAATGTTTTTTAATTGTTTATTTTGTTAAATATCGAAAATTCATTTTATAAATATTGACTATGTTTTAACAGTGCCATTTCCACTAGCCCATTTTTGTGTAAAAAAAATGATAGAAAATATCCAATCAATACAATTTCTGAAAGAAGATTCAACGGTTTCATTTGGTAGATTTTTATGTTGCTTTATTTATTTTATTGTGTTCATTCTTATTATTTATTGATTTATTATTCATTATTTGCACTCTGTCCAAATGTGCATTTTTGTAAAAATATACAATAGAATAGTAGCAACATTTGCTGTTTTGCAGGCTTTTACTTGAATCCTAATACTGGACTGAATGAAAAAAAATTATTTTATACAGATCTATTAATATACTCAATAATTCCTTGGAAAATTTCTTGTTTCATATTTTACAATGTTTATTCATCATGTACTTTGATTGTTTGAGGATTGTTGATTGATTTCTTCCCCCCCCCCTATCAAATTATATCATCCGCTGGAATACTTGAAATTAATTTGTGACATTAAAGAGAGGTGAGTCATGGTTTCTCGCTGATGACCCAAGGGGGGGGGGAAACACTTCTTCACATCGTATATAAAGTAGATTTTTTCGTTTGTTAGAAAAGATGAGAAATAAATGTGTAATTAAGTGAGTAGATTCCAAATTTTTTCAAATCTCATTATAGTTCCTATAAATTTGCCTGTATTCAGTAGAAATTGTGCAGGCTCATTGGTTGTTGACAGTTTAGCAAGTGATTTTAATATGCATTTAAAATTATTTTATATTGCTATAGATAAATTCAAAATTTTAATATTTTAGTAAAACAAATATCATGACCTTATAGAATCTGCTAATCTACAATTTAAACAAGCACGCATTGGATTAAATATATTTAACGATTACCCACAATCTGTTAGATTTATTTCTCCTGAAGACGTTGACCATAAAATCAAGCAGGCTGAGTTGGTTGTTATTGACGAAGCTGCTTCTTTACCTTTCCATAGACTTAAGAAATTGTTTGTCCGTACATAGTTCTGATGTCTTCATCAACAAGTTGGTAAGTTGTTACTATTAAGTTATTTTTAAGTTGCATTTTATTCCGAAATATCCAATAATGTTTTTTAATTGTTGATTTTGTTATATTTCGAAAATTCATTTTATAAATATTGACTATGTTTTTATAGTGCCATTTCCACTAGCCCATTTTTGTGTAAAAAAATGATAGAAGATATCCAATCAACACAATTTCTAAAAGAACATTCAATGGTTTCATTAAGTAGATTTTTATGTTGCTTTATTTATTTTATTGTGTTTATTCTTCTAATATATTGATTTATTATTGATTATTTGCACTCTGTCCAAATGAGCATTTTTGTAAAAATATACAATAGATTAGTAGCAAAATTGCCTCATTTGCAGGCTTTTACTTGAATTCTAATACTGGACTGAATGAAAAAAAATATTTTATACAGATCTATAAATATACTCAATAATTCCTTGGAAAATTTCTTGTTTCATATTTTACAATGTTTATTCATCATGTACTTTGATTGTTTGAGGATTGTTGATTAATTTCTTCCCCCCTATCAATTTATATCATCCGCTGGAATACTTGAAATTAATTTGTGACATTAAAGAGAGGTGAGAAATGTTTTCTTGCTGATGACCCAATGGAAGAAAAACACTTCTTCACATCGTATATCAAGTAGATTAATGCGTTTGTTAGAAAAGATGAGTGATAAATGTGTAATTGAGTGAGTAGATTCCAAATTGTTTTTAAATCTCACTATAGTTCTTATAAATTTGCCTGTAATCTGTTGAAATTGTGGAGGCTCATTGGCTGTTGACAGTTTACCAAGTGATTTTAATATGCATTTAAAATTATTTTATATTGCTATAGATAAATTCAAAATTTTAATATTTTAGTAAAACAAACATTATGACCTTATTGAATCTGCTAATCTACAATTTAAACAAGAACTCATTGGATTAAATATATTTAACGATTACCCACAATCTATTAGATTTATTTCCCCTGAAGACGTTGACCATAAAGTAAAGCAGGCTGAGTTGGTTGTTATTGACGAAGTGGCTTCTTTACCTTTCCATAGACTTAAGAAATTGTTTTGTCCATACATAGTTTAGAAGTCTTCTTCATCAACAAGTGGGTAAGTCGTTATTAATAAGTTATTTTTAAGTTGCATTTTATTCCGAAATATCAAATAATGTTTTTTAATTGTTGATTTTGTTATATGTCGAAAATTTATTTTATAAATATTGACTATGTTTTTATAGTGCCATTTCCACTAGCCCATTTTTGTGTAAAAAATGATAGAAGATATCCAATCAACACAATTTCTGAAAGAAGATTCAACGGTTTCATTAAGTAGATTTTTATGTCGCTTTATTTATTTTATTGTGTTTATTCTTCTAATTCATTGATTTATTATTGATTATTTGCACTCTGTCCAAATGTGCATTTTTGTAAAATTATACAATAGATTAGTAGCAAAATTTGCTCTTTTGCAGGCTTTTACTTGAATTCTAATACTGGACTGAATGAAAAAAAATTATTTTATACAGATCTATAAATATACTCAATAATTCCTTGTTTCATATTTTACAATGTTTATTCATCATGTACTTTGATTGTTTGAGGATTGTTGATTAATTTCTTCCCCCCTATCAATTTATATCATCCGCTGGAATACTTGAAATTAATTTGTGACATTTAAGAGAGATGAGTCATGGTTTCTTGCTGATGACCCAAGGGGGGAAAAACACTTCTTCACATCGTATATAAAGTAGATTAATGCGTTCGTTAGAAAAGATGAGTGATAAATGTTTAATTAAGTGAGTAGATTCCAATTTTTTTTAAAATCTCACTATAGTTCCTATAAATTTTTGTTGTAATCTGTTGAAATTGTGGAGGCTCATTGGCTGTTGACAGTTTAGCAAGTGATTTAAATATGCATTTGAAATTATTTTATATTGCTATAGATAAATTCAAAATTTTAATATTTTAGTAAAACAAACATTATGACCTTATAGAATCTACTAATCTGCAATTTAAACAAGCACTCATTGGATTAAATATATTTAACGATTACCCACAATCTATTAGATTTATTTCTCCTGAAGACGTTGGCCATAAACTAAAGCAGGCTTAGTTGGTTGTTATTGACGAAGCAGCTTCTTTACCTTTCCATAGACTTAAGAAATTGTTTTGTCCATACATAGTTCTGAAGTCTTCTTCATCAACAAGTGGGTAAGTCGTTATTATTAAGTTATTTTTAAGTTGCATTTTATTCCCAAATATCCAATAATGTTTTTTAATTGTTGATTTTGTTAAATTTCGAAAATTCATTTTATAAATATTGACTATGTTTTAATAGTGTCATTTCCACTAGCCCATTTTTGTGTAAAAAAAATGATAGAAAATATCCAATCAACACAATTTCTAAAAGAAGATTCAACTATTTAATTAGGTAGATTTTTATGTTGCTTTATTTATTTTATTGTGTTTATTCTTCTAATTTATTGATTTATTATTGATTATTTGCACTCTGTTCAAATGTGCATTTTTGTAAAAATATATAATAGATTAGTAGCAACATTTGCTCTTTTGCAGGCTTTTACTTGAATCCTAATACTGGACTGAATGAAAAAAAAAAATTATACAGATCTATTAATATACTCAATAAATCCTTGGAAAATTTCTTATTTCATATTTTACAAAGTTTATTCATCATGTACTTTGATGGTTTGAGGATTGTTGATTGATTTCTCCACCCCCCTATCAATTTATATCATCCGCTGGAATACTTGAAATTAATTTGTGACATTAAAGAGAGGTGAGTCATGGTTTCTCGCTGATGACCCAAGGGGGGTAAAACACTTCTTTACATCGTATATAAAGTAGATTTTTTTGTTTGTTAGAAAAGATAAGAGATAAATGCGTAATTAAGTGAGTAGATTCCTAATTTTTTTAAATCTCACTATAGTTCCTATAAATTTGCCTGTATTCTGTAGAAATTGTGCAGGCTCACTGGCTGTTGACAGTTTAGCAAGTGATTTTAATATGCATTAAAATTATTTTATATTGCTATAGATAAATTCAAAATTTTAATATTTTAGAAGAAAAAAAAGACTTTATAGAATCTGCTAATCTACAATTTAAACAAGCACTCATTGGATTAAATATATTTAACGATTACCCACAATCTGTTAGATGTTTTTCACCTGAATAGGAGTATGTAGTAGGAATATAGGCTCTACTTTACTGCCCTGCTCTACTTTTACGTTGGCCATAAAAGTAGAGCAGGCTGAGTTGGTTGTTATTGACGAAGCTGCTTTCCATAGACTTAAGAAATTGTTTTTCCATACATAGTTCTGATGTCTTCATCAACAAGTGGGTAAGTTGTTATTATTAAGTTATTTTTAAGTTGCATTTTATTCCCAAATATCCAATAATGTTTTTTAATTGTTGATTTTGTTAAATATCGAAAATTCATTTTATAAATATTGACTATGTTTTAACAGTGCCATTTCCACTAGCCCATTTTTGTGTAAAAAAAATGATAGAAAATATCCAATCAATACAATTTCTGAAAGAAGATTCAACGGTTTCATTTGGTAGATTTTTATGTTGCTTTATTTATTTTATTGTGTTCATTCTTATTATTTATTGATTTATTATTCATTATTTGCACTCTGTCCAAATGTGCATTTTTGTAAAAATATACAATAGAATAGTAGCAACATTTGCTGTTTTGCAGGCTTTTACTTGAATCCTAATACTGGACTGAATGAAAAAAAATTATTTTATACAGATCTATTAATATACTCAATAATTCCTTGGAAAATTTCTTGTTTCATATTTTACAATGTTTATTCATCATGTACTTTGATTGTTTGAGGATTGTTGATTGATTTCTTCCCCCCCCCTATCAAATTATATCATCCGCTGGAATACTTGAAATTAATTTGTGACATTAAAGAGAGGTGAGTCATGGTTTCTCGCTGATGACCCAAGGGGGGGGGGGAAACACTTCTTCACATCGTATATAAAGTAGATTTTTTCGTTTGTTAGAAAAGATGAGAAATAAATGTGTAATTAAGTGAGTAGATTCCAAATTTTTTCAAATCTCATTATAGTTCCTATAAATTTGCCTGTATTCAGTAGAAATTGTGCAGGCTCATTGGTTGTTGACAGTTTAGCAAGTGATTTTAATATGCATTTAAAATTATTTTATATTGCTATAGATAAATTCAAAATTTTAATATTTTAGTAAAACAAATATCATGACCTTATAGAATCTGCTAATCTACAATTTAAACAAGCACGCATTGGATTAAATATATTTAATGATTACCCACAATCTGTTAGATTTATTTCTCCTGAAGATATTGGCCATAAACTAGAGCAGGCTGAGTTGGTTGTTATTGACGAAGCTTTGATTGATTGATTGAATGTAGGGTTTAGTGGCACAAAGTCAAAATGAGGACATGCTGCGCTAGACAATACGGTAAAATTGTTCTGAAGCCTTGGTACATACGAAATTTAATTGTAGTACAATTATAACTGATAGAACAGTGAATAAAACAAGATAAAATTCTATGAAAATTAGATAAAAGTTGTGAATAAAATCAGATAAAAGTTTGAGTAAAGTATAAAACGCAAGAAGTGTGTAAAATGTTCAAAGGTAGTAAGATATTTACAAAAGTGTTAAAACTTTTATATGCTGTTAAAAATACCTACGGCACGTAAAAATGCAAAAATGTTAGGATGGTGAGTATCATCCAACAAATCTTGCATTCATAAAATAGTACTTCCGAAGAACTTTAAACGAATTTGATTAAAACATGGACACGTTATTAAAATATAATGAACTGTGAGAGGAACGTCACAAGTATTGCATTCGGGCGGAGGCTCTCCTAACAGTAAATGAAGTTGTGTTAACCGGGTGTGACCGATTCGGAGTCTAGTTAGCTTTACGTCAGCACTCCGCAAGCGCAGTACTGGCAAATTATCTAAATCGGATTTAATTCTATGTAATTTATTGAGAACTTTGAGGTCCTATTGCTGTTGCCATAATGATGTTACAAACTTTCGAATATGTAGCTTCATGTCAGAGAAAGGTACAACACTTTCAAGACAGATGTGGCAGATCGTGCAGCTGAGTCAGCTAGTTCATTCCCTGGAATACCAACATGACTTGGTACCCAGCAAAATAGAATCTCAAAGCCATTCTTCTGAAGAGTGATTAACAAGTGAATGATGAACATAAAATTGGATGAGTATCACATTGAAACCTTTCTAGTTGGCCCAAAACACTTATACTCTCGGAGTATAGGCAATACTTCCGAGTGGAGCGCGAGGAAATTAGACGTAGTGCCATAAGGATAGCCACAGCTTCAGCAGTGAAGACAGAGCAAATATCTGGAATTTTATAGTTAAATGTATCAGCGATGATGACCCCGCAGCCTACATATCCGGCAGATTTTGAACCGTCTGTAAAAATCGGTACATATTGAGAATGACGATGTGCAGTGAAAAGTTTATGAAAAATGCAGGGTGGGTGTAACGTTGGCCTTATCGTATAACTTCAATGGGGAAATAAATTGGTAAGGTGAAATGGTCCTTGGTGGTATGAGAAAGTGATCCACTGATTGTGATGAAAATTCCCAGATATCGAATGATTGGATAAGTGAGCGAGGGCGAGCATGAAATGGGCGAATGTGTGATGGTCTAGAAATATACAGTCGCTCCAAGCTTGATGAAATAACATCATGCTTTAAGGGATGCGACGTAGATATAATGGTATCTGGTGGCAAACAACATATAAGCTTTCTACAGGGGAAGTACGAAATTCTCCAGAACATATGCGTAAAGCAGTATGGTGTACTGTGTCTAGGATTCGTAAGTTAGAAGTGGTTGCAGAACCATAAACAACACATGCATAATCAAGCCGTGAAAGTATCAGGGCCTGATAAATGCGTAAAAGTGCTACGCGATCCGCTCCCCAGTGCGTATTTGACAGAACACGCAACATATTCAATTTCTGCTCGCATCGCTTTCGTAATTGTTTGATATGAGGGATAAAAGTTAACTTGCTATCAAAAATGACTCCTAAGAATTTCGCATGTGGTACAACTGGTATAGCCATGTTATGAATGAAAATGACAGGATCATTATGAAGTGCGCGTTTCCGACAAAAATGGATGCATGAACTTTTGGAAGGTGAAAGGGTATGGCCATTATGATCACACCAGTCTAAAATTTTATTCACTGCTAACTGAAGTTGTCGCTCGATGACTCTCATGTCCGATCCTGAACAGGAGATGTGTAGATCATCAACATATAGAGAGCCAAAGACAGCAGGTTGCAGTACGTTTAAAACTAGTGAAATATGAAAGATGAACAATATGACACTTAGCACACTACCCTGGGGAACACCCTCAGCCTGAATATATAGGTCAGAAAAGGTGGATCCAAACTTAACACGAAAGTAGCGTCTGAGCAAGAAATTTTTTATGAAAATTGGCAAACGACCACGGAGACCCATATCAAACAGTGCCTTCAAAATTCCATATCTCTAGGTCCGATCATAGGCTTTCTCGATATCAAAGAAGATAGAGACTAGGTGATTACGCCGGACAAAAGAATTGCGAATTCTGGACTCTAGTTCGATAACATTGTCGATTGTTGATCTTTCTTTACGAAAACCACTCTGAGAGTTTGGTATGAGGCGCTTTTTTTTCAAGGTAATGTACAAGGCGTGCGTTAACCATACGCTCAAGCGTTTTACCTAAACAGCTAGTTAATGCTATTGGGCGATAGCTAATGGGCTCTTTTGGATCTTTTCCTTGTTTTACTATGGGTATTACAATAGCTTCACGCCAACTAGACGGGTACATATGTTCTGTCCATATTCTATTGAATAAGGCAAGAATATTCTCTAAAGACCTTGTGTCCAAGTGGCGGAGCATTTTATAAGTAATCCCATCAGGACCTGGGCTTGTGTTGGAAGATCTAAACAGTGCTCTCTTTAGTTCAGGAAGGGTGAATATACAATTGTATAGTGAGAGTTGGCGGCTGTTATAATTAATATTTTGGCTTTCAGCGTTACTTTTGTGTAGTTGGAAAGTTGTACTGTAACTGTCTGTGCTTGAGGTAGCTGCAAATGTTTCCCCTAAAATATTACATACATCAACGGGAGACGAGTATCTGATGCCGTTTTTCTCTAATACTGGATAATGAAAGTCCCGGTAAATACCATTTGCTCTCTTTACTCTAGACCAGACTTGGCTGGGAGATGTCGACGATGTAATAGAGGAAACATATCGAGACCAAGAGTCTCTCTGACTCTTACGTCGGACCTTGCGAGCAAAGGCTTTAGCTCGTTTAAAAGCCAGAAGATTCGTTGTTGTTGGGGAACGGCGGAAGATGTTCCAAAGACGTCTCTGATTCTTATAAGCAGTGGCGCATTCCTCATTCCACCAAGGCTTGCGATGGCGGGGAGGTGAAGTGGAGGTCTTTGGAATACTCTGTACTGCTGTGTGTATAATTACAGACGTAACGTTATCAACAGCTATATTTATAGTATTGATGGTAACCATGGAATCAGTGATCTGTGCAAGCTTCGTAAACAAAGTCCAATTAGCGCGATGATAGATGAATACTGGTGGTCTATGAGTGATCGGTGCTGTAGCAGAATATGAAACAACGAGAGGAAAGTGATCGCTGTTGTGTAAGTCATTGTCGACAGAAAATTGAGTAAAAGGTAAGAGGTCTGATGAGCAGAAAGCCAAATCAATAGAATGAAATGTTCGCGTGGGCGCATGAAAGTATGTTTCTTCGCCTTGGTTCAGCAGGCAAAGGTCATGGTCTTCAATGAGTTTTTCAATTTTTCGTCTCCGATCATTGGAGACAGAACTGCCCCACAATACACTATGGCCATTAAAATCTCCTAGTAAAATGTGAGGCTTAGGTAATTGATTAATCAAGCAATTCAAATCAGTTTGTGAAATGGAGTCATTCGGGGGTAAATAAATGGAACATATGGTGATGAGATTATTGATATGAATCTGAATAGCAATAGCCTGTAATGGGGTTGTCAATGGAATGCTAATAAAAGGTAAGTTATTAGTAGTTAAAATCGCAACACCACCATGTGGTCGATTGCGATCATCGCAGTCATTACGAAAACATGAGTAATTACGCAAGTGAAACTTGTCAGACGATTTTAAGAGTGCTTCTTGAAATAAAATACACGTAGGTTGATATCGAGAGACTATTTCTCTGACATCAGTTGATTTATTGCGAATGCCACGACAATTCCACGAAATAAGTGTAAATGCCATTAGGTTGTGGATTGTGAGGTTTGCATGATCTCTTGATTAACCGGAGGACAATCTAAAATGCTTTCTTCGTCTTCAGAGAGATAAATGGACACTTCGTAGCCCTCTTCAAGATTTTGTAATACTCCAGAAGCTGAATTGGCATACTGGAGGTACTTCGGATCTTTTTTCTTTTTCGTTTGTCCAGGACGTTGACGTATTGGTTGGGGCTTTATGTCTATGCGCTGTTGTTTCTTCGGAAATTTATCATATTGATCTGATTTAGCTGCTTTAGAAGGTGGAGAGGTGGGAGAGGGAGATCTGCGTGATGAAGTAGATGATGTTGCTTGATTCAAAACTTTAGTTTTCGATGCTCCAAAATGAAAAGTAGGCTGTTTGGTAGATGTTAGCGAGAAAGGAGTATCAGTTTGTGTGCTGACAGAGCAGTAGGTTGCTTTTACAGCTGCAGAATAGGATACGCCCGGACGGGGAGATCGAGCGGTAACCATTCGCCGTGCTTCATGAAAAGTCAAATTTTGCATTACTTTAATGGTCTGTATCTCCTTTTCTTGTGACCATTTTGGACAATTCCTGGAGTAGGCCGCATGATCACCCTTGCAATTGATGCAAAGGGGCGGTAACTCACAGGAAGTATCATCATGGCCACAACCAGAACAGCGAGCACAAATGGGTGTGCTACGACAAGAGGCCTTTGATACTGGAAACATCTCAAAGGGTTTGGCACGTATGGTTTAACCGGACAGTTATACCAGGCAAGCTTGACTTCAGATGGAAACTTCGGAGTAGCGAAAGTAAGAATGAGATGTTTCGTAGGAATAAGTTGGCCATTCCTACGAACATTAATTCTTCTTACAGCAATAACATGTTGATCGCGCAATTCATCTACAATCATTTCTTCTGTATCATCAATAAATTCGGATTGCGATATCACCCCTCAAGAGGTGTTCAGAGTCTTGTGAGGTGTAACGTTTACTGAAAACGAACATATACTTTTACAGGTTGATAGAGTAGTCGCTTGTTTTTCAGATGATGCCTGAACTAAGAGGTCACCTGATTGTAATTTTCGAACAGAAGTTACTTCTCCTAAGACAGAGATAAGAGCTTTGTGTATCAAAAATGGGGATATTTTACTAAACGAAGTGTTAGAAACAGGAGGATTTAACAATTCTATATTAAAGTAACGAGCATATTCACACGGTGCTAAAGGTGTTCCGCTGTTTTTGCTACGGTGTGCGGAACTAAACACCTTGCCACCATTTTCTGCCATAGAAAATTTCAAAGACTTCAACTACCAGCGGCACCACCCACCACGGAGTCCAACTAAGGGGATGCAAGCAACATATTGGTTCTGACACCAATACGGTGCATACACCAATGCTAGCCAATAGTTATACGCCCGCGAGTCACCCCTGAAGCAGCCTCCACCCTTAACGAGGTGCCCAATAAGTGACCCCGAACTTGACCCTCGCCAACAGATGATGTTCGTGGCTAGCCGGTTGATGCATACAGGTCAATATGCACCTCCCGTTTACCTGAAGCACGGGCCAAAGCAGTGTGTTGGGGTACCAAGATGCCCCTCAACTGCCAGGATCCCCTTTTCCAGAGACACGGGTCTCCACGCAAGGCATAGCGGGTGGTCTCTTCCCATCTATGTCCAACACAACAGAGTGGTAATCAAACACAGATGACAAGCCCTCACCAGTAAATTTGGCAACCACGACAAGGGGGAAGAGAAAGAAGAAAGTAGAAGAAAAGGGAGAGGAAAACGAAGGGAGGACAGATCACTAGGGTACCCCGGGGAGTGACTCCCTGTGTTTACCTAAAGAAGGTAAATCCCCTCAGGGGATTAGATTTATGCGTTTGTCAGAAAAGATGAGTGAGAATGTGTAATAAATAGAGTAGATTCCAAATTTTTATAAATGTCACTATAGTTCCTATAAATTCGCCTGTATTCCGTAGAAATTGTGCATGCTCACTGCCTGTTGACAGTTTAGCAAGTTATTTTAATATGCATTTAAAATTATTTTATATTGCTATAGATAAATTCAAATTTTTAATATTTTAGTAAAACAAACATTATGACCTTATAGAATCTGCTAATCTACAATTTAAACAAGCACTCATTGGATTAAATATATTTAACGATTACCCACAATCTATTAGATTTATTTCCCCTGAAGACGTTAGCCATAAACTGAAGCAGACTGAGTTGGTTAATATTGACGAAGCTGCTCCTTTACCTTTCCATAGACTTAAGATATTGTTTTGTCCATTCATAGTTCTGATGTCTTTATCAACAAGAGGGTAAGTTGTTATTATTAAGTTATTTTTAAGTTGCATTTTATTCCCAAATATCCAATAATGTTTTTTAATTGTTGATTTGTTATATTTCGAAAATTCATTTTATAAATATTGACTATGTTTTTATAGTGCCATTTCCACTAGCCCATTTTTGTGTAAAAAAATGATAGAAGATATCCAATCAACACAATTTCTAAAAGAAGATTCAACGGTTTCATTAAGTAAATTTTAATGTTGCCTTATTTATTTTATTGTGTTTATTCTTCTAATTTATTGATTTATTATAGATTATTTGCACTCTGTCCAAGTGTGCATTTTTGTAAAAATATACAATAGATTAGTAGCAAAATTTACTCTTTTGAAGGCTTTTAATTGAATCCTAATACTGGACTGAATGAAAAAAAATTATTTTATACAGATCTATAAATATACTCAATAATTCCTTGTTTCATATTTTACAATGTTTATTCATCATTTACTTTGATGGTTTGAGGATTGTTGATTGATTTCTCTCTGACACCCCCTATCAATTTATATCATCCGCTGGAATACTTGAAATTAATTTGTGACAATAAAGAGAGGTGATTCATGGTTTCTTGCTGATGACCCAAGGGGGAAAAACACTTCTTCACATCGTATATAAAGTAGATTAATGCGTTTGTTAGAAAAGATGAGTGATAAATGTGTAATTAAGTGAGTAGATTCCAAATTTTGTTTTAAATCTCACTATAGTTCCTATAAATTTGCCAGTAATCTGTGGAAATTGTGGAGGCTCATTGGCTGTTGACAGTTTAGCAAGTCATTTTAATATGCATTTAAAATTATTTTATATTGCTATAGATAAAATCAAAATTTTAATATTTTAGTAAAACAAATATTATGACCTTATAGAATCTGCTAATCTACAATTTAAACAAGTACTCATTGGACTAAATATATTAAACGATTACCCACAATCTGTTAGATTTATTTCTCCTGAAGACGTTGGCCATAAACTAGAGCAGGCTGAGTTGGTTGTTATTGACGAAGCTGCTTTCCATAGACTATAGAAATTGTTTTGTCAATACATAGTTCTGATGTCTTCATCAACAAGTTGGTAAACTGTTATTATTAAGTTATTTTTAAGTTGCATTTTATTCCTAAATATCCAATAATGTTTTTTAATTGTTGATTTTGTTAAATTTCAAAAATTCATTTTATAAATATTGACTATGTTTTAATAGTGCCATTTCCACTAGCCCATTTTTGTGTAAAAAAATGATAGAAAATATCCAATCAACACAATTTCTAAAAGAAGATTCAACGGTTTCATAAGATAGATTTTTATGTTGCTTTATTTAATTTATTGTGTTTATTCTTCTAATTTAATGATTTATGATTAATTATTTGTACTCAGTCCAAATGTGCATTTTTGTAAAAATATACAATAGATTAGTAGCAACATTTGCTCTTTTGCAGGCTTTTACTTGAAAAAAAATTATTTTATACAGATCTATTAATATACTCAATAGTTCCTTGGAAAATTTCTTATTTCATATTTTACAATGTTTATTCATCATGTACTTTGATTGTTTGAGGATTGTTGATTGATTTCTTCCTCCCCCCTATCAATTTATATCAACCGCTGGAATACTTGAAATTAATTTGTGACATTAAAAATAGGTGAGTCATAGTTTCTCACTGATGACTCAAGGGGGAAAAACACTTCTTCACATCGTATATAAAGTAGATTTATGCTTTTGTTAGAAAAGACGAGTGATAAATGTGTAATTGAGTGAGTAGATTCCAAATTTTTTTAAATCTCACTATAGTACCTTTAAATTTGCCTGTATTCTATAGAAATATTGGAGGCTCACTGGGTGTTGATAGTTTATCAAGTGATTTTAATATGCATTTAAAATTACTTTATATTGCTATTGATAAATTCAAAATTTTAATATTTTAGTAAAACAAACATTATGACCTTATAGAATCTGCTAATCTACAATTTAAACAAGCACTCATTGGATTAAATATATTTAATGATTACCCACAATCTGTTAGATTTATTTCTCCTGAAGATGTTGGCCATAAACTAGAGCAGGCTGAGTTGGTTGTTATTGACGAAGCTGCTTCGATACCTATCCATAGACGTAAGAAATTGTTTGGTCCATACATAGTTGTGATGTCATCATCAACAAATGGGTAAGTTATTTTTAAGTTGCGTTTATTTTCCAAATATCCTATTATGTTTTTAAATTGTTGATTTTGTTAAAGTTCGAAAATTCAATTCATAAATATTATTTTTATTTTTATAGTGCCATTTCGTGGTGGGCGACGCGCATGGGACTTTCCAAGGTCGTGCCCACGCATAACGTCTGGAAAGTGCGTCTCACACATAACATCTGGTATTGAGTGGGACTTAATGCACGTGTTTTATGGCCAAAAAAATGCAAATGAATATCTTTAAAAGCTCGCTCACTGAGAAGTTATTATAATTTTGATAAAAAAAATATACTATTCACGCCATTGAAAGCTGCAGCATCATTTCAAATTCATTACCCCTTATTTTCGATGAAACACTATTGGTGTTTCCTAATAGTCTTCCCGAGCAGGTATTGTCTATGGAAAAACCTGACCTCGTGTAATCGGGGCATATTGCCCATTCAGTGCTTTGATTCTTCGATACGGAAGGATATCAGGCGGTTACGCAGGTGAGAGGCCAGTTTTGGACGTTCATATGTCAAGAGCTGGTCCAGCGGTCAGACATGTCCGGTAGCCCGGCTTATCGGACATGGAAAGTATTTGGCCTACGATGGCTGGACGAAATTGCGGATATCTGGTTTTATAGAGGTTATCGGATAACGGACGCATTGGCCTCGCCTCCGAAATACGAAATTGTGTTTTTACATCCCCCTTCGAACAATGGTTTTACACTATTCCGATTACGTGTCCCTTGAATAAAATCAAAAGACAAATTTGGTTTTAATGATGTTGCTTTATGAATAAATTTCTTTTACAATGAGTATGCATCTGCTATTTTTTAATAGTGTTCCATTCTAGCTAGTGATTCATAAAAATATTTCATTTCAGAATGTGGAGCAATTTAACTGACCCTCAGGATTCAGTTATTTTTATATATAACAATGAGATCACCCTGATCCTCTTGAAAATGGAGCTCCTCTTCAAAATGATGAGGAACTACCTATGGTTGAAGCCCCTTATTCCAACTGTCAGGGAATTTCAAAAGACAAGCCGACACTAAAGCAAAGAAAAGCTGAACATAATGAAGATTTGCTTCAAGAAGCCATGAGCGCCCAGCGGAGAACATCTGCTCCGTAGGAAGCTCCCTTTGAAGATGCATGAGGACTTTAAATGACGAAATTTTGAAACAAATTCCAGATAAAGAGAAAATAATTCAGGAACAATAAAAGATTATCAAAACTAATTTTAAGTTTCTACTAGATTGAATAAATTTTCTTACAATTGTTGTATATTTTCCTCATACCTTTATAAGTGTTTTCCTTTTTAATCATATTGATTTGTTTACACTTATGATTAGGAAACATATTTATGTAAATATATTTTAGTTTTTTTTTTAAATTAGCTTTTTAATTAAGTTTGTAGAATTGGAGCATGCCGCACATCCGGTGCTCCAATTTCTTGATGCAGAGGGCTACCTTCAAGTGACAGGTGTGTTTTTAAAGTTCGTGAAGCGTGAATTGTGCCAAATGACTTGCATGTCGCGGAACCCAGCCTACCGGGCATGGAATACACTGGTATGCGATGACTGCGAAAGATTGTGAATACCTGATTTCTGAAAGGCTACAATTTGACAGAGGCGTTGGTGTGTCGCCTGACAAGCGAGAATTGATGGTAGGGTTTAGTGGCACAAAATCCAAAAGAGGACATGCTGCGCCAAACAATACGGTAAAATAGTTCAAAAGGCAAAGTATATGCACCACTTTATTTATCGTACAATTATAACTGATAAAATTGTATAAGTTTGTAAATAGAATCAGATAAAAAATATGAATAAAATCACATAAAAGGGTAGGGATGACATCAAATAAAAAGTTATGAATATAATATAAAATACACAAAGTAAGTAAAATAAGTTGTTTACTAAAGTGAATAAAATTGCCGACAAAAACAAAAGAAATTTAAAAAAGTATTATAATAAAAGAAATGATAGGTATAACCAAAACTGTTATACTTTGCATCGTCATATTTAAAGATTTTAAATTTTAAAAAAACAGAGTAAAGAAAGAGTTACATCATATTGAAAATAACTTCCAAGAAAGTTATCACCCACAGACTCACCATGATTAAATTGTCACAAATAGAATTTACATGCAACCATTTATAAGCTGGGACAAATTTCAACTGACCACCTTGTCTTACCTAGATTAAGTTGTCAATTATTTCTCATCTTAAAATTATTCTTTTAAAATCATATAGATTCTCTATAGGCATAAATAATTAAGATTGAAAAAAACCATCGCCAGAATCTATGGATACTTCGGCATAACCTAACTAGGGAAGTAATGAATAGTGATTTGACCGAATAGCTAAATATCGGAAGTACGGAAATGAATTGAATTGAATGTAGAGTTTAGTGGCACAAAGTCCAAAAGAGGACATGCTGCGCCAAACGATACGGTAAAGTATTTAAAAAGGCAAAGTACATTCACCACTTTATTTGTCGTAATATTATAACTGATAAAATGGTATAAATTTGTAAATAGAATCAGCTTGCACAGTAACATCTTTTTTGTTTTGTTTTGAACTTTATTTGAACTTTTATTATTACTCAGAACTCTAACTTTCCATACTGATTTTCAAAATAAATACCGCATACTGCCCTCAAATTGAAGTCGATCTTACCAGATGGCGCCACCAAGGCTTGTAAAAAAATTTATGTAAAATCATCACGTCTTTGAATCACGACTTTTGTATATATATAATCATCATTTATTTATGCTCAAATTCAATTTACTGTACATATTTTCATGGTAAACATCTCTGTTCAAGTCTGTACAATTTTCTAATCAAGGCTATTAATTTCTGTAAATACTCACTGCAATTTATGTAAATACCTCTGCTCAAGTTTGTTTTCTAATCATGGCTATTTTTTGTTGTAAAGCTACCACAACGATTGCTTAAATTCAAAATGTTTAACTCATTGTTGTATATTTTCATGATGGATGGCCGCTGCGCGGCCCAGGTGCCCAGTTTTTGCAAATAAAGAAAGAAAGAGTAAATAGAATCAGATAAAAGGTAGGGATAAAATCAGATAAAAAGTTAAGAATACGATATAAAATACACGAAGTAAGTAAAATAAGTTGTTTGCTAAAGTGAATAAAATTGTAGATGCATTAAAACATTTATATATAGTTAAAAATACCAACAGCACGTAAATACGCAAAAATTTCAGGATGATGAATATCATCTAAGAAATCCTGCATGCATAAAATAGAACTCCCAAAACACGTTATACGAAGTTGGTTAAAACATGGACACATTATTTAAACTATGCAGCCGAGTATAGCCGGCAGTGTTTTAGATTGAGGAATTCAGTTGAGAAAAACTGAAAAAAAAAACTATAGGCTAAAGCAACAAAAAGTTTGTATTCGCGCCAAAGTTACTGATAGTTAAAGATTTAATCTGATTAGAGACTTATACCCTCATATAGGTTTACTAAACTATTATATACATTGATCCTCACCCTTCGAATCGCCCAAAACGAGGTTTGTGTATGTTTGTTGAATTCATTGTCGTGCTAATAACTACATTTAAATGTCGCCAATGCGGGAATCACAACATAGCGACACACAACATAAAAATATACTCTTTATTTTCCTCGTGGACTGCGAGTATTCAAGAAATCGAAACTGCGAAATAATGGGAAAACATTTCGATCACCCTCCTAGCGAGTAATATAGAAATCACAAGTAGAAATCGATGTTTATAGATACCCATTCCACAAAACAAATTATTTTGCAAAAATATTAATCTAAAAAAAAGATCCCTTTCTTTTTCGCACATCCCTTGTTTTTTAGTCTTATCCTCTATAGTCGTCTTTATATTACTTGCCAACACCAAGTGAGGGTCAAAACTTAATATTCGACAATGAAATTTATCGCCTTAAAAAATCAACAAAGCTATCGGAGATGCAGAAGTTTTCAGCACTCCTGCCTGACGCGTGCAACATTAGAAAGTATTATAAAAATGCGTGCCGGGTTTAGGCCCCATTGTCTTCGAGGGTCTATTGTACGTTATACATAAAGAAATAAATATCATTCATACATAAACTAAATTTATTAACTAAAAACAAGAACACAACCATCTGATCTGACGGCCGAGAATGAAAAAACTAAATTACAACTACAGTTGTCAACCGAACGTTGCCAACGGTGTTAAATAAACTAAAAGCTTTAAATAAAGTTAGGTGAGGCTAAATCTATAGCTCACCATAGTACTCCCCCTCCAGTGAGGTCCATGAACGTTACCAAAAATAAACTGCGCAAATGTCTATTGCGGGTAACGAACAGGTACTTGAACTTTTCTTCCTCTCATTGTAGTTTTAGTTAAAGATCCAGGAGAGTTTTCAAATTTAACCTTATGCTGTTTCGGTTTGGAAGGTGTAAGATTCGTTGATTGTTCTGAAGATTCCATACTGTTCTTTAGAATCGACTTATATAGAGGATTCGTGGGGAGGTTTTCAACTCTTGGATGCACATTGGACGTATTGTCTGTAAAGCATGGTTTAAGTCTGTCAATGGTTACTGTTGATTCTTTATTTCCAATTTTTAAGGTGAACACTTTGTCGTTGCGTTTCACAACTTTATGTGGGCCGTGATACGGAGGTTCGAGGCTTCGGTGGCCACTGTCAATTCTCACAAACACATGTGTGCACGTTTTCAAGTCTTGATGCACAAAAATATTGTGCTGTCCGTGCCGTGGTACTTGAGTAGGAAGCAACGTAGACATGAACTCACGAAGTCTTTGTGGAAAAACCGAGACATTGCGGGATTCTTTGCCAGTACTGGAAGGTCGGAAAAAATCTCCAGGCAATCGAAGGGTTGTGCCATAGAGCATCTCTGCTCTTGAAAAGGCGAGGTCTTCTTTAATAGCAGTTCTCATTCCTAAAAGAATTAGTGGGAGGACTTCAACCCATTTTTCTGTGGCATAGGCTCTAATGGTGTCGGTGAAAGCGTTCGACCATTGAATTAGCTTGTGGGTGGTAAACTGTTGTTCGAGTTCTGTGTATACCCAGCATTCTGGATTATTATTTGTCGATAAGATTGAGGAATAAATGAACGTGCAACATTAGTAGAAGTATCACAACAAAGTATTATACCGTCAGGAGGAAATACAATATTTTTGAAAGAAGTTCATTTTCAAACTGTGCTCCTCTATCAGTAGTTACAGTTTCTGGAACTCCAAAGCGAGCTATCCAGGTATTCAGTAGGGCAGCAGCAACAGTTTCAGCAGTGGTGTCAACAATTGGCGTTGCTTCAGGCCAACAGGTGAAGCGATCAATTGTTGTGAGACAAAATCTAAAACCTTTTGAAGTAAGAAGTCGTCCGACGATGTCGATATGTATATGCGCGAACCTATCAGAAGTCAGAGGATAATCTCTTAAAGGTGGTTTCGCATGCCTTTGAATTTTAGCTCTCTGACACGGGACACAAGCTCGGCACCACAGGGTACAATCTTTATTTAAGGAAGGCCAAATGAACCTTTGTTTAATGAGACGAATTGTTGCGCGTATACCGGGATGTGACAGGTTATGAAATTTGGAAAAAAATATTTGTCGATAAGATTGAGGAATAAATGGACGTGCAACATTAGTAAAAGTATCACAACAAAGTATTATACCGTCAGGAGGAAATACAATATTTTTGAACACTAAACTAGAATTAGTTGACGACTTTAAAGTGCTAAGTTCAGGATCGGATTTTTGCGCTGCTGCAAGCTCAGCGTAGTCCATTGGACCAGTGAGTGCTATTTCCTCAATACGGGAAAGTGCATCAGCAACAACATTTTCTTTTACAGGCACGTGACGAATCGACGTTGTAAACTGACTTATATACTGTAAATGTCGGTTTTTACGAGGTGAAAAGTCATCTGATTTTTGCTGGAATTCGAAAGTCAGCGGTTTATGATCCGTTAGCACATGGAACTCTCTTCCCTCTAACACAGGGAAGAGCAAACTTTTTGGTCGAGGGCCAAAAATCGAGAAAAAAAAGTTTGGTGGGCCGAGAAAAAACTTCTAAAATAAAAATTCTAACTTCTAAAATAAAATAAAGTCCATTCATCATTGAACGCATGGCACTCAACATCAATTTGCGGTTTTTAGTTGCCATTTTGGGGATAAAAAATTTTACAAATATCTCTAAAAAGCAGCAGCCATTTCATACATTTAATAATTTTACCTTTATTTTCAATGACGTTGTATGTGTGCAACCTTTCCAAACGCAGTAAACAATGTTTGAACTCGCGCCGGCAGAAAAATCCGCTCGTTTGAATATAAAATTAGCAGTCTGCCTCATGTGAAGTACAATTCACCTATATTAGATTCCATATGTCTGCTCCTCGAGAAAGACAAACGCTATTGGAGTCAATCTACGGCTATTCTATAAAGAACTTCTGCTTTCAAAATTTTACCAATTGAAGCTGTCTGTGCTAACTATTTCCATTGATTTATGTTTTGTGGAACAAAAATAGAGAAAGTAAAAAGGTTATCAGTACTTTGTTAAAAAAGAAAGAACAAAAATAGCTTTAAACAAAGTAGACAAGAAAATTAATGTATAATATATATTGTTTATAGTCGCCACGGATCGGCAAGTTAAAAATATGTCCTCGGGCCGGATAAAACATTCCGGCGGGCCACAGTTGGCCCGCGGGCCGTAGTTTGCCCATCCCTGCTCTAACATGTGAGCGAAGTACCGTTAGACTGCGAGTAACTCTCTGTCATACGTATTTTTTTTATTTTATAACCGTCGTTGAACAGCCGACCCAACTTAATGGGTTTACGGCTACTAATGTCATACGTATTGTATTTTCTTTCCGCGAGCGTGAGTTTGCGAGAAAAGAATGCTAGAGGTTCGAGTGTGGAGTTTTTTAAGCTGTTGAAGGACTGCGCCTATACCGATATCGGACGCATCTGTATGCAAAAACATTTTTGCGGCGGGTGTGGGGTGTGCAAGTGTTGCTGCATTAGAAATGGCTTGTTTGCAAGTTTCGAAAGCGCTCACAGCTTCGGTGGTCCAATTAATGGGTGTAGGGTCTTTCTTTTTATTTGTGAGTAAGAAACTAATAAGAGATTGTTTTTTGGAGGCGTGATCTATAAATCTATGGTAGTTAGTTAGTTAGTTATTAGTTATTGGCGCAAGAGCCAGTTGTGGCTATATCGCACCTACAGCTTGGTTTTTATTAAATATCTATATTGATGTATCAAAACCAATGGCTTTAAGGTATGTGAAAATGTTGTCGTGGGGGCTGTTACCAATTAATAAAATCAATGATGGATTAAAGCAACCGAATTGGCGTTGTCTCTGAATTTTAAATTTGCTACATTTGGTTAAAATATGTTTCACAGTGAGCGGTTCCTTACAATGGGAACACTCAGGAGCAGGCTCATTTAGTAAGAGATGTCTGTGAGTAATACGAGTATGACCGATACGTAAACGGTTTAAAACAACTTCTAGCTTTCGAGGTAGATTAAGATGTGTATAAGGTTGTAGTTTATAATAGATACTATGTAGTTTATTATTTGTCTCATTATTCCAGTTTTTTTGCCATTCTGAATACAAAGTACATTTGATAATATTTTTAACATCCGATAACGTTGATTTGTGATTAGTTAGGCTATTTGTTGAATTTGCCGCCCGGTCTGCTAATTCATTTCCTAGAATGCCAGTATGTCCAGGTATCCATGAAAAAATCACGTTGTACCAGAAAGTTTTAAAGCGTTGTAGAGATGAAAAATACAATTGATAATGGAATGAGGTTTATGATTACAATTTAACAATGTTTCAATACAGCTTTTTGAATCGCTATATATATACCATTTCTTTAATGGTTGAGATGAAACAAACTGTAAAGCCAAGAATATTGCGTGTGCCTCACTTGTAAATACTGAACAGGATGGGTGAAGTTTTTCTGAAACAATGGATCCATTAGCCACAACAGCTGATGCCGTGTGACCATTAGTTTTTGAGCCATCAGTAAAGACCGGATTAAAATCTGCGTATTGCTCTCGGTGGTAATTAAAAATTTGTTGATAAATAATGGATGATGTTTGTTCTTTAGTCTTTCCTTTAAAAATGTCGATGAAAGGGAAATTTATACCAATCCAGGGAGGATGCGGTTCACATACTGGTAAAATATCAAAATCCTCGATGGTAAAATCTGATAAAAGTTTTTTCATCCTAAGTCCAAAAGTTGGAACGCAGGATGGTCTATGATTAAAAAGAGTTTCGTAGGCTGGCGTTAAAATCTTAGGAAACATGGGATGATTAGGGTGACTCTTGACATGAAAATAATAATTTAAAGCAAGTTTTGCTCGGCGTAAAATGAGGGATGGTTCATGATTTAGAGCTAACAAGCTTTGAATTGGCGAGGTACGAAAAGCCCCTGTAGCAATGCGAATTCCTTCGTGGTGAACTGTGTCTAGGTAACTTAAAACAGATTTTCTAGCAGATCCATATATAATAGATCCATAGTCAATTTTTGAGCGAATGATACTGCGATAAATTTTAATCATTGATTTGGTATCTGCACCCCAAGAGCAGTTCGTTAAAACTTTGAGTATGTTTAATTTCCTTTCACAATTTTGTCGCAGATAGTTAATGTGAGATTTAAAAGTTAATTTTGAGTCAAAAATTATGCCCAGAAATTTTACTTCAGGTAAAACTGGTATACGGTAGCTATTGAGAAATAATTCTGGATCAGGATGAAGACCTCGTTTACGACAAAAGTGAATGCAAGAAGTTTTGTTAGGTGAAAAAGTAAAACCATTACTGTCTGCCCACTGTAATACTTTATTAATTGCATATTGAAGCTGTCTTTCTATTGTGTGCATATGGGTTGCTTTGCACGAAATCCGAAAATCATCGACAAAGAGTCTACCGTCCACAGAAGGGGGTAAAAGGGATAAAATTTTATTTATTTTGATTAGAAATAAAGTGACGCTAAGAACACTACCCTGAGGAACACCCTCTTCTTGAGTGTAAATGTCTGAAAATATAGGATTTAAAAACACTTGAAAAGTTCTTTCTGCTAAAAAATTTTGAATAAAATAAAATAAATTCCCTGTTATATCATAATCTAGAAGATCTCGCAGAATACCATACCGCCACGTTCGGTCGTATGCTTTTTCGATATCAAAAAATACTGCTACCAGATGCTGTCTTTTCAAGAATGCTTCTCTTATCTCAGTTTCTAAAAGTATGGCATTATCAGTTGTAGAACTGCATTTCCTAAAACCAGTCTGTTTGTAAGATAAAATATTTCGAGATTCTAGCAAATAGGTAAGCCTAGCATTTAAAATCCGTTCTAATAGTTTGCATAAACAGCTAGTAAGAGCTATGGGCCGATAGTTATTAGGATTTTTGTGGTCTTTTCCTGGTTTGGGGACAGCTATTACGTATGATTTGCGCCAGTTAGAGGGAAATCTTCTCTCGATCCAAATTCTATTGAAAAAATTTAAAATTATTTGTAGATGTGTATCTGAAAGGTGCTTAAACATATTACTGTGTATATTATCAGGGCCAGGAGAAGTGGGTTTACAACGTTTAATTGCCATTTTAAGTTCTGTTAAAGTTATTTTTGAATTATAATCATTGATTGGCTCGGATGGACATTTAAGTATTGTTTTTTCAGTTATTGCTTTATATCTTTGAAAGGAGGTTGGATAATTTGTGTGGCTGGAATTCTGAGAAAAGCTTTCAGCAAGAGTGTTAACTATTTCTTTTTTATCAGTTATTTTGCGGTTATTTAGTTCAAGATGAGTAACAGGTGAAGTTGCATAATGACCAGATATTGTTTTAATCTTTTTCCAAACTTCTTTAGATGTAGTATTACTGTTTATTCCACTGACGTATTCAATCCAAGATTTCTTTTGGCTTTGTCTTCGAGTTTTCCTTGCTATTGCTCGGGCCCGTTTGAATGCAATCAAGTTTTCTTGCGTGGGATATTTACGGAATTTTCTCCAAGCCTGTTTTTGGAATTTGTGAGTTTGGCCACATTCCTTGTTCCACCAGGGTTTTGTATATTTAGGGCAGTTAGGAGAAGTGTAAGGCATTGACTGTTCAGCTGCTGATATGAGGGCATTAGTTATTTCGGTTGTGGCTTCGTCAATAGTTCCTGTTTCTATTATATGTTCATTGAATGTAAGAGATTTATAAAACATTGTCCAATCTGCTGCCGCGATGCAGAGTCTAGGTAATCGATAGATACTATTTTGAGATGGTACAGACATTTCTATAATGATAGGAAAGTGATCACTGTGGTGAAGGTAGTTGTCAACAAAAAGCTCTAAAAGCGGGTATATATGAGGAGAACAAATGACTAGATCAATAGAATGAAAAGTTCTAGAAGGGAAATGAAAATGAGTTTTTTCATTTTTATTTAGTAAACATAATTGATGATCATTGATGAGTTTCTCTATCTGGTGACCACGAGAATTTGAATTGGCGCTACCCCACAATGGGTTATGCCCATTAAAATCTCCCATGATGATGAATGGTGACGGTAGTTGAGTAATTAGATTGTCAAGGTCAGATTGTGGTATTACCTGATTTGGTGGTAAATAAATACAGCATACCGTGATAAGTGACTGAATGAAAATTTGAACCGCAACAGCTTGTAGAGGAGTTACTAATGAAACAGTAGAAAACGGAGAGCTTTTAAATGTTAAAAGTGAAACGCCGCCGCATGCTTTGTTACCTTGTATGAAATCCTTTCTTGAATTAGTATACCTATGTATATTTCCCTTATGAGATGGTTTAAGGAATGTTTCTTGGAGACAAAAGCATATGGGATTGTGTTTATCAATTAGGCTTTTAATGTCTATTAAATTTGTGTAGAAGCTTCTGCAATTCCAATTTAAAAGTTTTGCCATTATTTATTTTGCAGATTTAAACTTGTTGTTTTTAGGCATAAGGTTAATTGGAGTCTCCATTCCCTTCTCTATTTGCATGTCCGAATCAGTTCCGTTATCAGTGCTCATATCTTCAGATTGTTCTAGTTTACTGTTGGATAATTTGTTCCTATTTTTATTGAAACGATTTTGTTTACTTTTCGAAACAAATTTAGGTTTGCTTAATTGTGGTGTCTGGGTTAATTTTTTGTGCAAAACATTTACTAGCTGTGGAGTTAGTTCCAGATATTGATTTTTTCCAGTATTGATTTGTGAAGATGTTGATTGAGGGGAATCAGATTTTACAGATTTATGTATTTGATGAGACGGTATGATTTTTGAAGAAGAGGTTGTTTGTTGAGGTGTTTGTACTTCTGCTTCGATTACGTTACATTGTATGCCGATGGATTTAGTTATCTTTGAATTGGTGACAGCTGCAGCATACGAAATATTAGGGCGTGGCTGTGAGTTTAAAAATTTAGATTTAGCTTCAGTGTAGGATAGATTTTGCGTAACTTTAATGCTTTAATGCTTATAATAAATGTTTCTCTTGCTTCCATTTTTGACACATTCGAGAATTAGCGGAGTGGGGATCATGGCAATTTATGCATTGTTCTGGTAACCTGCAGGATTTGAAGTTATGCCCTGTCTGACCGCAGCGAGAGCAGGTTTCTTTGCCTTGGCAGCTGTTGGTGGAGTGGCCAAACTTCTGGCATTTAAAACAGCGAAGTGGATTTGGTATGTATGGTCGGATTTTACAATTTCTATAGCCAGCTTTAATGTCCGTAGGTAAACTTGCTGTGTTGAAAGTTAGAATCAAGTGTTGTGTAGGAACTATTTCATCGCCCTTTCTTATTGTTATATGTCGTACATCAATTACACCTTGACTAGAGAAGCCTTCAATTATTTCAGAGGTTGGGAGAAATTGTAGTGTTTTTTCTGTTATAACGCCTTTTGATATGTTTAATGTCTTATGGGGTGCTACAGTAATAGGAACGTTGCCAAGTTTATTTGATTTTAAAAGCAGGGTAGTCTGCTTTACAGAACTAGTTTCCACTAACAAGTCGCCAGAGGGCATAGCACGAACATTTTTTGGATTACCTATTTGAGTTTCTAGAGACTTTTGTACGAGAAATGGTGATAAAGAAGAAAGTTTCTTTACTGTTGAGCTAAGTATCAGCTATTTAGCTTTTGTAGGGTCATAATTAGAGCATGTAGACAAGTCAAATCTGGGTGAAGTTTTTCCGAAACTGGGTGATTCAGTAGGTGTAGCCATATCAAATAAAGATGTTCATCTGGACACTCTCATGCCCACCACCGAGCCCAACAAGGGGAACAGAAACACCGGCTCTGATTTCACCAGCCTCAGTGTTCTTGTTCATAGTAGCTCCAGATATAGCACTACACCAAGGGAGTGTGGATCCGCCAAAGCTATCAGAGCTCAGGGGCACTCCCCTGCTGCAGCACTAGTCCCGAGCAAGGTACGAAATGCCCCTACCAGCCGATTGAAAGTGAGGGGGACCTAACCTCCTTCCACTCGTCTACAGTGAAGCTCGGGCCAAAGAGTACACAGTCTACCAACTCCGAGATGAAAATGCCCCCTTGGGCGCCACACTCGTATGAGAGAATAGACAGGTAGCTCCAGGCTCCCGTTTTCCACCTTACCAGACGCAGCACACGGCAAACGTGCTGGTCAGCAAAAGCTAACGTTGTTATTCTGTAAGCTTTATGGTAAAGTTTATTATTTAAAATAAATAGGTGAAACATGATAAATCAGGAAATCCGACAAAAACAGTAAAACACAAACAAAAATCTGAAGATCTATAATCTGTAAATGATAAACAGTGTTTTTGAATGAAATGAAATAAAATTCGTTCACTAGGTCAATATAAATATTTGATAAAAAGTCGGAAACTCAAAACAGGACCGTCGCAAGAGCGAAATGGAAAAATGCTCAGGTCCAGCTCGGGGCCCCGGGTGCGCCGTGCCCGTCACACAAGAGTGTGCCCCTGGGGGGTAAATCCATGGTAAAAATTGAACATTGCTAAAAATCTACGTAATTCCGATACAGTTTTAGGTTGGGGAAAATCGGTAATTGCGGACACTTTACTAGGTGAAGGGGCAATTCCATCGGGAGACACTTCAAAACCTAAAATTGTTAACTTTTATTTTCCAAACACACATTTTTCGGTATTCAAAACGATTCCGTATTCATCAAAACGTTTAAAAACTATATTTAAGTGAGTTAAGTGTTCTTTTAAAGTTTGGGAAGCAATTAAAACGTCATCAAGGTATACGAAACAAAATTCTAATCCCCTTAAAATGACATGCATGAAGCGTTGGAAAGTTTCTCCTGCATTGCAGAGCCCAAACATCATTTTAGTGAATTCGAATAAGCCAAAAGGGGTTATAACAGCTGTTTTTTGAATATCTGCTTCCGCGACAGGGATTTGATGATACGCTCGAACAAAATCTAACTTTGAATTAATTTTTGAGTCATTTAGGCTATAAGCGAAATCATGAATGTGTGGGAGAGGGTATCTGTCTGGTAATGTAATAGAATTTAACCGTCTATAATCGCCGCATATTCTCCAAGTGCTGTTTGACTTCGGCACCATATGAATTGGACTTGCCCACGGGCTACTTGAAGGTCTGCATAAGCCGGTTTTTAACATATAATCAAATTCTTTTTTAGCGGCTGCAAATTTATCCGGTGGCAAACGTCTAGCTTTTGCAAACACCGGAGGACCTGTAGTTTGAATATGATGCTGAACCTCATGAGTAGAAATGTTGAAAGTTAAGTTATTTGTATATATGCGAGGGTACTGCAATAATAATTTTCGATAAACAGCATCTTCTGCAATAGTTGTTAAACCCAAAGAGAAAGTAGGAAATGTTTCCCCTTTAATACCAGCGTAAGTTAAGGAATCAATTAATTTTTTATTTTTTAAATCAAGCAGCAATTTAAAATGCGTAAGAAAATCCGCTCCTAAAATTGGTTGAGTAACGTCAGCGACAAGAAATTTCCATTGAAATCGCCTGGAAATTCCGAAATCTAAAGTACAAGTTGTCTGACCGTAAACTGCAATTTTTGAACCGTTAGCAGCATAAATATCAAAAGATTTATTGGAAATCAAATTTTTCTGCAGATGTGTTTTTGGAATAACTGAAACGGATTGGATTGAATGTAGAGTTTAATGGCACAAGATCCAGATGTGAACATGCTGCGCCAAGCAATACGTTTATACATGTCAAAATTAAAGCGCATACTTATTTTCCATGCATCACATTAAAATTGATAAAATCATTTAGAAACAATCAACGGTAATATTGGATTAAAATCAGGTCAAAGTTAAAACACCGTAAAATTTTGCAAGACATTTCAAATACAGTAAAAATAAGAATATCCTTCTAAAAGTGAACAAATTCATGAATAGAATAAAACTTATATACAATTTAAAATGCCAATAGCACGTAAAAATGCAAAAATGTTAGGATGATGAGAGTCACCTAACAGATATCCCATAGATAAAATAGAACTACCAAAAAAGGTAAAACGATGTCTGTTAAAACACGGGCAAATGATTAAAATATGGTGAATCGAGAGTAAAACATCACAAGTGTTCATTGAGGAGGTGGTTCACCAAACAACAAATGTAGATGGGTAAGTCTGGTATGTCCGATTCGCAGCCGGGTAAGTTTAACATCTGCACTACGTAGTCGCAACACAGGAGAGGGTTCCAAATTTGATTTATGCGCGTGCAACTTATTATTCACTTGGTTATCCCAGTGTTGTTGTCATAAAGATTTTATATACTTTTTAATATGTATTTTTATATCTGAGAATGGTATAGATAAATTTAAGGCAGTAGTAGCAGATCGCGCTGCTGTATCGGCTAAATCATTGCCTGGGATTCCAACGTGACTTGGAACCCAGCAAAACAAAATATCGAAACCATTCTTATGAAGATTAAATAGCAAATCTATATATATAAAAGTGAATGTGTGTCTGTCACCTATAGACTCCTAAACCATCCGACAGAAAGCTGTGAAACTTGGCATACAGATAGTTCAAAGCACGAGGAATGTTTATGTCGACATTAGAACATTCTGCGACAAACCGTTCCAGCGATATCAGCGAAAATCGAAATGAAATTTTCTGATTGGTTAAAAGTTAGCCATTGTTTGAAATTTTGCTATAAGCGATTCAGTTTTCAAATATCTTGAAGATAACAACAGTGATATTTTCTATCTTATAGCGCTATTCTTTTAGAAAAGTAAATTACATATTCTTTAATATTTAATTATAATTCTGGCAAGTTTCTTTATGTCAGGTGAGCACAAGCACGTAAAATCAACGAGAATAGATTTCGTAATTATTGGTGGTATCACGGATTTAGTACTGTGAAAACTGCTTAATAAAAATAAAGGTGAAAGCAAATTTCATTCAAATTGCACGTTTTCAATAATTATTTATATCTATTATGCAATTTTAGGTTAGCACAATTAAATATAGTTTTTGAAGGTTTCATTGCTGACAGTTGTCATTTGAAAACTATTAGAATGTTTATTATTACAAAGTTTTCGAATTCCCAATCATTTTATTTCTTTCATTTAAAAAATAGATTTTTGTTTTAAATATATTTTTATATTTTTTATTTAAATTATTTAATTTTTATTGCTTTTTTTATTACTTAAAATAAATATGTGAATTTTAGATTTAGCAAATTTGCGGCCACTGTCAACTTTTACATTGTTTGAAAGAGAATATGTGACAAAATAAGCCGCCTAAACGAATCGCTCTTAGTCGATCAACATTTCAGACACGCAAAAAGAGAACTATCCGTGTTTCAGAAACATCGAATCTAAACGAGAACACAATACTTTAACCCGTTCCTTAGAAAAGTCTGAGCAACAGGAAAGAAGACTGTTAACATATCAACTACGCACTACTCAAGCCCGTTCGTTGGAAACATCAGAGCAAGGGGAAAGAAAACTGTTAACGAATCAACTACGTACTACTCAAGCCCGTTCGTTGGAAACATCAGAGCAAGGAGAAAGAAGACTGTTAACGAATCAACTACGCACTACTCAAGCCCGTTTGATGGAAACATCAGAGCAACGGGAAAGAAAACTGTTAACGAATCAACTACGCACTACTCAAGCCCGTTCGATGGAAACATCAGAGTAACGGGAAAGAAGACTGTTAACGAATCAACTACGTACTACTCAATCCCGTTCGTTGGAAACATCAGAGCAACGGGAAAGAAGACTGTTAACGAATTAACTACGCACTACTCAAGCCCGTTCGTTGGAAACTTCAGAGCAACGGAGTGCAAGAATGAAAATCAATCAAGAACGCACTTCGCTATTCAGACGCTGCCAATACTCTGATTTGAATCTCAGTGCATTTCACTATGATCCGACAACCGACTATAATCTTTCCCCCAAGCGTCATCATCGGAAAAATGGATCAATTATGTATGGTTTGTAGTGCTCTCAAATTTAAGAATGAAACAGCTGGAATTTGCTGTTCTGGAGGCAAAGTGAAACTACCAGATTTAACGTCGCCAGCCGAGTCATTATCAACGTTGTTATCGGGTCAAACAAATCAATAGAAATTTTTTTTGGCGACTATGGCAGACTATGTCTGCCATCGAAAGGATTGCGTTGATACTAATCGACCTAACGGTGGTGTTACAATGTTAGTCTCTACAAGTTTTCCATCATCTCGCATTTCATTGTCGACTCCATTACAGGCTGTTGCCGTTCAAATTTACGTTAACATCTCCATTACAATCTGCTCTGTTTATTTACCCCCACATGCTGCTATAACTCAAATCGATTTAAACTCAGTGATTCATCAACTGCCCGCACCTTTTCTACTGTTAGGGGATTTTAATGGTCACAGCGAATTATGGGGTAGTTCCGACTCCAATGTTCGCGGATGTCAAATAGAAAGACTAATTATTGATCATAACTTATGTTTACTAAATCAAGGAGAGGACACATATTTTCATGCACCCACACAGACTTTCCATTGCATTGATTTAGCTTTATGTTCACCTGCAATTTTATCATTTTCACAACTCTCAGTTGATGATGACCTTCATAACAGCGATCACTTTCCTGTCATCATATAATATAACGTTAAAATATCATCTGCCTTCTGTGCAACGGCAGAAGCAGATTGATTAGAAAATGATTAAATTTAGGATTTTTCTTTTTCCGGGTGAGTCCAGGTTTTTCGCTAGGAGGGAGTTTTGAGTGCGAGCGCTGCGTTAAAGCAGACCGCGGCTTCTCTGAGAAATCGGTCCGAGATGCTTTTGTAGGTGGGGGAGATGTTGAGACAGGTCTAAGAGGTGCTGAAGGTCCAGTGAAATTAAATACGAGCTTTTTATTGTTCTATGTCAATGGAATCGGAGTTTTTTTTACTTTTGTGCTGTGAAGGAGGGGCTGGTAGAACATCTGTTTGAGTGCTCACTGAATTGTGTGAAATCTTAGCAGCCGCAGAGTAGGACACGCCCGAACGGGGCGTACGGGCAGTTACTATTCGGCGGGCTTCACTAAAAGTCAGGTTTTGCATAACTTTAATAGACTGTATTTCCTTTTCCTGTGACCATTTTGGACAATTCTTGGAGTAAGCCGCATGATCGCCCTTGCAATTTACGCAAAAGGGTGGCAACTCACAGGAGGTGTCACTGTGGTCACAGCCAGAACAATGAGCACAGGTAGGCTTGCCTCGACATGATGTTTTAGAGTGTCCAAACCTCTGACAGTTAAAACATCTCAAAGGATTGGGCGCATATGGTCGAATTTGGCAGTTATGCCAAGCAAGCTTTACTGAAGATGGCAGTTTTGGTGAATAAAATGTAAGGATAAGATGCTTCGTAGGGATGAGTTTACCATCCCTGCGAATCTTGATCCTTCGTACCTCTGTAACATTTTGATTTTCTAGTTCCTCCATTATCATTTCTTCTGTATCGTTCGTAAAATCTGCTTCTGAAATGACACCTCTGCAGGTGTTAAGAGACTTATGGGGTGTGATAGTAACATCAAATGAGCATATCTTGGTACATGTGGATAAAATGGTGGCTTGTTTTTCTGAGGGGACCTGAAGAAGAAGGTCACCTGAGCGAAGTTTTTTCACCGATGCAACTTCTCCCAGTACAGAGAGAAGAGCCTTGTTTATCAATATGGGAGATATATTGGTAAAAGATGTATTTGGTACAGCAGGATTGGTTAATTGTATCATAAAGTATCGAGCGTGGACACATGGTGCGAGAAATGTTCCGCTTTTTTTGCTTTGGTGTGCGGGACTGATCACCTTTGAATTTTCAGCCATAGAAAATTGTAAATATTTCTGCTACCAGCGGCACCACCCACCATGGAGTCCTACTAAGGGGATGTCAGTAACAATAATTCGTCACCTAACACCGATGCTAACCAATAGCTATACGTCCGCGAGTCACCCCTGAAGCAGCCTCCACCCTTAACGGGGTGCCCAGTAAGTGACCCCGGACTTGACCCTAGCCAACAGATGACGTTCGTGGCTAGCCGGTTGATGCACACAGGCCAATATGCACCTCCCGTTTACCTGAAGCACGGGCCAAAGCAGTGTATTGGGGTACCAGGATGCCCCTCAACTGCCAGGATCCCCTTTTCCAGGGACACGGGTCTCCACGCACGGCAAACACGCGGGTGGTCTCTTCCCATCTGGGTTCGATACAACAGGGTGGTAATCGAACACAGACAAAAGGCCCTTACCAGTAAATTCGGCAACCACGACAAGGGGGAAAAGAAAGGAAAAAGTAGGAGAAAAGGGAGAGGAAACCGAAGGGAGGACAGATCACTAGGGTACCGGAATAACTGAAACAGAAGCCCCGGTGTCTTTAAGAAACTGGCGACTTTGACTAGGACCTATATCTGCCGCCGCATGAACAGCGGGTCCAATTTGTTTTCCGAATTTTGAGCGTAATTGCAAGGAGGAATGCATTTGTTAGCTTTATTGCCAAATTTATAGTGATACCAGCATAGAGGTCTCGCCACAGTGCGCTGCGTCGACCTTGATCGAGAACCCTTTTCTACGAGTGCTAAATTTATCTTGATTCCGATATTGTTGTCTGGACAAACGTGTAACGGTCTCGGAAAGTTTACGAATTTCATCCTCCAATTTTTGAAAACGCGAATTGTCATCTATCACATTTATAGAATTTACTGTCAAAGAATTTTGAGTTACCTCCAAAATTTAATCGGCTTTTTCGGCTAGGAGAGATAAATTTTTCTCACCTTTTCCGTGCAAACTTAAAGAATTTGTTGCACGGACACCGGTAAACGTTGAAGAAAAAGTGAGCGTAAAATTTCTGAGCTTATGGAATTACCAGCGAGATCTTGCATGGAGCGTAATAAATGCGAAGGTCGTTTATCTCCCAATTCTAAGTCTTTAAGAAGCATTTTCAAACGAGAACTTTCGGAATCTGCATAGTTTGCAATTATTCTATTTTTAATTGTTTCATATTTATTATCAGCAATTGGCTGCCGAATAATATCCGAAATTAAGGTTAGAACGTCTCCATCTAGAGCAGACACAACGCAGTGATATTTTGTGTCGTCGGCGCTTATCCCAGATACGACAAACTGGAATTCCAGTTGAATAAACCACACTTCTGGATTAGCGCGCCAAAACGGGGGCGCCTTAAAAGCGACGAGAGCAACATCTGCCACGCTTTCAGAAGCAGGAATTTCGTCTGTCATTTTCTTTATATGAGCGAGTCAGAGAGCAAAAAGTAAAAGGCATGCACAATAGAGCAAAAAGTAAAAGGCATGCACAATAAATCACAAATTAAAATTTCTAAACGAAGTATATCCAACATAAATTAATAAATGCATTTTGAGAAAGAATGCAAAATACAGTTGAAGAATACTTCATTTTAAGTTAGAATTATTGTAAGTGATAAAGTTGAAACTAATTAATTGTATTTCTTATATTCTAATTATTAATTCATTGCTTTTTACACATTGTAATTGAAATTTATAGTAAATTAAGATTAAAGTAACAAAGTTTACGAAATTGAAAAGTAGTTATTAAATGTCAAATATAATGACAGAATATTTTAAAAAGTTCAATTAACTTTATAGAAATATTAAATAATTTACATTATTTTAAGCATTTATAAATCTAAATTTCATCTAATATTTGAAATAAATGACCACATTTATGTCTTAGAATAAGCTCACCAAACGCCAGTTGACACCACCATAAAAGAAACACATTCTATTTGCAGACTGTACGTACAACACAATCCCGTGTCCGCTGTGGTTAATTGCCAAAAAAACATTTGACATAGTTGCAACGGCCCTGTCTTCTCCTTTATTGTAGTCTTTGTATTTCTTGCAAAACATCAAGAGGGGTAAAAACTTTATATTAGACAATGAACTTTATTGCCTAAAAATACCAACTAAGCTATTGGGGATGTAAAGGCTTTCAGCACACTCCTGTCCGGCGCGTGTAACAGAGTTTTGAAAGTAAACTGGTTCTTTCTTAACCTTCAGGCTTAGGATGCGGGGAAAGTTTTGCATTTCCCAGCCTCGACAACAAGAAAAGGATTAGTATAAACTGTTACAGTCCGATTCCAGTCCAAGAAGCATCTGTTTCAGTTTTAAGTTGATCGTTTTAAATTCAGATGGAGATTTAAGCCCCTATTTTTAGTGTTACGCCTGAAACTTTGAGACATGGTTGGCAAAATTTGTCGCTTTCTACAATTTTCTTTGAAAACGGTTTTGAATTTTCAAAATTTTAAACTTGACATAAATATCTTCTCGAACACACAAAAAGTGCGTATTTAAAATCGATGAAAATGGCGTTGAGGAGGTGATGAGTTGCGACAACGAATTACCCGTTGTCAACCACACGACTAACGACGAAATAAAAATGCTATTTCGAACGAGAGCTCTAAATATAGACTAATTGTTGGGCACGTTGGATCTTCAACCGGATTCATTCCAGGAGCTTTGTTGGCGCATAAAGCAGCATGTCAGTCAGGAGATAATCATGGCCAGATGAATTTAGAAAATTTTCCCAAGTGATTTCGTGAAAAATTGCTACCATACCTGCAACCTCAAAGTATGGTAGTGATGGACAATGCTCCATATACTCCAATGCATGAAAATTCCATACCAACGAAGTACGCCACAAAACCTGTAATGATGAACTGGCTCTCTCATAATGGTATCAATTACACTCACATGAGAAAAGCAGAATTATATTCCTTAATAGACAGCAATCGTCTTAGAAGAAACAGACTTTTGTGATGATGAAGTACAGCACATCAGTAATAATATATAATTTTTTTTTTTGTAATTGTTTTAAAAAAAAATTATTGATTGTATATTTTTAAAAAATGCAGATGTAAATAAATGCATGTATTGTTAAATTGTATATTTTAAAATCTTTTAAATTGTGATTGTTACATTGTAAAGATCATTGTATTATTCACTTATTTGGCCACGTAATGTAATTTTTTGTATGTACTTGTATATTGATATTATAACTATTTCAAATTTTGCTTAATTTGTTCGTACAGGGGAACTAACTTCTAGTCCCAGTTTGCGGACTGCAAATAGGGCACTGGTAGATCTATAGAGGGAGATTCTCTGTGCGAGCTCAACAGTGAAGCAAAGGAACATTAAAAAATTACGTATTTCTTATGTAGACTTAGTGTACAAAATTAAAATGGTTTAAAATTACCAGATTCGAGTCTATAAATAAGTTTCTAAAATGTTGAAATTTTTTTTTTAAAACTCCCAAGCTTGTTTTATAAAATGAAAAGTGTTGACAAATGAATGATGTGACTGAACCCTTGAACTATAAAATTTGACAATATTTTTCAAAGAATAAAGCTTTTGTAAAATTTACAATGGTTAATAAATTAGTAATCACTATTTTTACCTTTTGACTGCTCTTATCCGAAACTAAGGAAAGATACTAACATGTATAAGACAAAAAAATAGATCGAATTATTTCAGATCAACAAATATATATTTTAAGTGAACATGGAAAATAATTTTAAAAAAAAATTCCGATAATTTTTATGGAAAAATAATAATTATAATTATATTGTTTATAGAAAAATAATATTTATAGAAAAATCTATACACAAAAACTCATTGAAAAGCAGAGTTTTATAAATGTTTTATCAGTCCTTCGTGTCATAAAACTTTTTTTTTAAAAAAGTAACTTTATATTTTTCAATTAACTTACATAAACAGTTTACCTAGAGTTTTAACAAATTTATGTTTACTAATAAAGGTAAAGCTCTATCGTTAGAAAGAATGCTGGCAAATAAATAAACTAAAAAGTGGGAAGATATTTATATACTCAGTTCAATTCACACAATCCAGAGGTGTGTAAATTTGAGATTGTTTTATATTGGATATATTGCAACTTAATATGCTGAGCACGCGGCACTCTAAGACAGTTATCTCCTGGATTATTGATAATCTAATATTCAAAATATAGTTTACTGACGGTACCTAATGCTGGAGGGCGGCACTAGGGACCTCGGAATTGTGACACCCGTGTTTACCTTAGGAAAGGTAAACCCCTTGAGGTATAGGTCATGAGTTTATTTGCATCTCGACCCGCCCTATTTTAGGGCATACGAGCGTAGATACATACACAAAACATACATTAAAAATACATAAAACTCTAAAAGTTACATCAATAACGAGTATAAAAATCAGAATATCTAAAATAATGATCAATACAATACAAGTGTAAACCAATTAAAATAGTAAAATAGTGAAAGGGTTAAAAAAAAAATCACCCAAAAAACAATAAATGTTAAAACTTTACAGAAGCATGTAAAACAGTGATAAAATATTAGGAGTTAAAATTCATTATAAAAGTTAAAAAGCAGAACAAGTTAAGAATCAAGACAACCAGTTAAAAAATGATAAAAACAATACAAGTTGAATCCTAGATAAATTTAAAATGTATAATAATCAATCATGAAACAAATAAATAACTTTGATTACATACAAGCATATTACAATCTTACATAAACTGGGTATTAGGTTAATACTTGCTTTCCCACTTTACATTAGACTGTTCAAAAAGATTTCTGGTGACTGACATTCATAGGCCAGGATAGTGACAATTTGCCATTTTACAGCATTTAATTTACTTTAATTGAAGATTTCGGACGTTTACATTCCGCAGAAAACAACAGGATTTCTTTAAATAACTCATGTAAATCAATGTAGTTTATGTTATTAATGATTTCAAGAAGACAGGAAAATGACAACATAAGAACCTACTCACCTTGTAACCAGAAAATTAGAACCAGAAAATTAGTTCTTTATTCCTGAAATAAGAACTGTTCTGATAGGATGGTATTCTAATCAATCTCTTAACCCAGCGTTTCTCAACCTTTCAGTATTCGCGACCCAGTTTTCAATTATAATTTTCATCGCCCCCCCCCTTTACATTAAAATGTATGCAACAATAATGTATATTTAGTATTTTGAATACTGTCTTTAAATTATTTTTAACTAACTGCCAAATCAAAAGTAAAGTAAAAACCAGCAGCAAATGAGATTGTAGAAGCTATGTTTGGAGTTAGTTTTTCAAAACAATTACAGTCCATACCTCTTTCAAATGATACTGTTGCTCGTCGAATTGGTAATACAGCTGAAAATGTAGTGTCAGCTTTTCTCAATGTTGCGTGACAAAATGTTTTCAACACAGTTTGATGAAACAACAGATATTAATAAATATGCTCATTTAATTGCCTATGTTTGATTTTGTGATAATATGTCAGTAGTAGAACTACTTTTCTGCAAATCAATAGAACTCAAAACAACAGCGCTAGTATTATTAGCTATTTTAAATGATGTTATGAATGAGGCAAACATAGAATGCGAAAATTGCATCGGAATAGGCACCGATGGTGCTCGTTAAATATCCGGAAGGTTCGAAAGTATACAAGCGAAAGAAATGCGTCCTGGTTTAAATATTGTGTTAACTACGTTTGTAACCGTTGCAAATTATATAAAATGAGAACCCTGAGATCGAGAATCTTTTCCGCTCTTTGTAATGACATGGGTTCAGGGTTCAGTACATTCAGAGTTACTATTTAAATGCGAGGCAAGATGTTTATCACGTGATAAATTTTTGCAACGTGTTTATGAATTAAGAGAAGAAATTGTCATTTTCTTAGAAGAAGATAACAGACCGGAAACCGAGAATTTTCACTATTGTTTACTTGTGATGAAATTGAGTTACTAGGTCGTCATATTCGAAAAATTAAATAACTTGAATCTTCAACTCCAAGGAGCAAATACACATATGTTGGATATGAGTAATAAAGTTAATGCTTTTTGTAGAAAATTGGAATTCTGGGGCAGAAATTTAAAGCAAAAAAACTTAACAATGTTTGCAAAGGTGGATAATTGTACTAAAACTTATAAGGCTGAAGAAGAATATGTAAAAGTCGTTTTTGTAACCATTGGAAATCATTTAGCTATGCTGGCAAAGAATTTAAAAAAGTATTTTCCTGCTGACGACAAACTGATAGCAAGTTACGAGAGGGTTAGGAATCCATTTCATAAGACTCCCGAAGGATTCTCAATTGATGAGGAAGAAAAATTCATAGACTTCACGACAAGTGGCGAAACCAAAATACAATTTAGTAATAAATCACTATTCGAATTTTGGGCAGCAGGATGATTTTTCTGCACTGAAAACAAGGGCATTTCGCATTCTATTAGCATTTTCAATATCCTACCTTTGTGAAACTGGATTTTCTGCTGTGGCTTCTTTGAAGACAAAATATAGATCACGGCTAAATATAGAAACAGAACTGAGAGTGGCTATTTCTAATATTAAGCCTCGCCTCAAAAAACTTTGCTCTGCGAGACAGGCCCAAGGAAGTCACTAAAAACTATTAATTTTTTTCAAAAATTTAGTATGTTTTGATTAAGTAAGGTGGGAAGGCCAAAGGTAGCCAGTGCTCCTAACGTAGCCCACCCCCCAAAGTGAAATTAAATTTATTTTGAATTATAAGATGTCCCTGCTGCATTGTAAATCTTGTATCTGAGGTGCACGAGGCTGAATTGGAAGATATTTCCTTGAATGCCCTCCATTGTATGAAGTGATTTAATTTTTTGCAGTTGTTCTAATTTCCGGGTGAGAAGATATTGTAATTTATATGTGTTTAAATTCTTAGAACTTTGAGTTATGATATGTTTTCTGAATGTTTATTTATTTTTTTTTAACCACATTACTTTAATTCGAATTAATCTATCAGATTTGTAATGTTTGGCAACTGTTTGGCGAATGTTGAGGCGCACTTGGCGCATTTTGTCCCCTCCTCGGAGGTATGCTGTAAATCAAGAGTGTTGTATGTTTGTCCTGGTCGGGAGAGGGTCTCCCTTGGTTTAGTAAGAGCTGGAGGCTCTGAGTCACAAAATAATGCCTATAGTTTCTTTTGTTATAGAATAAAGTTAAGTTTATTGTTTGCAAATCTGGTGTGGTTATTTATATGGAAATTAGAACACGCTCTCGTTTCTTAGAACTAGAGATTTGCACCTGTAGGAAAGCAATTTCGCAAGTAGAATAAGAATTTAGCTGGAGAATTTTGATCTGATAAGAAAATGTTCAAAAACGTACGAAAAGAAGATTTAGTGATAGTTTTGTCAGAGATAGGCGAAAAAGCCAGTTTGGAACTGAAATTAGCTGAGCTAAAACATATGCTACAAATTAGCAAGGAGTACTTAGACGATCCGGACTTTGTTAAAGAAATACTGAACACTACAGTAGAAAACAGGAAGAGAGCTGAAGAAGAAGAAAAAGCGAAATTAGAAGAAGAAAAATTACGATTAGAGTAGGAACATGAAATTGAACTGGCGAAGATTCGAACGACACGAAGTAACGAAAGCAGAAGTCCGACACCAGACACTCAATACAGCCGTGGAGAAAACGAAATTTCCCTGGATAAACTGATCAAAGGAGTAGATACCTTGACGATTCCCGTACCGAAGAAAGCGGAAGCATGGAATATATTTTTCGACTCGATCGAAAGAGCATTTAAACATAAGAATGTTCCGGACAAATTCAAAGCAGAGATATTGTTGAAATTAATCGGGGATAAAGCTGCTAATGTTCTAGTTTACATAAAAGGAGAAGATTTAAAGGATTATCAAAAAGTAAAAACATTGATTCTAAAGGAATACGAACCGACCCCCCAAGCCTGTTTGGAAAACTTCAGAGGAGCAAAACGATATTCACGAGAAACACACATCCAGTTCGCTTCACAAATGACCGCAACATGGGATTATTACTGCAAATTAAGAAATGTGGAAGATATTGATACGCTTAAAGAACTTATTATATCCGACAAGATATTTCAAACTTTAGACGGAGAAACGGCTTCCCATATCACTATACGACAAGGAAATAATTGGTTGAAGCCTCAGGATTTAGCGAAGGAGTGTGATATTTATTTTTCAACGCGAAGAAAATCTTTTGATGAATGCAGAAGTGAAGGAAAACGCCCGAGATTTGGAGACGCAACGTATTCACCCGAAAAGTATGTCCCCCCTAAACTGAGAAAAGAATACCCGAGAAGAAGCGGTGGTAGCGAAAGTAGATTTATCTCATCTGTGGAGTGACGTCAGAGAAAACATTATTAAACCCCTGCAGAAAGTTAATATTTTTATTAACTCAAAAGAAATCGAAGCAATCGTCGACTCGGGAACTCAGATTTCAATTCTACATTCGTCATTCATTCCGGATATGAAGGAGAGAGATGGAAGTAAAGTTTTGTTAACTTCTGCATTCGGACAACAGATTGAAGCAAAAGTTTGCCGCACGCCGATTTATTTAAAAAATGATGGAACTAACTTATTTAATTCAGTCGATACCTTTATTGCTGTGACGGATGAATTAAATGTGCCTTGTTTATTAACTCCCGAAATGCATGAACTGTTAATCAACCCCCCAGAAAAGAACTTGAATTCCGACATCCCAGAAGAAAGGGAACAGAACAAAGAAGAGAAAATGTTCGTTTTGTTTAATGAACAGAAAAAGAGAAACAAAATACGGCAGAAGAGAGAAATGAAGAGGTAAAGGAGAGGGAGAAATGCATCGCAGCCGTTGCCCCTGGCAAACAGTAAAGCTTTGGGGAGTGGCGAGAGGATAATGCAACAGCCAATCCCATCGAGTCTACTGCGTCCAGCACCGAAGAGTTGAGATTAGAGCAACAAACATGTCCGACTCTACGCGAGCCTTGGAAGTGGGCGAAGGAAAAAAAAGGAAGCTATTTGTTTTTGGACGGACTCTTGCATCATGAAGAAAAATTATTTGGAGAAAAGGCACTCCAATTAGTTCTGCCATTAAGTAGAAGGCAGAAGGTACTCGATCTAGCCCACAATTCAGTTTTCGGATGCCATATGGGCATGCGGAAGACAAAGGAGAGGATAAAATATTCCTTCTACTGGCCAGGAGTTTCTCAACATGTGGAACACTTTTGTAAGACATGCAGCGAATGTCAATTAAGAAGCCCTGAGAAAAGGTCTGATAAAATTCCAATTACCCCAGTAGCAAGACCTGGACTGCCATTCGAAATCGTCAACATCGATATAATTGGGCCCATTGATCCACCCTCTACCAGGAAACATAAATATATTTTATGTCTGGTGGACCAGCACTCGCGGTGGCCGGAGGCCATTCCTCTGAGAAGCTTAAGTGCAAAAGCTACGTGTGATGCGCACCTTGAAATAATTATGCTGACGGGAATCCCGCATGCCATGCAAAAGTGATAATGGTACAAATTTCGTGTCAAGACTGACTAAAGAATTTCAAGAAAGATTGGGTGCCCATCCTAGATTTTCAACCCCTGGATACAGTGCTTCCAATGGACTAGTTGAACGATGGAATAGGAGTTTACAGCAGATGCTTCATCACGTGATAAGGAGCGATCCATCTAACTGGGATAAGCATATCCCGTATCTTTTATTTGCATATCGTGAAATCCCCAACTGCACCACTGGAATCTCACCTTTTCAATTAATGTATGGAAGACAGCCAAGAGGACCTTTGGCAGTGTTAAAATCATCATGATCTGGTGAAATACCCGTCCCTCCAAACTTGAGTGAATCAGCTGTCAAATACTTACAGCAGTTGAAAATAAGAATGGAGCAAGCTACAGAACAAGCTGAATTGATCGCAAGTGGAAAGCAACAAAAATACACCGAATATTTCAATCGGAGATCTGTGCCAAGAAGTTTAAGAGTGGCAACCTAGTTTATTTACTGATCCCAGACTCTAACAACAAGCTGTATGCTAGATGGAGTGGTTCTGGAGAAATCGTGAGTCTTATTCCTCCCCACTCGTATAAGGTGAGGCTGCCAGATGGAAACATGTTCATTTCAACAGAATGGAAAAATAAAACATGTTCATTCCAACAAAATAAGAAAATTTGAAGCCCGTGTCAATTATGTTGGAGTAATTTTTGAAAATGAAGAAGATTTTGGAGAAGTTATAACTCTACCAAGAAAAGACCTGTCGACCCCTTTGGAATATTTAAAAATTGAAGGAAACTTAAATCTAGAAAATTTAGATAAAACTCAGAAGAATTGTTTAATTGCTCTCATTAACAGACATCAAGCATTATTTACAGGAAAAATAAAAATGGCTAAAGTGGAATTCCACAAGATCATATTGATTCCGAATGTAGAAAGAAAGAAACCTCACGTATACAGGATTCTGGAAGCGTTGAAAACAAGAGTTGATGCCAAAATAGAAGATTTTTTAAGTTCAGGACTAATAGAAGAGAGTGAAGCTGAGATAGCTCACCCAGTTGTTGTTGTAAACAAGAAAGACGGAAGCATCAGACTCTGTGTTTATTATAGAGCTCTGAATGCGGTTACTAAAGCTGATGACTTTCCGATGGAAGATGCAGTGGATCAAATGTACAGTATAGGAAGAGCCAACGTAATCACGCTAGATCTCAGATAATAAATCAGTTATATACAGTTTAAAATACCAATAGCGCGAAGAAAAGCAAAGATGTTAGGGTGATGGTTTTCATCTAACAAGTCTTTTATGCATAAAATGGAGCTACCAAAAAAGGTGAGGCGAAGCTGGTTAAAACATGGACAAAGTATTAAAATATAATGATTAGTGAGTAAAACGTTGCAATCGTTGCATTTGGGAGGAGGTTCACCGAATAGCAAATGAAGGTGAGTAAGTCGAGTATGTCCTACTCGCAAGCGGGTGAGTTTGACATCTGCCCTGCGCATGTGCACTGCAGGCCAAAGCTCCAAAGTAGGTTTAACAGAACGTAAATTGTTTTCGCCTTGCAGGTCCCAGTGTTGATGCCATAAACACTGAACAAATTTGCGAATGTGGTTTTTTAAATCAGAAAATGGGACAGATAATGTTACTGGAAAAGAGGCAGATCATGCAGCAGAATCAGCTTTGTCATTTCCTTCAATACCTACATGACTGGGGATCCAGCAAAATAAAATTTTAAAACCTTTCTTGTATAGAGAAGTCAATATATGTTGAATAAAATTTAAAATTGGATGAGCTTCGTTTCTCACATGTTCTAACTGTCTCAAAACACTCAAACTATCCGAGTATATACAAAATTTTCTAGCCGAATGCGAAGAAATGAGTCTTAAAGCTAAAAGGATAGCAAATGCTTCCGCGGTAAAAACAGAGCAAATAGTAGGAATGTTGCAGCTGTAAGTAAGATCAGCCACAACAATCCCACAACCAACATGTCCAGGGGACTTAGATCCATCTGTAAAAACTGCTATGTATTGTATGTACTGATGACGATGGGAAGTGAACAGCTGTTGAAAAATGCTTGGTGATACATTAGACTTACTGTATGACACAAATGAACAATCAAGATAATATGATGAAGTAGTCCATGGCTGGATGGGAAAATAATTTACAGATTGCGATGGTATGTCACAAAAATCAAATGTCTGAATGAGAGATCGCATGCGTGAGTTAAAAGGTGGTATATATGAGGATCGTGCATCATATAAACGTTGTAAACTTAGTGGAATAATCTCACGTCGAAGAGGGTTTGATGAAGATGACATGACGCGAAAGTAAAATGTCAGAGAGAGCTGCATGCATCTGAAATCGAGAAAGGGTTGATGACACACAGCATACAAACTCTCAACAGGAGAAGTGCGAAACATATATCCACTACATATCATATGCTCCACTACATATGCGTAACGCCGTATGATGCACCGTATCTAGACGTTTTAAGTTAGGCGCAAGAGCCTAATTGGCGCAAGAGCCAGTTGTGGCTATATCGCACCTACAACTTGGTTTTTATTAAATATCTATATTGATGTATCAAAACCAATGGCTTTAAGGTATGTGAAAATGTTGTCGTGGGGGCTGTTACCAATTAATAAAATCAATGATGGATTAAAGCAACCGAATTGGCGTTGTCTCTGAATTTTAAATTTGCTACATTTGGTTAAAATATGTTTCACAGTGAGCGGTTCCTTACAATGGGAACACTCAGGAGCAGGCTCATTTAGTAGGAGATGTCTGTGAGTAATACGAGTATGACCGATACGTAAACGGTTTAAAACAACTTCTAGCTTTCGAGGTAGATTAAGATGTGTATAAGGTTGTAGTTTATAATAGATACTATGTAGTTTAATATTTGTCTCATTTTGGATAGTCTGGAGCTAGTGAACGTTTAATATTATTTGCAGTGATTGCTCCCTCTACCTCTTCTGATAAAAATTTCATTAATTTTGTAATATCGCTTTCAGCCAAATTTTCACGTTTGGCATGTACAATCCAGTTCCGACAGATTTCATGAGGAAAAGCACGAAGTATTTTAGGAGCCAAAATTCGTCCGTATGATTGAGTTTTTTCTTCTAAAGCATCTAAAGCCTGTATTCTTCGATTACAATCAATATATAACTCATTTATTGCTGCTGGAGTGTGATATTTGGCAGGTTTTAGGTTTTCTAAATAATCGAGATGAGCCTGTATTATTTTATCTTTATCGCCATATTTCGATTTCAAAATATCCTTTGCTGTTGCATATGTTTCTGCAGTTATATTAATTCCATCAACAATTCGTTTTGCTTCTCCATCTAAATATCCCCGCAAAAAAACATGCTTGTCAATCAGCGATAAACTCTCATTTTTGTCGATACAGTTTTCAAAGCGCTCCCAAAAACTATGGAATTCTTCAATTTCGCCGTAAAACGTATTTATTTTTATTGTAGGCAACTTAACTGTAACATTTGATGGCGAAGCCGAAAAATTATTTATATTGGCAGCTGTTGGCGATGTTTCAGAAATTAAATTCGTATTCCGATTCGCTGTTCTTTTGAAATTAAATAACGCCAAATGAGCATGTTCTGTGTATCTTTCACATTCTATAATGTCTTCCTGATATTCTTCATCATTTAAAAGATTATGTACTTCATCGTCAGCCAAAGCTAATTCTTTAATTTTATCTTGTAAACGTTCAATGTTGTATTCTTTTTCAGTTTATGTACTAGCAGCATCGTTCAATTTCGTCGTTAGTTTTGTAATGGCGGTACGTAGCGTTGTTCTTTTACGTTTAAATATTGCAAGTTTTTCACTACCGGTAGCCATTCCAATTCAGTACGATGACGAAAGTAATTAATTATGACTTACCAAGTTATTTCGGCACCAAATATTGGACTTTGTGGAGAGTAAATTAGACTGAATATCACGTAGAACAAACTGAAAGACTTAACTTTATTTACATCAAAAATATATATATAAAAGCAAGAAGAAGTTGCCAGAACAGTAAAGTCAAATTTATCTAATTAATCTCGAACTCAATAACTGGTATGACAATATTATTAATGGAGATTACAGGATGAAGATGAATGTTACGCAACCGACAAAAGTGAATACAAGAACATTTATTGGGTGAGAGAGTATGCCCGTTTCGATCACACCATTCTAAAATCTCATTAACAGCAAGCTGCAGTTGACGGTCGATAACGCGCATATCTGATCCTGTGCATGACACATTTAAGTCATCAACATAAAGTGACCCAAATACGGTAGGTGGTAACACGTGCAAGATGAGAGAAACATGAACAATGACAAGTATGACGCTTAAAACACTGCCTTGAGGAACCCCTTCAGCCTGAATAAAAAGATCGGAAAATGTAGTACCTAATTTTACCCTAAAATACCGCTTCGACAGGAAGTTTTTCAGGAAAATGGGTAGATTTCCACGAAGTCCCATGTCGTAGAGTGTCTTAAGAATTCCATATCGCCATGTCCGATCGTACGCCTTCTCAATATCAAAGAAGATAGAGACAAAATGATTACGACGGACAAAGGCGTTACGAATTCTTGACTCAAGAGCAACGATGTTATCACTCGTGGATCTTCCCTTACGAAAACCGCTCTGGAAGTCCCAAGTCGTTTTCCCAAGACAGCTGGTTAAAGCTATAGGGCGATAGTTAACAGGGTCTTCAGTGTCTTTACCTGGTTTTAATATGGGTATCACACTTGCTTCACGCCAACCAGATGGGTACGTTTGTTCCGTCCAGATTCTATTGAACAGAACGAGGACATTCAACAACGACGTCCGATCTAAGTGGCGGAGCATGTGATACGTGATACCATCAGGACCGGGAAATTGAATTGAATTGAATTGAATGTAGAGTTTAGTGGCAGAAAGTCCAAAAGAGGACATGCTGCGCCAAACGATACGGTAAAATACTTAAAAAGCAAAGTACATTCACCATTTTATTTGTCGAACAATTATAACTAATAAAATGGTATAAGTTTGTAAATAGAATCAGATAAAAGGGATGAATAAAATCACATAAAAGGGAAGGGATGAAATCAGATAAAAAGTTATGAATACGATATAAAATACACGAAGTAAGTAAAATAAATTGTTTGCTAAAGTGAATAAAATTGCAGATGCATTAAAACATTTATATACAGTTAAAAATACCAACTGCACGTAAATATGCAAAAATGTTAGGATGATGAATATCATCTAACAAATCCTGCATGCGTAAAATAGAGCTCCCAAAAAACGTAATACGAAGTTGGTTGAAACATGGGCATATTATTAAAATGTGATGAATCGAAAGAGGAACGTTACAGGTACTGCATAGAGGAGGAGGCTCTCCAAACAGTAAGTGGAGGTGCGTTAACCGGGTATGACCAATTCGGAGACGTGTAAGCTTTACATCAGCACTACGCAAGGGCAGTACTGGAAAATGGCCTAAATCGGTTTTAATGCTATGCAATTTATTAAAAACTATGAGATCCCACTGTTGTTGCCACAATGATGTCACGAATTTCCGAATATGCAGTTTTAGGTATGGACAATGGTAAAGTAGATGTGGCAGATCGTGCAGCTGAGTCGGCTAGGTCATTCCCTGGAATACCAACATGACTCGGTACCCAGCAAAATAAAATCTCAAAGCCATTCTTCTGAAGCGTGGTTAACAAATGAATAATGAAGCATAAAATTGGATGAGTATCACAATGAGACTTTTCTAATTGGCTCAAAACGCTCATACTATCGGAGTATATAAAATACTTCCGATTAGAACGAGTAGAAATTAGTCGTAATGCTAATAAAATAGCAACAGCTTCAGCAGTATAGGCGGAGCAAATTTCTGGAATTTGGTAGCTGTACGTGACGTCAGCAATGATGACACCACAGCCAACGTATCCAGGAGATTTTGAGCCATCAGTACAAATCGGAACATAATGAGAAAACTGATGACGATGAGAAAGGAAAAGTTGCTGAAATATGGTTGGAGATACAAGTGATTTTTTAGATACATCAAATAGAGAATAAAAATGATATGGTGAAGCAGTCCAGGGTGAAATAAGTAGGTGGTCTGCCGATTGTGATGGTGAATCTAAAATAGCAAACGTTTGAATGTGTGATCGCATACGAGCTATAAAAGGGCGAACATAAGTAGGTCTAGCATCATATAGGCGCATTAAACTTATAGGAGTAAACTCACGCTGTAAGGGGTGTGAGGCTGAAGACATGATACGGTAGTAGTGCATCAAGGACAATTGCATTCTGCGTAGATCCAGTGGCAGTTGATGACAAACAGTATACAAGCTTTCAACGGGTGAAGTGCGAAATGCACCACTACAGATGCGTAATGCAGTGTGATGTACCGTATCAAGGCGTTTTAGTTGCAAAGCAGAAGCAGAAGCAGTACCATAAACTGTGCTTGCATAGTCAATGCGCGACAGTATAAGTGCTTGGTAAATTCGCAATAGCGCTATGCGGTCAGCACCCCAAAACGTGATAGAAAGCTCGCGTAACATATTCAGGGATCTCTCGCATCTTTTCCGCAATTGTTTTATGTGAGGCAGAAAAGTAAGCTTATGATCAAAAATAACTCCAAGAAACTTTGTTTGAATTACGATTGGTATAGCAATGTTATGAATATGAATAACAGGATCATTGTGAAGCCGACGTTGCCGACAAAAATGCACACATGCGCTTTTGGAAGGTGATCGGGTATGACCATTCTCATGACACCATTTTACAATTTTATTGACAGCAAGTTGCAGTTGACGCTCGATTACTCTCATGTCAGATCCTGAGCATGAGACGTTGAGGTCGTCAACATAAAGTGAGCCAAAAACTGTAGGAGGTAGAATGTTTAAAATGGAGGAAACATGAACTATAAAAAGTGTAACACTCAGAACACAGCCTTGTGGAACACCTTCAGATTGAATGTAGAGATCAGAAAGTGTATGACCCAGTTTGACATGAAAATATCTCTGACTCAAAAAGTTTTGTATAAACATAGGTAGGTGGCCACGGAGGCCCATATTAAACAATGCCTTTAGAATGCCGTATCTCCATGTCCGATCGTAAGCCTTCTCAATATCGAAGAAGATAGAGATAAAATGGTTACGTCGGATAAGAGCATTACGAATACGCGATTCTAAAGCAACAATGTTATCCATAGTCGACCTGCCCTTTCGAAAACCACTTTGAAAGTCGGGGATGAGTTTTTTCTTCTCAAAAATAAACTAAGCGTGAGTTGACCATACGTTCGAATACCTTGCTGAAGCAGCTAGTCAGAGCTATTGGGCGGTAGTTTATTGGTTCCGTCGGATCCTTACCTGGCTTTAAAATTGGTATCACAAGAGCCAACCGCCAACTAGATGGGTATATCTGCTCCGTCCATAATCTGTTAAAAAGTAACAGGATATTCTGCAAAGATGCAGAAGTCAAATGGCGAAGCATGTGATATGATACACCATCAAAGCCGGGGCTCGTATTAGGTGCTTTTGACAGCGCTCGCTGCAATTCAATAAAAGTGAAGTTACAATTGTACTGAAATTGCCGTCGAGTCGCCGTCTGGGCTTCAACTTTACGCTTGTGAGCTTGGAAAGCTGAGCTGTAACTGTCAATGCTAGATACAGCAGCAAACGTTTCACCCAAAATGTTACTCACATCTACTGGGTCAGAGTGCGTGATACCGTTTATATCAAATACCGGAAGATGGAATTCACGGTAGATACCATTCGCTCTCTTGACCCTCGACCAGACTTGTCAGGGAGATGTTGTAGATGTGATGGATGAAACATAGCGTGACCAAGATTCTCTCTGGCTTTGGCGCCGAATCCTGCGTGCAATCGCTTTAGCTCGTTTGAAATCGAGAAGATGGTCTGATGTAGGATACCGACGGAAGATGTTCCATAGCCTCTGCTTCTCTTTGTGAGCTGCGGAGCATTCAGCAGTCCACCATGGCTTGCGATGACGAGGACGAGAAGTTGATGTTTGTGGTATGCTACTTTGTGCAGCATTCATGATCACAGAAGTCACCGTTTCAACAGCAGCTTCAAGATTTTCATCTGATACCATATCTTCTGTAATGTCAGCAAGATGTGAGAAAAGCCTCCAATCAGCACGATGGTAAATAAATGTAGAGGGTCTTGTAGTGATAGAAGCAGTAGATGTATATGAAACAATGATTGGGAAATGATCGCTATTATGAAGATCATTATCAACCGAAAATTCTGAAAAGGGTAAAAGCGCAGGTGAACATAAAGCTAGATCAATGCAGTGAAAACTTCGTGTAGGTTCATGAAAATAAGTGTCTTCACCTTGATTCAGTAAGCAGAGATTATGATCAAGGATGAGAGTTTCAACTTGATGCCCTCGGGCATTTGTGTCGGAACTACCCCATAAATCACTGTGGCCATTAAAATCTCCAAGCAAAATAAAAGGCGTCGGTAACTGATGAATTAATGAGTTTAAATCATATTGTGAAACAGAAGCATGTGAAGGCATGTAAATGGAACAGACTGTAATGATAATGTTTAGATGAACCTTAACTGCAACAGCCTGTAATGACGTTGACAATAAAAGGCGAGTTGATGGAATACTTGTTGATGTGAAAATAGCGACACCACCATTAGGTCTGCTACCTTCGTCATGATCGTTTCGGTAACAAATATAGCTACGTACATTAAAATTATCAGACGATGCTAAATGAGTTTCTTGGATTGCAAAACATGATGGGTGATATTTAAAAATTAAATCTCTGATGTCAGAGATTTTGTTTCGCACACTGCGACAATTCCAAGATATAATAGAATTTGCCATTACCTTTTGGATTTAAAATTTGATTTAGACGCAACATCCATCGGTGGGTCGTCGAAAATCGATTCGTCATCCGATGGATGTAGTGTTATTTCTGTGTCCATCTTTTGCAAGATATCTGAAGTGGACCTTTTAATGATTTGTATAAATTTTGGGTCTTTATTCTTTTTAGGAATACCTGGCTTTTGGCTAGGTGGCAACTTTACATTCGGACGCTGCTTTAAGGCAGGACGAGGCTTTTCTGGGGATTTCAATCGAGATGTTTTTGGAGGTGGAGGTTTGGATATAGGTCTGCGAGAAGTAGAGGGTCCGGTAAAATCAAATCAAGGTGTTTGTTTTGTTTGCTGTGAGGTAGATGATATTGAGGAATCCGTCTGCGTACTTACTGTGCAATATGAAGTTTTAGCTGCTGCTGAATAGGACACATCCGGACAGGGAGTGCGGGCCGTAACTATTCTGCGGGCTTCGTTAAATGTTAAGTTTTGTAATACTTTAATTGACTGGATTTCCTTTTTTAGTGACCATTTCGGACAATTTCTGGCGTAAGCTGCGTGATCACCCTTGCAGTTGATGAAAAGAGGTGGCAGCTCGCAAGAAGTGTCTTCATGGTCTGTACGGGAGCAACGGGCACACACCGGTCGACCTCGGCAAGATGTTTTTGAATGCCCAAACCTTTGACATTGGTAACAACGCAAAGGATTTGGGATATAAGGCCGAACCGGGCAGTTAATCCAAGCCATTTTAATTGCTGTTGGTAATTTAGCAGACGCAAAAGTGAGGATAAGGTGCTTCGTAGGGATAAGTTTACCATCCCTGCGAATCTTAATCCTTCTAACAGATGTAACGTTTTGAGATTGAAGGTTATCTAATATCATGTCTTCTGTGTCATTTATGAATTCTGTTTCTGATATGACGCCACGAGAGGTATTTAAGGATCTATGAGGTGTTACTGTTATATTAAATGGACACATGGTGGTGCATGTTGATAAAATAGTTGCCTGTTTTGCAGAGGAGACTTCAACTAAGAGGTCACCAGAGCGTAGCTTTTTTACTGAGGCAACTTCTCCCAGAATAGAGAGAAGAGCCTTGTGTATCAAAAATGGAGATATGTGGGTAAATGAAGTATTAGGTACGTTTGGGTTTGTCAGATGTATCAAAAAGTAACGAGCGTAATCACATGGTGCTAAGAATGTTCCGCTGTTTTTGTATTGGTGTGCGGAACTCAACACCGTACTATCTTCAGCCATAGAAAACAAAAACAGTTCTACTATCAACGGCATCACCCACCACGGAGTCCTACTAAGGGGATGCCAGTAACATAATTCGTCACTCGACACCGATGCTAACCAATAGCTATACGTCCGCGAGTCACCCCTGAAGCAGCCTCCACCCTTAACGAGGTGCCCAGTAAGTGACCCCGGACTTGACCCTAGCCAACAGATGACGGTCATGACTAGCCGGTTGATGCATACAGGCCAATATGCACCTCCCGTTTACCTGAAGCACGGGCCAAAGCAGTGTATTGGGGTACCAGAATGCCCCTCAACGGCCAGGATCCCCTTTTCCAGGTACACGGGTCTCCACGCACGGCAAACACGCGGGTGGTCTCTTCCCATCTGGGTCCGATACAACAGGGTGGTAATCGAACACAGACAAAAAGCCCTCACCAGTTAATGTGGCAACCACGACAAGGGGGAAGAGAAAGGAGAAAGTATGAGAAAAGGGAGAGGAAACGGAAGGGAGGACAGATCACTAGGGTACCCCGGGGCGTGACATCAGGACCGGGGCTTGTATTATGAGACCGATAAAGTGCTCGCTGTAATTCTACGAAATTATAATTACTGTTATAGTGGAAGAGACGGCGCGTATCAAAGTTAATGTTATTTCTTTCGGCAATCTGCTTATGGTATTGAAATGCTGAACTCTCTAGACTAGAGACAGCAGCAAACGCCTCACCGATCATATTACAGACGTCGACAGGAGATGAGTAAATGGTACCGTTTCGCTTGAATACCGAAAATTTAAATTCACGGTATATGCCGTTAGCTTTTTTGACTCTCGACCAGACTTGTCTGGGAGAAGTAGAAGATGTTATAGAAGAGACGTAACGGCACCAAGAATTTCTTTGACTGTTGCGCCTAATTTTTCGTGCCATTGCTTTAGCCTGTTAAAGGCTAAAATGTTAACAGTGTTAGGGTAACGGCGGAAGATGTTCCACAAGCGTCTCTGCTTTTTATAAGCAGTAGCGCATTCCTCATTCCAACACGGCTTGCGATGGCGAGGAAGCGAACTTGACGACTTGGGTATACTATGTTCTGCCGCTTGTAGAATTAAAGACGTAACCTGATCAACTGCTGCACTTATAGTATCATGTGAAACCATATCATCCGTGATCTGAGCAAGATGAGCAAATAGTGGCCAATTAGCGCGATGGTATATGAAAGTTGAGAGTCTTCGGCTCATGGGAACAGATGCAGAATATGAAATTATGAGAGGAAAGTGATCGCTGTTATGGAGATCATCACTCACAGTGAAATCAAGAAAAGGTAAGAGGACCGGTGAACACATAGGTAAATCAATGGCATGAAAAGTTCGCGTAGGTGTATGGAAATAAGTTTCTTCGCCCCTATTGAGCAAACAGAGATTATGATCCAGGATAAGTTGTTCAATTCTACGCCCCCGTTCATTGGAGGCGGAACTATCCCACAATTCACTGTGACCATTAAAATCTCCAAGAACAACAAAAGGCGAAGGTAACTGATAAATCAGTGAGTTCAAATCTGTTTGGGAAATGGATGCATGAGGTGGTAAGTAGACAGAACAGATTGTGAGGAGAAAATTAATTTGAACTTGAACAGCGGTAGCCTGTAATGAGGTTGATAGTGAAAGGTGAGTAGATGGAAAAACATTTGAGGTTAAAACTGCAACACCGCCATAAGGTCGACTTCCATTGTCGAAATCATGACGGGAGCAAGAGTAGTCACGTAATTTAAAATTATCTGATGACGTTAAGTGCGTCTCTTACAGAGCAAGAGCTGAAGGTTGGTGTTTTAGAATGATATCTTTGTTATCAGAAGTTTCGTTTCGAATTCCACGACAGTTCCACGAGATAAACTGTACGGACATTTTGATGAAAATGAGTTGGAAGGAACATCAATAGTTGGAGGGCAGTCGAATAACTCTTCCTAATCGGAAGGATGCAGTGTAATTTCGAAATCACAATCCATATTCTGCAGAGTAGCGGATGCGGATTGATTCATATACTGATTATATTTAGTGTCTTTTTTCTTACGAGGAAGACCTGGCTTTAGTCTGGGTAGAAATTTTATATACGGGCGCTGCTTTGGAGCAGGCCGGGATTTATCAGCGTTGTCAGTTTTAGAAGTTTTTGTAGGAGGAGGTGATGTAGTTCTGTTGGATGTGGAAGGTGCAGTGAATTTAAAGTTGGGTTTTTGAGCAGATGGCTTGTTCTGTTTGGTCACCGCAGGTGGCCAGCCGACCCGCGAAGCGGGATTGCGGCTTTTCGCGGCCCCCCACGTTAATACATCCCCTTCGCACTCCGGAGGTCGTCAGGACCGAGGCCCCTCGGACGCGGAAAGCACACAGCCGTCACCCAGAAATGTCGTGTACAGTCCTGTGCACCTAATGCCCAACCCTACAGACCCACAAAGCCCGTCTGTTTAGGCTCCTGTAAGGGAAGGGGGTTAGCACATATAAATACAGTTACATTTTAAAAATAATTAAGGAAATTAATAATATTAAGGAGGAACTTACTTTGTAATTGCTGGCTGTTGATAGCTTGGCTTGTTCTGTTTTTTTATTTTATTTTATAACCGTCGTTGAACAGCCGACCCAATTTCATGGGTTTACGACTACTAATATTCAACTCCGTAGCCTTGTAATTTTGAACCAATCCAGAAGACAAGGAAACTCCTGGATCAGTGCCCCCAGAGGTATTGATTTGTTATGGGAACATGGAGGACTTTGAGACTCGACAGATTTAACGTGCATCAGTCACCATTTACTACACGGGGAGTCTTCGGCCGGCGAGGATCGAACCCACGACCTCTTAGACATGGGCCCAGCGCCCTACCGACCAGGCTATCCCGGTCCGGCTTGTTCTGTTTTTTATTTTATTTTATAACCGTCGTTGAACTGCCGACCCAACTTAATGGGTTTACGGCTACTAATGTTCAACTCCGTAGCCTTGTAATTTTGAACCCAATCCAGAAGACAAGGGAACTCCTGGATCGAGTATTGGGAGAAATTTGCCTTCGTGGAGGACTTTTTGATGGAGCTAACCCGCATTTGCGTTACATGGAGAGGAAGACCACGAGAACTTCCCACGGTTAGCCTGACGGCAAGGGGACTCTAACCTATGATCCGTCTACCACTGAGGATATTTCACGTCAGCACTGTGGTCAGTGCAAGCCGGATGCGGAATTCGTATCGACTGGGATTCGAACCCAGTTCGCCTCATTGGAAGGCGAACGCTCTATCCCCAGAGACCATCGCGGCTCGGCTTGTTCTGTTTTTTTTTTTTTTTTTTTATAACCGTCGTTGAACAGCCGACCCAACTTAATGGGTTTACGGCTACTAATGTTCAACTCCGTAGCCTTGTAATTTTGAACCCAATCCAGAAGACAAGGGAACTCCTGGATCGAGTATTGGGAGAAATTTGCCTTCGTGGAGGACTTTTTGATGCAGCTAGCCCGCATTTGCGTTACATGGAGAGGAAGACCACGAGAACCTCCCACGGTTAGCCTGACGGCAAGGGGACTCTAACCCATGATCCGTCTACCACTGAGGATATTTCACGTGAGCACTGTGGTCAGTGCAAGCCGGATGCGGAATTCGTATCGACTGGGATTCGAACCCGGTTCGCCTCATTGGAAGGCGAACGCTCTATCCCCTGAGCCATCGCGGCTCGCTTGTTCTGTTTGTTGGAAGTAGATGTTTGCGCAGGAGATTCAGTTTGCGTACCGACAGAGCAATAAGAAGTCTTAGCAGCCGTGGAATACGACACGCCCGGACGAGGTGTGCGGGCAGTGACGATTGGGCGAGCTTCATTATAGATCAGGTTTTGCAAAACTTTTACAGATTGAATCTCTTTTTCCTGGGACCATTTTGGGCAATTCCTGGAGTATGCAGCATGATCACCTTTGCAATTAATACAAAGGAGCGGTAACTCACAGGATGTGTCAGCATGGTCAGTACCAGAACAACGAGCACAGAGAGGACGACCTCTACATGATGTTTTGGATTGCCCAAACCTTTGGCATTGAAAACACCTCAAAGGGTTTGGGACATAAGGTCGCACAGGGCAGTTATGCCAAGCCATTTTTATTGAAGATGGTAACTTAGGTTTATTGAAAGTAAGGATTAAATGTTTCGTAGGGATGAGATTACCATCCCTGCGAATCTTAATCCTTCTTACTGCTGTCACGTTTTGTTCTTTTAGTTCTTCAAGTATCATTTCCTCGGTATCATTTATAAATTCCGATTCCGAAATTACACCTCGAGAGGAATTGAGGGTATTGTGGGGGGTGACTGTTACATCGAAAGAGCATATCTTATTACATTTGGATAAAATATCGGCTTGTTTTAAACTTGTGTTAAGAAGTCACCTGATCTTAACTTTTTCACGGATGCAACTTCTCCCAGTACGGAAAGAAGAGCCTTATGTATTAAGAAGGGAGACACTTTGCTAAATGTCGTTTCTGGTATAAGAGGGTTATTCAGCTTTACTAGAAAATACTGAGCGTTATCATTCGGTGAAGAGGTTGTTCCGCTGTTTTTACTATGGTGTGCAGAACATAACACTATGCTATTTTCAGCCATAAACAATTTCAAACGCTTCCACTGCTACCGGCACCACCCACCACGGAGTCCAACGAGGGGATGCAAATAACTGATAGGTACTGAGACCAATCTGTTACCTGAACATCGGTGCTAACTATTAGCTATACGTACGCGAGTCACTCATGAAGCAGCCTCCACCCTTAACGAGGTGTGCCCAGTAAGTGACCCCGGACTTGACCCTAGCCAACAGATGACATTTGTGACTAGCCGATTGATGCACACAGGCCAATGTGCACCTCCCGTTTACCTGAAGCACGGGCCAAAGCAGTGTATTGGGGTTCCAGAATGTCCCTCAACTGCCAGGATCCCCTTTTCCAGGGACACGGGTCTCCAAGCACGGCAAACACGCGGGTGGTCTCTTTCCATCTATGTCCAACACAACAGAGGGGTAATCAAACACAGATGACAAGCCCTCACCAGTAAATTTGGCAACCATGACAAAGGGGAAGAGAAAGGAGAAAGGGGAGAGGAAAACGAAGGGAGGACAGATCACTAGGGTACCCCGGGGCGTGACTCCCTGTGCTTACCTAAAGAAGATAAACCCCCTCAGGGGTCACAGGTGGGAGTAGGTGCCTGCTTGTATCAACAGAAAGGCGACTCGTAAATACCAGTGTGTTATGCCAGCCAGAAACTTTCAAAGTCTCAACAGAATTGGCCCACTATTGAGCGAGAAGCCTATGGAATAGTTTGGGCCTTAAAGAAATTTGAGCCTTGGATATTTGGTTTCCCGGTCAAAATTGTGACCGACCATAATCCACTGGCATTCATTGTTAAAAATGCTTCTCAATCGTCTAACCTCCAAAGGTGGGCGCTTGCTCTCCAGAAATATGATTTACGAATCGAGCACTGTCTGGGGAGAAACCTTAAAAACGCCGATGCTCTCTCTGGACTCCCTATTTCAGGTGAGTAAGAAAAGAAAAATAGCTATGATCTGCCGAGGTTAATACTAACTTAATTGGGCAATTTGTGTTAAAATTTATTTCATGACTTTTATATTTTTTATTAGAGACTCTAAGTGTTTATATGCTTATATTGATATTTACTTGTGGATAAATAGTAACAGATATTTAACGTAAGTGCTAAATTAATTTGAAAATAAATTTTAAAGTATAAGTTTTTTTTAATAATTTAAAAAATGAATGATTTAGTGTTTGAGAAATAGTAAATTTCATTGTTTATGTGCATAATTTTAAGATATGATTAGAACCCATAGAAATATAGTTATTGAATTATAATGTTTTATACATGATCTTTGAGGTGCCATGGTTTAAAAGTATATTTTTTTGTTCCTTTTTGTAGTAATAATTGTTTAATTAATAATAGTATTAATTATTATTAGTATTACTGTATGTCAACAAGTTATAATTAAAGTGAATAATTATTTTTGTGTTAGATATTATTTTATAACAATTTTTGGTATAAAAAAATGTGATATAGAATTGAATTATTGATTCTAACGTTACAGTGAATAATTAATGATAAACGAGTTTATATATCAGTAGTGTTGTGAATATCTCATCTGTATTTGTGTTTAATATTCCTATTTTATTATCATTGAAATGATTGTGCATTTTCATAATTATCGAATGTATCATATTGTGAATTATTATTAGTATTATTTTTTTGTTGATCGCAAACAGTTGATTTTTTTTAGTTTTCAGATTAACGATTAATTATTGTATAATATAATCATTATCTTAGGGGGAAAGGTGTAAGGTTTGGCAACTGTTTGGCGATTGTTGAGGCGCACTTGGCGCATTTTGTCACCTCCTCGGAGGTATGCTGGAAATCAAGGGAGTTGTATGTTTGTCCTGGTCGGGAGAGGATCTCCCTTGGTTTAGTAAGAGCTGGAGGCTCTGAGTCACAAAATAATGCCTATAGTTTCTTTTGTTATAGAATAAAGTTAAGTTTATTGTTTGCAAATCTGGTGTAGTTATTTATATGGAAGAAAGGCATTACAAGATTAATAGTTTTAAGTCATGCAAATGGTGAGAGAGACACCGGTGCCACCCTGGGGACACGTGTGCCACCTTCGGAAACATACGTGAAATCTATGAAAGAGTTAATTATAAATCATTACGTAGCATATTATTTCTCAAAAAGGAATGATTGAATTCAATGCCAATTGATTTATTTCATTTTAAGCAAATGTGGAACTTTGGTATTTTTTAAATTTTTATAATATTTTGCAGTCTCTGCGATATTTTGTTTCAAGTTTTTTGTTTTGTTTGCATTTTAAAGTAATTTTTCAGGTATTTTTTTATTTTTGTGGTAGTTATGAGTGTTTTTGTGAACGATTCTGATATTTTCTTGTAAATTTGGGTATTTTTATACTAGTTATGGGTTAGGTTAGTTAACTCTAGTATGGTTATTTAACTCTTACTTGTTAGTTAATCCTTTTGAAAAAATTAACTCAGTAATTCTTGATTAATTCTAATGAGTTGACTCAAAAGAATCGCTAGTGACTTCACACAAGAACTATCAATGTAAAATCAATAAACAAATTATACACTCTAAAAACAAATATCTTTTTTAATATCGGGAAACTTGTTCCTGCCAGCAAGACACTTAAAATGCCTTTTTAAAAGACGTTTGCCAGTGCAATTGTTTTTTTTTTTTTGTTTTTTTAAAGATAATTTGAGTAAGTAAAAAAGTGATTTCAATATATGGCTCACCTTTGGAACCTGTGGAAACCTTAGGCGCAGAAGTTACAATTTTGAAATTGTACTATAAAATAAATGAAATTTTATTTTACAATTAAAAGTATACGTATATATTAGAGATAGGTGTAAGATGTTACAGAAAAAAATTCAGCCACACTGACTTAATCAGAAAATTAGGAAAAATCCTCAAATCCAAGCCACCCTTGGCTCCCCACCTTAAGTTTTGATTTAATAATTTGTTTCACTTTAATAAATTATTAAACATGCCGATATGTATTTTGTTTTCTATGTATATGTGCACCTTCCTTTCATCCAGTTAATCAATTTTTTTAAATAATATTTTCTGTTGAATATTCTCCCCCCCCCCACAGGATGAGAATCGCTGTCTTAACCAAAGATATTGATTGCTGGCTCTATCTAGTTTGGTTATAAATTACTAAAAAAAAGGTGGCCAGGAAAAGGACTGATTTTCATATGACAAACAAATTATTGACAGAAAAAATTATATCAACAGTTTTTGGAAATAATATATTCTAGAAATATGCATATATTCTAGAAATGTTTACAACGGTTGAGATAAAAATAATTAGATAGTGAAAAATTCAGGGGAAGTTTGAAGCTAGTTATTATTGGAAATACTGTTTGTGACATACCAGGAAAATGAAATTTTGAAATTCTATTAAATTTTTTAAATATACAAAACAGTCAATGCTAATGCAAAGTCATTTTAAAGTCGTAACAGCAATGCTATTCATTAATTTTTAAAAAAAGTTTCTTTTAGTAGTATAGCATTATATATATATATATATATATAGCATTATATATATAGCAAAATAAATAAATACAAAAAAAAAGAAAAAAAATTAGGAAAAACAATAAGTATCATTTATTGCGCATAAGCTGCAAGTAAATAGAACTCATAAATTTAAAATGAAGAAAAAACAAAAGTAAATTACAGACAGATGAAAAAAGGAAGGGGGGAAAATAACAATAATGACAAACAACTGGGAAAAGAAAAAGAATTAATTAAAAAAAAGGATAAAGTTTTTTTAAAAAACCGGAAAATAAAAGATATAATCTTTTCATCAGCCCACACGATTATATCCGAAAAAGAGTGCTTTCTAATATTGTATCAATATAGCCAAAGCAAAATATATCAATACAATAGTGTGAGGAGCACTCAAAAAATTTTTTACAAAAATTACGACAAAAAAAATTAAACACAATAAGTAAAAATAACACGTAAAAACAGAAAATAAAATATAAAGGAAGAGCAGAAAAAAACAAAATCTATAAAGCGAGCAGTGAAATATAGCGAACTTACATTAACGGGAAATTTTTCAAGAATGATTTAAAATGTTTACGTAACAAGATTGCCACATTGCAAAATATGAAAATATAATATCGGATATAATCGTGTGGGCTGATGAAAAGATTATATCTTTTATTTTCCGGTTTTTCAAAAAAACTTTATCCTTTTTTTTTTTTAATTAATTTTTCTTTCCCCTGTTGTTTGTCATTATTATTATTTTCCCCACTTCCTATTTTCATCTGTCTGTAATTTACTTTTGTTTTTTCTTCATTTTAAACTTAGCATTATACAGTCAAACCTCGATATCTCAAACTTGAAGGGAGATGAGAAAAAATTCGAGATACCGAAAATTCGAATTATCGAAAATCGCATGCTATCGATGGTATAATAAAGAAAAATGCTCTTTACATACCTTATTTATTATTCCATATTTATTCTAAAAACGCTTTTTACACTTTCATTTAAAAAAAGATTCAATTGTTGTTTGCTTTAGAGATGTGTAAAAAAGTTTGTCTATAAAACTTTCTAAGTGGACTATAGATTTAAATGTCTCCTCTGACATATTCGGCTGCCTCTCAATAAATCTCCTTACAGTGGCCACTGCAGAAAGTGCTTGTTTGTTAGTAGCATTGGGCGGCAAATCTTCGATTTCCTCATCCTCTTCTTCTGATAGTTCACAAGAAGCTTTCGTGTGAGCGATAATATCATTGTCATCCCACTGACCACACACTGTTACTGCATCATCTACGCTTACAAAGTCATGAAATTCCAATCATCAAGATTCACGAGTCTGGTCAATCTGTCCCAATCATTTTCAGCAGAATTAACGATATTGATTTTTTGACTACTTCCGTGATCTTTAATGAATCCAGCCTTCTTGAAGCCATTCATTATCGTAGAGGAAGACACATCATTCCATGCCTTGTCAGCCATTCGCATAGCTTGTAGAACACTAACACCGGATGCATGGTAAAACCTCATCTTCCGTTTCGGACAACATTTTTTTAAACACTTGATGACGATACTTTACTTTAAAACTTTGGATGATGCCCTGATCAAGTGGTTGAAGTTTTGAGGTAGTGCTTGAGGGGAGAAATTCAATTTTTACGTTTTCCATTTTAGGTATGGTATTGTGCCCCGTACAGTTATCGTTGAAAAGCAAAATTTTCTGTTTTCATTTTCTTATTTAAATTTTTAAGCCAGTTTTCAAAAAGGTTTGATGTCATCCAAGCTTTTCGATTAGCTTCATATTCTACAGGAAATGATTTTATGCCGCTGAAACATCTTGGTTTTTGGTTTTTTTCGATTTCCCTATCATCAACGGTTTTAACTTTTCTGTTCCATTCATATTTGCACAAAACAATAAAGTTAAACGCTCTTTACTTCTTTTGCCTCCATGACATGCTTCACCCTTTACATGCATAGTTTTGTCTGGGGTGCATTTAAAAAAAAGTCCAGTTTCATCCGCATTGAAAACGTCTTTTTCGTCGTAATCCTTCACGATCAAGCATATTTTCTTCCTAAATTCTTCACAAACTTCTTTGTCTACGCAAGCACTTTCACCACACATTTTCAAATATGTAATGTTGTTACGTTTTTTAAAATTTTCAAACCAGGCATTACTTCCTTTGAAATTTAAGTGGCCTAATTCTTTTGCGAAAGATTCAGCTTTTTCTTTGATTACAAGTCCATCTAGAGGGATGTTTTGACTTCTACATTGTGTATTCCACATCATAAGGCCCTTCTCCATATCGGGAAATTCACAGTTTTTTAACTTCTTTCGCTTGCCTAGGCCATCCTCGAACTTTTCTAAGATAACTGCTTTATTTTTTAAAATTGTCGAGAGCGTACTGCTTGGAATCCCAAATTCCTGTGCAATTTCCTTTTTCTTTTTAAAATTTTTTTCAACTTCGTCAATGATTTTCTTCTTTATTTCTATGGAAAGCGTGTTTAATTTTCGTTTGCTAGCCATTTTAAACAAATGATTCGCCAAAGATCCAACGTCTAAGTGCTCTAGTTTTTTAATAACCAAGAAAGGAAACTTTTTAGGAGGTCGCTTGGTCGAACAAAACAGGCGTGCATTCACACATATCTTTCACCCCTTGTTACAATGATAAGAAATTTTACAGTGTTCTTGGAAGCCACCCACCCTTTTGATTTTTGTTCATGCTGTCATTTCCGGTTTTCTTAAGACCACCCCGCATGAAATAACCTTGCAGAATAAAAGAACAAAAAAAGCATAGATGGTCATTGAATTGCAATGACAACTGGCTGAAAAGAGATAAGGAAACAATAAAACAAGAATTTCCACTTGGGGGGTTAAGAGAAGTGATTTCAATGTGTTATTGTCCTCTTTATGTCCATTTTTTCATTATGAGAATTGGTCTTCTATTCTTAAAATTTTTGATTTTTTTTTTTTTTTGAATATTTTTTTATTTTCAGAAAAAAAATCTATACCATTTATGGAAAAAAAGTTATCGAGGGAATGGAAAAAAAAAAATTCGTGAAATCAAGTTTTTCTTAACATTGAGTGTATAGGATTTTTGAAGGGATTTTTTTTTTCTTCGAGATATCGAAAAATTCATGAAATCGAGGTTCGAGTTAGCGAGGTTCGACTGTATATATATATATATATATATATATATATATATATATATATATATATATATATATATATATATATATATATATATATATATATATATATATATATATATATATATATATATATATATATGGCCCGTCCAAAAGGATTTCAAATTATTAGCCAGTAAATTAGAAAACTATCAAAAGTATTCGCCAGTTTTCGAAATTCTTCGTCAAATGCAAATCTTAACGATTCTTTGTTTATGAATATTTCTTTTTCCATAAAAAACTATTTATGGTTGTTTCCAATTTTTTTATGCTATGAAACCCAAAATAATAACCAAAATAATCAAATAAATATAGTTTAAAGTAATTGTGAACGTTATAACCTATATAATACTATATTTAAAGTATTTAATTAAAGGAATGAAGATTTTTCATCGTTTTATCATTAATAACCTTAAATTAGGTTTTATATCCCTCAGTTAAATTTGCAATCCTTGTGCTATATTAGTCTGAGTTTGTTTCTGTGAATAACTAAAATCAAGAGAATGTCGACTTTCACCGGTGAATGTCAACAATCACGTTTGGTGAATGTCCGAAATATTTGTTATATCCGATTTGATATTAATTTATTTTATTAGAACTTAAGAACTTTAAAAAACTTCCGGTGTATCCCTCCGCTTATGTTATGCTTACGAGGTGATGTGTGAACAGGCTTAATATTCTAGGAAGTTTTATTATTGTGATGTGTGTTTAAATTTACGCCTAATTTTACCATTCCTAAGAGTTTTCTGTCATTTATAAATTCTAACTGGTTGTGAGTAAAAAACAAATATAAGAAAATTAATATCAAAACATAAATAAAGTTCAAGGTTTGCCACGTTTTCAGTGTTATCCATTATTTGGCTCTATTTGTAAAAAAAAATAGTGCCGTTTGTTTTATTTTGGGTTAGCATCATAGCAAGCTTGAGGAGTATTTCAAATTCATTTGTTGTTTGTTTCATTGAAAGTTAAATTGAAAAAAAAAAACGCGTTATATAGAAAACACTATAAGTATAACAAAATTGGATGGCGCGTTTTTTCAAGCTTTTAGGCGTAAAGATCAGTCGGAAGTAGTAACCCGGAAGTCTTACGGCGAATTTTGACCTTCCTCCCCCAGCGCCATTTGAGCTTAACTTTACTCGGTCAACCATCCATATCTTTGGTACAAATATTGTACCTGTCATCTCCACAATTATTAAAAAATATGAAGAAAAAAAAACAAACAAATATTCTACTTTCAAAGGTTAATTGGTAATTAGGAAAATATTTGTGAAACCAATTATTATCTCTTTCTAAACAAAAACCTTTTCTGAAACAAGAACTACAGAATTAAGTAAAACACTTTTAAAATATCAAATTACTATAAAAAACAAAACAAAAATTTGTTCATCATTTTTAAATGAAACATACTTTTAGGAACAAAATAGCTTCATTCGTTTTTTTAAAATTAAGTTTATTTTCTCTTATTAAGAACTCCATTATTTTTATTTAATTATTTAAAAACGTCGAAGGAATTCCACTCGAAGACGGACTTATTTGAATCTGAAACGGAAGTTGATTTGCATTACTGGGGAATGCGTAATTCTATTTTCTGGAAAAGTATCACGAAAAAAGGATAAAACGATTTAATTTTAAATAATCGATGTCAATGCAAGTGGGAGACGTCACTGTTGACGTCATTTTATACACCAAAGCTCAGATTAAAAACTGAATGGCCGACTGAGTGAAAAAAAAAGGGCGATAAAAGTTAAAGCTTGCTATTTTCTTTTCATTACTTTCTGTAAATAAAAATAAAAATCTGATTCATGAATCAAATGACAAACTACAATCAGAATAACCTGTTTACGCTGTGTTTAATAAATAGGGTGAATGTAAAGTATTTTTCCGTGTATTAATAACACCGAGGAAAAAATATTATATTTTTCCTGCTGCATGAGATTTTTGAACAGGTTTTAAATAGTATCGAGTCATTGAATTCAAATCTGCAATCGGTTTCTTTCTTCGAACTACAATTTTGATACAATTCAATAATCTATATCTATAAAAGTGAATGTGTGTCTGTCTGTCTGTCCCCTATAGACTCCTGAACCATCCGACAGAAAGCTATGAAACTTGGCATACAGATAGTTCAAAGCACGAGGAAGGTTTATGTCAACATTACAACATTCTGCGACAAACCGTTCCAGCGATATCAGAGAAAATCGAAATGGAATTTTCTGATTGGGTAAAAGTTAGCCATTGTTTTAAATTTTGCTATAAGCGATTCAGTTTTCAAATATCTTGAAGATAGCAACAGTGATATTTTCTATCTTATAGCTCTATTCATTTAGAAAAGTAAATTACATATATTTCAATATTTAATTATAATTCGCGCAAGTTTCTTTATGTCAAGTGAGCACAAGCACGTAAAATCAACGAGAATAGATTTCGTAATTATTGGTCGTATCACGGATTTATTAATATTGCGAAAACTGTTTAATAAAAATAAAAGCAAATTTCATTCAAATTACACGTTTTCAGTAATTATTTATATTTAGTATGCAATTTTGGGTTAGCACAATTAAATATAGTTTTTGAAGGTTTCATTGCTGACAGTTGTCATTTGAAAACTATTAGATTGTCTGTTATTACGAAGTTTACGAATTCACATTCATTTTATTTCTTTCATTTAAAAAATAAATTTTTGTTTTTAATTTTATCATTTTTATATTTCTTATTTAATTTATTTCATTTTTATTGCTTATTATTTAAAATAAATATGTGAATTTTCGATTTAGCAAATTTGCGACCACTGTCAACTTTTACATTTCTTTTTGTTTGAAAGAGAATATTTGCAGAATTATGCCGCCTAAACGAATCGCTCTTAGTCGATCAACATCTCAAGCACGCAAAAAGAGAACTACCCGTGTTTCAGAAACATCGGAGCAACGGGGAAAAAGACTTGAAACTAATCGAGAACACAAATGCTTTAGCCCGTTCCTTAGAAACGTCTGATCAACAGGAAAAAAGACTATTAACAAATCAACTACGCACTACTCAAGCCCGTTCGTTGGAAACATCAGAGCAACGGGAAAGAAGACTGTTAACGAATCAACTACGCACTACTCAAGCCCGATCGTTGGAAACATCAGAGCAACGGGAAAGAAGACTGTTAACAAATCAACTACGCACTACTCAAGCCCGTTCATTGGAAACATCAGAGCAACGGGAAAGAAGACTATTAACAAATCAACTACGCACTACTCAAGCCCGATCGTTGGAAACATCAGAGCAACGGGAAAGAAGACTGTTAACAAATCAACTACGCACTACTCAAGCCCGTTCATTGGAAACATCAGAGCAACGGGAAAGAAGACTGTTAACAAATCAACTACGCACTACTCAAGCCCGTTCATTGGAAACATCAGAGCAACGGGAAAGAAGACTGTTAACAAATCAACTACGCACTACTCAAGCCCGTTCATTGGAAACATCAGAGCAACGGGAAAGAAGACTATTAACAAATCAACTACGCACTACTCAAGCCCGATCGTTGGAAACATCAGAGCAACGGGAAAGAAGACTGTTAACAAATCAACTACGCACTACTCAAGCCCGTTCATTGGAAACATCAGAGCAACGGGAAAGAAGACTATTAACAAATCAACTACGCACTACTCAAGCCCGATCGTTGGAAACATCAGAGCAACGGGAAAGAAGACTGTTAACAAATCAACTACGCACTACTCAAGCCCGTTCATTGGAAACATCAGAGCAACGGGAAAGAAGACTATTAACAAATCAACTACGCACTACTCAAGCCCGATCGTTGGAAACATCAGAGCAACGGGAAAGAAGACTGTTAACAAATCAACTACGCACTACTCAAGCCCGTTCATTGGAAACATCAGAGCAACGGGAAAGAAGACTATTAACAAATCAACTACGCACTACTCAAGCCCGATCGTTGGAAACATCAGAGCAACGGGAAAGAAGACTGTTAACAAATCAACTACGCACTACTCAAGCCCGTTCATTGGAAACATCAGAGCAACGGGAAAGAAGACTGTTAACAAATCAACTACGCACTACTCAAGCCCGTTCGTTGGAAACATCAGAGCAACGGGAAAGAAGACTGTTAACGAATCAACTACGCACTACTCAAGCCCGATCGTTGGAAACATCAGAGCAACGGGAAAGAAGACTATTAACAAATCAACTACGCACTACTCAAGCCCGTTCGTTGGAAACATCAGAGCAACGGGAAAGAAGACTGTTAACGAATCAACTACGCACTACTCAAGCCCGATCGTTGGAAACATCAGAGCAACGGGAAAGAAGACTGTTAACAAATCAACTACGCACTACTCAAGCCCGTTCATTGGAAACATCAGAGCAACGGGAAAGAAGACTATTAACAAATCAACTACGCACTACTCAAGCCCGATCGTTGGAAATATCAGAGCAACGGGAAAGAAGACTGTTAACAAATCAACTACGCGCTACCCAAGCCCGTTCGTCGGAAACATCAGAGCAACGGGAAAGAAGACTGTTAACAAATCAACTACGCGCTACCCAAGCCCGTTCGTCGGAAACATCAGAGCAACGGGAAAGAAGACTATTAACAAATCAACTACGCACTACTCAAGCCCGATCGTTGGAAACATCAGAGCAACGGGAAAGAAGACTATTAACAAATCAACTACGCACTACTCAAGCCCGTTCGTTGGAAACATCAGAGCAACGGGAAAGAAGACTATTAACAAATCAACTACGCACTACTCAAGCCCGATCGTCGGAAACATCAGAGCAACGGGAAAGAAGACTGTTAACAAATCAACTACGCGCTACCCAAGCCCGTTCGTCGGAAACATCAGAGCAACGGGAAAGAAGACTATTAACAAATCAACTACGCACTACTCAAGCCCGATCGTTGGAAACATCAGAGCAACGGGAAAGAAGACTATTAACAAATCAACTACGCACTACTCAAGCCCGTTCGTTGGAAACATCAGAGCAACGGGAAAGAAGACTGTTAACAAATCAACTACGCACTACTCAAGCCCGTTCATTGGAAACATCAGAGCAACGGGAAAGAAGACTATTAACAAATCAACTACGCACTACTCAAGCCCGATCGTTGGAAACATCAGAGCAACGGGAAAGAAGACTGTTAACAAATCAACTACGCACTACTCAAGCCCGTTCATTGGAAACATCAGAGCAACGGGAAAGAAGACTATTAACAAATCAACTACGCACTACTCAAGCCCGATCGTTGGAAACATCAGAGCAACGGGAAAGAAGACTGTTAACAAATCAACTACGCACTACTCAAGCCCGTTCATTGGAAACATCAGAGCAACGGGAAAGAAGACTATTAACAAATCAACTACGCACTACTCAAGCCCGATCGTTGGAAACATCAGAGCAACGGGAAAGAAGACTGTTAACAAATCAACTACGCACTACTCAAGCCCGTTCATTGGAAACATCAGAGCAACGGGAAAGAAGACTATTAACAAATCAACTACGCACTACTCAAGCCCGATCGTTGGAAACATCAGAGCAACGGGAAAGAAGACTGTTAACAAATCAACTACGCACTACTCAAGCCCGTTCATTGGAAACATCAGAGCAACGGGAAAGAAGACTGTTAACAAATCAACTACGCACTATTCAAGCCCGTTCGTTGGAAACATCAGAGCAACGGGAAAGAAGACTGTTAACGAATCAACTACGCACTACTCAAGCCCGATCGTTGGAAACATCAGAGCAACGGGAAAGAAGACTATTAACAAATCAACTACGCACTACTCAAGCCCGTTCGTTGGAAACATCAGAGCAACGGGAAAGAAGACTGTTAACGAATCAACTACGCACTACTCAAGCCCGATCGTTGGAAACATCAGAGCAACGGGAAAGAAGACTGTTAACAAATCAACTACGCACTACTCAAGCCCGTTCATTGGAAACATCAGAGCAACGGGAAAGAAGACTATTAACAAATCAACTACGCACTACTCAAGCCCGATCGTTGGAAATATCAGAGCAACGGGAAAGAAGACTGTTAACAAATCAACTACGCGCTACCCAAGCCCGTTCGTCGGAAACATCAGAGCAACGGGAAAGAAGACTGTTAACAAATCAACTACGCGCTACCCAAGCCCGTTCGTCGGAAACATCAGAGCAACGGGAAAGAAGACTATTAACAAATCAACTACGCACTACTCAAGCCCGATCGTTGGAAACATCAGAGCAACGGGAAAGAAGACTATTAACAAATCAACTACGCACTACTCAAGCCCGTTCGTTGGAAACATCAGAGCAACGGGAAAGAAGACTATTAACAAATCAACTACGCACTACTCAAGCCCGATCGTCGGAAACATCAGAGCAACGGGAAAGAAGACTGTTAACAAATCAACTACGCGCTACCCAAGCCCGTTCGTCGGAAACATCAGAGCAACGGGAAAGAAGACTATTAACAAATCAACTACGCACTACTCAAGCCCGATCGTTGGAAACATCAGAGCAACGGGAAAGAAGACTATTAACAAATCAACTACGCACTACTCAAGCCCGTTCGTTGGAAACATCAGAGCAACGGGAAAGAAGACTGTTAACAAATCAACTACGCGCTACCCAAGCCCGTTCGTCGGAAACATCAGAGCAACGGGAAAGAAGACTATTAACAAATCAACTACGCACTACTCAAGCCCGATCGTTGGAAACATCAGAGCAACGGGAAAGAAGACTATTAACAAATCAACTACGCACTACTCAAGCCCGTTCGTTGGAAACATCAGAGCAACGGGAAAGAAGACTGTTAACGAATCAACTACGCACTACTCAAGCCCGATCGTTGGAAACATCAGAGCAACGGGAAAGAAGACTGTTAACAAATCAACTACGCACTACTCAAGCCCGTTCATTGGAAACATCAGAGCAACGGGAAAGAAGACTATTAACAAATCAACTACGCACTACTCAAGCCCGATCGTTGGAAACATCAGAGCAACGGGAAAGAAGACTGTTAACAAATCAACTACGCGCTACCCAAGCCCGTTCGTCGGAAACATCAGAGCAACGGAAAGCAAGAATGAAATCCGATCGAGAACGCACTACTCAAGCCCGTTCGTCGGAAACGTTGGTTGGTTGGTTGGATTTTATTGGCGCAAGAGCCAGAAATGGCTATACTGCGCCAGGCACTAGATTAAACTTTGGTCACAAGGTTAGACTAAGGTGCTATTTTTTAAAGCAGCGTTCGTCGGAAACATCAGAGCAACGGGATGCAGGAAGGAAAATCAATTAAGAACGCACTTCGCTGCCAATACTCTGATTTGAATCTCAGTACATTTCACTATGAACCGACAACCAACTATAGTCTTCACCTAAGCGTCATCATCGGAAAAATGGATCAATTATGTATGTTTTGTAGTGCTCTAAGCCAACACCTCCTAGAAGAAGGAAGGCCTCAGCACGGATAAATTTCGTAGTCCGATATGACGAAGTTAACTGCGCAGATGTTGAAAAATAAGAAAGATGTCTCTACGTTCGGGGTACTAAGCTGCGCAGTGCTTGAAAATACGAAATATGTCATTACGTTTGGTCTACTAAAGGATATTTTTGGTAACCCGTGCTGAGGCCTACTCTTTCTAGGAGGTGTTGGTCAAGCAAGATAATCGAAACTTTTCTTGGCGAAAAAATGTCGATACATTCGTGTTTCCAAATGACTTCATTCGGTGCTATAAGTATCGGTGCGCATATGGGTAGCCAGAGTTATTTAAAACTTATTTATATTTAGTATGCAATTTTAGGTTAGCACAAATAAATATATTTTTTTAAGGTTTCATTGCTGACAGTTGTTGTCATTTGAAAACTATTAGATTTTTTGTTATTACAAAGTTTTCGAATTCACATTCATTTTATTTCTTTCATTTAAAAAATAAATTTTTGGTTTAAATTTTATCATTTTTATATTTCTTATTTAATTTATTTCATTTTTATTGCTTTTTTATTATTTAAAATAAATATGTGAATTTTCGATTTAGCAAATTTGCGACCACTGAACTTTTACATTTCTTTTTGTTTGAGAGAGAATAATTGCAGAAATATGCTGTCTAAACGAATCGCTCTTAGTCAATCAATATCTCAAGCACGCAAAAAAGAACTACCCGTTTCAGAAACACCGGAGCAACGGGGAAAAAGACTTCTTGGCGAATATATGTCGGTACATTCGTGTTTCCAAATGACTTCATTCGGTGCTACAAGTGTCGGTGAGCATATGGGTAGCCAGAGTTATTTATTACATTCACATGCAATCCTGCTCGAGCTAAAATTAAAGAGCTTTTGCAACCTAGGCAAACATCATCGGATCTTCATAATGCATTACCGCACGTGAGTTAAAACAAATATTAAGCTCTATACTTGGTTTTATTGCGAAAAGTCATGTTTTTGGAGAGACACGGTGCTTGGTCTATTCCATTGAATGGCAAAAAAAAAAAGAAGAGAATTACCACATAATTTGGCTTATTGAGAAAATCATACCATGCCAAATTGGTCAGCTCATATCAGCAGAAATACCTGATGTCGCCATTGATCCAGACTTTTTTCAGATTATCATCCAAAATATGTTTCATGGTCGGTGTGCATCACCATACATGTCTGTTTGAAAATGCACTAACGATATCATAGAGAATTAACTGTTGAGACTATCGCTGGTTTTTTCACCATTAAATAAAATTCTCATTTCAAATCATAATCGCAAATCTCATTTACACACTTAAATACAAAATTAAAATTCAAACTGAAAGCGTTGCAACGTACGCAGGGTACAGCTAGTAGATTTTAAATCTGGATTCTTAGATATTCACTCGAATTAAATCTAAATGTATCCACTTCTCTACTACGTAGGGAATTGCATGAAAAGGACTATAATAATATCAGTTTATGATGTGATACATTTAGGTCATACATTTTTTTTTGTCTTGAGTGTTACTTTTGAACGATCAGATAAATGTATATGTATGTATATAAACTTACTTAACTCAAAATTTTTGATGGTGTTTTCCACTGATTGACCAACATAGTCTTGATGGTAACCATCCATTATTGCATCATGAACCATTATGTTTTTGATGGTAACCAACATTAGTAACCATGACCCCAAAGTAGGATTTCAGACTGTAAGATGGTCCAACATAAGAATAGGAACTTGTTTTGATGGTTCGTTCATGTTGAACCATCAGAAATTTCCACCATAATTTCGTAGAAATCAAATAATGGAAAGAGTCAAGAACCTCCATCATTGTAGCAATTTGGACTCATATTTGATGGGCCAACATAAAAGAAACAAATTGTTTTGGTGGTATATTCCTGCTAAACCAACCTTAATTCTCATTAAACGATCATGGAAATGTACAGTTGGAGCCATCAAGGACCATCACGGGTCATCATGGATTGTTGGTTCATGAGAATGGAATTTGTCTTGATGGTTAACCATCATAGTATCAAAGTAGCATTTTCCATCATGGAATGATGGAATTTCGTTGGCTTATCAAAAACAATTAAAGCATATTAGGAAATGTTGGATGATGGTGACCATCAAATGATGTCGGACCATCATGAATCCCACTGAAACCATCAAAATATTTTGATGAGACCATCAAGAATTTTGACTAGAACTTTATGAAGAACGTATTCACAAGTTAAGTTGTACTTTAAGACAAAAAATATAGTAAAAAGTATCTGTAGCTGTTAGAACAAAAGTTATTTCAGAATTAAAATCCCCACACCCAAATCATCAAAGAATTGAATCAATTAAAAAAAAAAAAACATTGGTTAAAATTTAACCTATGAGCCCACAGACATTAATTTGAAACCTCTGGCATGTGCTGTCTCTTCTGCTTTTTTCGAGAAAGATTTTTCCAAACGGAAGGAATAATGAGCAAAAATATTTTCATATTTCGCCAAAACCTTAACACACAAGCCTACGATTATCTCGCATTTATTTAGATGTTTAATTTTTTCATATGTAATGGGGCTTGAAATCATTTTGAATTAAATTTATAAATGAAATTAAAAAAATTCCTAAACTTTGCTGTCACTTTAAATATAAAAATGAAATCATCCAGAAAATCTAAAAAACATCGGCATCTATGACAAAAGATTCATAAAATAAGTATTGAAACTTAAAACATCTTTAAAGCAATTTCACGTGCCTTAAAAATTATTGTGACAGATAAAAGAACAAAAAAATACTTTCTATCCAATTTATACTAAGAAACATTGACATAAATTCGAAACCCAACATAGTTCATAGAATAATTTCAGGAAATAAAAACATCTTTAAAGTAATTTCAAGATTTTTAAGAATTATTTTCACTAAAAAAAACTATTGATCAAATTTATATCAAGTACCACAAACATAAATTCGAAACCTACATAATTCTTAGAATAATTTCTGGAAATGCCCTTTCTGAGGTCTATTCACGACGCGATGTTAATGCTGTGGAAGTGATGTAAACTACCGTCGTGGGATTTCACTGTCACAAGCTAGCCTTTCTGTTAATTATTTTCTTTCCTATTAACATATTAGCTAACTTATTAGCTCCGATCTTATCGAGGATAATGATTTCCTATTATCCTTCATAAGTTTGAGCATGACAAGAACACTAATAAGGCCCGATGGAATACCCGATGTGTTAAATTACATTTAAATTGAAATAAAAGGAATGTAGTTTAAAATTAAAATAAAATAAACTGTTAAATGAGTTAAAGTGAGCATTATAGGTCCAATTTTCTTTAAATGGAGAGTGAAAAAAAACCTCACATCGAATATCTTTTGATCTAATGATCGGATCTTCAGGATCTAGGAGTATAATCGAGAAATACTTCCATGGTGCAACACCAAAATTTGGTAAAACAGACAAAACTTAGATGATGACTGTAAACAATATTTGTTAACGACACCCTGTTTTTTTTAAAACTCGGTCTCAGTGTATCGGGAAGACGCATTTATGTTGTCTTATTTATCTATTTATTTAGGTAGGTAAATGTTTTATTTGCATTAATTAAACTTCATTTCTTTCATGTTTCTAAAAGAACATTCGAAAATTCAATGTTTAACTTTTTTATTTATTAAAAAAAGAAAATGTTCTGTTCTCAAAATATTAAAGGTAAAGAATGAATTTTCAAATATCCTAAGAAAGGAGAACATTAAAGGGGAGCCCCTTAAAATATTGATTGTATCGCAGGAATGGCGACTATAAATGCAAAAAAGTGTGGGGGCGCAGTTATCGACCATGCCAACCGTCATCTATCAGGAGGTACCACTTCATAGAAACAAGTTCCCTGCAAAAAATGACCAATAGAAATCAATAAAAAAAAAAAAATTTGATCTGTACGGGGAAATGGAACACTGATATCAGTAGAGTAGATCAGTACAGTGGACTGGTCATGTAGTATTGATATCAGTAGAGTAGGCCAATATATTGTATTGATCTATATCAGTAGAATGGACTGGTCTGTATGGGGAAATGGAACACTGATATCAGTAGAGTAGATCAGTACAGTGGACTGGTCATGATTATTGATATCAGTAGAGTAGGCCAATATATTGTATTGATCTATATCAGTAGAATGGACTGGTCTGTATGGGGAAATGGAACACTGATATCAGTAGAATGGACTGGTCTGTATGGGGAAATGGAACAATGATATCAGTAGAATAGACTGGTCTGTACGGGGAAATGGAACAATGATATCAGTAGAATAGACTGGTCTGTACGGGGAAATGGAACAATGATATCAGTAGAATAGACTGGTCTGTACAGGGAAATGGAACACTGATATCAGTAGAATGGACTGTTCTGTACTGGGAAATGAAACATGGATAACAGTAGAATGGACTGGTCTGTACAAAGAAATGAGATACTGACATCAGAAAAATGAACTGGTCTAAATTAGGGAAAACAACATTGATGTAAAAATATTAGATAGGTTTAAACAGGAAAATGCAACATTGTTTCGCATCTTTTATATGCAATATTAAGTTTAATTTGGCAGTACATGATCCAATACAAAGCAGATAATGACCATGATATAGTATATTTTCTACTGGCTGCAGCCAGTAGAAAAGTGGAAGGAATAACAAATTATATTTTAAAAAACATTCTTCTTTAGACATACACTATGCTAGTTTTAAAGTTAACTTTAATTTCCTTTTTATATTCCTATGTAATTTTAAATATAAATTATTAAATAATGTTTTATTGCTTCGTATAACTATAAAAAGAAACTTAAAATGTGAATTCAAGAGGGTATCCCATTGGAAACAAATGCTGGTATAAAAAAAAAAAAAAAAATACCGGGGTATGAAACACCAGTTCCAGTATAATACTGGATCGGGAATTATACTAGACTCAGCGTTTCATCTGCCGGTATCATGTTGGCTCTGGAATGATACAAAATCATATATCATACAGAAATCATATATCATACAGAAACATTATTTTATTGACCTGACCTGACTAAAATAACCAAAATCATGGCTAAAATAAACAAGTCAACTTATTGTCGTTTCAAGACCCCATTGTGTTGGGTATAGCATTCTGGTAGTAAAAAGTTTCAATATTTAAGAAAGAAAAAAAAATGTCAGAAAACTCTTAAAGTATACCATAGGCTTTTAATCATTATACACACGAATGATATACCTATTTATTTGATTTTTTATCTATACATAGCTTGAGCTAAGCATTTGTCATCAAACCAAATACGATGAAACTGTAAATTTGGCAAAAAAATTGATATTTTGAAGAAAGTATTAGCGGATGCCATTTTCGAACAAAAAGAAAAATTTATTTTCTCCTCGATCCCGGGGGGAAATGGTCAAAAGAAATTTTTTTTATTCAGTTACAGTAAATAAGTGGTAGCAAGATGCAGACTATTTTGGCAGAAAATATATTTTCTCATGGCAATAACATATGCACTAACGTGATAACACATAACATAGTGTTGATTCAGGCTTATCTTTATATTACTGCACTAATCTAATAAGTTGGCAAAAATTAACCTCAACCTACTCCTATTCTTCCCCCCTCAAACATGATAAAACATCTGCAATTTTCAATCTCCCCCCCCCCCCATTCATTGCTCATTTTCCTCCCCAACAGCAAAATGACAATTTTTCAATGACAAATACATCAAATTTGTATTTGTATTTTTATAAAATAATTCAATTTATAATAAATTTATATTTTGCTTAAAAGTTTCCTACTGAAAATAATGAATCATAAAAAATTGTTAAGATCTGCCGTTGGCTCAGAATTTTAAAATCTGGCTAATAATTTTAAATCCTTAGCATGGGCAATGAATATATAGATAGTAATATCACAATTAAAGGTCAGTAAAGAAAAAGAGCAGGTAAACAAAGAAAACACAACACCAGCAGCAAAATTATAATGGTAATAATTCCTAATACAATGGTAAATTAACCAGTAAGAATAACCTAAACCAAATTTAGAAAAATTATAGTTTAAAATGAAATTAAATTAGCAGTATAATGAGAAAGTAATAAAACATCATAGTAAAAGGTGATAACATAGATAAATTTGCTACACAGAGTGAAACGACTTTAAGTCCATTTTATCTGAAGAGATGGTAAGACTTGTTTAATGTAGGTATTTATAAAAAAGTCCATATGTTTCGTAAAGAACTTCTAAATTAAAACATTCTTTTAATTTTGAAAAAACCAAATTCAACATTTTTTTAAAAATTTTTACTAGGTAACACTAGTTAACTAAAAAACTTGCCGGGGGAGGTACATGGGCAAGCATAACAAAGGAGGCCTGACCAAATCTTTCCCGCAGCATACACACCAGGCACATTCTTTATATTTTAGTCTATTTCTCTCACAATGGTGGAGAAGATTTGGTTGTAGGGGAGAGTAAAAGCAAATGGATCAGCTTTATCATTTCCAGGAATGTCGCAATGGCACAGAGAATAGAGAGTTTGACTTTCAACGACATGAATCGGGTTCGAATCTTAACAATTGCTGGTAAATATGCATTCTCCATTCGGTTCGCTCTGACCAGAGTGCTAACGTAAAATACTCTCAGTGGTAGACGGATCATGGGTTTGAGTCCCTTTGATGCCAGACTAACCGTGACAGGTTTGAGTGGTTTTCTTCTCAATGTAACCCAAATGCTGGTTAGTTCCATCAAAATTTCTTCTAATACTTGGTCCAGGAGTTCCCTTGTCTACTGGATTAGGTTCAAAATTAGAAGGCTACGGAGTTGAGCATTAGAAGTTGTAAACCCAAAAAATTAGTCTGCTGTTCAACGATGGTTATAAAATATACACGCACTTGAAACCAAGGTGCCTTTGCCAATAGCTCGTCTAGGTTTAGATTCATTCGGCTTCCGTCTTTTTGTTTATTTACTGGCTTGGACTAAGTAGACATAAAATGTACTTAATTTACTCTAATGATGATTAGTGTATCTAGCCTTCCATCACAAACTGTCAACTCCAAAATAAATGTTGCATTCCATCAAACTCAAAAGTTGGCCAGCGTAGTCTTGTCAAGTATTCAGCTCGGCTGGAAAATTTAAAACAGAACGTATCAATGTAAGAGTATTTTATTTGAATAAGTTGCTAAAAGTTTTCATCACAATGTACACAAATACATTCATTAAGATTTTATTACAGTAAGAATAGGTTTAGCCAGAGTAATTTCTAAATTTAATATTATTGATAATCTTATTTAAAGAAACAAAAAAAAAAAAAAAAAAAAAAAAAATTCAATCCAGCTAAGCTTAAATACATAACAAAGTGTAAGGATCTTCTTTAACACATAATAAAACTGGAGTAAAAAAAGAAATATTAAATGTATATAGAAAAGTAATCTATATATATAAAAGTGAATGTGTGTCTGTCTGTCACCTATAGACTCCTAAACCATCCGACAGAAAGCTATGAAACTTGGCATACAGATAGTTCAAAGCACGAGGAAGGTTTATGTCAACATTACAACATTCTGCGACTAACCGTTCCAGCGATATCAGAGAAAATCAAAATGGAATTTTCTTATTGGGTAAAAGTTAGCCATTGTTTTAAATTTTGCTATAAGCGATTCAGTTTTCAAATATCTTGAAGATAACAACAGTGATATTTTCTATCTTATAGCTCTATTCATTTAGAAAAGTAAATTACATGTACTTTAATATTTAATTATAATTCTCGCAAGTTTCTTTATGTCAGGTGAGCACAAGCACGTAAAATCAACGAGAATAGATTTCGTAATTATTGGTCGTATCACGGATTTATTAATATTGCGAAAACTGTTTAATAAAAATAAAAGCAAATTTCATTCAAATTACACGTTTTCAGTAATTATTTATATTTAGTATGCAATTTTGGTTTAGCACAATTAAATATAGTTTTTGAAGGTTTCATTGCTGACAGTTGTCATTTGAAAACTATTAGATTGTCTGTTATTACGAAGTTTACGAATTCACATTCATTTTATTTCTTTCATTTAAAAAATAGATTTTTGTTTTAAATTTTATCATTATTATATTTTTTATTTAAATTATTTCATTTTTATTGTTTTTTTATTACTTAAAATAAATATGTGAATTTTAGATTTAGCAAATTTGCGGCCACTGTCAACTTTTACATTTCTTTTTGTTTGAGAGAGAATATTTGCAAAAATATGCCGCCTAAACGAATCGCTCTTAGTCAATCAACATCTCAAGCAAGCAAAAAGAGAACTACCCGTGTTTCAGAAACATTGGAGCAACGGGAAAAAATACTTGAAACTAATCGAGAACACAATGCTTTAGCTCGTTCCTTAAAAACGTCTGAGCAACAGGAAAGAAAACTGTTAACAAATCAACTACGCACTACTCAAGCCCGTTCGTTGGAAACATCAGAGCAACGGCAAAGTAGACAGTTAACGAATCAACTACGCGCTACTCAAGCCCGTTCGTCGGAAACATCAGAGTAACGGGAAAGAAGACTGTTAACGAATCAACTAGGCGCTACTCAAGCCTGTTCGTCGGAAACACCAGAGCAACGGGAAGCAAGAATGAAATCTGATCGAGAACGCACTACTCAAGCCCGTTCGTCGGAAAAATCAGAGCAACGGGATGCAGGAAGGAAAATCAATCAAGAACGCACTTTGCTGCCAATAGTCTGATTTGAATCTCAGTACATTTCACTATGAACCGACAACCAACTATAGTCTTCTCCTAAGCGTCATCATCGGAAAAATGGATCAATTATGTATGTTTTGTAGTGCTCTAAAATTTAAGAATGAAACAGCTGTAATTTGCTCTTCTGGAGGCAAAGTGAAACTACCAGATTTAACGTCGCCAGCCGGGCCATTATCAACGTTGTTATCGGGTCAAGCAAATCAATACAAACTTTTCTTGGCAAATATATGTCAGTACATTCGTGTTTCCAAATGACTTCATTCGGTGCTACAAGTATCGGTGCGCATATGGGCAGCCAGAGTTATTTATTACATTCACATGGTATCCTGCTTGAGCTAAAATTAAAAAGCTTTTGTAACCTAGGCAAACATCATCGGATCTTCATGATGCATTACCGCGCGTGAGTTAAAACAAATACTAAGCTCTATACTTGGTTTTATTGCGAAAAGTCATGTTTTTGGAGAGACACGGGATTTGATGTATTCTATTGAATGTTAAAAAAAAGAGAATTGCTACATGATTTGGCTTATTAAAAAAATCACACCATGACAAATTGGTCAGCTTATATCAGCAGAAATATTCATGTCGCTATTGATGCAAGTAGTATATGTTTGATCACTTTCAACTCAGTCTGACAGCCTTTAACTCACACACGCACGTCAGACTCAATGCTAATTCCCCATTGAAAAATCGCGTGCCACACGAAGTTTGTGTGGCAACGGGTTTTAATGGATATTCAGATGGTCTGTGTATCGATCGCTTTTTTCAATGGGATTTAGTTTCTAACTCATCCGGGCAATGTTTAACATTGTCTAACATTGCCCGAGTGAGTTAGAACGTGCGTATTATGAAATGGCGGCAGATTTGAAATAAATAAAAAAGAGGGATGCGTTTTTTAATTCAATGAAAAAAAAATAAGCGAATGAACTAAATAAAATAAAAAAAGAGGGATGTGTGTGTTTTTTAAAAACTAATTCAATATAAAAAAAAAAAAATGTTTCATTATTTTCGAAATAAATCATTTGATACAAGATTGTTTGCGCGCATTATGATATTGGGAAAATGGATTTGAAATAAAAAATAGAGATGTGTTTTTAAAAAACCTACGAAAAAATAAGTAAAGGAAATAAAGATAAAATAACAAATGAATAAAAAAAAATAAAAAACTTACAGTTTAGAAGAGCTTCGTGTAAGTGGATAGGTGCGTACAAGGTGCGGTAGGGGGGTGCAGAAGGCGATGCGGTGCGGTGAGTGCAGCGAAGGCGAAGCTGGTGTTCATCGCCCCTCGCTCCTTATAAGTCATGGGGAGGAGTCTGATGCTGCGGATATGCCGGCATTGGAAAACCCGGTGGAAAACGTCCATAGTTTATGATGTACTTCTCATCATCGGTTAAATTCCTATGATCCGTCATGTAGCCGCGGTTATAAATATTGTTGAAGAGCGCAATTAATTCGCGACGTTCTCCTTCCCCTCCCTGATTCTCTGGATTAGGAGCTGTCGAAATAAATATAATAAATATTTAACATAGATATTTAAAACAGCGAGAGTGAAAGGGCAAAAATAAATAAACTTACGGACAAATCCGCGACCACGACCCCTACCGATTGGGCGACTCTCTCCGGGCCTGCGACCGCGTCGTGCCAAAATTTCACGTATTCTATCGAGATTAGACATTCTTCACCAAAATGAATCAAAAAACTTTGTAGCAATATTTATATTTATTCATAATCGCATGCATTCGTCGGTCATTTCCTTTCACCCCTTTTTTTTTTTTTTTTGCATAGAATAAAATGAGCAGATGTTTTGAATAATTATTATTCAAGATTTGTCAACACACGAATATTTCTTTTTCTTGCTTTGGCAAAGAGTTTGCGTGAAAGAACCCCCCAGGCGCGACTGAATATAAAAGACATTAGGAGGCTTATTTATCCTTACATCTAAATGGGCGCGTTGCTGAGATGGATTTCGTGAAAAATGTTCCGCACAAACGCATCTCTCTCATTATTTTGTTGAGTTTTGTTTGCATCCGGGAACCGCTGATTTTATTAAAGAGTTGTAACTACGACGGAGAAATAATAAATTTGAATAATTCGAGTTGCACCTTTTCCTCAAACATCGGAAGAAGACTGTTTTTTCACATCTGCGCTAACGAGACACTTTTTGATATTCGATATTTCTGGCGAGACGAACCGGGTTATTTAAAACCTGAAATAATAGGAGTTCAGTTGAATGAATTAGAATTTCGTCGCCTGTGTTTGAAATGTTAAAAATTAAATTTCCAAGCTCGTGCATGATAGTCGGCCCTAGCCAGACAGGAAAGACGTGCCTGGTTCGCCAAATGATAAAAAACGATGCATACGAAAAATCACCTAGAAAAATTAAATGGTGTTACTTGTATTCATCCCCCTGGTTCCTAGAGGAACCCGATTTTCAGTTTATCAGAGGCTTGCCAGATTCTTACGAAGACGGCGATCTTGTTGTTATAGATTATTTTATTCATCATTTGGACGAAAAAATTGCGGATTTATTTGTCGGAAAATCGCATCATTCTGGATTTTCCGTCATCTTGATTCTACAAAATTTATTTCCTTGCTCCAAGGTGATGCGCGACATTAGTTTAAATTCGCATTATCTCATACTGTTTAAAAACCCGCGAGACGTGAACCAGATTAACTGTTTGGGGCGACAGCTGTATCCCAGAAACTCTCGATTTTTAGTCGACGCGTATATAAAAGCCACCAGTAAATATCACGGTTATTTAGTCGTCGACTTACATCCTCAGACTTCGGAGCAACACAGACTGCGAGATAGCTTGTTTCCAGATAACCGTGGTATTTACTGGACTTTTCAGCCGCAGTAATGGATAAATTGAAAAAACATTCCCATTTTCTCAACTATTTATTAAAATGTACACCGAAGCAAAGAAAAGCGTTATTGCACGAAGCCGATAAATCTCAAATCAACTGTTTATCTGAAATATGCTTGAATGTTCTATCCGGTAACGTCGACACCAATGTTAAAAAACTTCGCAAATATAAAACAGCCATTCGACAAATAGCCAAACGTTCTACGCGCATGAAAAAGAAGAAAAAAATTCTGAGCAGTCAAACAGGCGGTTTTTTACCGATTATTCTTCCTGCGCTAGTGTCCGCCCTCGCCGGATTCGCAGGAAAGGCCATAGGAAAGCGGATTTAAAATAAAAACAGTTTCCCCACCGCCTTTTATATCACGTGAAAAAAATTATTTATTTTATTTAAAAAGTGTCTGCTTTAAACTGGTCTCGTCATAAGTGTGTGCGACGTCGAGTTATGGCACGAAAAATGGCTCTCGTCCCGGAAGAACTGATAACAAACTATAACATTAAAAAACCGGAAATTCGAATGGAAAGTGATATCGTCGATTTGCTGGAGAGAGAAGCGATTCCCGACGACATGAAAGTTAAATTGCTGGGACAGCTCATCATGCGATATCAAAAAATAACTCACGAGCCCACCGACCCCACGAGAGTGACAATTGTGGACAGTGAAAAAGAGGGCACAGTGCAATCGACAGGTGCCGACAGAGATGAAAATACAATAAGTAATACGGATGATCAAATTCTGCAAGACATTTTCGCCTGCATTGGAAATTTATTCCCATGATCGTTCAAAAACTCAAGACGAGAATGGTTTCGTGGAATGAATTGGGTGAAATGACTGTCGATGGTGTTCCTTTAAAAGATACTCGGGTGGCAGATTTTTTTTTCCTATCTTTTACGCAAGGTTAAAAGTCAGCGCGAACCGCCTCGGTTTGATGAATTTTTTCGAGTTCTACGAGAAATAAATATTCCACACGCCTGGGTTAGAAACAAACTTGTGCTGGATCGTTTGAAGTCAAACGCGCCGGACAGTCCATTGTTCACGGAAGCACGCAAATCTGTTCCCTCTTCACAATCAACGCCTTCGTCGTTTACTCCGAGAGATAGAAAGAAAAAAAAACTGCCTACTCCCAAAAGCAAAAAAAAAAATCTTAATGCGTTTCGGTCCGTGGAAAACATATTAAGTGATTTTGATGGAGAAAACAATTTCAGATAAAAGTAAAGAGTTTGAAAATATATATTATGACATTAAAAATCCCGCTTCCTTTGGAAGTGTTATAAAGCTCGCAAAGGCAGCGTCCGCATCCGTTCAGGAAACGAAAAAATGGTTAAGTTCTCAAGATGTTTATACTTTACACAAACCTGTCAGGAATAATTATAAACGTCGAAAAGTTTTGTCTTACGGTATTAATGAACTTGTTCAAGCTGATTTAGTTGACTTATCCAAATTTTCCAAAGACAACGGCGGTCATAAATTTCTTTTGACCGTCATCGATGTTTTTTCGAAATATGCGTACGCAATTCCTTTGAAAAACAAGAAAGCGGAAACTCTCGTTCATGCTTTTGAAAAGTTATTTAAATTGATCGAACCCATTTCTAAATTGCAAACAGATCAGGGCGGAGAATTCTACAATAAACGCGTTCGAGCATTATTTAAAAAGAAAAAAATTCACCACTATTCCTCTTTCAGCGAACACAAAGCCTCAATCATAGAAAGATTTAATCGAAAGCTGAAATCGAAGCTGTATCGTATTTTCACGCACCGTCGATCTCACAAATACGTAGATGTATTACCTTCTGTTTTGAAAAGTTACAACGAAAGCGTGCACAGGAGTACGGGTTATGCACCCGTTAATGTGACTCCAAAAGACGAGCGCACCATTTTTAAAAAGTTATACGGTTACGAGGGCGACGTTAAGTTCAAATTTAATTTGGGCGAGCAAGTGAGAATCTCCAAAGCTAAAAAAACCTTTCGACGAGGCTACTTACCTAATTGGACGGACGAAGTTTTTATCGTATTTAAGCGTTATTCTACTGTTCCTCCCACATATGTATTGAAAGAGAATGTTCTAAGCGGTCGAATTTATGAAGAAGAGATACAAAGAGTTCGCAAAAGCTCGCAAGATTTTTGGAGGGTCGAAAAAATTTTAAAAACTAGAAAAGTCGGCTCTGAAACAGAATATTTTGTCAAATGGACCGGGTTTTCTCACGAACACGACAGTTGGGTTAAGCAGTCATGGATGCAGAAATAACTGGTGATTTTTACGTCACTTTACCCAGCAATTCGAGTGCGACCTACTTTCCTCAAAACACTCAGTCGTCCTTTCGCACTAAATTATCCTCGCCCCTCATGTTGAGCGGTGAATGGGAAGTCGGATTGAGCGAAATTTTCATACCTAGAAATTGGTTTAATGTGAACGATCATAATAATAGCTATGAGATCAGAAATAAAACAAAACAATGGGTTAAAACGAAATACGATAAACACAAAATAGAATTAAATTATGAAGAGCCGCCCACCATTTTTCAATTTTGTGAAACAGTCAACAACGCAATTTCAAAAGTGTTAAACGATAAAGCGGCGATCACTTTCTTGCCTCGAGAAGCCACTTCCGAAATTAATATTGCCATGCACGCAGGATTCGAAATCGATGTCAAAAAAGATGGAGGTAACAAATTATTGTACATGCTTCAGCAGAAAATTGAGGATAAAATTATCAGCGACACGCATCTTTTCAAATTTCGTCCCTCCACCCAGTATCCCCTCAAAATTGAATTTTATGTCTTTAACAGAAATCCGAAAAGCGTCAATGAGCATTTAATAGCAAACGTTCCCGTTAAAGACGATTCCGCCACGCCTTTAAAAACCATCACCGAATTGATAAACGTTTTTAATCGCAATTTAGAGTTATTCGAGTTGCAAAAATTTGCGCATTTTTCTTTCGATGCTTCAAAAATGGAATTAACGGTCGACGTGTCGGACACCGCCGAAGTGATTTTAACGAAAGAAAACTCTCCCATTTTATTAAAAAAACTTTATTCGGACGAAGATAAAATTATTATAAAAGGTTCAAAAACCTTTAAAGTAGATCCCCGACTCGAAATACAAATGGGCGAAGCATTTCATTTGCGAATTTATGAATACTACGAAACACTCGAAACTCAAGCTCACTATACTGAATTGAAATTAGACGTGGGAATGTATAAAACGCCCGAAAGCTTATTCAAAGCATTTAGGTACATACAATTTTTTCTACTCCCTGATTCGAAGGTCAGAATGATAATTCCTACTTCTTACGAAGTCACGTTTTCCAAAAATTTAGCCGACATGCTCGGATTTGATGATATAAATTTCTCAGAAGGCGTTTACACGTCCAAGTATCCACTCGAAATAGACGCGGAAATCACGGAAATATTTGTCTACTCGGATATAATTAATTCACATCACGTAGGCGATTCTTTTTCTCCCCTTTTGAGAATTATACCATGCATGACGGAAACATCTGACCAGATTGTGAAAAATTATCAGCGTCCGCTTTATTTTCCTATTCGAAAACATTTTATCGAAACGATAAATATAGAGTTAAAAACAAGCTCGGGTGATAATATAGTGTTTAGCGGGGGGAAAACATTTGTGATTAACTCGTTCAAGCGGCGCAAATTATAAAAGCGACGTGCACGAGACACTCGCAATCATTTTTAAGAATGTATTTGAATCAAAAGGATTGCGAGTCCTACTATTGTTCGCAGGTGGGCGGCGGAGTTGCACATCAGCGAGGCTATGGTTTTTTTGGAGATTTGAAAAGACACATTACACCCTTTGCGTTACGCGCCGGAAAATATTTGGGAAAAAAACTGATATCTACCGGTCGCAATGTTGTTAATGATGTCGCCAGCGGGAGTTCGTTCAAACAAGCAGCTCGAACGAGATTGCGCCAAACGGGTAAAGAAATTCGGGATGATATTTTCAAAAAATTACAGCAGGGTAAGGGTATAAAAAGAAAGCGCGCAAGGCAAACTGGTCAGAACAAATCGTAGCGCACCGCAAAATGTCGTAAAACTTCGTGCAAAGATATATTTTCATAAAAAAAAAAAAAAAATGAATACAGACAGGGCAGTCGGTCTCAAGAGTGAATTGGACTTACTTTTATCAACTCCATTACAACTGGCAATAGATGACTCGTCTTTTTTAGAAGTACATCCGGTAGCATCATTAAATGATAATAGTTCGACAATCGAATGGTATGTGGGTGCTTCGGGTGAAAATTATCTAGATCTTAGTCACAGTATTATTCATTTGCAGGTGAGCATTAAAAAGAGAAGCGGAGCCGATCTCGTACCTACGGATTTTGTAGCACCCATAAATTATTTTTTAAACACCATGTTTTCGGAATGCTCTGTTTTTTTACACGATAAGCAGGTTTCTTCGCAAGTTAACTATGGATATAGATCGATATTAGAGAGCTTGTTGTTTTCCTCCAAATCTTCGCAAGATAGCATGTTAACCTCTGCTTTATTTTTTAAGGATACGGCAGGAAAACACGAAGATGTTACAAAAGATTCGACAAATACGGGATTTAAGTCGAGACAGGTAGCAAATAAATCGATGGATCTTATCGGTCCGTTACACTTTGATTAAGCAATGCAACCGAAACTCTTAATTAACGGTGTTAATTTGAGAATAAAAATGGAGCGAAATAAGGACATATTTTCACTGATGGCGGAAAACGACTCCTATAGATGTAAAATTCATTCCGCAAAACTCTATATTCGAAAAGTTATTGTTACTCCCTCGATAATGTTGGCTCACGAGAAAGCTTTGGAAAAAGGAAATATTAAAATGCCCATACTCAGAATTGACGTTAAAACGTTTACATTATCTAACGGGTTAGCATCCATAACGATTGCGAACGCTTTCATTGGTCAAATTCCGTCGCGAATAGTGATGGGTTTCGTTTCCAACGCGGCTTATAACGGTGCAATTAATAAAAACCCATTTAATTTTCAGCACAATAACTTGCCATACTTAACAGTTTTAAATTCGGGTAAAATGTATCCTTCTAAGGCTTACCAGCCTTCTTTCGATACTGATAATTACGCTAGGAGTTATCTCGGATTATTTACGAACTTGAACCGATATCACGAGAACCAAAATATTAACATAAGTTATTCAGAATTTAAAAACGGGTATACATTGTACGCTTTCGATTTAACTCCGGACTTTTCCGCCGGGCACATGCACGCCAGCACCACAAAAAATGGCAATGTTGCTATTGATATTAAATTCAGTTCCCCGCTCCAAGAAACACAAAACCTAATCGTGTATGCAGAATATAACAATTGTATAGAAATTGATAAATCGCGTTCTGTATTTACGGATTATTAAAATTTAAAAATGAATACCATTACCGTCTGCAGGTTCCCGTGCGGCGAAAATTTTATTAGAAGAGGATTCGGAGGTGTTTTTGCATCTGACGCAATTCCGAAACGTATAAAAAAATTTAATTCTTTTATAATAAATTTAGATCCTCAAAATTTACCCGGCAGTCATTGGGTTGCTGTATTTTTTAATAAGAGAAATGCCACATACTTTGATAGTTATGGAAGACCCCCGCCTAATACCATTTTAAAATTTATACAACGAAATTCCGATTGCAATGTCTACAATAAAATTTGTTATCAAGATAATTCGACTCTAACCTGTGGATATTTCTGTCTCTACTTCTTATATAAATACTGTAGAAATTTAAATTTAAGTGAATAGAGCAAAGTGGATAAGTTTAAAAACGAACAATTCATTTATCGATTTTCTAAAAAACTGAAAATCGGCAAGTGCTGCCACTCGTTTCATTTAAAAAATCAACGCTGCACAGCAATGGTGAATATGCTACGATAGCGTCATTTAAAGCACAGTCATGGAACGATATGGATACATCGTCGTGGGATCCAACGGTTCTCAGTATGTACATAGTGCACTATTTTCCGATTTTCCAGACTGCATACGATGCGCCATCGAAGATGAGCCCAACAATAGCGAAAATGTTTGCTATTTCAAAATATTGAAAAATACAGATGTGAAACTTATTCACGACACTAAAGCAAAGGACAGACAATATGGATTTTCCTACTTGAAAAAAGTCGGTTGTGACGACCATTTTTCTGTATACAGTGGCAACTCGGAATTAAAAACTGATCTACTTGCCATTATTCTGGACGCAAAGAATTTTATGCGGACTGATGTTACCGGAAGAACTTGCGATCCCAACCTCAAAATAGCTTACTTTAAAATTATGATTGCGGATGAAGTTCTACTAGAACTCCATTCACATTAAATAATACAAACTCTATTTGGTAGAAGTTTTCAAAAAGGGAGTTTTCTTCTACCGATAAAAGGCAAATGTCGAATAGATTAAAAGCCCTCTTCTCCCTTTTCTGCAGAGGCAAAAAGCTGTAAATAAATGCTTGGAAAAAAAATAATAATATATATATATAAATGTATGTAACAAAACTTTATTTGTAAAAAGTTAATTTTTATTTATTGCACCCTGTAATATTTTTATATTCTTAATAAAGAAAGAATCACATTTCATTTCTTTTTATTCGTGTATTATTCATAGAGACGCGCAAACACGCAGTAATGAGATTCACCCTTTTAGAAACCAGTCTGATGGCGAATGGAAAGCGACCTTGAGTGTGACTCATAATTTTTCCATTAATAAATTAAATAAAATGTTCTTTCAATGGCGTTAAGAAGAGTAGGCTACTTTTATCTATCATTTAATTTATAACATCGGTCAGATACAAAAAAAAAAAAAAATATGTCTTCCGAGATCGATTGGGTTGCGTTTTCAAAAAATAATAAATTATCCGAAGACGTCATTCGTAGCTTAAAACATAAACTTGATTGGAGTATGATTTGTAAATATCAAAATTTATCTGAGAATTTTATGCTAGAATTTAAAGATTTTTTGAACTGGGATTACGTCTGTCAGTATCAAATTATTAGCGACACCTTTTTGCGCTTAAATGCTGATTTGATCAATTGGAGTGTTATTAGCGAACATCAAAAGTTGCCACCTCGATTTTTGATTGAATTTCGCGATCGCCTGGATTGGAAAAAGATATCTCAATACCAAAAGCTGAGTGATGGATTCATAATGGATTATGCAACAACACTGGACATGTCGTTAGTTTCAAGACATCAAAAATTAAGCGAGACTATTATCGAAGGGTTAAAAGAGAGAATAGATTGGAATGAGGTTTTTAAGAACCAACAGCTCAGTTCTGATTTCATAACGAAATATGTGCACAAAGTCTCATCGTGCGAAGCTTTGGAAAACATTGAACTATCAGATGAAGTTGTAAACCATATTTTTAAAAGAGTGGTTTTAATTTATTTGGCTAAAATATGATCAAAAATTTAACTTTTTTAAAAAACTATCTGATCAGAGTTTTTGGAGGTTTTCTTTGATCTGCGAAAGCGAATGCTAGATAGTATTTTTCCCTCTCTGTAAAAAAAAAAAAAAATGCATATATAATTTAAAACAATTATGAATAAAAAAAAAGGTTTTTTTCACCTCTGTTGACTTTTCTTCCATCGATTTCAACACCATCGCTTTAAATGAAGAAGAGGGGTGGGGGAAAAAAAACGCACACACACCATTTCCTGTAAGTGTGATATGACAATATTAGGAACATTCTTAATATTCAAAACATACCATTAGAGGGCCTTGTAAAAAATAACAAAGCGGGTATGTCTTATTATTGAATATTAACGCTCAGTATCAGACGCTTTCCTTCATTCAGATCACGACTTACCTTTTTTTTTATAAAAGAAGATTTCCCTTAGCAGATGGTCAGAGCAGAGCATCCTAATGATTTGAAAGCAACTCACATTTCCTTGTGCTATTTATGTTTTATGAATCGAATGCACATAAAATATAAAAGCCAAGAAATTCGGGGTGTTTTTTTTTATATTTCAATCACAACAACTATTAGATAAAATGAAAAAAAAAAAAAAAAACACAAAAGCAACGCAGTGAAAACACAATTACATGGCGTAATACAATTTTAACGTGCATGCACACATTAATATTAAGTTTTTTTAAAAAAAATAATCTTGTCTTTTAGCACAAGTTTATACATAAACATTTAATATGGTGAGAGATATAGAAAATGTGTGAATGCAATATATAAGAGCAAAATTGAGAGTTATATTTAAAAAAAAAAAAAAAAAAGAAATACAGTGGAAATGTATGCATTTAAACACAATGAATTACATTTTGGGTTTTATAGAAGGTTCATTTATTTTATAATGTCCATATGCCAGACAATGCAAACCGTCATCTAACAAGTATTTTTTGTCATAAAATGCAGACAATCCGACTTTATTCTGAACTACTGTGTATAATGTTTGTTTTTTTGAAACAATGGAATGCAAAAGGACTTTGTTTGCCGTTTCATTAAACAAAATATTTTTAAATGTATCTAGAGTATAATTTCTCATACTACATTTCTTAATACCTTTTGCAGCCATTTTCAATTCGTTTTCACGGTATGAAATTACGTACATTTTTGGTTTAAGACCTAGAAATTCTTTAACCGGATTAGTTGATTCGCATTTTAAAAATCCGAGTCTCCCGCAATTTGAGGGATCATGCAAAAAAATTTCTTTGTCAAAATTGCTTAAATCTAAAATATTGGAAAATTTGTCTTTTAAATCGTGGTATGCATTGTCTGTTACAATATTAATATATAAAGAATCAGTGTCCATATACAGCAACTCAACATTATCTTTATAGTATTTTTTAAAATACTTGTAATACAATTTATACATTCTCAATTTACTTAATTCCAAAATACAAAAGCCTGCATAAATGGGTTTATCCAAGAGGAGATTTGATTTTTTCATTTTAAATAGTGTTAGAGAATCATTTATAGGTTCGAAATACTCCAATAAAGGACTAGCAAGTTTTTTCTTGCTATCGACTCGACTGCAACTGGCCTCGACATTAACCTTCTTACGTTGATTTAACATTAAGCGTCCGAAAAATGCATTATTCATAGTCTTGTACATGTTTTTATCAAAATTGCTTGTTGCTTCTAATCTTTTTCGGGTATTAAAATCAATCTAGGGTTTTAACCAATCGTTTTGGGAAAAACAAAAGACGCGATGTATTTTATCTAATTTCATGCCCTGCTCGATATAAAACTTTAAATTCAAATAGTGAACTAGATAATTTTTCTTTGGATAAAAATTGGGAACTAATTTTTTGGAAGGTAACGTATGTCTCAGGTTCAATTTTTCGCACATTCTTTTAGAATAGTCGGATAGCATTTCATATTTCATTGATAAATGTTCGACTGCTAAAGGCAGGTCATTAAAGTATTTGTGCAGCCTGGGGGGACAAGATAGGTCTACCTCTAAAATAAAACCCACATCAGATCGTTCGTTATAATCGATAACATTAAAATTTGATATTTCTTCGGATGTTAACCAACTGAAATTTCCCGTAGGTAATTTCTGGCTCTGACTGAACCCGTACAAGTTTACGGCGTCGAGCAAGATTATGTAGTTGTTAGGTTTATTTTTATCATATGTTTCGGGTATGAACGGGTTGTTTGCAGTCATATGTCTCGTTCCTAAATAACTTATTCCGCCCCTGAGACCAGACTCGAGAAATATATAATCATTAACGTCGGACAACAATTCCAGTTCGACCCTAGTGTATTTTAGTCCGGCGTTCCACGTAAGTTGTGCACTTGTTAAAAAATGAACGGGATCTAATTGATAATTGTCCATAGTTTTTTTACGAAAAGAGTTGAAAACTTCCGCAAGCAACAAGGTATCTGTATCTTGATATAATTCCAAATAATCGCGCAAATTTTTACATCGAAATGTTTTAAAAACATTTTTAGCATGCGAATATTCCTCATCACTCATTGGTTCATTAATCAAAATGTTAAAAAATGATTCTTTAGACGGTAAGCGAGTCTCGTCAAGTTTTTCGATATCGTCTAAATATGAATATGGAAAAACGCCTTTTCTCAACAACAAACCACTATTTTTCTCGTCTTTGAAAAACTTACGAAAAATTTTGAAGTCGTGTCCAGATTCGATTAAATTTTTAACTGAGGTGTCCAAAGAAGTGTTTAGAAACTGGTACGAGTCTATGATTTTGATCGCATCTAAACTGATAGTGGTAAATTTCTCCAAGTTAACTGGAATGATTTTTATTTGTTTAAAAAGGTTCGTGGGAAGGTTTTTCAAAATTAAATGTGTATCATAATTTTTCGAATTATGGATGACGACCGGAATAAAGTATGTCGTACGATAATTTAAATTACACGCTTGGTGTGCGAATCCTCTAATATATCCCTCGTTGTAATGACAATGGTCCCTCACTTTTATTTCGCCCTTTTTAAAGGACTTGTTACATATGTGACAAACATTAGGATCGATATATGCATTGGGATTGTCTGTCATGGGTGCTATACCTGTCATTAATTCCAAAATTTTGTTAGATATTTCTCTCAGCGTTGTTAGAAATGTCTCTATTACGTTGGTACCCACATGAAATTCGTGAAAAATAGGATTTGAATCATTATCTAAAACAAGCAAAGAATAACTGACCGGTTCGTGTCTTTCTACGTTCATAGTAAAACTTTTAGTGGACGAAGGAGCTACAGAGGGCAATTTCGTTGTCAAGCACTCAAAATCTGCGTAAACGACAAATGGATGCCACGACATTTTTGTTAAGTTGGAAAATTTAAGCGTCTGAGATTTTTTAGGCATAGAAATTTTCTGCGGCTTATTATTCAAACATATCTGTTTATGATATATCATGGTTTCGGGTTTTTGAAAGCTGCTTAAACAGCGTTTGCAATAATAGTGACCCCCATTTCTTTCACACATGAAGCGATTAAAATTTTTAATCCAAAAATAATGATTTCTATAGAGTAACAAGTCAATTTCTATGAATGATTTTCCAAGTTCGCTGATTCGTATAGGTAAAACTTGACCTTCCGCGAAACCGTAAACGTTTATTTTAAGATTGTTTTGCTTTTCAAATTTCGATATTTTGTTCAGGGTGACGGGAAACTTTAGTCCGACAGCATTAAAATTTTTCAAATATTTAGTATATTTGGATTTTCTCGTTGCATTCACTCGACAGGGATACAAACAAGCGGCTATACTGTAAAGAAAGCATTTGTTATCATTGCAGTTTATGTTTATGACAGCTTTTTTATTTTTTTAACTTTTTCGAGAGGGCAATGTGTCCGCAACCACCTCTTAAACCGGCATAGCTGCCTAAATGAACATCGATGTAAGAAACCTGTTTGATTACCCATCCGCTTCCGTTCTTGACAAAGTTATCTATAGAAGTCAAAATTTTTGTGAACGCTCGATCTATCGCCTGAAAAATTTGGAAACGAGACAAAATTCTTTCAGCAAATGAGCAAAAGTAAAAATTCTGTAAAAGTTCGTTATCATCATCATCTTCATCATTCATTATTTTTGAAAAAATAACGTTCAAACAAATTATTAAGCGCAACCTTAAAACGGGACTCTGATCTATCAGGTTAAAAATTAAATTGCGTACATCGCTTTGAGAAAATGGGGGTCGCTATAAGTGGTGAAAGCTCTGTATGTGAGCGTAAATCTACCAAATGAAGACTGTCTTAATTGAAAATTCATGTTTTAGGCAAATAAAATTTTTTTTTTTTTAAAAAGCAAACCATTAATAATAATAAAAATAATGCAGTCAATAACACTTTAGATTAAAAAAAAAAAAAAAATAGAGTTCATATGAATACACATACAATAAAGTGAGATCAAATTATAAAAGATAGATATATTCATCAATATTGTGACATTAGATATTTTTAAAAAAGAACACATATATACATTATCATGTCGCTTTATAAAAATAAATAAGATGTATCATGTTATAAACATGTGTAAAGAAAATCGTACACTTGGTATATAATAATTTTTTTAAAAAAAATATAACTCTCAATTTTCTCAATACAAGCAATAAATGCGTATATATACGTTTATTTCGAATATTGAGAAATGTGCTCGCTCAATTTATCAATGGCAATTTTAAACTTTCCAATCAAATCAATTGGAAAGTTAAGGCGGTTCTTGATGTCGCCGCCGTCCCCTGTCTTACGGAGACCTATATACTGAAGCGAACGATACTCTGTTATTTCGAGGAATAATCCCTTGCCGACGTTTATGCAGTAATTGGGAACTTTGGAGCTGTCTTCGGGGTATTCGAGGTTCAAATTTAAATCAAATTTCGGTACCTTAGAATGAATGAGTGCTGGAGTGCCGGTTCTTTTCACTGCTTTAACGGGGGTGGGAAATTCATTAGAGTCTTCGAACAATGAATCGATTCGTCTTTTCGCAACCTCGTCGTATCGACTGGCTGTTTAAAATTAAATATTATAAGGCTTTTTTAAAAAAAAAAATTATTTTCCTACATTTCAACATGATACAAATAACTACGATAAATTACTATTCTTATTTCACATATATCGAAAGTATATGTGAAAAAAATAAAACTTTATCATGGAAAATAAAAAAAAGAATGCGTTTTTTAAATTAAACAATACAATACGAAAAAAAAAAATAAATAAAAGATATGCAATCAGGAAAGATAGCTTTCTAATTTTATTAACTAGCATAAATATAGCATTAGCACAGTTCCATAAGATAATAAAGACAAAATAATAAATGGAATTTAAATCTTGTAGAATCAGCAAAATGTCTTTGGTAGCAATCGAAATATTTATGATACATGCATTTTTTTTATTTTAATAAAAATAATAATTTAATAAAAATAGTAATTTATCGAGAAATATAATAGGAATAAACTTACCCTTTTTGGGAGCGTTGGGGACCATTTTCACAGTTGTAGAGCTAGATGCCATTACGTAATGAAACAAAATGCACACACACACAAACGCAATTCCAAAGCACTATCTTCAAAAACGAAACGGCACTAAAAACACTGACGTACACAGGCGCTATCTTGAAAAGGGATAAAGCACACGCTGAACAGGAGCAATTGTATGATGTTCTGGCGGGAACTTGGGTTTTTATATGTCCCAAAGAACGTGGTTCAGCTGCGATCAATAATTAAAATGATACACTCACCCTCCTCTTAATACATTTCGTTTTTTCAGTATATCACTGTGGTTCTACTATTCGTTTATTGGGAAGCGATGAGGGGGTCATAGCAGATGGATAATAGCAGATGGAATCGTATGCAACACCTTTCTAAATTTATAGAAAGCATGCAACACTTTTTCTCAGCTGGTGTAATATGGTCATAACATTTTGAAAAGCATATCTCACTATTTGCATACAATCATTATTGAACGCCGCTATAGACGACAGCTGTAATTTGAAATTGGTTTATGATAAAATAAGTAGCAATACAAATTAAGAGAATATGTGAAAAATATTATGTTTTTGCGTAGCGAACCGTAACATTTGTCTCACGGATCAACCCTTTCATTTCCCATAAAACAGCCGGCACAGAAATTCGCTTTGGTTGATAAGCATTAAAAAAAAAAAGCAACGACGCATATAGTTATGAAAACATGCAAGTACTTAGATACAATGTAACACATTCGGAAAATAGATAATCGCCAGCTCTCATGGATAAACCCTTTCATTTCCGATTTAAACAGCTGGCACAGAAATTCGCTTTAGTTTATAAGAATTAAAAAGCGACGATGCATATAGATAAAAAAAAAGAACATGCAAGCACTTTTATACAATGTAACAAATTCTAAATGAAAAACCAACATCTGCTTGATTAAAGCTTTCGCAATCATAATAATTTCATAATTAATAACTTCGTATATTATAGATAATGCATTTCACCCTTCGCGAGGTCGCTTTTCAAGCGAACCTCGCGAAGACTTCATGCATTATCTATAAGAGTCACTTCCGTTAGAAAGTAGATAAACTTTATTCAAGAATTATTCTTATTGCATATTAATCGCATTTGAAAGGGTTACTATCCAGCTGTTTTCGCCAGAGTCGATGCATTCATAAACAAAATATATAAAAAAAATCTTCCGTAACAAATACATTAATTTGACTAAAGTTAAGAAAATATCTTTCTTTTTTATTCTCATAAATAAAGAAACATCTGTCTTTCTGTTTATATTCTTTTATCACTGAGAACAAAATTTAAGAAAGAATCATTTAAACATGGAAGGTTCAGTTGGTAATGAGTTAAACAGTGCTCTTCGCGCTTTGTATCGGAAATTGCCTCCGTTGGACATGACGAAAATTCGTCAGCCGAAAAGAAGTAAGTAGTGAATACTATTACAAAATAGAGCAAATCTTTTGTAATGACAATTTTTTAAAACACATCCTGTTAATTATCTTTTAGTATCGAAACTAGAACTAGACAGGGTGATATTGAAAAACATGCGGGAGTTTGATTTGTACGTTAAAAAAAAAAAAAATAGTGCACCGCCATCACCAGCTTCGCCTTCGCAGCACTCACCGCACCGCATCGCCTTCTGCACCCCCCGCCGCACCTATCCACTTACACGAAGCTCTTCTAAACTGTAAGTTTTTTATTTTTATTCATTTGTTATTTTATTTTTATTTCCTTTACTTATTTTTTCGTAGGTTTTTTAAAAACACATCTCTATTTTTTATTTCAAATCCATTTTCCCAATATCATAATGCGCGTAAACAATCTTGTATCAAATGATTTATTTCGAAAATAATGAAACATTTTTTTTTTTATATTGAATTAGTTTTTAAAAAACACACACATCCCTCTTTTTTTATTTTACTTAGTTCATTCGCTTATTTTCCTTTCATTGAATTAAAAAACGCATCCCTCTTTTTTATTTATTTCAAATCTGCCGCCATTTCATAATACGCACGTTCTAACTCACTCGGGCAATGTTAGACAATGTTAAACATTGCCCGGGTGAGTTAGAAACTAAATCCCATTGAAAAAAGCGATCGATACACAGACCATCTGAATATCCATTAAAACCCGTTGAAACACAAACTTTGTGTGGCACGCGATTTTTCAATGGGGAATTAGCATTGAGTCTGACGAGCGTGTGAGTTAAAGGCTGTCAGACTGAGTTGAAAGTGATCAAACATATACTACTGATGCAGACTTTTTTCGGATCATCATCCAAAATATGTTTCATGGTCGGTGTGCATCACCATACATGTCTGTTTGAAAATGCACTAACGATATCTTAGAGAATTAACTGTTGAGACTATTTTTTCACCATTAAATAAAATTCTCATTTCAAATCATAATCGCAAATCTCATTTACACACTTAAATACAAAATTTAAATTCAAATTACAAACGTTGCAACGCACGCAGGGTACAGCTAGTTATTTATAAAAATAATTAGTTATTTATAAAAATAATTAGTTATTTATAAAAATAATTAGTTATTTATAAAAATAACTACTTAGAAAAATAATTATTATTTACAAAAATATTTAATACTTTCATTTACTTGAACACAGCAAACCAGAACGTACCAAAAAAACTATAAACCATTTAGTTATACTAATAATACAAATTTAATATAATTAATAAATTATACTAATAATATAAATTTAAGATTACACGAACATTAAATTGTCTTTCAGAGAGTAGAAAAAAATAACACAGAATTAAGTTTTTACACATATCTTACCTTAAAAGCAATATTATTTTTTTCTAAATATTCTTAACAAAATTGCTTTACTTCATATTTTTTGGCTAGAGTTCAGGAAAAGCATTAGTTATAGATTAATAAAAGTTATTTGATAATGTGTAATGCTATGTAACACAGGTAAGGTAGCAATTACAATAAAATAAATAAGGGTTTCTTAAAAATTATTATCATTGACGCTGAATTAGAAAGTTTTACTAGGTAGCTTTTTGCAGCACGTAAACATGGAATATAAAGTGTTGAGCATTGAATGTGTACATTGATAATATTGTGCTTGTATTGATAATATTGTGTACACTGATACATTGATAATATTGTATTGATAATTGTTAAGCATTGAATATAAGTACCAAATATTTCTTTTATAAAGTATTCAGTATATATCGAGAAAGCATTAAGAATTTATCTTGAAAATGCCATTGGCGCAACAGCGATTCTGTATATCCAATCCATTCGTGATCAGATAAATGATATGCAAATAATTTTTTTATTTCTTATTTATAGTTATTGATAACAAAATTATGTGAATTATACTGCACTGGTTAGCAATACTATTTTCATTTAATATTTTTAAAAAGCTCAAGCTGTCAAGTATTTTTCATTATTATATTCTAAACATAGAGCAAGGTACTCATCACCGCCATCACTCAAACATCCCATTTCTAGGGCTTTATTTTTTAACGGCCACCGTTGGAATGCCACGTAATTTTGATACTGGTCAGATAAAGTGGACTCCACTTGAGCTAGCTCTTTTCAATCTTCCGCACGATAACCAATGAAAGAACTTTCAGCCGTGGCAGATTTTATATGCACCTTGCTGCGTATACACGTCATTTGTTTTGTACATTGCCAGGATCAAACTCATTACCCTTGTTCTCTAATAAGCACTGTGAAAGACATTTTAACCAGCTGTGCCACAAGAGCACCCTGGAGCAAGCTACTAACCCTTCTTAAAAATCAAATAAATTTTACTTTGAAATGTTAAAATTTTTAAAAGGAAATTTTTCAGCTGTAAATAATTATATATCCCAAGTTATCTATTTTCAATCATAAATTCAGAACTAAAATTAGAAATTTTAAACTTAAAACTGTGATGTTAGAATAAAACATTTTTAAACATTACTTCTACAAAATTAATAATTACTAATTCAAAATCTATAAATCATTAGAACATTGTTTTTTTCTTTCATGCGCACAACATATTTAACATATAAATAAAGATTAATCTTTTTTTTTTCTTCAGGTTTATATCAACTGTAAGTTTAGAATGTCAATTGTTTTTTTAAAATAGCTAGTGAATGAAAGTATACTTTTCATAATTATAATAAAATTTCGAAAACATTCTTTGTTGTTTTTTAAATTATTCAATTATTCTCTGAGAGAATTTCTGTGATAGCTCTTGATTATAAACTAAGATAAACAAAAAAGCAAATTGGTTTATTCAAATAAAAATGATTTCTTATTCATACCAATCGCCACATTAAAAACTCATACAAAAGTAAGACAAACACTGCAGAACAAATAAAGAGCATTTTAAAAACATTCTTCTTTATATTATAATGCTAAAACATAAATGATACAACTACAACAGAAATGTAAACATCATGATAAGGGTTAGCTCCCTCGCTTTCATCAATAATAATGGATAACAATAATTCATCAATAATAATGGAAATATATTAATAAGAAAGATACCATCATTAATTGGGAATAAATATAAAAATAAGATATAAGCATAAGTTTTAAACTTACCGAATTCAAACATTTATAACATCACCCACGCTACATTAGGCCGGGATGTAAACAAAATTGCTTCAATCGGTGGAGTGGGTGAGTGTGTGGGAGGCGAGAGGACAGGAAACGGAAGCAGGGCTGCTGAGTCATAGCCTAAAAAATTCTGTTCAGAGCAGTGGCGTACCTAGGGGAGGGGGGGGGGCGGTGGGTGCGGTCTTCACCGGGTGGCACTTACCTTGGGGCTGCATTTTTTATATTTACTTATAGTTGTAAAAAGCAACTTATTCATTTCATATTTATTTTCTTTCTTGAATAATAAATGATTATTATGATTATCATAAGTTTAATATTTGGTTTATATAAATTATGATTAACTATATGATTTCGAATATTATTCCTCGGTGTATATAAATGCATTTTAGTGTAAATTTTGAATTCTAATTCAAGAACAAGATAATAATTTTATTTTATTGTATTCATTAAAATTCGTTGAATTCGTAAAAGGATCTTTACGATTTTGTTCGGCAATTTTTCCTAACTAAAATTTTTTGATATCAGTTTATAAATGTCATTTCTTTTGAAAAGTTTATATGATTACTTTGAAGTGATATATCAATATTTTTTTAAATCATCGATTTTTCTTTTGAAAAGCAGGGCCGGCGGAAGGCGGTCTAGGCGGGAAGGCGGAAGACCTAGCAGACCGCCGGTTTGCTAGGTCTGCAAAGCATTAGGGCGCCGGCATAAGAACTATCTTTTTCAAACAACAAAATCTAAACGAGACAAAACAAAAATACTGACGAAGTTACAATTTCAGGAATCGCAAATAGATAAATATACTCAGTCCGTTTTGAAGAATTGTATTTGGAATGATAAATTGCTTATAAACCATTTTGTTCATTCCCGATTCAATCTTTTAACAGTGAAGAGTGAAACAAATTATTAGGGTGCCAGTGCATTTGGAGAGTTTATTATAGGTAAGTATATTATATTACCTATTATAGATATAGATGTTATTCTAAATGCTATTCAGGGTAGTAAAATGACTTTGCCGTTTTCTATACATAATATACTATTTATTTCGACAAGTTATATTTTTATTATATATCCCTAAGATGAAACGAGTAAAAGAAAGTGGTGCGTCATTTAGAAAGAAAAGGAAGAGAAGGGAGGAAATACAGACTAAAAATACTGGAGCACTACTCAAATATATCTCCCATAAGTCATCTTCTAGTTCTTTTAGTATTGTTGCCTCAAATACGGGCGAAGAAGCAGCCCTCGAAGGCGAAAAAACATTTTCCAATGTTGTTCAAGAGGAAAGACCTGCTTCACACACTGGCGAAGAAGTAGAAAGTTCATCAAGTTCTGATGAAGAATCTGCTGCACAAATTATTCCGTCTATTTCTATGAAAGATATTGGATTATGGCCTAACAAAATTGACGAAAATACAAGAGTATTTCTGGTACGTCAAGGTCCCTTTGCAATTCAAAATTTGAACGCCGACGTCAGCGAAGGAGTAAAACGTCCTAATAATACAATCAAAGCCAAAGGTGAAACAAGAAAACTGAGTCAGGACTGGTTTTTTCAAATTTTGCCTAATGGCGAAAAGCTCTTAAGATCGTGGATGGTATATTCACCATCGAAGAAAAGTATTTATTGTTTCTGCTGCAAACTGTTTGATAATCTTTGTCAAGCAGGTTTTAATACGGAAAATGGTTTTAACAAATGGTGGAAACTTAATCACAAAATTAGTCAACATGAGGTGAGTCCACTGCACATTCGATCATATTCCAAATGGAAGGAATTAGAAATAAGACTTGGACGTGGCGCAACTATTGACAAACTACAACAACAGAATATTGAAAAAGAAATAAAAAAATGGAAGGAAATTCTAACAAGAATACTTGATATAATTAGATTCTTAGCAAAACAAAATTTGGAGTTTCGAGGACATCGTGAAAGTGTTCATCAGGAAAACATCGATTCAATGGAAAATAGAGGAAATTTTCTTGAGCTTGTTGACTTATTGGCTAAGTACGACCCAGTATTACGAGAACAAGTAGTAAAAATTAAGATGGGTAATAAATATAGTATCTCTTATTTGTCGCCGAAGATCCAGAACGAATTCATAGAGCTAGTGGGAGGCGCAGTCAGAAAAACAATTATGGATCAAATAAAGTAGGCTAAATACTTTTGTATTATATTTGACAGCACTCCTGACATTTCACACAAAGATCAAACCAGTCAAATTATTAGATATGTAGTTATTGACGGTAGCGAAGTTAAAGTTCTAGAATCGTTTATTGACTTTGTAGAAACTAAAGGAAAAACTGCTGGTGAAATCACAGATATGATTTTAACGAAATTAGAAAATGACGGTTTAGATATAAAAAATTGCAGAGAACAGGCTTACGATAATGCTGCCGTCATGGCAGGAAAGCACAGCGGTGTTCAAACTCGTATCAAAGAAATAAATCCAAATGCAGAATTTGTAGCATGTACAAATCATTCTTTAAACCTGGCATGTTTGCACGCAGCTTCTACAGCTATCAATTTCATCACATTTTTTGGAACTATCGAACAATTGTTTTCGTTGTTTTCTTCTTCCACTCATAGATGGAATGTTTTACTTTCTGTCACTGGTCAAGGTGTTAAACGCAGTGTAGAAACTCGCTGGAGCGCTAGAGCTGCCGCGGTAACTATAGTAAAAAAACATTTTTTTTACATTTTAAGCGCATCTGAATTTACATCTGAAGAAGAAAATAGTAAAACGAGATCAGATGCTGGAGTATTACTCAATTCTATGCACTCTTTTTCTTTTCTATGTTACCTTCATTTATGGGAACCCGTCCTTTTGGAAATTAATGACGCTCAAAAATACCTGCAAATAAAAGGGTTAAATGTCCACCAATGCCATATAAAACTAAATTCTTTGCAAACACATTTCATGGAACAAAGAGATACGCTAGTACAAAACGCTGTTATAGCAGCCAAAATAATTTGTGAAGAGTTGGAGATATCGACTGAGCGTCGAGTTAGAAGGAGAAAAAATATGAGTGAGGAAAATTCGCGAGACGTGGGGCTATCCTTAGAAGAAGAAGTACGAAGAGAAATGTTTTCATCTATGGACAGAATTATAAAGGAAATAAAAGAACGCTTCGATCAGTTGCATGGCCTTGTAAGAAAATATTCGTGTATAATACCGTGTAACCTACTAAATGAAGAATTTGAATGTCAAATAAATGACTTGATTGACATTGATAAAGAACAGTTCCATGTTGAAAGAAAAAGGATCCAGGTTTTTATGGCTGTACCTACACTAAAAGAAGAGGCAAAACATTGGAAAAACGGGGAGAAGGGCCCTCTTGATCTGCTAAAATTTATTCAGCAGTATAGGTTGGAAAATTCTGTTCCCAACATTGTAATTTTGTTAAGAATTTTTTTAACAATTTCAATCAGTGTCGCTAGTTGCGAAAGAAGCTTCTCAAAATTGAAGTTGATAAAAAACTATCTTCGTTCTACAATGAGTCAATTAAGACTACAAAATCTTGCAATATTGTCTATAGAACAAGGAATTACAAATAATATAAATTTTGAGAGCATTATACACGATTTTTCTAGTATGAAAGCTAGAAGAGTAGATATTATATAAATATGTTTACGAGTGCATACAAATATGTCTAAAAAAATTTACTCTGTGTATTAATTAATATTGATTAAATAACTTAATAATTTATTTATGTGTATTAATTTATAAAAACCACTATTTGATTGACTTATAATAGAAAGGGCGGCAAACTGGAGATCGCCCCGGGCGGCAAAAGTTCTAGGTACGCCACTGGTTCAGAGGCTTTTTCTTTGATTAAAAGGCTTGTTAATTTTCAGTAAGTGAATTAACTGTACGCTTAAAGCATTTGTGGACGAAAACGGTTCATACAGCTTTATAATGAGTAAAGATATAACATATGTACTTTAAAACGAAATTAATGAACACAAATTTTAAAAATTCGTATAATTAAACTTGCTTTGTTAATGTGAATGCTACACGCAACTTTCACACCAATTAATGAAAAAATAAAACTAATAACTACTGTAAATATGTGATCGTTTTCTTAATCAGGTATGTCAAATTAATATAAACTAAAAATTTGAATCTAGGAGAGTGAATTGGTTATACATTCAACTTGGAAAAATTTCTAATCATTCAAATTTTAATAATGGAAGAGTTTTTGATTGATAAAAATTGATCTGATTGGTATATTGAATTCTTTAGATACCAGTTGATGTTTGACAAAAGCTGTAAAATGAAACATTTAAAATAGAAGTTAAACAAAACATTTTCTTTTCAATCTCATTATTTTGCATGTTTCATGAAAGAACGAAAAAAAAAGAAAGGCAGAAAACCTTTAAAATATATACTTTTAATTGGAGAATTATTGAAATTCTCTTAGAAATAATAAGAAACTAAGATCTGATCATTAACAAAAATATCACAAGACGAATTTTGAGTGAACTGAAAAAAATCTTTGTTTAAACATAATTCACCTTAAAGATATTCAAAATGTTTTCAAAAATTCTTTTGGAGATAGAGTAAAATCTTGAAAATCTTAAGATTATTTTTAGTAGGGTGGTGTCAAAAAAAAATCTGTTGATATCAGTTCATATATTGATAAAACAAGTAGAATACATAACTGATCAACATCTATTCATACAAGTACCTTACTGATGTCAGTAGACATCAATTGAAGTGGGAAATACAGACAAGTACATACTGATCAATATCTATTGATACCAATACACTGCTGATATCAGTTGAAATATCAATAGAAGCAAATACAGGCCAATAAAATTCTATTGATAAATATATATTGATGCCAGTACACTACTGATATCAATTGAAATGTCAATAGGAACAAGTACAGACCAATAGAATACCCTACTGTTCAGCATCTATTGATACCAATACACTACTGATATCAGTTGAAATGTCAATCGAAACAAGTACAGACCAATAGGAATTTATTGATATCAATAAATGTTTTTATTGATCATTTTTTGTAGGGTTAGCATGCGTTATATACCAGTGAATTGATGTTTAATTTTCGTAGTGGTAGTTACGCCACATGACTACCCCATCAGAATTCTAGTTGCTGTACTTGTGACAGACCTGGAAAGCGGTCACCGGAATTTTGAGTGCTGAATGTGAGAGGTGTATTTACTTAACAGTAGTAGTCGCTCCTGTGTTGCCATTAGCAGTCGAGTGTATGCAGGCAGACGTTGTGTTTAATCGAGACGAGATTGAGTAGCAATAGCGCGTGAGGAGGTGGATTGCAGTCACAAGTAGCAAGCCAACTGTTCAATGTGGCGTATCCATTAAAGTAGGCGTTACCAGATCGAAGTGGGCGTTACTGTCAAATTTTAGGCGAGGTGGGTGTTACTGCGTGTTCAAATCACGTCCGGAGGTAGAGATGTCCAATATTTTCTGGAACAGGTATTCGGAACCTGTTATTTAATCATATTTGTTATAAAAATAACAGGTTACTTCCAAAGGCCTGTTCCAAAATACTAGGCAAAAATTTTAATTCAATTATCATGGCAAAAATTTATTTTTTTACTTTTTTTTTGAAATGTTAAACTGTTTTTTTTTTTTTTTATTTTTTTTATTTTTTGGCAATCTTTGTACAGTTTATAATAAGGAAAAAAAAATCACGTTTTATTTATTATTACAGGGACGTAGCCAGACATTGCGAGGGTCTATACAAGTTTTGTATTTCTAGTATTATAATTTTTTTAGAGCTATTTTAAATCTAATAATTTAACGAGTAACTATGCTAAAATCAAATGAATTATTCTAAAAATGTTTATATATAGCTTATTTTCTCTAGTTCAATAGTTAATATTTCTATTATTGGTAGTTATTTATTTATTTATTTATTTATTTTTTTTTTCATATCGCGTGGTGTCACTAGAACTGCATTTAAAAACCATGTCTAGGCAGTCTTGTATAGGTTTGGAAAAAAATTCTACGATAATATTTATAACAAATATCGCCTATGAAACGTGAGCCACTCTATGAAATTAATTTTAAATAATTATTTATTATTGTTTGTTATTTATAATAAGAAGAAAACTAAAATTTAAGCTATGTAAATTTTACGTCATTTTAACTGTTTATTTTAAAATGCAAAATTTGAACATTATTGATCAAATCGTTTCTAAGTTAAAAAAATTTCAAAAAGACATACATGACTTCATTCGAATTTTGCATTGTGTCATTTAAAATTACATAATTTAAAATGATACATGAGTTAATGTGCATTTGTATCTCAAATTGTTTCAACCATTATTAAACAAATTAGTATAAATTAAGAAATAATTTCAAAAAGATTACATTGTATTTCTCTTAGTTAAACAAATTTTATAATAATGAAAAAAAAATATTTAATTCGTTTATTTTATATATATATATATATATATATATATATATATATATATATATATATATATATTTTTTTTTTTTCCATGGAATACGTAAAAAGTAAAATTAACAAGCCTAAATAGAATTAAAAGGAAAAACAAATGACCCAAATTCATCGAACAAACGATCTGTATAGTCAAAGAATGTGTCTTACTATAGATAGCACTTAAAACGTGAAAATCCGATCAATAGAACAAAATTTTTTCAACAGTCTTTTTTCCCCCTCCCTGTAAGTGTAAACATGATATTTCTAAACTTAAAAGCAATTTATAGACTTTAAAAAACTGTTTACTTGTATCAGCAAGAATTAAAAACTTCTCGCGTGAGTAGCATACGTTGTAGTTCATTTATGTCCCACTAGAACTGCACAATGGGCTATTGGCGACTGTTTGGGAAGCATCCCTGAGGATTATCCGAAGACATGCCATCACAATTTTGATCCTCTGCAGAGGGGATGGCTACCCCGCTTCGGTAGCCCGACGAACTGCACGCGAATTCGAGCACTTTACGGTAGAACAGTTTAACGAGGAACCATACCGCACACCCTCGGTCCCAACGCAGACTGATCCAAGTGGTCGACAGCCACTGACGACAGCCAGTGATGCTTGACTTCGGTGATCTGATGGGAACCGTGTCTTAACAATCAGTCCACTGCGGGACGTGAGTAGCATATGATAAGTTTTGTAACGTATATGTGAAATCAGGTGTCTTCATCTTTTCACCTAACCCATTTCAGACCTAAAAGATGATTAATGATGTGCACCTGTGGCACCGAGGGTCCGTTTGTAGGGGGAGGGTACTATTTCCATAGAGGGATTTTATATAGGGGACAGAATCCTTTTTCTCCAGGAAAACACCTTGAAAGGGAAAAACATTTTCCCCTTACCATCGTTCAATTATACTCTCGTTAACATATACAGTTCACCCCTTTTTTTTTGGAGCCATTTTCGAAAATGTCCCAATTGAAATACATCAAATCTTAAATGGTTATCTTTTGTTGTACAAGAATTATCTGTACAATATCTATCGTAAATATAAAAGTGACACAATCTATTGGCGTTGCGAAAACAGTAATTGTAAGGCCAAAATAATTATGAAAAATGGCTTCATAAAGAAATCAATTGAAATCCACGGGCATGCACCCGATTTTGATAAAATTAGGAGAAAGGAATTCTGCAACACATTGAAGAACAGGTCAAAAGAAGAATTGTCGGAGACAGTACCAAAAATATACAGGTAATTAATTTACTTTAATAAATATTATTATCTTCATTATAATACCCAGCTTAATATTATACATCGAATTCGCTTTTAAAATTTTACAACCGAATTTATACGATTATTATTATTTAAACATTAATTACATCTTAATATTTTTGATATAATATTTTTTTGATACAAATATAAAAACAAAGTGAAAACTGAATTAAAAAAAAACTCATTTGATTAGGGCCGTAAACAAGAGTCTGTGTTATAAATCACATATTTAATAAGAAAATCGCTCATTCATTTTATACAGGAAAAAGACATTCAAAACAACTTTTTAAACTATTAAACGTATTGCTAATTTATTAATAAAATTATTTTTATATCAATTTTAAAATACAAATTTTTATGCAAATTTAAACATTTAACCAGTAAATTTATAAATGCAATTTAAAACACAAACTGAAATTTAGTTATAACTTTGAAAGTTTATTCAAAATAAAATGTATTCATTTAGAAAATATAAGATTAATTCTCAGTTTAGTTTATATAATAATCTATTCTTCTCAGAAATGGTAAGGCCAGAAATAATTCCCTGCAATTTGTAAATTAATGTACGTTGTTTGAATAATTAGAGAACAGTTAAATATCATAACTGAAAGATATAATTTAATGAATACTGTTCTAAAGCTAATACAAAATAAAAATAAAAATTAATTTAGAAAATATTGCATAGGCTTACAGCTAATTAACTGTGCATATTCCTGCTAAGAAAGTGGTAAAGATAGATACTTAGTGTTTTGCATTTTTAAAAATGAAACAAGTAATTCTTCTAATGAAGATGGCTTCATGGCGATTTCTATGATATTGAAAAGAAAAAAAGTTTCTATCAAACTAAAGAGGAAAAATGATAGATGTAAAAAAAAAAAAAAAATATCAAGCAAAAAAAAGTTAATCAAGTTAAAGTTAGTATTGATTTTTTAGTTATAGTTACTCATCATTAATATAAAACTGAAAATAAAAAAACCTAGAATTGGAAATCATAATAAAATTTATAAATTTTTCAAACAAAAAGAATTACTTGTCTCCTTAACAGTTTTATACTCAAGTTTATGATCAGTTTTGTACTTATAACACTTTTAACTTAACTTTATGATGGATATAAAAACTGTTGAAGAGTCCTATGCCAACTTTATGTATGCATTTAATTTAACAAACATAATAATTATGCCTAGAATAACTTAATCCATTGTATTCTTCGCAAATAAAAATAGTATATATTTTACATACTAGATAAAATGACTTGAGGTATTTTAAATTAATATTTATTATGCAGAATTTATGTTTACATAATTTATCAAAAAAATATTAAGTAAATATAATTTAAGAAATGAGCCTAAAAAATTTTTGATTGAATTTTTTTTTTTTTTTTTTTACAAATTTTTTAAAAAATATTTGCATTTAAAATATTAATAGATAATTAAGTAAAATTTAGAGTATTGATGTTAGAAACATTAATATTTGAAGTTATTGAAGTATCAATATATGGATGTCACGAAATAACTATTAAAAACAAACGAAATTTAATTTTCTTGCAATATATTGAATTTTATTTCTGTTGTACTTATAACTACATAATTTCATTTATTATTTTTAGTTCTTTCCATTTCATCTAGCTTCTTTTTTTAATTTTTAAGATAATACTATATACACTCATTCGTAATAGACTCGGCAATAACTACAGAGGAAAATTGTGCTTAACGTGAATAAGTAGTGCTGTTTGTCATATTATGTTGCTATGAGGGTCAATAACATAACACATATTAGCAAACAGCCAATTTTTAGTTATAAATTTTCCTAATTAGGGATTTACTGTGTAAATGCATTCTTTAACTTTGTACATGTTCATAAAAATGTTCTCTTAGTTATCATATGGTTATTTTAAAAATTCAAGTCATAATTGGATGTATAATTTTCAGGGAGGAAATAGAGAGAGTAGCCAGAACCATTGAGACAGCAGTCAGTATGCCAAATCTAAAAACTGCCTGTCAAACTATGTATAGAACCAGGGCAAAGGCATTGCCGCCTTTGCCAAACACTTTGGCAGAAATCGAAATCAATGGTCAATGGGCAAAAACCATTGACAATCGAGACTTTCTCCTAGTTGATGACCAAATAACTGGAGAAAGATTGATTGAATGTAGGGTTTAGTGGCACAAAGTCCAAATGAGGACATGCTGCGCCAGACAATATGGTAAAATTGTTCTAAAGCCTAGGTACATACAAAATTTAATTGTAGTACAATTATAACTGATAGAACAGTGAATAAAACAAGATAAAATTCTAGGAAAATTAGATAAAAGTTGTGTATAAAATCAGATAAAAGTTTGAGTAAAGTATAAAACGCACGAAGTGTGTAAAATGTTCAAAGGTAGTAAGATATTTACAAAAGTGTTAAAACTTTTATATGCTGTTAAAAATACCTACGGCACGTAAAAATGCAAAAATGTTAGGATGGCGAGTATCATCCAACAAATCTTGCATGCATAAAATAGTACTCCCGAAGAGCTTTAAACGAAGTTGATTAAAACATGGACACGTTATTAAAATATGATGAACTGTGAGATGAACGTCACAAGTACTGCATTCAGGGGGAGGCTCTCCAAACAGTAAAGGGAGGTGTGTTAACCGGGTGTGACCGATTCGAAGGCGGGTGAGCTTTACGTCAGCACTCCGCAAGCGCAGCACTGGCAAATTATCTAAATCGGATTTAATTCTATGTAATTTATTGAGAACTTTGAGGTCCCATTGCTGTTGCCATAATGATGTTACAAACTTTCGAATATGTAGCTTCATGTCAGAGAAAGGTATAGACACTTTCAAGACAGATGTGGCAGATCGTGCTGCTGAGTCAGCTAGTTCGTTCCCTGGAATACCAACATGACTTGGTACCCAGCAAAATAGAATCTCAAAGCCATTCTTCTGAAGCGTGATTAACAAATGAATGATGAAACATAAAATTGGATGAGTATCACAGTGAAATTTTTCTAGTTGGCTCAAAATGCTCATACTATCGGAGTATAGGCAATACTTCCGAGTAGAGCGTGAGGAAATTAGACGTAGTGCCATAAGGATAGCCACAGCTTCAGCAGTGAAGACGGAGCAAGTATCTGGGATTTTATAGCTAAATGTATCATCAGCTATGATGACCCCGCAGCCTACATATCCGGCAGATTTTGAACCGTCTGTAAAAATCGGTACATATTGAGAATATTGGTGACGATGTGCAGTGAAAAGTTTATGAAAAATGCAGGGTGTAACGTTGGCCTTATCGTATAACTCCAATGGGGAAATAAATTGGTAAGGTGAAATGGTCCATGGTGGTATGAGAAAGTGATCCACTGATTGTGATGGTAATTCACAGATATCGAATGATTGGATAAGTGAGCGAGTGCGAGCATGAAATGGGCGAATGTGTGATGGTCTAGCAATGTACAGTCGCTCCAAGCTTGATGAAATAACATCATGCTTTAAGGGATGCGATTTAGAGGACATGACACGGAAGTAATATGTAAGAGACAGCTGGATGCGACGTAGTCCAGGTGGTATCTGGTAATGGTATCTGGTGGCAAACAACATGTAAGCTTTCTACAGGGGAAGTACGAAATGCTCCAGAACATATGCGTAAAGCAGTATGGTGTACTGTGTCTAGGATTCGTAAGTTAGAAGTGGTTGCAGAACCATAAACAACACATGCATAATCAAGCCGTGAAAGTATCAGGGCCTGATAAATGCGTAAAAGTGCTACGCGATCCGCTCCCCAGTGCGTATTTGACAGAACACGCAACATATTCAATTTCTGCTCGCATCGCTTTCGTAATTGTTTGATATGAGGGATAAAAGTTAACTTGCTATCAAAAGTGACTCCTAAGAATTTCGCATGTGGTACAACTGGTATAGCCATGTTATGAATGAAAATGACAGGATCATTATGAAGTGCGCGTTTCCGACAAAAATGGATGCATGAACTTTTGGAAGGTGAAAGGGTATGGCCATTATGATCACACCAGTCTAAAACTTTATTCACTGCTAACTGAAGTTGTCGCTCGATGACTCTCATGTCCGATCCTGAACACGAGATGTGTAGATCATCAACATCTAGAGAGCCAAAGACAGCAGGTTGCAGTACGTTTAAAACTAGTGAAATATGAACGATGAACAATATGACACTTAGCACACTGCCCTGGGGAACACCCTCAGCCTGAATATATAGGTCAGAAAAGGTGGATCCAAACTTAACACGAAAGTAGCGTCTGAGCAAGAAATTTTTTATGAAAATTGGCAAACGACCACGGAGACCCATATCAAACAGTGCCTTCAAAATTCCATATCTCCAGGTCCGATCATAGACTTTCTCGATATCAAAGAAGATAGAGACTAGGTGATTACGCCGGACAAAAGCATTGCGAATTCTGGACTCTAGTTCGATAATATTGTCGATTGTTGATCTTCCTTTACGAAAACCACTCTGAGAGTTTGGTATGAGACGCTTTTTTTCAAGGTAATGTACAAGGCGTGCGTTAACCATACGCTCAAGCGTTTTCCCTAAACAGCTAGTTAATGCTATTGGGCGATAGCTAATGGGCTCTTTTTGATCTTTTCCTTGTTTTAATATGGGTATTACAATAGCTTTACGCCTACTAGACGGGTATATATGTTCTGTCCATATTCTATTGAATAAGGCAAGAATATTCTCTAAAGACCTCGTGTCCAAGTGGCGGAGCATTTTATAAGTAATTCCATCAGGACCTGGGCTTGTGTTGGAAGATCTAAACAGTGCTCTCTTTAGTTCAGGAAGGGTGAAAATACAATTGTATAGTGAGAGTTGGCGGCTGTTATAATTAATATTTTGGCTTTCAGCGTTACTTTTGTGTAGTTGGAAAGTTGTACTGTAACTGTCTGTGCTTGAGGTAGCTGCAAATGTTTCCCCTAAAACATTACATACATCAACGGGAGACGAGTATCTGATGCCGTTTTTCTCTAATACTGGATAATGAAAGTCCCGGTAAATACCATTTGCTCTCTTTACTCTAGACCAGACTTGGCTGGGAGATGTCGACGACGTAATAGAGGAAACATATCGAGACCAAGAGTCTCTCTGACTCTTACGTCGGACCTTGCGAGCAAAGGCTTTAGCTCGTTTAAAAGCCAGAAGATTCGTTGTTGTTGGGGAACGGCGGAAGATGTTCCAAAGACGTCTCTGATTCTTATAAGCAGTGAACTGGAGAAAGAATTTTGGTTTGTACATTTTCTTCATGAGCTTGCTATTAATCATATCAGCCAGCTTACACTTTTCTGAAAAATAATTTTCTCAAGCAGTATTATTATATCAAGCAGTATTCCAAAAATATCAATTTTTATTTTTGCCAGAACACCCTATAATATGTTTATTATGCATTCTCAATTTATTTATGTGTAAATGTAAGATTTTTGTAAAAATTAAATTTAAAAATTTCATATATTAATAGAAAAGAAATATTTTCAATTTTATTAATTTAATAGAAAAGACATATTTAAAAGAAATTTCATATATTTTTCTCACTTCCCTTTTTACATATTTAAAAAATATAATTGTCGTAAAAAAACAGAAGCACTTAACTGAAAATAATTAATAGACTAGATGTCCAGTATGGCGATTAAAAATAATTACAATCCAAATCTTACTGTATCCTCTGCACAGCACTAGCAATGTGAATGTTTGGCTAATATGTGGTCAAACATTAAGGTGAATTTAATATATAATAACAATAAACTTAAATAATGAGTTTCATCTTCAATCTTAAACTTTGCATAATAAATCGTTTTTCTTTTTTACCACATGTAAAAATTCAATCAAAAAAGCTTAAGTGCTTTCTAAATTTAGAATATGTCAGAGAACTTTTAATTTAAAATGACACAGCTGTCAATTAAACTATACGTCAACTAACTACGTCAGGCTACCGAAGCTGAGGTGCCATCCTCTCTGCAGAGGATTAAAATTGTGATGGCATGTCTTCGGATTAGGACTGGGCGATATTAGAAATTATATATCGGGATGCATCGTCAGTTTTTCATCGCGATTTAGTATTTTTGAATTTCATTTACTTGTAAGGCACAGAAAGTCAAATCTCTATCAAAACTTCATACTCAGATTGATTTAAATCAATTTATAAATTTGAAGATGTATATGTTTTGCTTAAAAGAGATATTAAATAAATTGACTACAATGTACAAATCTTACTTAAAATATTTATTGAAACGTTTAGGACATTTTCTTAAAGCAGTAATCTATTCTGACTGAATGAGGAAAAAAAAATCTCCCATGTGCATTCGGAAAGTAACCTGATTGAAGAGCTTTTTGAGGATAAATATTTTTCACTTATCTGGTTTATATACTCATCACCAAATTCACATACGCGATTTTTTTTTCCACATCCAAAGCGGTCCCACAATGGATTGACTGTCATGACACTGTTTCCAGTATATAACAGAATCCAGTCGATCACTGACTGCAGTTAGTATGCATGTGGAAGGTCATTTGAAACACAGAATCCCCGTCTTACTGGGAGGACACATCCATTCATCTACAAATCGTAATTTTCACCTGAGTCAGAGTAGGATATAACTCCAATCCAGAACTTCTAGAGGTATCACTTGGAGGAGTTTGTGACCCTGACCGATTTAGCGTGCCCATTCCCCTTAACTGATAATCGAAATTGTGATAGTATGTATTCGAATCCTTCTCAGGGATATTTCCCAAACTATCGTCAATATTCAATTGTGTAATTCTAGAGCGACGTAACTAAATTACTACTACAATTACTTTACATCAAAAATGAACGGTCCCGAAAACGAATGGCACACACATGTGCAAATGACTAATACAGTCACTCGAAAAAATAGCTGGGCACCGTGACCCTTTTCTAAATAAATTTAAGTAAAGTCAAAAGTAAAATAGTTGTAAATTATTGCAATTTAAACAGGCGTTTCCAAATAATTCAAGATCAATTAATTTGTTGTATTAAAAAAAATGTCATTTTAAGTGAAAAATTAATTATGTAATTTAAAAATGTCACTAGATTTTCGTAAGCGAACAGTAAGATATATAAATGAATGAAATCAATCTTATCAATGAAACTAATTAATATTAATTTTTTATGATTCCAAGAGAATTTAATTAGGTTTTAGAAATTAAGAGCTGAAACATAAGACAGTTTCTAGTCAAAATTTGCTAATTTGCAACAAAACTTTCAAACTGTTATTAGGAATTAACTTATTTTGCTAAAAAATCTGTTTCGAAAAAAATTTAAATAAATTTACAGTAAGCGAAATTTGACTTAAAAAAATTACAACTGTGACAGATAGAAAATTTGAATTGAATAATTAGGATCTTTTAAGTCAATAATTTAAAACTTTTATGAAACAATTTGTTTTTCGTTAAACAAACAAAAACCTCACAATTCCAAAATTGTCCCCAAAAATGGTTACATTGCAACAAAATAAGAGACAAATTCTTTGATATTAAATCATGCAAAATTCTGCAAATCTGAATTGGAATCAACGCTATATATATATATATATATATATATATATATATATATATATATATATATATATATATATATATATATATACAGCGTTGGTGGCCCATACGATTTTGTAATTAATCGATGTAATTAATAGAGAGAAATTGTACTATAATTTTAGGCAATTAATTTTAATTTTTCCCAGGTGATCAAGAATTGGGCAAACTTCTTAGGCAAGTGTTAATAGGATTAATTGTTTACCCTTAATTTGACAATTAGTTTTTCTTTTAATGCTGTAGGTTATCCCATTCTACTACTACATTAATAATATGATGTTTTGTTTTTAAACAGTCATTTTTCACAATTTTACTTAAAATTATAATTTATTTAACTTCACAATGCTTTAAATTTAGGCAAAGAAGTTTATTTATAATTGCTTAAGTAACTTTACGAATGATTTTTTATAATACTATCTGACTAGCAGAAATGTAAAATCAATTTTCTTAAAATAAATGTCTCTAAACTGATTTTACTGTGCTTAAAAAGTCAATGACATATGCATAAAGTGCAATATTTCTGATTCGCATCATTTAAATATTAAATCAAATTAAACTTTCAAATTCTATAAATGAATTTTGTTACTTTAAGAAAGTTTTTGTGATAAAAGTTTCGAAAAATCATCTCTTTCAACGAAGTAAAACTTAAATTTTTACCTATAATACGATTCATCATTTCAACATGTAAATGTGTTGTTATACAATGCGCTAAATAAAATTTCGTTTAGAAAAATAATGTATTAAAGAAGGTTGAAATATGAAAAATATACTATATATCAAATAGTTAATTAAGTTCTATTTCTTTCCTTGAAGTTGCAAATTTTGGTATTTTTTTGAACCCTAAAAGTTCAATTAATAAAAATTTTGCGTATTTTCGAAATGAATATCAATGTGTTTATTTTTTTAAAGTATAATTAAATCTGATTAAAATATTTTATATGTTAACCAAGTAATATATAACTTCAAATATTATCTTATCAGCTTTTGAATTATACCATGTTTAAAAGCGAAAAAAAAAATTAACAAGCAATGCAAATAATTATTAATAAACACAAACATTCGGAGTGCCTTGTATTGGATACAGTACCTCCTATCTAAGCTGAATTAAATGCAAGAATTAATTAAAGTACTTATGACAGAATAATTAAGTTTACGTTAAGTTAATATTAATAAAATAAAAATCTTAATACATTAAACTTAAAAAATCGTTAATAGCAAATTAAAAGTAGGAGACAAATTCCCAGATATACAATCACAGGAGATTGTAATGAGTTAAACATAATATTCAAGTAAAAGTTAAATAAAAATAAAATAAGAGATTAAAAGTTAAATTAAATTAAAATTAAGTTAAAGTTAATCACCCATTCGATGAATATTAAGCGAAATGTCAAAAGCAGCCTGTGAAGAAACCAAAACACAAAACATCGCGCTCTTTAAAATTGATCAGAGGAGGAAGGGGTAGCGCTACAATCGCCGTGGAAAGAAAAACCTCATCTTTTCGCTCGTATCCTTCGCATCCCTTTTGCAGGGGCGGGGAAATCCTCACCGCGGGGCGGCGAGTATCTTCACCCTGGGCGCAAAACAAGTTCTGCCGGAGGGTGAAGGAGATTCCAATGCTCAGATAAAAATCCCCATTTTTATACCTAACTCACTCTCTCCCTTCACCCGTTTTCCCTATTTCAAAAGGCAAGATTATTTTCTTACCCCTCGAACTGCCACACCTGCACGACCGCACCCCTTTTTTCCATTTTGACAGGTTTGGTGAAAAGAGGTTTAGGGCAAATGAAGGTGGAACCATGTTTGGTTATGTGAAGAGTGATTTGTCGTTGTGTTGAATTTCGTCCACTCGCCTAAAAATAGATGTCTCTGCCATTGCCTATTATTTTGTGGCTTAAAAGATTTATTTATTTTGAATTTTTGAAGAAAATAAATAAATATTTTTAAATGATAATATTCTGCAGGAAAGGAAAAAATCTATTACAGTTAATTTGGCGAATTTCTTTTTTTTTTATTGTTTTGAATTTTCCTTTGACATTAAAATTATCATTAAGGCTGCATAGTATGTGATATTATGAAATTAATGTGCTAATTGTTTTGAAAGAAAAATATTATTTAAATAATCCAAGAAAAGTTTGGAATTGTTAAAAAGGCTTGTTTCTTTAAAAATTATGCTAAATTCGTATACTAATGTTTATTTTGAATATTTACTTTTAAAAAAATGTTTAAAAGTTTGGGATTATGCTCTATTTATATTTAATTTGCTAAATATTTTAGCTGTTGCAAATTGATAAAGCTCAATCAATTAAATTTTTGTATAAATATTTTTTTTGTTTCAAACTATAAAATTATGTTATTCGAACTATTTAAAAAGTTGCGACGAGGTTGCAATGCATGCAGTTAGACTATTATTTTTTTCTTTTTGTCAAATGAAAAAAATATTGGTTATTCTGCCATCTATACAGAATATAATGTGCAACTCCTACATTGTTTTGATTTAAAAATAATTATACACTATATGTTGTATTTTAAATTCAGAGATCAATTTTTTTTTTAAATTTGTAATTTATCTCAATATTTATGAAGTTCCATTTTTCCCCTATTGTAAGAAATGAAAAGATTCTGGTTATATCGTCAAACAGAATGTAATACGGAATTCCTAAATTCTTTTTATTTAGATTTAGAAACAATGTACATTGTAATATTCAAAACTTTTTTAATTCTTTAAGCTTCCTAAATTATTTTATGCTTGTTAAAAAGAGGCAAATTTTGTAAAAGAATTTTTTCTGCGTCACTCATTTCTTAAAAAGAACTATATTTTGTAACAAAAACTATTGTTTCTATTATTATTTATTATATTTGATTACACTAACAAATATGCTTTTGAAGTGTTTTCAACCATTTTGAACAACTCAATCTAAAGTATAATCACAAAAAAAAATATGTATACATAAAAAAAGACGAAATATAGTTTTTTCACCGAGCCTAAACAATAGAGAATAAAACAAAAATTCATATGTAACTGCTTTCTTTTAGTTTAAAAAAATAAATAGAAAAAAACGTCGCGATATTTTCTTACTCTTAGAAAGAAAAAATACTTTTCCTAACAACTTTGTCAAATTAATAGAAAAAATATGTATCTGCTACAAAAATACTTGCCCTTCTAAGTTATCTTTCAAATATAAAAAAGTGGACATTTTTCCTTAGACCTGTTATTGTTACCTGTTATTTTGGAACTGGTATTTTTGTATTGTAACAGCTGGAACATGTTATTTGAAAATACCTGTTATGGTCCATCACTATCCGGAGGTCGCCAATGTGGGGGCGGAGTTATCGACCATGCCAACCGTCATCTATCAAAAGGTACCTCTTGATAGAATCAAGTTAGCATGCCTTATATACCAGTGAATTGATGTTTAATTTTCATAGTGGTAGTTACGCCACAAAAGGATCAATTCACTCTAATTTATTTATTATCTCTTTAATTATTCATTCGTAACTACCACTGTGACTTACATTTCAAATAAGTCAGATTTAAAAAGAAAACTTCTTTCACTCCGCACTGTAGAATATCTGGAGGGGGGGGGGAGTAGTAGTAAGGGAGTGATTCTTTAAGCAATTCTAGATATATTGTATATATGTAATTATTGTAATATTGTAAATAATTTCTCTTATCCCAATTTATTTTTTGTACTTTCAACTTAGTATTTTTTCATTATCTTGTATGCTACACAGTTACAGAGTTATCTAGTGATCATGTCCCAGTGATTGCAGCATTACAATTACACTCCTCTAACATCACAATGAAGAAAAGTATTGATTGGGATTTATTTCACAATATCCTTACTCTACGAAATGAGTATCAACCACCAAATAATATCACAGATATTAATAATAATATTAACCACCTCATTAATGATATACAAAAAGCCTTAGAAGAATCCACTACAGAGATACCCTCCAACGATAATTATCAAAAACTGCCTTATAACATTAAAGAGATTATAGCATATAAAAATTATATTAGAAAACGATGGCAAAAGAATAGGAACCCGGAGGATAAATCGGAACTAAATAGGCTCATAAAGAAAATTAAAATTGAGTGTACTAAATTTAAAAATGAATGCTGGCAAGACAAAGTCACTAGCCTTAATATAGACGATAGGTCAATTTGGAGAATGACCATAACACTAAAGACCACTAAAACCCCCAATAAACCAATTTTCCATGAGGGTAACTATATGCATAGCATCCAAGAAAAATTAAAAATCTTTGCTGATACTATCGAAAATCAATTCACCTTAAATAACTATACCACAAATACCCAAAATGATATAAATATCAACATAGAAAATAACAACTATTTCAACAACAACAATAGTCTCGATATGCTCGATAATGTTACAAAAGAAGAATTAATACAAAATATAAGAAAACTAAACAATAGAAAAGCCCCTGGGGAAGATCATATCAATAACAAAATGATTAAACATCTACCAGGCAACAAAATTAACGATATTCTCAACATCTACAACTCCAGTCTTAAAAAACAACTATTTTCCTGATGCTTGGAAAAATGCAGTAATTATACTCTTCCCCAAGCCAGGGAAAGACGCCAGAAACCCAAAAAACTTTAGGCCGATTAGCCTGCTCTCCACTCTGGGAAAAATATTCGAAAGAATAATTCTAAATAGATTGGAGCCCTTCTTAACTTTTATACCAAAGGAACAATATGGGTTTCGCAAAAAAATTATCGACTACCAAACAACTTGTAAGACTAGCTGATTTTATAAGTAAAGGTTTTTACAAAAATGAGACCACAGCTTTACTCCTGCTAGACGTAGTCAAAGCTTTTGACCGCGTCTGGCATGAGGCCTTAATTAACAAATTAATTAAGCAAAACCTACCTTTTGACTTAATCAATATCTTAAACTCATATTTAACCAAGAGAACCTTCCAGATAAGACTTAATGGAGAACTCTCGGATAAAAAACAGATAAAGGCTGAAGTGCCGCAAGGCAGTATTTTAGGTCCAGTATTATACCTCATATATACTAGTGATTTTCCTGTAAACATAAATAAAAACAACTACTTCATAGCATTCTACGCGGACGACACGGCAATCGCCATGCGTTCCATGAACCCAAACCAATCTATTGTAAATTTAAATAATCTCATGCCACCTATTGAAAACTGTTGCATAGATAATAAAATAGCTATAAACACCAGCAAATCCAATTTATTAGTCATCAGGAGGAAAAAGAGATTCAAAAACATAAATAGTAATGTTACACTCTTTAATAATAAAATTCCTATCACTGACAAGGCCAATTACCTAGGACTTTGCATTAATGATAAGCTCACGTGGAACCTCCACATTGATAAGACCGTAAACAAAGCTTATGCAGCCTATAGTTGCATTAGATCTCTACTAAATTCAAAAGCTGCACTCCCACTTATCTTAAAGAGACTATTGTGTCTGCAATGTATTAGGCCGATTCTAACATACGCTAGCCCTGCTTGGGGCTGCGCGAAGCCAAATCAAATCTAGAAACTAGATGTTGTCCAAAATAAAATTCTCCGACGCATCACCCTATTACCTCCTAAACTCCTCCATCAGGAAAAACTTAAATATTTATAGTATCAGCGAATATCTAAATAAACTAAATGCAAAATTCTATAAAAATGCAAATAACTCGGACCCCGCCGATTTTAATAAAATCCTATTCACGATATGAAACACTACAACCCAATTTCTTCATTTTTTCTATCAGACATGATCTTATCAAAATTTTATCAGTAATTACACAAACACACACAGCATTTACACTGGACTACGGCAAACCCGGTGAAGGAGTAACCCTGAAAAGGGTCCGATCCGGGCAAGCTGTAGCTTCCATTAAAATTAGTACAGTGAGCAACCCGGCACGAGTGGTTGTATACCAGGACGGCCGGGTCACTGTTGTAACTGAGTCTCACATATATTCTCATAAATCCCGATTGTGTACTTACACTTCTTTAAATTATTATATATGCGCATAGATTTTGTATAGACTTAATCTGACCACCGCCTCTGTAAGCGAACTCAGTTCAGTTCAAGTTATATTATCGTAATATATCTCGTTCATTTTTATTATGCACACTTCTCACCCCCTTTTCCTTGATTTTAATGTTATTGAAACTATTATGAAAGAGCAGATAAACCTTTCGGGGTAGTCACTCCGGATCTTTATCTACCAAATTTTTTGCAATAAACTATTTTTCAACCATATAAAAAATTACTAAATATTTCTTTTCTCTTTTTCGAAAAAAAAAGCGTCCCTTTTTTAAAAAAATGTTTGGTTACTTGCTCTTCTTCATAACCCCTATCCCTCTGTAGGTATCGTTTAATTTTAGAAAATAAGATAATACTGAAAAGAATCGATTCATTTCACGAAGAAGTTCCTTTAATGTTAAAAGATATTAAACCGCTCAAAAGAATCGAATAACCAACTCAAAGAATCGTTTAAACAGTTCAATGAATCGAATGCAATGTTAAAGTATAGGAAAACGACCAAAAAGAACCGATTAAATTGATTGATTGATGTAAATTTTTTGGCGCAAGAGCCATGGTTTGGCTATACCGCGCCCAAAACTAGGTTAAAATTGTAACACTTCCGTAAAAATTGCTTTAACTTTGTTAAAATCAGAACAACTAGGTTAAAATGACCAAATTGTCTAAAACTGAAACAACAAATTTAAATTTTGCCCACTTGGTTATAAGTAGTACTAAATCAGATTGTAAAACCCGATATGCTTAATGTACAGTATTAAATTTGGATGGGGTGTGTCTCCAAGTAAAAATGATAAAGTCGGAAAATCGCAGTTAAAATACTGTCGTCTTTTAGATTTAAATTTCTTACACTGGGTCAGAAAATGTTTTACTGTAAGAGACTCTCTGCAAAAATTACATTGTGGAGGTGCTTCATTTAAAATTAAATATTTGTGTGTCAAGCGGGTGTGCCCAATGCGTAGTCTGTTGATAAGTACCTGGGTTTTTCTATTGTAGTTCGTCAATAGAACCGATTAGAAGTCCAAATCAACTGTTTGAACCAATATCAATGTTAAAGGATAGGAAACGACTCAAATGAATCGTTTAGACCAGGGATGAGCAACACGCGGTCCGTTAAACATGTTTATGCGGCCCGCCAAGCATTTCTAAAATTGAATTTATTTTATCGACTTTCTCCCATCGTATTGTTATAAAATTAATTATAATAAAATGGTAGTACATACTAAACCGAAATTTTTTTTTGTGACGAGTTACTTTAACTAGCAATATGTGCAATATTAGTGCAATCCATAATAGCATGTCGGAAAACCAAACAAAAAAACGGAAGGTTGCGGATGAGCACAGGCATTTCCAAGAAAAGTGGAAATTTGATTATTTTTTCACTTTCGTAAAAGATAAAGCTGTATGCTTAATATGCTCAGAGACTGTGTTGACATTAAAAGAATATAACATAAAAAGGCATTACGATACAAAACATGAACAACAATATAAAAACTTAACAGGACAACTCCGGATAGATAAGTTTAATCAAATGGAGAAAAACTTGGGAAACCAACAGGCTATTTTTAAAAATCAAGCTATTTTATCAAATACGGCAGTAAAGGCTAGTTTTGTTGTCAGTCAAATACTGGCAAAAAAAATGAAACCCTCTGCAGATGGAGAGATGATAAAAGAATGTCTGACTGCTGTTGCAGAAATAGCATTTCCTGATAAAATAAATATTATTTCAAACAGTAGTTTATCAAGATTCACCATTGCAAGGAGAATTGACGACTTGTCCGAGAACATAGCAGCAACGCTTCGTGAACGCATTGCAAAATTCGAATACTGTTCTTTGGCCCTTGAGAGTTGCGATATTAGCGATACAGCACAACTGGCTATATTTTTACGTGGTATTGACACGAAATTTAATATTACCGAAGAGTTGTGTTCACTGATTCCAATGCAAGGGACTACAACCGGCAAAGACCTGTACGATGAACTAAAGTCTGTGTTGGAAAATTTTTCAATTTCATTAGAAAAGATTATTGGTATATCGACAGATGAAGCACGAGCAATGTCAAGCATTAAAGTAGGAGTATCGGGAAGGCTATTTCAAGACATTAAGAAGGTCACAGGAAGGGAAATATTCGTTAACCACTGCATAATTCACCTGGAAAATTTGTGTGCAAAAAGATTGAGTTTACCAAATGTCACAGTACCAGTAATTAAACTAATCAATTTTATAAAGTCGCGCGCGTTAAATCACCGTGAATTTAAAGAATTCCTGAAAGATTTAGAAACTGAATATGGCGACGTGGTTTTTAATACCGAAGTACGTTGGCTTAGTAGAGGTGCAATGCTAAAAAGAGTATACAACTTAAAAAGCGAAAGACAATTGTTCGTGGATATGAAGGGATATGCCTTTCCTCATTTTGGTAATAAAGAATGGATGTGCGATTTTGGGTTTCTTATCGACATGACTTAGCATCTCAATGATCTTAACGTGGAACTTCAAGGCAAAGGACAGTTTATTCACAATTTGTATGATAAAATTCAAGGCTTTGAGCGCAAATTAAAATTGTGGAAACAGCATCTTTTGCAGAATAATGTGTCTCATTTTCCACATTTAGAAAATGAAAACGTTACTACTTCTCAAAAATACGCACAATATATAGACATTTTAATCAACGAATTTCAATTACGATTCCAAATGTTCAAAGCTGAGAAGACAGCGGTTTCCATGAAAATGTTTTCCTCGCCACTTAATATCGATGTGGATACAGTTCCCGAAGACTTTCAAATGGAAATGATTGACATGCAGAATAATACCGATTTAAAAAATTTATTTTTCTCAGTAAACATCGAAAATTTTTATAAATCGTATGTGAGAGATTTCCTGAGAAATTTCCGCTTTTGACGAAAAATGCAAAGCAAATGATGTCTCTGTTCGGAAGTACGTATGTTTGCGAAGAATTATTTTCAACCAAGAAATTGATCAGAAATGACCACCGATCAAGATTGAGTGATGCACGATTAGAAAGTTGCGTACGTGTAGCTACCTCATCAATTCCGGCTGATATTGATCAGCTTGTATCGAAAAAACAGTGCCAAATTACTCATTAAAAATTTCAAGTAAATTCGTTTTATTGTTCTTTTCTTGTTTGTTTTTATTTTGCATTAAAATTTGTATTTTAAATCTTTACTTTTTTTAAAATTATGTATTTTTTTATTCTATTGTTTATTATAAATAAAGTTTTGTAAATTATTAATAAGTGTTACTTTGTGTGCGGCCCGCCAAAAAATTTTAAAATTTTTATTGGCCCGTTGATTAAAAAGGTTGCTCACCTCTGGTTTAGACGTTCAATTCAACTGTTTGAACCGATTTCAATGTTAAGGGATAGGAAACAGTTGGAAAGAATCGAATCATTTGGCCTTACGATTCTTTTAATGCTAAGAGACAGGCAAACAGTTCACTGAATCGTTTATTCGATTCTTTTCTCCCTTACAACTCATTTTCAACCAATCAGAGGTTTGCCTTCATACTTCAGTTCATTACCCAATCAGCGCAACGATTTCATTTTCTATAGCTTTCGTTTGTTTTCTTAACATAAAACCTTGCGTTTACTGAAATTTATAAATTGAAAGTTAACCTTTCTTATGAAAAAATACGCTCTTTAATACTAAAGTACTGAAAAGTAATATCGGTTCTTTACAGCTTTAATTTCTTTTTATTTGAAAGGAAGAACCGAAACTGGAGAAGAAAGCTTTTCAGTTGTTGTTGCCATTTTTAAATTGCTGTTTATCAATAGAATTAACTAATTTCGTAAAAAGCGCACTGTCTTGAATGCCAGCCGTTTTATAACCCTATACTTTGGTTATTGGTTGAAATAGATGATCGCCAAGCAAATTCTAATGCCAAGAGCTTGGATGCCCGATTTTTGAGCGTGAGCGAAAATGGCGAGTATGTCTGAATAGGAGTAATGTGTGGTGTAACTAACTACCACTACAAATAATAAATACGAATTCAATAGTATATAAGACATGTTAACTTGATTCTATCCTGAGGTACCTTTTGATAGATGAAGGTTGACATAGTCTAAGATTTAACTCCCCACATTGGTGACCCGGACGTGATATGAACACGTTAACAATGATGAATGGTCCGCATTAAACAGTTGATTTGCTTAAATAAAAGAAAAAAATATACTGCTCAAAGAAAAAAAAATCCGGTGAAGTAAATAAAGTTATAAACAATATTGGTTATAAACAATACTCCCGGTTAGTAAACAATATTGAGAAGGAAAAAAAATGAGCGAAATGCTCTAAACAAAAAAAAATGAAGGGTGGAAAAAAATGAGCGAAGTGCTATAAACAAAAAAAAAATGAGCGAAAATTTTATAAAAAATGAAGAAAAGATTTATGAACGAAATGCTACAAAGAAATGAAGTAAAATATAATGAGCTAAATTAATAAATATATTAATAGCATGAATCAACTAGTGGTAATCGTTCATCGAATTCTATCCCAGATAAAATTCTGGAAGGGGAGTAATGTGTTGTAACTAACTACCACTACAAATAATAAATACGAATTCAATAGTATATTGAGACGTGACCGAGTAAGGGTGTTTTATATCCGAGCTCTGAGCCAATATGTCTTCCCAACGTTTTGGACGGGGTGGCAAACGAAGTTCTCCTCCTAGACCAGCGACCGCCCAGGATATTTCTATACTCTGGACTGAGAAGAGATTTGATAACATTAGAGCGTGTATCCACGAAAATGCAGAACGAGATGCACTCCTCTACATAATTCAGGACTTTGACGAAAAGCTAACGTACCACAGGTACAACGCCAAGCAGAACAAGTCATACCAAAAATATCATCCTTCGAATATCAAATTCCAGCATGAACACTTCACGCATACATGCTACGTAGAGATACTCGAACAACTTAAAAGTGTGAAACTCGCTGATATGGAAAAAGCAGCTACCGAGACCGAAATTCCTGTGATTCCTACCCAGCCAGCTCAAGCGAGGCCCTTTTTAGGGCCTGAATCTTCAGCTCCTTGTGTTTACCCACAGCCTCCACCCACCGACAATAATCTTGACAACACTCCTAATATCAACATCCCTGCTAAAAAGAAGAAGAAAAAGAATAAGAGAAAAATTTCCGACTCTAATTCAGACTCTGAGACTACCCCAGTAAATCAAATCCAAATGAAGCAAGAAGTAGAACCTAAAGCCTCGGCGATAGTGGAAACCTCAGCTCCGAAAGAACCAACAATAGACTCTCCTCCAATTTACTCCAGAAAATATAAAACCCTTATCCGTGGACTTAAAATAGACACTAGCATTCCAGAATTAGAAAAATATCTCAAGAAATTTGGACTTAACCCTGAAAAAACCATCCAACTCAGAAGGAGGCGTGGTTAGGAGTATTCGCTCCTCCCCCTCTTCCTTGTGATCCAATCAGATTCCAAACTTAATAGAGAAATTTTCAACGTGAACTCCATCCTCAATCTCCCGGTACGGACCGAGCGCTTTCGCGGCGGCCGTTTCCAGATCCAGTGCTATCGGTGCCAGAAGTTCGGGCACACTCAGAGAAACTGCCCAGCCCCTGAGCCTGCATGTATGAAGTGCGCGAAAACACATTTCACATACACCTGCACTAAACAACCAAGTGAGCCGCCAACATGTGTGAACTGTAAGGGCCTGCATCCTGCCTGTTTCACTGGCTGAAGTGAAAGACCAAAGAAAGAAAAAGGGAAGAAACCAACGACCATCACTAACAAGGCGACCAGATTACTCCTCATCTTTAAAGAATTGCAGGAGCTACTCCAAAATGCAGAAATTGTGAAGATGCTTCAAACCCTCATCTCCGATGTCCAAGCCTAATTCAACCACCCAGGACTTTGCCTTTCCACGACCCGATCACTGGCAGTGATCAACATTTTCTTTTTATTTCAGAACTTCCACATCTGAGCCAACATTATCGACTTACAATTTCGATGAATCGGTTAAAGCCGCTTCGCGGCTGTGCACCGAGCTATCCATTTGCTACTACTACTACTACTTGATTCTATCCTGAGGTACCGTTTTGATAGATGAAGGCTGACATAGTCTAAGATTTAACTCCCCACATTAAAAATAAAGATAAGTGGTGACCCGGATTTAGCGCCGCTATTCCAGTTTGTGGACTGAATTCTTCACACCTGCAATTGTGCAACATCAAAATTTTCCATTGAAAATTTCCAGAATAATTAAAAATATGCCATTGATAGACGATAATAGTTCAGAAGCAGTACCAGTGTCGGAAATATCACGAATAGCAGTCAAACCTCCACCTTTTTGGAAGAATAATCCTAAGATGTGGTTTGCCCAAATCGAAGCCCAATTTAAAATTGCCGGCATAACAAGAGAAAGCACAAAATTTAATCATGTTGTTGCCGCTGTTGAATCTCATATGTTGGATTCCATTCAAGACTTGATTATCAGTCCACCTGGAAGTGATCAATATTCCGTTTTGAAAACACGACTCATAGAAATCTATGCTGAGAGCGAAACTTCTAAATTATTGATTGATTGATTGAATGTAGGATTTAATGGCACAAGGTCCAGTGAGGACATGCTGCGCCAAACACACGGTTTTAAAAACATATTAAAAGGTAGAATAGTGTACCATTACACAATCAATAAGTATAGTAAAAATGATAAGAATTCTAAAACAGGGTAAAAGCAAGTATTTTTATGTGTGGATAAAACTTGATAAAATGGTTAGCATAATAAATCGGTTATATACAGTTTAAAATACCAATTGTGCGTAGAAAAGCAAAGATGTTAGGATGATGGTTTTCATCTAACAAGTCTTTCATGCATAAAATGGAGCTACCAAAAAAGGTTAGGCGAAGCTGGTTAAAACATGGACAAAGTATTAAAATGTGATGAATCGTGAGTAAAACGTTGCAATCGTTGCATTTCGGAGGAGGTTCACCAAATAGCAGATGAAGGTGAGTAAGTCGAGTATGTCCTACTCGCAAGCGGGTGAGTTTGACATCTGCCCTGCGCATGTGCAGTGCAGGCCAAGGCTCCAAAATAGGTTTAACAGAATGCAATTTGTTTTCGCCTTGCAGGTCCCAGTGTTGCTGCCATAAACACTGAACATGTTTGCGTATGTGGTGTTTTACATCAGAAAATGGGACAGATAATGTTACAGGAGTAGAGGCAGATCGTGCAGCAGGATCAGCTTTGTCATTTCCTTTAATACCTACATGACTGGGAATCCAGCAAAATAAAATTTTAAAACCCTTCTTGTATAGAGAAGTCAATATATGTTGAATAAAATTTAAAATTGGATGAGCTTCGTTTCTCACATTTTCTAACTGTCTTAAAACACTCAAACTATCCGAGTATATACAAAATTTTCTAGCCGAATGCGAAGAAATGAGTCTTAAAGCTAAAAGGATAGCAAATGCTTCCGCGGTAAAAACAGAGCAAATTTCAGGAATGTTGTAGCTGTAAGTAAGATCAGCTGCAACAATCCCACAACCAACATGTCCAGGGAACTTAGAGCCATCTGTGAAAACTGCTATATATTGTATATACTGATGACGATGGGAAGTGAACAGCTGTTGAAAAATGCTTGGTGATACATTAGACTTACTGTATGACACAAATGAACAATCAAGATAATATGATGAAATAGTCCATGGTTGGATGAGAAAATAATTTACTGATTGCGATGGTATATCACAAAAATCAAATGTCTGAATGAGTGATCGCATGCGAGGGTTGAAAGGTGGTATATATGAGGATCGTGCATTATATAATCGTTGTAAACTTAGCGGAATAATCTCACGTCGAAGAGGGTTCGATGAAGATGACATGACGCGAAAGTAAAATGTCAGAGACAGCTGCATGCGTCTGAAACCGAGCGAGGGTTGATGACACACAGCATACAAACTCTCAACACGAGAAGTGCGAAACGCTCCACAACATATGCGTAATGCCGTATGATGCACCGTATCTAGACGTTTTAAGTTAGAAGCAGAAGCCGTTCCATAGACTGCGCAAGCGTAATCCAGGCGTGAAAGTATTAATGCTTGTTACAAACGAAGTAAAACTACACGATCCGCCCCCCATAACGTATTAGAAAGTACTCGCAACATATTTAAGGTTTTGTCACATCGTTTTCTCAAATGTAGAATATGAGGTAAAAAGGTGAGTTTTTCATCAAAAATTACACCTAAGAATTTTGTTTCTGACACAACTGGTATGAGAATATTATTAATGGAGATTACAGGATGAAGATGAATGTTACGCAACCGACAAAAGTGAATACAAGAACATTTATTGGGTGAGAGAGCATGCCCGTTTCGATCACATCATTCTAAAATCTTATTAACAGCAAGCTGCAGTTGGCGTTCGATAACGCGCATATCTGATCCTGTGCACGACACATTTAAATCATCAACATAAAGTGAACCAAATACGGTAGGTGGTAAAACGTGCAAGATGAGCGAAATATGAACAATGAAGAGTATAACGCTTAAAACACTGCCTTGAGGAACCCCCTCAGCCTGAATAAAAAGGTTGGAAAATGTAGTACCTAAATTTACCCTAAAATACCGTTTCGACAGGAAGTTTTTCAGGAAGATGGGTAAATTACCTCGAAGTCCCATATCGTATAGCGTCTTAAGTACTCCGTATCGCCATGTCCGATCGTAAGCCTTCTCAATATCAAAGAAGATAGAGACAAAATGGTTACGTCGGACAAAAGCATTACGAATTCGAGACTCAAGAGCTATAATATTGTCAATTGTGGACCTACCCTTCCGAAAACCGCTCTGGAAATCAGGAATATGATGGTTCTTTTCCAGATAATACACAAGGCGAGCGTTGACCATACGCTCAAGTGTTTTACCGAGACAGCTGGTTAACGCTATAGGGCGATAATTAGCTGGGTCTTTCGAATTTTTGTTTGGTTTTAAAATAGGTATTACAATAGCCTCTCGCCAATTTGAAGGGTACGCGTGTTCCTGCCAATATCTATTAAAGAGAAAAAGTACATTAGTTGAAGACGCAGTATCCAAATGGCGGAGCATGTGGTACGTAATTCCATCTAATCCAGGGCTCGTGTTTGCAGCTGCTGATAATGATCGCTGTAATTCTGCAAAAGTAAAATCATGATTATATGGAAATGATCGTCGAGTATGAAAATGGATATCGTGGCGTTCAGCATTGCGTTTATGATTTTGGAAAGCTAAATTATAGCTATCAGGACTTGAAACAGCAGCAAATGTCTCTCCAAGTATGTTGCAAATATCGGCTGGATTTGAGAAGGTGGTACCGTTCTTTACAAATATAGGGTAATGAACATCGCGATATATGCCATTTGCTCTTTTTACTCTCGACCAGACTTGTCTGGGAGATGTCGTAGATGTTATTGATGACACATATCGCTTCCAAGACTCCCTCTGACTATTGCGCCGGATCTTGCGAGCAAACGCTTTGGCTCGTTTGAAAGCCAAAAGGTTTGTCGTTGAAGGGTAGCGACGGAAAACATTCCAAAGCCTTCTCTGCTCCTTGTAAGCAGTGGAACACTCAGCATTCCACCAATGCTTACGATGACGTGGAAGAGAACTCGAAGTCCTTGGAATGCTGACTTCAGCAGCTTGCATAATCACAGATGTTACTGTCTCAACGGCAATATTTAAGTTGTCCTGTGTTACTATAGTATCGGTGATTTGAACTAATTGAGTGAATTTAGGCCAGTTAGCGCGATGATATATGAATGTTGATAGTCTTGAGTTTATGGAAATGTTAACGGAATATGAAACTATAAGTGGAAAGTGATCGCTGTTATGAAGATCATCACTAATAGAAAAGTTTATGAAAGGCAAGAGTACTGGTGAACAGAATGCTAAATCGATAGAGTGAAAGGTTCGTGTAGGTTGATGAAAATATGTTTCTTCACCTTGGTTAAGTAAGCAGAGGTTATAATCCTGAATTAGTTTTTCAATTTTCCGCCCTCGATCATTGGAATCTGATCTACCCCACAATTCACTATGTCCATTAAAATCACCAAGTATTAGAAAAGGTGAAGGTAACTGATTAATCAACGAATTTAAATCTGTTTGAGAAATTGAAGCATGTGGAGGCAAATACATAGTGCAGACGGTAAGCAAAACATTTGTGTGAACTTGAACAGCTATGGCCTGTAATGAAGTTGACAAGGGAAATTGAGTAGAAGTTTAGATGGCAACACCACCATTAGGCCTGCTGCCACCACTATGATCTTGTCAAAAACATGAAAAATTGCGTAAGCGAAAATTATCCGATGTAATTAAATGTGTTTCTTGAATTGCAATACATATGGGTTGATATTTAAAACTGATGTCTTGAACATCAGAAAGTTTATTTTTTATTCCACGACTATTCCATGAAATAAATAAAATAGACATTATGAAAATAATGAAGATGTTTTCATATGAACGTCAGATGTAGGGGGACAGTCAATGAGACATTCTTCATCGGAAGAAGGATGTAATGAAAGTTCAAAATCATCATTTGAATTTTTTAAAACAGCAGCAGTAGGTTTATTTATATATTGTAGATATTTCGGATCTTTTTTCTTACGTGACTGACCTGGCTTTTGACTTGGCGGTAGTTTTGTTATTGGTATTTTGGTATTTGATCGTTGTTTAGGAAAAGGGTGAGAATTTTCAGTTTTAGAAGTTTTTGAGGGAGGTGGTGATGTTGTCCTATGGGATGTCGATGGATTCATAAAATTAAATTTCAGTTTTTCAGATGTTTGCTTGTTTTGTTGAAATAATGTTACCTTTGGAGAATCTGTCTGTGTACTGACAGAGCAATATGTTGTTTTTATAGCCGTAGAATAAGACACGCCTGGACACGGTGATTATTCGACGTGCTTCAGTAAAAGAAATGTTTTGTAGGACTTTAATTGATTGAATTTCCTTCTTTTGAGACCATTTTGGACAACTTCTGGCATAAGCTGCGTGATCACCCTTGCAGTTGATGCAGAAAGGTGGTAGCTCGCAGGAAGTGTCCTCATGGTCTGCACTAGAGCAACGGGCACACACCGGTCGACCACGGCAAGATGTTTTTGAGTGCCTAAACCTTTGGCATTGGTAGCAACGCAAAAGATTTGGGATATAAGGTCGAACCGGGCAGTTTTTCCAAGCCATTTTGACTTCAGATGGCAGCTTAGGTGAGGCAAAAGTCAGGATGAGATGTTTTGTAGGGAGGTTTTGAGTTTGACATCCCTACGAATCTTAATTCTTCGGATATCAGTAGCATTTTGAGACTTGAGGTTTTCTAAAATCATTTCTTCTGTATCGTTAAGGAATTCTATTTCAGATATGACACCACGCGAGGTGTTCAGCGATTTATGAGGCGTTACAATTACGTTAAATGAACACATAGTTTCACATGTTGATAAAATAGTGGCTTGTTTTGAAGATGAGACTTCAACTAAGAGGTCACCTGAACGTAGCTTTTTTACAGAGGCAACTTCCCCCAGGATGGAAAGAAGTGCCTTGTGAATCAGAAATAGCGAAACGTTGGTAAATGAAGTATTTGGTATATTTGGGTTGGTCAAAGAAATCAGAAAATAACGAGCGTAATCACATGGTGCAAGGGATGTTCCGCTGTTTTTGCATTGGTGTGCGGAACTCAACACCGTACTATCTTCAGCCATAAAAAATAAAAGCAGTTCTACTACCAGCGGCATCACCCACCACGGAGTCCTACTGAGGAGATGCAAGTAACATAATTCGTCACTTGACACCGATGCTAACCAATAGCTATACGTCCGCGAGTCACCCATGAAGCAGCCTCCACCCTTAACGAGGTGCCCAGTAAGTGACTCCGGACTTGACCCTAGCCAACAGATGACGTTCGTGACTAGCCGGTTGATGCATACAGGCCAGTATGCACCTCCCGTTTACCTGAAGCACGGGCCAAAGCAGTGTATTGGGGTACCAAGATGCCCCTCAACTGCCAGGATCCCCCTTTCTAGGGACAAGGGGCCTCCACGCACGGCAAACACGCGGGTGGTCTCTTCCCATCTATGTCCAACACAACAGAGTGGTAATCAAACACAGATGACAAGCCCTCACCAGTAAATTTGGCAACCACGACAAGGGGGAAGAGAAAGGAGAAAGTAGGAGAAGAGAGAGAGGAAACGGAAGGGAGGACAGATAACTAGGGTACCCTGGGGCGTGACTCCCTGTGTTTACTTAAAGAAAGTAAACCCCCTCAGGGGCTTCTAAATTACGAGCTTTATTACAAGGTGTAGAACTTGGCGACCAGCGTCCATCTTTACTGTTAAAACGAATGCGAGATTTAGCGGGAAAGCATTTCAGCGATGATTTACTGAAATCACTGTGGCTAGATAGACTACCGGCTAATATAAAATTAGTGTTGGTTGCTGCTAGTGAACAGTTAAATAACTTGGCAATTATGGCAGATCGAATTCTAGAGTTTGCCCCTCAAACTTCAGTCAACTCTACACCAGACTTTACACCAAAACATCTAAGTTTAGAACATCAAATTTCAGAGTTGTCTAAACAAGTAGCTAAGTTGATGGAAATTGTACAAAACCGTCAAAATTTTCGTAGGTCTAGAAGTCCATCTTTTAATCGCCAAAGTTTTCTTAAAGTTAAAATGCTTTAAAAATATTTTTAAAAAATCAGTGTAAACAAAAGTATGAAGTCTACTTAAATGTATCTATTTTTATGTTTTTATAAACAAATTAAAAACAATCAAGAATGATCGAGCAAGTAATAACTGAAGAAAAACGTAAAGCAGATTACCTAAAGAGAAAAGGAAAAGTATAGTAAAGAACGAAGTATCACGATGGTTTCGATGGTAACGAAGTTATACGATGATCACATTATTTAAATTCAGTTCAGTTCAAAGAGATTACAAAAAACACTTTGAGCGTATGTTGAAATTGTTAGGTTCGCCAGAGCATGAACTTCTCGAATCAAGTACGATGATTACACCACAGAAACTCCCCCCCCCAAATACCGGAGGTATGGAACTAGGGAATTCTAAATTTTACACGTCTACCACTTCTGGTAAACACTTGAGGTTGAGAATCGGATTTTGAAGAATTCAAAGGAATGGAAGTTTCCAAAAAGGCAGGTTTGAGACGATCTATACTAATTGTAGCTGTGCGGGATCCAATTTTTAGAGTGAAATGTTTGCCTTGTCGAGAGAGTACCTGGAAAGGTCCGTCGTATGGAGGTTTGACCCAATATTTTCGAATGAAAACGTGAGTAGAATCCTTTAAGGCAGGATGAACAAAACAGGTTCGACGAGAATGATCAGAAGCAGGAACGGTTGTAAGCTTTTCCATTGTCTCTCGCAAGTGTTGAATGAAAGTAGACTCTTCAATGGGTTTTGTGGAAGGGTTGAAAAATTGGCCAGGTAGGCGTAAACCTGTGCCGTAAACCATTTCAGTCCTTTCAAGTCATCCTTGAATGCTGATCTGATTCCTAGTAAAACTATAGGAAGTGTCTCGGTCCATCGAAGTTTGTCGTGGCACATAATACCTTGCTTTAAAGTTCTATGCAGGCGCTCGATCATACCATTCGTCATAGCATGATACGGCGTAGTACGTATTCTTTTTATTCCCAACATGGAAGACAGATTGGCAAACAATTTTGACATGAATTGTCTGCCTTGATCGCTTGTTATTACAGCTGGTACTCCGAACCGGGAAATCCAATTAGTAACGAAACATTTTGCAACAGTTTCAGCAGATATGTCAGAGATGGGTATGACTTCAGGCCATCGAGTATAGCTATCAATGCAGGTTAGTAAGTAACGATGGCCTTCTGAAGGTGAGAGAGGTCCAACCAAATCGATACGATGTGTTCGAACCTATGATCAGGCAACTTGAAACTCTGCAAAGGACTGTTAGTATGTCTTTGAACCTTCGATTTTTGACAGTTTATGCAAGAACGTGTCCAGTGTGCAATATCTCGGTTTATTGACGGCCAGATAAATCTCTGCTTGATCAGTGCTCTAGTGCTATTGATACCTGGATGTGAAAGACCGTGCAAACTGTCAAAAATAATCTTTCGATGATTTACAGGCACGTACGGTCGTACAAGATCGTTAGACACGTCGCAGTAGAGGAAAACGTTTGGCTGAACTTCCATTTTCTGTAACTGAAGTGACGAAGATGAATGTGCTAATAGGTTCTGTAGTTCCTGGTCATCCTGTTGAGCTTTAGCAATATCTTCCAGATTTGCATTAGCCAGGCAAATATCGTTTATCCTAGACTGGGTATCAGCTACGACATTGTCAGCTCCGGACACATGCTTAATGTCTGTGGTGTATTGGGAAATGTAGTCGAGTTGTCGTGACTGCCTTGGCGAACAAGTGTCATGTTTTTTCCTAAAAGCGTATACCAGTGGACGGTGTTCCGTAAAGATAGAAAAAGATTTTCCTTCAACCGAATCTCTGAAGTGTCGTATGGCAGAGTAGATGGCTAATAATTCCCTATCGTAGGTACTATACTTCTTTTCAGCTGGAGTTAACTTCCGTGAAAAGAAAGCAATAGGTCGTGAACCATCTGGCGTGTGCACTTGTAAGACTGCGCCTAAAGAAACTTCGGAAGCATCGACTGTTATGGAGATTGGATGAGCTGAAGGAAAATATGCCAACGTGGCTGAATTGGCGAGGTCACGCTTTCACTTTTCGTACGCAGATGTAGCTTCTTCAGTCCAATTTACCAACCTATTATCATTTTTCTTAGCATTTTTAAGATAATCATGAAGTATAGCTTGGGTTTGTGCAGCATTAGGAATGAAACGGCGATAGAAATTAAGCATTGCCAAGAATCTTCTCAACTCGGATATTGTTTTAGATTTTGGCAGGTTTAAAATAGTCTCAACTTTGGCCGGCAGTGCTTTAACCCCTTCAGGTGTGATTAAGCATCCCAGAAAAGAAACAGAGTCTTGGCCTAAAATACATTTAGAAGCGTTTAAAGTTAAACCGTGTTCAACCAATCTTTGAAATACTAGTTTAAGGTGTACTTTGTGTTCTTTTTCATCTTTTGAGGCAACTAAAATGTCATCAAAATAGGGTATACAGAAATCTAAACCCGATAATACTTGATTTATAAAGCGCTGGAAAGTTTGGCCCGCATTTCGTAATCCAAATGGCATATATATATATATATATATATATATATATATATATATTCGAATAAACCAAATGGAGTTGTTATTGCCGTCTTTGGTATATCCTCAGTGTTAACTGGAATTTGGTGATACGCTCTACATAAATCTAAACAAGAAAATATCTTCTTACCTTCCAGCAATTGAATACAATCCTGAATGTAGGGTACGGGATATCTGTCCGGAATAGTAACTGCATTCAATCTGCGATAGTCGCCACATGGTCGCCAGTCACCATTCGCTTTTCTGACCATATCGCTGGTTCAAAACTAAAACGACACATCTCTAATTGAGTTAACATTGCAGATGTGTCGTTTTAGTTTTGAACCAGCGATATGTAAAGGACTAGACCAAGGACTTTTAGACGGGCGTATAATTCCCAATGACATTAGATAAGAAAATTCTTTTTTAGCAGCTTCCAAAAGTTCTGGTCGCAATCTTCTAGGTTTAGCAAACACAGGAGGGCCTGTAGTCTCAATGAAGTGAGAAACCAGAGCATTTTGTTTCTGTTTACCTAAACAGCAAGAATTTGTCAAAGTTGGAAACTCCGCCAAAATTTTCTTATATTCCGCCCCCACATTGGTGACCTCCGGACGTGATTTGATCACGCAGTAACGCCCACTTCGCAAAATTCCTAACAGTAACGCCTACTTCGATGGATAGTCCACATTGAAAGTTGACTTGCTATTTGTGACTGCATCATCACCCTCCTGCGCTGTTGCTACTCAGTCTCGTCTCGAACATACAACGTCATACACTCTCAACGCCTGCATACACTCAACTGCTAATGACAACACAGGAGCGACTACTACTGTGAAGTTAATACACCTCTCACATTCAGCACTCAAAAATCCGGTGACCGCTTTCCCGGTTTGGCACAAGTACAGCAACTAGTGGTATCTGTTCATCGAATTCTATCCCTGATAGAATTCTGGTGGGGGAGTAATGTGGCGTAACTACCACTACGAAAATTAAGCATCGATTCACTGGTATATAAGCCATGCTAACTTGAATCAATCCTGAGGTACCTTTTGATAGATGACGGTTGGCATGGTCGATAACTCCGCCCCACATACGTGATTTGAACACGCAATAACACCCATTTCGCAGAAATCTCAACAGTAACGCCTACTTCGTTGGATGGTCCACATTAAAACACAGGCTTACAGGTTACACCACAAATGTAACAAATTGTTTTGGAAAAACAAACTTTTCAAAAGGAAAGTCACTAAATTACTACAATATTTTTCCCCGTTGTATCGTTTACTGAATTAATATAAAATGGCTCTTATACTTTTATTTGATAGCCATATATCACACCTACCTCACTGTTGAAATCAGTTGTTTTGTATGTATATTTTCCTCTCATATTTATACGTATTTTAATAACTTTTGCATGATTATTAATTTGGTATCACTTTCATCAATTTTCATGGCATTATTGTCGGATCATTGTTTTTATTATGACCAATATTTTTTTTTTGTTAATTATCCAAATTATTTTTTGTTTCGTTTGTAGTAGTGAATCAAAGAATTAATTGCTAGAATATGAAGAATTTGAATGTACTTATCTTATAACCTTTATTAAATTTTACATCCATTAAAGTTTTAGATTTCGTGTTTTACTTTTTTTGTTATTTGTGAGATTCTGCTAAATAAACATTACTATTAATGACATTTTTAAAACTAACTATTATAGTTTAGAAAAATATGAAGAGACTAATATAAAATTTGAATAGTTGAGAGGAAGTACAAATATGTAACAATTCTAAAGCAAACTGTGTGCCTTCATGCTTTGTATATCTAGTTTTTTAGTTTTGTTGCAGGTTATGACTTTCTTTCTATCAACTAATGAGATGCATCCTTCATAAGCTTCTTCACCAGCTTCAGCGTATCTGTATGTCTTAAGTAGGAGCAATTAGCAAATCTCTAATTAATCTAAAATTGCAAAATTCAAAGAAAAACTCCAAGTAAAAATTATTCTGCAATTTACTAGATGTCAATTTTTGGCGAATTTTAATTTTTTCAAAGATTTGAAACTCTTTTTTTTTTTTTTTAAATCTGAACTTTCATTTAGAAAAATTAAGTTTTTATGCTTGTAGTAGCAAACATCTGTATTTTAATATTTTCACAGGACTTATATTGTCCTTTATAAAGGAAGAAAACTGTGGCATTAGTGTCGCAATTATAAAGTTATAATTAAAATTAAAATTTTGAAAAACCACACATTTCGTTACCACGAATTTACAAGTTTTTGAAATTAAATATTGAATGTTGTGGTGAATATAAGCATAATAAAATACATCTTCTTAGTTTTGCTGCCACATTAACTTCTTAAGGACCTTAAAATGAGGCTATCGTATCAGATGTCGGTAGTGATGGTAAGTTTGTAAATAAAGGAATAAAACAAAGAAACTTTAGCAGCGATATTTGGTAATAAATAAGTAACTGATCGCAGCTTAGTGGTAGGTCCTTTATTTACGTCACTACACAATGGGCTATTGGCGATGATCTGAGAAACATCCCTGAGGAAGTCAAGTAGCCACCCACCCGCTTACTGACTACAGCCAGTGATGCTTCAGAGTTCTACTGGGAACCGTGTCTTTACGATCAGTCCAAGGCCGGATAGACCATTACGCAAACTAAGCACGTGCGTAGGGCACCAGAGGATAAGGGGGAACCACAAAGCCTAACTAAATGTTCGCAATACATAATTTTTTTTCGAAACATTGCTTATAAATTTTTTATTTTGACCTTCCATTTTAAGAGTAGGGTTTCGATCATTTTTCAAGTTAACAAGCATTTCTAAGTGCGAATTTTTTCATAACAAAAGAAGAAAAAAAACGAAAGATGTTATATATAAAAATTATTGTTCTTATAATGAAATTAGGTAGGGAATTCCTATGTGATAAAATCTCTATCTACTTATCGATTACAATGATTTTATAACATACTGCTGCGATTTATGTTTACAGAATATTTTCCGCAGTTGTAGCAAAGTCAATACTTCAAAAATGTGATTTATTTTTTTTTTTTTAGGTAAAAAAAATTTGATTTTTGATGCAAAAAAATAAAAACTGTGTTATGCATGTTTGCAGTTTTTTTTATCATCCTGTCACACCATTATCACCCTCTTTATATTACTTGCAGAAAATTTCAATGCAACATTTTTGTACGAATTAATAAATATTATTATTAAATCAAGTATAGAATATAGAGGATACGACATGTAATAATCTTAGTTAATATAAATCTTTGGTTAGATTCATAAATAAAAAAAATGATCACAAATAAAAATAAACACACGCAGTTTTAAATTTTAAAAAATGGTAGCTTAGTTAATTTTTTCAAGGGCAGTTTTCTCGACAATGGTAGAAATTAGCCATTGTTTCAACTAAAAATGTTAAAAGTTTTAAGCTGACATGTATTTTTTTGCACTATTTTTTTTTATCCAGTAGTAATTAAGTTGGAAAAACTGAAAATAAACTCATAAAAAATTTTTTTTTAATTGTTTAGAAACTTGAGTATCATTTTGCAACACATCATAACTAATTATGAAAGATAGAAAGAATTAAGTACCATTTTTGTGCAGGAAAAACAGTAGATATAGCTTTAATGTGAGTAATTTTCTAAAAAAAATTTTCAAATTCCAAATAGAAAATTTTTGAACCTTTTTCTCTCTTTATACATAGACACTCTTGATGTTAATAAATTAACTTAGGAGATAAATTTATATCGGGTACTTTTTATACCGTGTAAGATACATATACAAATTTTACTTAATTAAAAATGTAGCAAAATTTTTGAGATATTTTAGCAAAGGGACTTTTATGTTATTACAAAAAGACTTTAATGTCTCCCTTTTGGTCACGTTACTGAAAACCATAAACTTTTAAATTACCGGTATAGGAATATCCATTAAGAGTATATGTATTTTTCATCGTTCTTTGTAGTGCATAGAAAATTTAAGGAGTTACTCGGTCTTCTTTTAAAACCCTGAACTGTGCCTCAAGAACGATTGCAAAATCCACTTTTTAAATATGAGCAGAATACCTGTTCTTCGTATGGAGGGAAAAAAGTAAACAATGAATAAATCAGTGCTTAACTACACTGTGGAATATGCACAAAACAGAAAGACATAACAACACAATTGAAAAAAAATATTCTTTAAATTTTTTTATTAAGTATTTAATATGGCCCTAAAGTGTGACTTTACATAATTATAATGAGTGAAACACATTTTCAGTTGTTCATTATGATTATACTTGGTCATGTTATACACGAAAAAAATTTGCTAGAGTTTTAAAAAACATATTATTTTACATAAAATGGTTTGATTAAAAAATATAACTAAATGTGTTAATTTACAATTTATTTTAGAAGTTAAAACCCAATTTTTAAGCTGAAATAGTATAGCTGAATAGTACTCAAAGTATTTGGTTAAAAAAAAAAATTTCTGCAGATATATCAGATATCAGATATTTCAATATAACATACTAGAATAAGTTATTAGTAAAATAAAAATAAAAATCATAGGGACCCGAGTACTTAAGTTTTTGAATTTCAACACTGTATAAAAAGTTCATATTTATTTCATCATTTTGATATTTTCGCCATTACAAATACAATATTTGCTCTAATTTCATTCAGATGTTGACAAAAGACAACCTGATGACCCGTCAAGTTTTCTAACAGTAATGTAGAAGAGTCAGAAGATATAACAAGTTCTCGTTTCTTCACTTAAACAAAAATTGTAAGAAGGGTAGCAGAAAATAAACCAGTTTATTTAATCAAAATATACAGGCAAGTTCTTCGTAATTCCAAATTCTTCTACCAGTTTTATTATAAAGCGTTTACTCTGGTTTTTGGAGTGGTATAAATGTTTTTTTTTTTTTTTTTTTTTTTCTTTGAATAAAAGTTTGAGAAAACAATCATATTTTGCATTACACGTAAAGGGGAACCATGAAAATATCTTTCAGATTGCTTGATTCCATTTAAAAGCTCAGTAATCGCAATGAATTTTTTTTATAATGACTCATTTTTTTATTATCTTTGAGAGACTTCTTTGTGAATATAAAGAGATGTTCTTCATATTTTGTAATTTTTAACTCAACCCGAAAATCAAAGTAACTCGCTATTTAAGTATCGGAATAAAACCATATTTATGAAAGTTATAAAAATAATTAATTATAATCAAGATTAAATTGAAATTAAAATTATCAAATTCCGCGTTACACACTAAGAAAAACAAACGAAAATATTTTTCAGATTGATTTTATTGGTATAGAAAATAAAATAACTTGCAATTTAAGCATCGGAGTAAAATTATATTTATGAAAATTAAAAGATTAGTTTATTTTAATTAAGATTATATCAAAATAATCACATTTTGCGTTACGCGCAAGGGAAAACCACGAAAAAAAATTTTTTTTTTTTTTAAATTGCTTGGTGATAATAGAATTTAAGCTAAATGTTCATCATCATCTCAATGAAAATATTTTTTATAAACAGCCATTTTTTTATTATTATTATCCTTAATAGATAGGGTTCCATCTTTCTGAACAAAACAAAAAGCTCTTCTTGTTAACTCAACCCAGAAGTTAAAGTAAGTCGAATTTTAAGTATCGAAGTACAATTGCTATAAAATAACCTATTTTAATTAAAATTATCAAATTTTGCGTTACACGCTAAGGAAAACCACGAAAATGTTTTTTTTAATCGCTTTTATCGGTAATAGGATTCTAGCTAAATGTTTATTATCTAAAAGAAATAATTTTTTAATAACCTATCTTTTTTTTCGTTGTGAAGCTTATCATCTTTGTGAATGTAACGAAACGCCCTTATTATTTTTAATTCAATTCAGAAATCAAAGTAATTAACAATTTAAGTTTCTTAATACAATCATATTAATGAAAGTTATAAGAATAGTTTATTTTGAGGAAGATTAAATTAAAATAATCAAATTTGCGTTACATAGGAAGGAAAAGCACGAAAAAGTCTTTTAAATTGCTGAATGGTAATAGGTTTCCAGCTAAATGTTGATTATCGCAATGAAATTATTTTTTTATAATCAATAATTTTTTTATCATCCTTGAAAAACAATCTGTTATCTTAGTAAATATTCTGAAACACTCTTCTTATATTATTATTTTTTTACACAACCCAGGAATCAAAGTAACTTGCAATTTAAGTATCAGAATAAAAGCATACTTATAAAAGCTATTGTGGCAACCAAATTCTGCGATACAAGCTAAAGAAAACCTCGAAAACGTTTGTCATATTTTTTGATGGTAATAGGATTCCATCGAAATGTTCATTATAGCAATGAAATCATTTTTATTAATCAATAATTTTTTTTTATCATCTTTGATATATAGCCTATCTAAGTAAATGTTGCGAAATGCTCTAAAAACATTTTTGTACTTTTTTGTATTTTTGTACACAACCCAGTTATCAAAGTCACTTGTAATCTAAATACAGGAATGAAATTATATTTTGAAAGATTGATTGATTGAATGTAGAAGTTTTATGGCACAAGATCCAAAGGAGGATATGCTGCGCCAAACAATTTGTTGAGTCAGATATAATGGTGAATTGCACACAAAAGTTTCATTGTCATAAAATAAATGAAACTAATAAAATTGTTTATCTCAAGACACGTATTTTTAAAGTTCATAAAAATCGATAAAAAGCGTAATTCTATAAAATACACAGAAAAGATAAAACAGTTCATGGGTAAGAAATAAGAGTGAATAAAATCAGATGAAACAGTTATATACAATATAAAATACCAATAGCTCGCAAAAAATGGGAAAATGTTAGGATGATGAATATCATCCAGCAAATCCTTCATACATAAAATAGTGCTATTAAAAAAGGTAAAACGATGTTGGTTAAAACAAGGACAAATGGTTAAAATGTGATGAACTGTAAGTAAAACATTGCAAGAGTCGCATTTGGGAGGAGATTCTCCAAACAACAGATGAAGATGTGTGAGTCGAGTGTGGCCGATTCTGAGACGATTAAGCTTTACATCTGCATTACGTAGACGTAATACAGGTAAGGGTTCTATATATGGTTTGATGTTATAAAGTTTATTTTGAGTTTGAAGGTCCCAATGTTGCCAAAGGGACGAGATGAGGTGTCGAACATGTAGTTTAATGTCTGAGAATGGAACAGATATTGTTAATTCAGTAGTTGCAGATCGTGCTGCAGAATCAGCCAACTCATTACCTGGTATACCGACGTGACTCAGTATCCAGCAAAATGAAATATCAAATTCCTTCTTGTGAAGAGCAATTAATAAATGATTAATGAAGCATAAGATTGGATGAGTATCGCTGCGAAAATTTTCTAACTGGTTCAAAACGCTCTTACTATCGGAGTATATAATATATTTTCGTTCGGAGCGTGAAGAAATCAGCCGCAATGTCAAAAGGATGGCAACAGCTTCCACAGTGAAGACGGAACAAATATCTGGGATCTTGTAGCTATAAGTATCATCAGCGATGATGACACCGCAGACTACATATCCCAACGATTTCGATCAGTTAGTATATACAGGCACATATTCAAAATATTGGTGACGATGAGAATTAAATATTTGTTGATAAATGATGGATGCAACATTAGGATTGGATTGAATGTAGAGTTTAATGGCACAAGATCCAGATGTGGACATGCTGCGCCAAGCAATACGTTTATACATGTCAAAATTAAAGCGCATACTTATTTTCTATAAATCACATTAAAATTGATAAAATCATTTAGAAACAATCAACGGTAATATTGGATTAAAATCAGGTCAAAGTTAAAACACCGTAAAATTTTGCAAGACATTTCAAATAGTGTAAAAATAAGAATATCCTTCTAAAAGTGAACAAATTCATGAATAGAATAAAACTTATATACAATTTAAAATGCCAATAGCACATAAAAATGCAAAAATGTTAGGATGATGAGAGTCACCTAACAGATCTCCCATAGATAAAATAGAACTACCAAAAAAGGTAAGACGATGTCTGTTAAAACACGGGCAAATGATTAAAATATGGTGAATCGAAAGTAAAACATCACAAGTGTTACATTGAGGAGGTGGTTCACCAAACAACAAATGTAGATGGGTAAGTCTGGTATGTCCGATTCGCAGCCGGGTAAGTTTAACATCTGCACTACGTAGTCGCAACACAGGAAAGGGTTCCAAATTTGATTTATGCGCGTGCAACTTATTATTCACTTGGTCATCCCAGTGTTGTTGCCATAAAAATTTTATATACTTTTTAAAATGTATTTTTATATCTGAGAATGGTATAGATAAACTTAAGGCAGTAGTAGCAGATCGCGCTGCTGTATCGGCTAAATCATTGCCTAGGATTCCAACGTGACTTGGAACCCAGCAAAACAAAATATCGAAACCATTCTTATGAAGATTAAATAGCAAATGTTGTATAAAAGACAAAATGGGATGAGTTTCATTGTCAAAATGTTTCAGTTGCCGCAATACGCTCATACTGTCCGAATAAACGCAGTATTTCCGACTCAAACCACCTGAAATAAGCCTTAATGCCAACAGAATCGCTACGGCTTCAGCGGTGAATACGGAACACAAAGTTGGTATTTTATAACTGTAGGTGTCGTCAGCAATAACAATACCACAGCCTACATAGCCAGGAGATTTTGACCCATCTGTGAAAACTGGAACATGTTGACAATATTAATGACGATGAGCTTTGTATAGTTGCTGAAAAATGATAGGTGCAACATGAGACTTACTATGTACATCGAATGGAGAATGAAAATGATATTGTGAAACGTTCCAAGGTGGAATAAGCGAGTGATCCACACATTGAGTAGTTGAGTCACAGATACTGAATGATTGGTTAAGCGAGCACATGCGAGCATTAAAAGGGCGAACATGTGAAGATCGAGCATCATAAATCCGCTCTAAACCTACTGGAAGTGTTTCACGTTTAAGAGGGTGTGATGTGGATGATATTACGTGAAAATAATATGTTAGACCGAGCTGCATGCGTCTCAAGTCTAGAGGCAATTGGTGACACACAGCATACAGACTTTCCACTGGAGAAGTACGAAATGCGCCGCTACATATACGCAAGGCAGTATGATGCACTGTATCCAACCTTTTAAGGTGAGAAGCTGAGGCAGTGCCATATACTGCACAAGCATAATCAATACGTGATAAAATAAGTGCCCGATATATCCGTAGTAAAGCAATACGGTATGCACCCCAATGCGTATTTGAAATGACGCGTAACATGTTCATAGTTTTCTCACAGCGTTTTCGCAACTGTTTAATATGAGGGCCAAATGTCAACTTCTTGTCGAAAATCACTCCCAAAAATTTTGTTTCTTCAACTACGGGTATGGCAATGTTATTAATGTGTATGAAAGGATCATTATGCAGTCTGTGCAACCGACAAAAATGTATGCATGAACTTTTGGAGGGTGAAAGTGTATGCCCATTCTCATCACACCATTTGATGGTTTTATTCACAGCAAGTTGAAGTTGGCGTTCATTCACTCGCATGTCAGATCCTGAGCATGAGACGTTGAGATCGTCAACGTATAGTGACCCAAAAACTGTTGGAGGTAAGATATGTAAGATGAGAGATACGTGAACGATGAAAAGTATGACACTCAGAACGCTACCCTGTGGAACACCTTCAGATTGAATGTAGACATCAGAGAGTGTATTACCCAATCTGACTCGAAAATTCCTCTGACTCAGAAAGTTATCAATAAATGCAGGGAGATGACCTCGGAGACCCATGTTAAACAATGCCTTTAGAATGCCGTAACGCCATGTTTGGTCGTACGCCTTCTCAATATCAAAGAAGATAGAGATAAAATGGTTACGTCGAACAAAAGCATTACGAATACGCGATTCCAAAGCAACAATGTTGTCTAAAGTCGATCTGCCCTTGCGAAATCCACTTTGAAAGTCGGGGATTAGATGTTTCTTTTCCAGATAATAGACAAGTCGAGAATTTACCATGCGCTCGAGAGTTTTGCAGAAGCAACGAGTCAGTGCAATCGGGCAATAATTCATCGGATTTGTCGCATCCTTACCTGGCTTCAAGATAGGTATGACAATTGCCTCGCGCCAATTAGTAGGAAATATTTGTTCTAACCATATTCGGTTGAAAAGCACGAGAATATTGCGCAAGGAGACAGAATTCAAGTGGCGTAGCATGCAATACGTAATTCCATCAGGGCCAGGACTTGTATTGGGAGCTTTCACAATTGCTCGTAGTAATTCTGTAAAAGTAAATGGTTGATTATACTGCAGTTGCTGTCGAGTCACAAAATTTAGTTTATTTTTTCCGCAACGCGCTTATGGCTTTGAAACGCTCGGCTGTAACTGTCAGGACTGGAGACGGCAGCAAAAGCTTCACCTAGGATGTTACTTACATCTACAGGATCTGAGTATGTAGTACCGTGTTTTTCAAACACAGGAAGATGGAACTCACGGTACATACCATTCGCCTTTTTAACTCTCGACCAGACTTGTCTGAGAGACGTTGTAGAAGTGATAAGAGAGACGTAACGCTTCCAAGACTCCCTTTGACTTTGGCGCCTTTTTCCTATGAAAGAAAGCTCTAGCACGTTTAAAAGCCATAAAGTTATCGTTTGTTGGATAGCGACGGAAGATACTCCACAATCTCTGTTTCTCTTTGTGAGCCGCAGAGCAATCGGCATTCCACCAGGGTCTGCGGTGACGGGGAAGAGAGGTAGATGTTTTTGGTATGCTAACTTCGGCAGCATACATTATGACCGAGGTTACATTCTCAACTGCATCACTTACATTGCTAGCGTTTACCATATCTTCAGTGATATCAGCAAGCTGGTTAAAGAGACTCCAATCAGCATGATGATATATGAAAACAGAGGGTTTGGGAGTGATATTAATAGTAGATGAATATGAAATGATGACAGGAAAGTGATCGCTGTTATGAAGGTCACCATCAACTGAGAGTTGTGAAAATGGTAAAATTGCAGGTGAACATACGGCTAAATCAATGCAATGGAAAGTCTGTGTGGGTGCATGAAAATATGTGTCCTCTCCTTGATTTAGTAAACATAAGTTATGATCAATAATTAGTCTTTCTATTTGACATCCGCGAGAATTGGAGTCGGAACTACCCTATAATTCGCTGTGACCATTAAAAACCCCTAATAGTAGAAAAGGTGCGGGCAGTTGATGAATCAATGAGTTTAAATCGATTTCAGTTATAGCAGCATGTGGGGGTAAATAAACAGAGCAGATTGTCATGGAGATGTTAACGTAAATTTGAACGGCAACAGCCTGTAATGGAGTCGACAATGAGATGCGAGATGATGGGAAACTTGTAGAGACTAACATTGCAACACCACCGTTAGGTCGATTAGTATCAACGCAATCCTTTCGATGGCAGACATAGTTTCGAAGTTTAAAATCGTCTGATGATACCAAAAATGTTTCTTGAAGAGCAGGACATGAAGGGTGATATTTAGATACAACATCTCTGATATCAGAGATTTTATTTCCTGCACTGCGACAGTTCCAAGAAATAAAGGAAATTATCATTATTTCTTTTTATGGGATGTAGAAGTGGATGTGGGTGGAGGTGCGCCATCCATCGGAAGTTCATCAAAAAGCGATTCATCTTGTGAAGGATATAGCGTTTAAATATCATCTGCCTTCTGTGCAACGGCAGAAGCAGATTGATTAGAAAACTGATTAAATTTAGGATTTTTCTTTTTCCGGGTGAGTCCAGGTTTTTCGCTAGGAGGGAGTTTTGAGTACGAGCGCTGCGTTAAAGCAGACCGCGGCTTCTCTGAGAAATCGGTCCGAGATGCTTTTGTAGGTGGGGGAGATGTTGAGACAGGTCTAAGAGGTGCTGAAGGTCCAGTGAAATTAAATACGAGCTTTTTATTGTTCTATGTCAATGGAATCGGAGTTTTTTTTACTTTTGTGCTGTGAAGGAGGGGCTGGTAGAACATCTGTTTGAGTGCTCACTGAATTGTGTGAAATCTTAGCAGCCGCAGAGTAGGACACGCCCGAACGGGGCAGTTACTATTCGGCGGGCTTCACTAAAAGTCAGGTTTTGCATAACTTTAATAGACTGTATTTCCTTTTCCTGTGACCATTTTGGACAATTCCTGGAGTAAGCCGCATGATATCCCTTGCAATTTACGCAAAAAGGTTGCAACTCACAGGAGGTGTCACTGTGGTCACAGCCAGAACACCGAGCACAGGTAGGCTTGCCTCGACATGATGTTTTAGAGTGTCCAAACCTCTAACAGTTAAAACATCTCAAAGGATTGGGCACATATGGTCGAATTTGGCAGTTAAATTTGGCCAAGCAAGCTTTACTGAAGATGGCAGTTTGGGTGAATTAAATGTAAGGATAAGATGCTTCGTAGGAATGAGTTTACCATCCCTGCGAATCTTGATCCTTCGTACCTCTGTAACATTTTGTTTTTCTAGTTCCTCCATTATCATTTCTTCTGTATCGTTCGTAAAATCTGTTTCTGAAATGACACCTCTGCAGTTGTTAAGAGACTTATGGGGTGTGATAGTAACATCAAATGAGCATATCTTGATACATGTGGATAAAATGGTGGCTTGTTTTTCTGAGGAGACCTGAATAAGAAGGTCACCTGAGCGAAGTTTTTTCACCGATGCAACTTCTCCCAGTACAGAGAAAAGAGCCTTGTTTATCAATATGGGAGATACATTGGTAAAAGATGTATTTGGTACAGCAGGATTGGTTAAATGTATCATAAAGTATCGAGCGTGGTCACATGGTGCGAGAAATGTTCCGCTTTTTTTGCTTTGGTGTGCAGGACTGAACACCTTTGAATTTTCAGCCATAGAAAATTGTAAATATTTCTGCTACCAGCGGCACCACCCACCATGGAGTCCTACTAAGGGGATGTCAGTAACAATTATTTGTCACCTAACACCGATGCTAACCAATAGCTATACGTCCGCGAGTCACCCCTGAAGCAGCCTCCACCCTTAACGAGGTGCCCAGTAAGTGACCCCGGTCTTGACCCTAGCCAACAGAAGACATTCGTGGCTAGCCGGTTGATGCACACAGGCCAATGTGCACCTCCCGTTTACCTGAAGCACGGGCCAAAGCAGTGTATTGGGGTACCAAGATGCCTCTCAACTGCCAGGATCCCCTTTTCTAGGGACACGGGTCTCCAAGCACGGCAAACACGCGGGTGGTCTCTTCCCATCTGGGTCCGATACAACAGGGTGGTAATCGAACACAGACGAAAGCCCTAACCAGTTAATGTGGCAACCACGACAAGGGGGAAGAGAAAGAAGAAAGTAGGGGAAAATGAAAGGAGGACAGATCACTAGGGTACCCCGGGGCGTGACTCCCTGTGTTTACCTAAAGAAGGTAAACCCCCTCAGGGGGATGCAACATTAGATTTACTGTACAACATAAAAGGGGAAGAAAACTGATATGGTGCGATGATCCATGGTGGTATGAGAAGGTGATCTATGGATTGTGTTGGCACCTCACAAATGTCAAATGTTTGTATGAGAGAACGCACACGAGCATGAAATGGACGGACGTGTGAAGGTCTAGCTTCATACAATCGTTCCAAGCTTGGTGGAAAGGCATCTTGCTTTAGAGGATGAGATTTGCCGGATTTCACACTATAATAATAGACTAAAGACAATTGCATGCGGCGTAAATGTAGGGATGATTGATGGCAAATAACATACAAACTTTCTACTGGGGAAGTGCGGAATGCGCCACTACATATACGTAAAGCCGCATGATGCACTGTATCTAATCGCCTTAAGTTGGGTGCATTAGCAGTGCCGTAGACGGCAAAAGCGTAATCTATACGTGATAGTATTAATGCTTTATACAATCTGAGTAGGGCGATACGATCCGCACCCCAAAAGGTATTCGACAAAACGCGTAATATATTCAAAGTCTTCTCACACCGTTTTCGTAGATATAAAATATGATTCTTGAAAGTGAGTTTCTGATCAAATAGGACACCTAAAAACTTTATACAACGGGTATGGTGATTTATTGATTGATTGAATGTGGGATTTAATGGCACAAGGTCCAGTGAGGACATGCTGCGCCAAACATACGGTTTTAAAAACATATTAAAAGGTAGAATAGAGTACAATTACATAATCTATAAGTATAGTAAAAATGATAAGAATTCTAAAACAGGGTAAAGGCAAGTATTTTTATGTGTGGATATAACTTGATAAAAATAGTTAGCATAATAAATCAGTTATATGCAGTTTAAAATACCAATAGCGCGTAAAAAAGCAAAGATGTTAGGATGATGGTTTTCATCTAACAAGTCTTTTATGCATAAAATCGAGCTACCAAAAAAGGTGAGGCGAAGCAAGTTAATACATGGGCAAAGTATTAAAATGTGATGAATCGTGAGTAAAACGTTGCATTTGGGAGGTGGTTCTCCAAATAGCAGATGAAGGTGAGTAAGTCGAGTATGTCCTACTCGCAAGCGGGTGAGTTTGACATCTGCCCTGCGCATGTGCAGTGCAGGCCAAGGCTCCAAAGTAGGTTTAACAGAATGCAATTTGTTTTCGCCTTGCAGGTCCTAGTGTTGCTGCCATAAACACTGAACATGTTTGCGTATGTGGTGTTTTACATCAGAAAATGGGACAGATAATGTTACAGGAGTAGAGGCAGATCGTGCAGCAGGATCAGCTTTGTCATTTCCTTTAATACCTACATGACTGGGAATCCAGCAAAATAAAATTTTAAAACCCTTCTTGTATAGAGAAGTCAATATATGTTGAATAAAATTTAAAATTGGATGAGCTTCGTTTCTCACATTTTCTAACTGTCTTAAAACACTCAAACTATCCGAGTATATACAAAATTTTCTAGCCGAATGCGAAGAAATGAGTCTTAAAGCTAAAAGGATAGCAAATGCTTCCGCGGTAAAAACAGAGCAAATTTCAGGAATGTTGTAGCTGTAAGTAAGATCAGCTGCAACAATCCCACAACCAACATGTCCAGGGAACTTAGAGCCATCTGTGAAAACTGCTATATATTGTATATACTGATGACGATGGGAAGTGAACAGCTGTTGAAAAATGCTTGGTGATACATTAGACTTACTGTATGACACAAATGAACAATCAAGATAATATGATGAAATAGTCCATGGTTGGATGAGAAAATAATTTACTGATTGCGATGGTATATCACAAAATCTAATGTCTGAATGAGTGATCGCATGCGAGAGTTAAAAGGTGGTATATATGAGGATCGTGCATCATATAATCGTTGTAAACTTAGTGGAATAATCTCACGTCGAAGAGGGTTCGATGAAGACGCGAAAGTAAAATATCAGAGAGAGTTGCATGCGTCTGAAACCGAGAGAGGGTTGATGACACACAGCATACAAACTCTCAACAGGAGAAGTGCAAAACGCTCCACTACATATGCGTAAAGCCGTATGATGCACCGTATCTAGACGTTTTAAGTTAGAAGCAGAAGCCGTTCCATAGACTGCGCAAGCGTAATCCAGGCGTGAAAGTATTAATGCTTGATACAAACGAAGTAAAACTACACGATCCGCACCCCATAAGGTATTAGAAAGTACTCGCAACATATTTAAGGTTTTCTCACATTGTTTTCTTAAATGTAGAATATGAGGTAAGAAGGTGAATTTTTCATCAAAACTTACACCTAAGAATTTTGTTTCTGACACAACTGGTATGATAATATTGTTAATGGAGATTACAGGATGGAGATGTATGTTACGCAACCGACAAAAGTGAATACAAGAAAATTTATTGGGTGAGAGAGTGTGCCCGTTTCGATCACACCATTCTAAAATCTTATTAACAGCAAGCTGCAGTTGGCGATCGATAACGCGCATATCTGATCCTGTGCACGACACATTTAAATCATCAACATAAAGTGAACCAAATACGGTAGGTGGTAAAACGTGCAAGATGAGAGAAACATGAACAATGAAGAGTATGACGCTTAAAACACTGCCTTGAGGAACCCCTTCAGCCTGAATAAAAAGATCGGAAAATGCAGTACGTAATTTTACCCTAAAATACCGCTTCGACAGGAAGTTTTTCAGGAAAATGGGTAGATTCCCACGAAGTCCCATGTCGTAGAGTGTCTTAAGAATTCCATACCGCCATGTCCGATCGTACGCCTTCTCAATATCAAAGAAGATAGAAACATAATGATTACGACGGACAAAGGCGTTACGAATTCTTGACTCAAGAGCAACGATGTTATCAATCGTGGATCTTCCCTTACGAAAATCGCTCTGGAAGTCAGGTATCAGATGATTTTTTTCGAGGTAGTATACCAGGCGAGAGTTTACCATCCTCTCAAACGTTTTCCCAAGACAGCAGGTTAAAGCTATAGGGCGATAGTTAACAGGGTCTTCAGTGTCTTTACCTGGTTTTAATATGGGTATCACACTTGCTTCACGCCAACCAGATGGGTACGTTTGTTCCGTCCAGATTCTATTGAACAGAACGAGGACATTCAACAATGACGTCCGATCTAAGTGGCGGAGCATATCATATGTGATACCATCAGGACTGGGGCTTGTATTATGAGACTGATAAAGTGTTCGCTGTAATTCTACGAAATTAAAATTACTGTTATAGTGGAAGAGACGGAGCGTATCAAAGTTGATGTTATTTCTTTCGGCAATCTGCTTATGGTATTGAAATGCTCTACTGTAACTCTCTAGACTAGAGACAGCAGCAAATGCGTCACCAAGCATATTACAGACGTCGACAGGAGATGAGTAAATGGTACCGTTTCGCTTGAATACCGGAAATTGAAATTCACGGTATATGCCGTTAGCTCTTTTGACTCTCGACCAGACTTGTCTGGGAGAAGTTGAAGATGTTATTCAATTCACTGTGACCATTAAAATCTCCAAGAAAAACAAAAGGCGAAGGTAACTGATAAATCAGTGAGTTCAAATCTGTTTGGGAAATGGATGCATGAGGAGGGAGATAGACAGAACAGATTGTGAGGAGAAAATTAATTTGAACTTGAACAGCGGTAGCCTGTAATGAGGTTGAAAGTGAAAGGTGAGTAGATGGAAAAGCATTTGAAGTTAAAACTGCAACACCGCCATAAGGTCGACTTCCATTGTCGAAATCACGACGGGAGCAAGAGTAGTCACGTAGTTTAAAATTATCTGATGACGTTAAGTGCGTCTCTTGCAGAGCAAGAGCTGAAGGTTGGTGTTTTATAATGATATCTTTGACATCAGAAGTCTTGTTTCGAATTCCACGACAGTTCCAAGAGATAAAATATATGGGCATTATGATGAAAATGAGTTGGAAGGAACGTCATTAGTTGGAGGGCAGTCGAATATGTCTTCCTCATCGGAAGGATGCAGTGTGATTTCAAAATCACAATCCATATTCTGTAGGGTAGCAGATGCGGATTGATTCATATACTGATTATATTTAGTGTCTTTTTTCTTACGACGAAGACCTGGTTTTAGACTCGGTGGAAATTTTATATTCGGGCGCTGCTTTGGTGCAGGCCGGGATTTATCAGCGTTTTCAGTTTTCGAAGTTTTTGTAGGAGAGGGTGATGTAGTTCTGTTGGATGTGGAAGGTGCAGTAAAGTTAAAGTTGGGTTTTTGAGCTGATGGTTTGTTCTGTTTGTTGGAAGTAGATGTTTGTGTTAAAGATTCAGTTTGCGTACCGATAGAGCAAAAGGAAGTCTTAGTAGCCGTGAAATTCAACACGCCCGGATGAGGTGTGCGGGCACTGACGATTCGGCGAGCTTCATTAAAGGTCAGGTTTTGCAAAACTTTTACAGATCGAATCTCTTTTTCCTGGGACCATTTTGGGCAATTCCTGGAGTATGCAGCATGATCACCTTTGCAGTTAATGCAAAGTGGCGGCAACTCACAGGATGTGTCAGCATGGTCAGCACCAGAACAACGAGCACAGATTGGTTGACTTCGACAGGATGTTTTGGAATGCCCAAACTTTTGGCATTGAAAACACCTTAAAGGGTTTGGGACATAAGGTCGCACTGGGCAGTTATGACAAGCCATTTTGATTGAAGACGGTAGTTTGGGTTTATTGAAAGTAAGGATCAGATGTTTCGTAGGGATGAGTTTACCCTCCCTGCGAATCTTAATCCTTCTAACTGCTGTAACGTTTTGTTCACGTAGTTCTTCGAGAATCATTTCTTCAGTATCATTTATAAACTCAGATTCAGATATGACGCCTCGAGAGGAATTGAGGGTATTGTGGTGCGTAACCGTTACATCAAAAGAGCACATGACATTACATTTGGATAAGATGCCTGCTTGTTTTGAAGAGGAGACCTGTATTAAGAGGTCACCTGATCGTAACTTTTTAACGGAAGCTACTTCTCCCAGTACGGAGAGCAGAGCCTTATGTATTAAAAACGGGGACACTTTGCTAAAGGACGTATCTGGTATAGTAGGATTATTCAATTTTATCAGAAAAAACTGAGCGTAATCATTCGGTGTAGTAGTTGTTCCGCTGTTTTTACTATGGAGTGCAGAACATAACACCATGCTATTTTCAGATATAGAAAATTTCGAATGCTTCCACTACTAGCGGCACCACCCACCACGGAGTCCAACTAAGGGGATGCAAATAACCGATAGGTACCGATACCAATCCGTTATTTGAACATCAATGCTAACTAATAGCTATACGTCCGAGAGTCACTCCTGAAGCAGCCTCCACCCTTAACGAGGTGTCCAGTAAGTGACCCCGGGCTTGACCCTAGCCAACAGATAACATTTGTGACTAGCCGATTGAGGCACACAGGCCAATGTACACCTCCCGTTTACCTGAAGCACGGGCCAAAGCAGTGTATTGGGGTACCAAGATGCCCCTCAACTGCCAGGATCCCCTTTTCCAGGGACACGGGTCTCCACGCACGGCAAACACGCGGGTGGTCTCTTTCCTTCTGGGTTCGATACAACAGGGTGGTAATGGAACACAGACAAAAAGCCCTTACCAGTAAAATTCGGCAACCACAACAAGTGGGAAGAGAAAGGAGAAAGTAGGAGAAAAGGGAGAGGAAATGGAACTGAGGACAGATCACTAGGGTACCCCGGGGCGTGACTCCCTGTGTTTACCTAAAGAAGGTACACCCGCTCAGGGGCAACGGGTATGGTGATGTTGTGAATAGATATAATTGGATGAAAATGCATTCTGCGTAACCTACAAAAATGTATGCAAGAGCTTTTTCCAGGGGAAAGGCTATGACCATTTTGTTCACACCATTTAACGATTTCATTCACTGTCAACTGCAGTTGACGCTCCATAACGCGCATGTCAGATCCTGTACATGACACGTTCAGATCGTCAACATATAGTGAACCAAATACGGAAGGTGGTAATACGTTTAAGATGAGCGAGACATGAATAATAATAGGTTGAACTCCGACCCACCCCAGGGGGGTATACGGAGATAAAAGTAAAATTATCACAATAAACATTTCTCTAAAAACTAAAATTACAATACAATTTTGCCAAATGACAGTGGTGGTGATCAGTTAAAAATGTATAAACCATAACACTTGACAATTTAAAAACATGTTTTGAAGACAATGAAATCCAATTGTGCCGGTGTAAATGTCGAGAATTAAATGATTACAATAGTAGGGAACAAGAGATAAAAAATCTCAAAACTAAAATCAATGAAATCTAAATGTCCTAAGTGTAAGTGTCTAAAGTAAAGACTGATTATAAGTCGATGAAATCTAAAATCAAAAGTAGATAAAATTTCAAAATGAAAGGCTAAAAGTTGATTAGTAAAAATAAACGATGACATGCACTATTGTTGATTCATGACTGGGGTCAGTTGATCTGGGGCTAAAATGTCCTCGAGAGTTTGTTTAATTATTTGAGTTAAAAGCACCCTTGATGTCCAGGGCCACGCCAATTGTATGTTTACTTGATTGTTTAGCCTCACCAATAAAATCCACTACAGCCTTCAATGCGTCATCCGTCCCCCTACCAGATCTAAAGCCATATTGATTATCATTCAAGCTATTTTTACTTTCCAAGTAATATGTGAGTCTTTTGCATAAAAGTTTATCTAGAATTTTTCCCCAGACTGGCAGTAGGGAAATAGGCCTGTAGGAATCTGGATTGACAAGATCTTTGTTTGGTTTACCAATTAGGGCAACCCTGGCAATTTTCCAGCATTTTGGGAAGTGACCCAAGGAGAGACATTTATTCATGATACTAGTGAACCAGATCTTATTTGTGTAAAATAGGTCTCTGATGACCTCTCCCGGGATTCCATCTGGTCCTGGAGCCTTGCCACTTTTTATGTCTCTAATTACACACTCAAGTTCATAAATGTTAAAAGGATCATTCTCAGCCTCCTGTCCAAAGCATGTGATCATGTCTTCATCTACCTCTTGAAAATGATAAGCAAGGATATTATCAATCGATTCTTTAAGCTCCATTGTGGTGGTCCCATCAGATCTGATTGTGTTATAGAGATTCTGCCTTCTAAGGTCTTGACCGTCAGCAATCTTGTATGGCGATCCAAATGCCTGTTCGAGGTTAATACTATTGATAAATTGCTTAAAGTGGTCTCTTTTTGCTTTTTTGATTTCACATTTATAGTTGGCCAGAGTCTGCTTATACCTGATCTTCTGTGTCACTCTGTCTTCCTGTTCCCGGGCTCTCTGGTACAATCTTCTATGTGCTCTGGTTTTATTTCTAATCTCACTCAGTCTGGGGCTCCACCAGGGACAAGTTGGTCCTTTTTTTCTAGAACCGGATCTTCTCCTAGATTCGTTGCAAGCCTTATTAATGTCATTAGTTATACCCTCGATAAAATCTTCCAGTTGATCAATATTCTCAATATTTTCAGCTTTCCATTTTGCTGGAATCTTATAAAGCTTTGCCCTGAGATCAATCCACCTGAGATTCTTGTAATTGTGTGATCTATTTTTAAGTTGAATTTTGTTATGTTGGGTGATTATTTCAGCTGTAATTAATTCGTGGTCAGACAAACTAATGTGGTCATGAACTGTATAGTTGTCAAGCAAGTCAGAGTTAGTAGCAATGATATCTATCCAGCTGTGTCCCAGTGTGGATGAATAAGTCGGAGGAGCCTCAGGATCATTGATCACATGAACATCATGGCTAATCAAAAACATCAACAGATCATCTCCCCTATTATCAGATCTCGGGCCCCAGACCGTAGATTTAGCGTTAACATCAGCACACAGTATTACATTGTATTGGGAGTATTTTACCAAAAGAGAGTCCAGGATATTCAGTGTTGGATCCATTGAGTCACTAGGAGGTAGGTAGAAAGACACAAAGATAAACATTTGTGAGTCAATTTGGAAGGTAACAGCGCACAAATCTCTATAACAGATAACAAGCGAATCATCGCTAATCCCTGTTCCCACCAAAACCGCCGCTCTAGGTTTCTCTCTAAATGAATAAATTTTAAGATCGTTTGAGAAGAATGGAATTTGACCATCTTGTTGAAAGTAGGGTTCATTAAGACCAATTATCTGCAGATTTAGTCGTTTTATATCAAGATTAAGTTGTATGTTAGCCAGGCGCGAATGATGAAGGTTCAGGTGCCCTATTGGAAGATGATTAATTATACCACTTGCCATAGTCGGTGTTTCTTACTTGGACAGCTTGTGCTCTCTGATACTGGTTGCACTGCTTGTCAAAAGGGCCATGGCTGGTTTCGAGATTTAATCCATATTTTTCATTCGCTAGTTGGCAATTCACGCAATATGATCTCTCCTCGCATTCATGGATCTTGTGTTCATTTGAGGAACAATGTCTGCAGATTGCATCTCTTTGACATTCTCTTGCGAGATGGCCGATGCCAGCACAACGGTAGCATTGGCGTACCGCAAAATATTCGTCGTAGTTGTGTCTTCTCCAGCTAATGTTAATTTTATCCTGGTATTTGATGTAATAAAAAGCATCAGGTGAAAGTTCCACGATCCAGTGCCGGGTACCTTTCTTTCCTCCCAAGGAGCCTCTCACGTTTACCTCCTCCTCATCAACACCCTCATGCTGGGACACCAGTGACTCCCCGATTGTTTCCTTGCTCACCTGCCCCTCAACTCCAAAGATGATAATAGAGGGGTTTTTTAATTTAGGTGGATTGAAAGTATATTCGTTGTTTAATCCAGTTTTTTCCATTTCGTTTCTAAATATTTCAAGTTCTTTTTCTGTCTCCGTTTCTATTATAATTCCTCCATTTCTAACTTTCCCAACCCTTTTCACTGCAATTTTCAACTTGGCAGGATCAATTCGATTTGTTATATCTGTTTTTGTTTTGTCCGATCCCACATCATTTGCCATTGGTCTTATAATTGCTATATGTTCCTTCTTCTTTTTGGTATTTATGGTTCTGTCATTCCTATTGTTCTTGACGATTTCTGCATAAGTTTTCCTGTTTAACTCTCTCTGCTTGTTTGTGTCTTCTATTAACGGATCTAGGTAAGTACGATTCAATGCGGAGTATTCATCCATCTTGGACTGTAGAACTGCAATTTGAGCGTCCTGTTTTGAAACCAGAATCATCAGTTCCGCCAAGTAGTTCATAATAACCTCCTTATCGCTTTTGGTCATCCTACAATTGTCTCTCAACAAGATTGAGTGGATTCTGTTCTGGAGTGTCATTGCAGGCGTAATTAATGGAACAAACAAGGAGTCTCCCTGAGGCGAGTCATCCTGTTCCTCCCGCTCGCTCTGGTTCAAAGATTGAGATCCTCTCAACTGTTCAGTATCCATGGCAGTGGCTAAAATTGATAGTCACCCACATCGATCGAAGACATTGAGGGAGCCAACCAATAACTGCAGCAACTTGTCTCCGATACGACGTTTACCACCTTTCACAACAGTGAAACTTTCCCTCTCACAATCAACCACTCATTAGTTGAAATGATCCCTAAGTTGCAGCAGGAGATAAAGTTCGATGCGAGCAGGAAGCCAGGTAGTTCAGAAAGGCAACATTTCAAACATCCGGTTTCATCAAAGGTATCAGCCTTATCCTGATCCAGTTTCGCTCTCAACACTCAATTATGAAATGACCCCCAAGTTCAAAATTTTGAAAGAAAATGAAAAGTTGCAAAAATTTGATCAGAAGCTAAAAACAGTCAAAATTCATTAAAACCTTGCAAAAACTCCAATTTTGGGAAAAGTTTCAAATAAGCAACGCAAAGTTTAAATTGACCCCTCAGTTGAGATTTGACGCGGTTGCAAGTAATTGATCAACAGGTACTGATCCAGTTACATCTTCAATCAATTGCTACAGATATCATGTATTAACCATCAATCAATCAATTATTTAAGGTCAGCAATTTATTTATCGTCGCCATTTCGGGCGCCATCTTGAATCACACAATACACACAATGTCAAATAAGATACTACGAATTTGTAATTCAACTCACCGACTGTAGACACTCTAAAATCCAGAGTATGGTGCAAAGGTAAGATTTTGACACAAAATAGGAAGATAAAATATCGAAATCACCAATAAATTTAACATTTATCAGAGCGAAATCAAAACACCACCATCATCGGCAAAAACCATCGCCTAACCGACGATCGCCATGAATAAAGAATGACACTTAAAACACTGCCTTGTGGTACGCCTTCAGCCTGAATGAAGAGATCGGAAAATGTAGTGCCCAGTTTTACTCGAAAATACCGCTTCGACAGAAAGTTTTTGAGGAAGATGGGTAAGTTTACACGAAGTCCCATGTCGTAAAGTGTCTTCAAAATTCCGTATCGCCATGTACGATCGTAAGCCTTCTCAATATCAAAAAAGATAGAGACAAAATGGTTACGTCGGACAAAGGTGTTACAAATTAGTGACTCAAGAGCAACGATGTTATCAATCGTGGATCTTCTCTTTCGAAAACCACTCTGGAAGTCTGGTATAAGATGATTCTTTTCAAGGTAGTATGCCAAACGAGAGTTAACCATCCGTTCAAATGTTTTTCCAAAACAGCTGGTTAAGGCTATAGGACGATAGTTAACAGGATCTTTCGAGTCTTTGCCTGGTTTTAAGATGGGTATCACACTTGCTTCCCGCCAACCTGACGGGTACGTTTGTTCCGTCCATATTCTATTAAATAAAACGAGGACATTCGAAAATGACGTCCGATCTAGGTGGCGGAGCATATGATACGTGATACCATCAGGACCGGGACTTGTATTATGAGGCCGATAAAGTGCTCTCTGTAGTTCTATAAAATTAAAATTACTGTTATAGCGGAAGAGACGGCGTGTATCAAAACTGGTGTTATTTCGTTTAGCAATCTGCTTAAAGTATTGAAATGCTGCACTGTAACTCTCCGGACTAGAGACAGCAGCAAATGTCTCCCCAAGCATATTACAGACGTCAGCAGGAGACGAGTAAATGGTACCGTTTTTCTCGAATACCGGAAAGTGAAATTCTCGGTATATGCCATTAGCTAACTCTCGATCAGACTTGTCTGGGAGATGTCGAAGATGTTATAGACGAGACGTAACGGGACCAAGAATCTCTCTGACTATTGCGCCTCACCTTACGCGCTATTGCTTTATCCCGTTTAAAAGCTAAAAGATTGGCAGTGTTTGGGTATCGGCGGAATATGTTCCACAAGCGTCTCTGCTCTTTATAAGCGGCAGCGCATTCCGCATTCCACCACGATTTACGATGGCGAGGAAGCGAATTTGACGACTTGGGTATACTATCCTCTGCCGCTTGTAGAATTACAGATATAACGTGATCAACAGCTGCAATTATTGTATTGTGTGTGACCATATCATCAGTGATCTGAGCAAGTTGAGCAAAAAGTGGCCAATTAGCACGATGGTATATAAAAGTTGGTGGTCTTGGGCTCATGGGAGCTGAAGCAGAATATGAAATTATAAGAGGGAAATAATCACTGTTGTGAAGATCATTACTCACTGAAAAGTTTATAAAAGGTAAGAGAGTTGGTGAACATAAGGCTCTCTGAAAAATTCGTGTCGGAGTATGAAAGTAAGTTACTTCGTCTTTATTAAGCAGTGATTATGGTCATGGATGAGTTGTTCAATTTTACGCCCCCGGTCATTGGAGGCGGAACTACCCCACAATTCACTATGACCATTAAAATCTTCGAGCAAAATAAAAGGCGAAGGTAACTGATGTATAAGTGAGTTTAAATCTGTTTGAGAAATGAGTGCATGAGGAGGTAGATAGACAGAGCAGACTGTCATGAGAATATTGATGTGAATTTGAACTATGGTAGCCTGTAATGAGGTTGATAATGAAAGGTGAGTTGATGGAACAGTTGATGAAGTTAAAATTGCTACGCCGCCATGAGATTGATTTCCATCATTAAAATCCTGCCGATAGCAAGAATAGTTGCGCAGTTTAAAAGTATTGGATGACGTTAAATGTGTCTCCTGCAAGGCAATACATGCAGGTTGATATTTTGATTGATTGATTGAATGTAGGGTTTAGTGGCACAAGGTCCAAATGAGGACATGCTGCGCCAAACAATGTGGTGAAACAGTTCAAACGTCTAAGTGCATGCAAAATGTTAATTGCAGCACAATTAAAACTGATAAAACAGTACTAAGGGACTAAAACAAGATAAATTGTATGTATTAAAATCAGATAAAAAGTATGATTATAGTATAAAACGCGCGAAGTAAGTAAAATGTACAAAGGTGATAAGATATTAAGAGTGTATAAAACATTAGATGCGTTAAAACTTACTAACTTACTAACTAACTTAAAACTTACTAACTAACTTACTAACTAACTTAAAACTTACTAACTAAACTAACTTACTAACTAACTTACTAACTAACTTAAAACTTACTAACTAAACTTACTTACTAACGTAAAAATGCAAAAATGTTAGGATGCCATCCAACAAATCTTGCATGCATAAAATAGAACTCCCAAAGAACTTTAAACGATGTTGATTAAAACATGAACACGTTATTAAAATATGATGAATTGTGAGAGGAACGTTACAAGTACTGCATTCCGGAGAAGGCTCTCCAAACAGTAAATGGAGGTGTGTTAACCGGGTGTGACCGATTCGAAGGCGGGTGAGCTTTACATCAGCACTGCGCAAGCGCAGCACTGGTATATTGGCTAAGTCAGATTTAATGCTATGCAATTTATTAAAACCTTTAAGGTCCCATTGTTGTTGCCATAATGATTTTATAATTTTTCGAACATGTAGCTTCATGTCAGAGAAGGGTACGGACAATGTTAAAACAGATGTGGCAGATCGTGCAGCTGAGTCAGCTAGTTCATTCCCTGGAATACCAACATGACTTGGTACCCAGCAAAATAAAATATCAAAGCCGTTCTTCTGAAAACTTATTAACATATGAATAATGATACATAAAATTGGATGTCTATCACAGTGAAACTTTTCTAGTTGGCTTAAAACGCTCATACTATCAGAGTATAAGCAATATTTCCGAGAAGAGTGTGAGGAAATTAGTCGCAGTGCCATAAGGATGGCAACAGCTTCAGCAGTGAAGACGGAGCAAATATCTGGGATTTTATAACTAAATGTATCATCAGCGATGATGACACCGCAGCCTACATATCCAGCAGATTTTGAACCGTCTGTAAAAATCGGTATATATTGAGAATATTGGTGACGATGTGCAGTGAAGATTTTATGAAAGACGCCGGGTGTAACGTTGGCTTTATTGTAGGACTTGAAAAGGGAAATATATTGATGTGGGGAAATGGTCCATGGAGGTATGAGAAAGTGATCCACTGATTGTGATGGTAATTCACAGATATCGAATGATTGGATAAGTGAATGTGTGCGAGCATGAAATGGGCGAATGTGTGATGGTCTAGCAATATACAGTCGCTGCAAGCTTGATGGAATAACATCATGCTTTAAAGGATGTGATTTAGAGGACATGACACTAAAATAATAAGTAAGAGACAGCTGCATGCGACGTAGATGTAATGGCATTTGTTGGCAAACTACATATAGACTTTCCACTGGAGAAGTACGAAATACTCCAGAACATATGCGTAAAGCAGTATGATGTACTGTGTCAAGGGCTCGCAGGTTAGTAGTGGTTGCCGTACCATAGACAGCGCAAGCATAATCCAGTCTCGATAGTACCAGGGCTTGATAAATACGTAAGAGTGCTAGACGATCCGCTCCCCAGAACGTATTCGACAGAACACGCAACATATTCAGTTTCTGTTCACATCTTTTGCGCAATTGCACAATATAAGGACGAAAGGTCAACTTAGAATCGAAAATTACGCCTAAAAATTTTGTGTGAGGTACAATAGGGATAGCAATGTTATGAATGGAGATGACGGGATCATTATGCAGGGTGCGTTTCCGGCAGAAATGGATGCATGAACTTTTAGAAGGTGAAAGGGTATGGCCTTTATGATCACACCAGTCTAAAATTTTATTCACTGCTAACTGAAGTTGTCGCTCGATGACTCTCATGTCGGATCCTGAACAAGAGATGTGTAGATCATCAACATATAGCGAGCCATAGACAGCAGGTTGCAATATGTTTAAAACTAGTGAAATATGAATTATGAATAATGTGACGCTTAAGACGCTGCCTTGTGGGACGCCTTCTGCCTGGATGTAAAGGTCAGAAAAGGTAGATCCAAGTTTAACACGAAAATCGCGTCTAAATAGGAAATTTTTTATAAAAATCGGCAAATGACCACGAAGACCCAATTTAAACAGTGCTTTCAGAATTCCATATCGCCAGGTTCGATCATATGCTTTCTCGATATAAGAGAAGATAGAGATTAGATGATTCCACCGGACAAAAGCAAGTCGAATTCGAGACTCTAGTTCGATAATATTATCAATTGTTGATCTTCCTCTACGAAAGCCACTTTGAAAATTAGGTATTAGACGCTTTTTTTCTAGGTAATATACAAGGCGTGCGTTAATCATGCGCTCAATTGTTTTCCCTAAATAGCTGGTTAAGGCTATGGGACGATAGTTTGCTGGATCTTTGGGATCCTTACCTGGTTTTAAAATGGGAATCACAATAGCCTCACGCCATTTAGTAGGGTACGTCTGTTCCGTCCAGATTTTATTAAAGAGAACAAGGACATTTAACAAGGACGCAATATCTAAATGACGGAGCATGCGATATGTAATACCATCAAGACCAGGACTTGTATTTGAAGCTGATGATAATGCGCGTTGTAACTCTAGAAAAGTAAAATCAACATTATATGAAGATGATATGCGAGTGTTAAAATTAATGATATGGCGTTCGGCTCTGCGCTTGTGGTTTTGGAAAACTGAACTGTAGTTATCTGGATTGGAGATAGAAGCAAATGTCTCACCAAGCATATTGCATACATCGATCGGAGAAGAATATGTATTACCGTTGTTTTCAAATATCGGGATATGAAATTCGCGGTATATGCCATTTGCTTTTTTGACTCTCGACCAGACTTGTTTGGGAGATGTCTTAGATGATATAGATGTGACGTACCGCTTCCAAGACTCTTTTTGACTTATGCGTCGGACCTTGCGAGTAAACGCCTTGGCCTTTTTAAAAGCCAAAAGCTTTGTCGCAGAAGGGGTTCGACGGAAGATGTTCCACAGTCGTTTTTGCTCCTTGTAAGCCGAGGAACATTCAGGATTCCACCAAGGCTTACGTAGACGGAGAACATAGGACGTCTTTGGGATACTGTCTTCTGCAGCACGGATAATAACAGAGGTCACAGTATCAACAGCAGTATTTATATCGACATCAGTAACCATTGTATTATTTATCAGAGCAAGCTGAGTGAATAAGGGCCAGTCAGCGCGATGATAAATGAATACTGATGGTTTTGTACTCATGGGAACTGTAGAAGAATATGATAAAATGAGAGGAAAGTGATCACTGTTGTGAAGACTATCACTAACAGAAAAGTTTTTGAATGGCATGAGAACTGGTGAACATAAAGCTAAATCAATGGAATGAAAGGTTCGTGTTGGCATATGAAAATAAGTTTCTTCTCCTTGATTTAGCAAACAGAGATTATGGTCCTGTATAAGTCGTTCTATTTTACGCCCCCTATCATTGGAAGCGGAACTACCCCATAATTCACTATGACCATTAAAATCTCCGAGTAAAATAAAAGGTGACGGTAGCTGGACAATCAATGAATTTAATTCTGTCTGAGAGACAGATGTATTCGGAGGTAGATAAACCGAACAGACTGTGAGAAGTATATTAATGTGAATTTGGACAACAGTAATCTGTAATGAAGTTTGCAATGAAAGGTGAGTCGATGGTAAAGTGTTTGAAGTTAAAATTGCAACACCGCCATGAGGATGATTTCCGTCATCAAAGTCATGTCGGGAGCAGGAATAATTTCGAAATTTAAAAGTGGCAGATGACTTTAAATGGGTTTCCTGCAATGCAACACATGCAGGTTGATATTTCGTTTATATGATATTTGGTTAATAATATCTTTTAAGTTAAATAATTTATTTCGTAAACCACGACAGTTCCACGAAATAAAACAGATGGACATTATGAAGTAGATGTAGAAGATTGCATAGGAACGTCATCAGTAGTTGGACAGTTCAGTATGAATTCTTCATCTTCATCGGAAGGATGCAAAGTCAACTCATAGCCAATATCCATCGTCTTCAAAACAGAAGAGTCGGATTTATTGACATATTGGTTGTACTTTGGATCTCTTTTCTTTCTAGAAAGACCAGGTTTTTGTGCAGGAGGTAAAATTGCAGTTGAGCGCTGTTTTGGCAAAGGCCGAGCCTTTTCAGATTGGTCGGTCTTAGGTGCTTTGGTTAGAGGAGGCGAAGTAGTTCTGTTAGATGTAGATGGTGCACTAAAGTTAAAACTAGATTTTAGACCGTTAGTCTGAATTTGATGATGACCTACAGAGGAGAAAAGTGGGAAATCGGTTTGAGTACTAGTAGAATTATAAGACGTTTTAGTAGCCGCAGAATAGGACACACCCGGACGAGGAGTACGAGCGGTGACTATTCGGCGGGCTTCACTGAAAGTCAAGTTTTGCAACACTTTAACACTTTGTATTTCTTTTTCTTGGGACCATTTCGGACAATTCCTGGAGTACGCAGCATGAGCTCCCTTACAGTTAATGCAAAGGGCGGGCAACTCACAGGAAGTGTCACTATGGTCAAAACCAGAGCATTGAGCACAAATCGGCTTGCTTCGACAAGATGCTTTTGAGTGACCAAACCTTTGGCATTGAAAACACCTCAATGGGTTTGGCACATAAGGTCGAACAGGGCAGTTATGCCAGGCAAGCTTTACAGATGTTGGCAATTTTGAAGTGTCAAATGTAAGGATCAGATGTTTCGTGGGGATGAGTTTACCATCCCTCCGAATCTTGATCCTTCTGACAGCAGTAACGTGTTGGTCTTTCAATTCTTCCACTATCGTTTCCTCTGTATCATCAATGAATTCAGATTCAGATATAACACCACGGGAGGTGTTTAGTGATTTATGGGGGGTTACAGTTACAGAATATGAACACATAGTCGTACACGAGTTCAAGATGGTAGCCTGTTGTTTTGATGTAACTTGAACCAATAGATCACCTGAGCGTAACTTTTTAATAGAACCTACTTCTCCTAAAACCGAAATGAGAGCTTTGTGGATCAAGAAAGGGGACACTTTAGTGAACGAAGTATTTGGAATAGTGGGATTAGTCAAACTAATCAGGAAGTATTGAGCATAATCACATGGTGCGAGAAATGTTCCGCTTTTTTTGCTTTGGTGGGCGGAACTAAACACCTTTCCATTTTGAGCCATAGAAAATTTTAACCGTTTCAGCTACCAGCGGCACCACCCACCACGGAGTCCTACTACGGGGATGTCAGTAACCATGATTCGTCACTTAACACCGATGCTAACCAATAGATATACGTCCGCCAGTCACCCCTGAAGCAGCCTCCACCCTTAACGAGGTGCCCAGTAAGTGACCCCGGACTTGACCCTAGCCAACAGATGACGTTCGTGGCAAGCCAGTTGATGCACACAGGCCAATATGCACCTCCCGTTTACCTGAAGCATGGGCCAAAGCAGTGTATTGGGGTACCAGGATGCTCCTCAACTGCCAGGTTCCCCTTTTCCAGGGACACGGGTCTCCACGCACAGCAAACACGTGGGTGGTCTCTTCCCATCTGGGTTCGATACAACAGGGTGGTAATCGAACACAGACAAAAAGCCTTTACCAGTAAATTCGGCAACCACGACAAGGGGGAAGAGAAAGGAGAAAGTAGGAGTAAAGGAAGAGGAAACGGAAGGGAGGACAGATCACTAGGGTACCCCGGGGCGTGACTCCCTGTGTTTACCTAAAGAAGGTAAACCCCCTCAGGGGGTTGATATTTTGAAATTATGTCCTTGACATCAGAGACCTTATTTCGCAAACCGTGACAGTTCCATGATATGAAACAGGTAGACATTATGAAATAAGTTAAGATGATTGAAAGTTAACGTCATTATCCAGAGGTCAATCGAGTAGGCATTCTTCATCAGAAGGATGCAAAGACAATTCTACCTCAAAATCCATCTTCTGTAAAGCAGAAGAAGTGGATTGATTGGCAAGTTGAACGTACTTTGCATCTTTTTTCTTCCTTGAATAGCCAGGCTTTTGACTAGGGGGTAGTTTTTTTGAAGGGATTTGTTTTGGAAAAGGTCGGGCCTTTTCGGAATTGTCTATTTTAGATGTTTTGCTAGATGGAGGTGAGGTGATCCTATTAGATGTTGATGCTGCGGTAAAGTTAGGTGTTTGAGTTGGTGGTTTTATCTGTTTGATTTTATTAGATGTTTGTGCCGGGGATTCAGTTTGAGTACCTATAGTACAATATGAAGTCTTAGTGACCGTAGAATACGACACGCCCGGACGGGGTGTACGGGCGGTAACGATTCGACGGGCTTCATTAAAGGTTAGGTTCTGCATTACTTTAACTGATTGAATTTCCTTCTCCTCTGACCATCTAGGACAACTCCTTGAGTAAGCTTCATGAGCTCCCTTGCAGTTAATACAAAGGGGTTGTAACTCACAGGAAGTGTCTGAATGGCCAGGAGTAGAGCGGCGAGCACAAACAGGTGTACCAGGGCAAGATGCTTTTGAATGCCCAAACCTTTGACACTGAAAGCACCTCAAAGGGTTTGGGACATAAGGTCTGACTGGACAATTATACCATGCAAGTTTAACAGCAGATGGTAATGTTGGAGAGGCAAACGTAAGGATAAGATGTTTCGTTTGAATGAGTTGTCCATTCCTTCGAATCTTAATCCTACGAACTTCAACAACATGCTGGTCTTGCAGGTTTTCTAAGATCGTACTTTCTTCGTCTTCTATAAATTCAGCTTGCGAGATTACTCCACGACAGGTATTCAAAGATTTGTGTGGAGTGACAGTTACCGTAAAGGAACAGATAGCTGTAGAATTAGATAGAGCAGTGGCTTGTTTTTCAGATGTCGTCTGCACTAAAAGGTCGCCGGAACGTAGTTTTCTCACACAGGCTACTTCTCCCAGTGCTGAGAGAAGAGCTTTGTGTATTAAGAATGGTGAAACTTTAGAAAATGATGTGTTCGGTACGACAGGATTCGTCAATGTTATAATGAAATAACGAGCGTATACATGCGGTGTAAGAGTTGTTCCGCTGTTTTTGCATTGGTGTGCGGAACTCAACACCGTACTATCTTCAGCAATAGAATATATAAACAGTTCTACTACCAGCTGCATCACCCACCACGGAGTCCTACAAAGGGGATGCAAGTAACATAATTCGTCACTTGACACCGATGCTAACCAATAGCTATACGTCCGCGAGTCACCCATGAAGCAGCCTCCACCCTTAACGAGGTGCCCAGTAAGTGACTCCGGACTTGACCCTAGCCAACAGATGACGTTCGTGGCTAGCCGGTTGATGCATACAGGCCAATATGCACCTCCCGTTTACCTGAAGCACGGGCCAAAGCAGTGTATTGGGGTAGCAAGATGCCCCTCAACTGCCAGGATCCCCTTTTCCAGGGACACGGGTCTCCACGCACAGCAAACACACGGGTGGTCTCTTCCTATCTATGTCCAACACAACAGAGTGGTAATCAAACACAGATGACCAGTAAATCATCTGTGTTTGATTACCTCACCAGTAAATTTGGGAACCACGACAAGGGGGAAGAGAAAGGAGAAAGTAGGAGAAAAGAGAGAGAAACGGAAGGGAGGACAGATCACTAGGGTACCCCGGGGCGTGACTCCCTGTGTTTACTTAGAAAGTGAACCCCCTCAGGGGTTATATTTTGAAAGACTTTTTGAATGAAAATAATTAGAATTTACATACGCACAAATGAAAACCATTAGAAAGTTTTAATAAACTAATTGAACGCTAGCAGACAATTATGAGACTATCTCAGCAATTCAAATTTATTGTTCTTCATGAAATTAAATGTTTTTGGCAGCTTAGATTGCTTATAAAACCGTTCTTTATTTTATTATAATTATATATTTTTTAGTTATTTTTATATTTTTTATATGTTTTTCATAAGCACATAAATTGTTTGTTTTTTTTAATTTTTATTTATTTCAAGTATTTGAATTTCAGAACAATATAAAAATCAATTTTTAAGAATATATTAGTTTTTTCATTTTAAATTTTAAAGTTTACAAATTATAAATCTTTGAAAAATTTGATAAAAATCTGTTCAGATTTTTCTGGCACAGAGACAGAATGTTATTATTTATCATTACAATTTATAAAAATCAAATAAAAAAAAATAGAGTAGAGACTAGTGTCAAAGTTCACCCTGACATCCGTTTGGTATAGTGATTGATCTTTCTATCTTTGTCTGAGTATACACAAGCAAATGAGAGGTTGGTTGGTTGGTTGGATTTTATTGGCGCAAGACTATACTGCGCCAGGCACTAGGTTAAAATTTGGTCACAAGGTTAAACTAAGGTGCTATTTTTTAAAGCAGAGAATAAAATCCTATGGCTTTGATAAATTTTAAAAGATTGTGATGTATAGGGTCACCGAGTAAAGATTGAAGATCAGGGTTAAAACAGCCAAACAATTTGTTTCTCAAGTATTTGAATCGTCTGCAGTCAGTAAAAATATGCTTAATAGTGATAACGGCTTGACAGAATGAACAAATAGGTGCAGGTTCGTTTTTCAATAAATGCATATGGGTATATCGTGAGTGGCCAATTCGTGAAACATGAAAAAAACATGAGTTTTACGGTCAATGGATATTATTTTATTGTTATTAATAGAAGGGAAAATTTCATGTAATTTATTATCATTTTGTGCATTCCAGTGTTCTTTCCAGGCTTGATAAACTGATGATTTACAAATTCGCTTGATGTCCAAAGGTGCTAAAACATTCCTGCTTATATTATGAGTACTTTTTGCAACTATATCAGCACATTCATTCCCGTGTATACCAACATGGGATGGTATCCAACAGAAATAAATATTGAAACCTCTGTCATATAGTCAAGCAATGTATTTTTGGATTTTGAGTACGACTGGGTCTTGACCGATGTGTGAAATACTTGCTATAAAACTACGCGAGTCAGTATATATTATCCACTTTAGATAAGTTTGGTCGAAAATATAGTTAAGGGCAAGTAAAATAGCATAACATTCCGCAGTAAATGCTGACGATTCAGGAAGCAGTTGCTCAGATACCGTACAATTTTCGGTAACAACACCACAACCAACATGATTATCGTGTTTTGATCCGTCAGTAAAAATTGGTTTAAAATCAATATATTTATGGTGATGTTCATAAAATGTTTGAGTGAAAACACTTGAGTCAGTGTCAGATTTTTTAAAATTATTAAAACGTCTAACACACAGATTGAAACATCAATCCAAGGTGGGAAGATGCCTGTTAGTAAAAACCTCAATATCTAAAATGTTAAAATCATTTAAAATATTGGTGATTCTAATCCCAAACGAAGGTATATAAGATGGACGCGAGGAGAAGTGAGTGGAATATTGTGGATGAACGACACACGAGTATAGTGGATGAAGTGACTTCGATTTTATTTTAAAATAATAATCCAATGACAGTTTAGAGCGACGGAAATAAAGAGAGGGTTCCGAACATAACACATACAGACTTTCAACTGGTGAAGTCCTAAATGAACCCGATGATATTCTCAATCCTTGATGATGTATAGTGTCGAGGTATTTTAAAACGGATTGACGAGCCGAGGAGTATACAGGAATACCATAATCTAGTTTAGAACGTATAACTGCACGATATATTTTTAACATCGAATCCATATCAGCCCCCTATGAACAGTTTGCGAGGACTTTAAGAATGTTTAATGATTGAGAGCATTTTCTTCAAATGTAATTTATATGAGGTTTAAAAGTTATTTTAGAGTCAAAAATCATTCCCAGGAATTTTGTTTCTTCAACAACAGAAATAGCGTTATTATTTAAAATAATTTCAGGATGAGGATGAAGACCACGTCGTCGACAAAAATGAACACAAGGAGTTTTTTGAGGGGAGAAAGTAAAACCATTTTCATTTGCCCATTTTAAAATTTTATTTACAGCTAGTTGCATTTGTCGCTCAATTAGTGTGATATTAGTGGATCTGCATGAAATCCGAAATTCATCTACAAATAATTCACCGTGTACTGTTACAGGAAGTTGAGTTAAAATATTGTTTATTTTCAATATGAAAAGCGTTACACTTAAAACACTTCCCTGAGGAACACCTTGTTCCTGAGGAAAAATATCAGATAAAATGGAATAAATTTTGACCTGAAAAGTTCTATTGGATAAAAAGTTTTTAATAAAATAAAACATGTTACCACCTATTCCACAGTTTATAAGGTCCTTAAGTATACCACAGCGCCAAGTTCTATCGTAAGCCTTTTCCATATCAAAGAAAATTGAAACTAGATGATGATTTTTTAAGAATGCGTGGCGAATGTCAGTTTCGAGTTTTTGCAGATTATCTACGGTGCTCCGACCTCTACGGAAACCACTTTGGTGTGCAGAAAGATGATTCTGGGTTTCAAGTAGAAACATAAGGCGTCGATTCACCATTTTTTCAAAGAGCTTGCAGAGGCAGCTGGTTAAAGCGATGGGTCTGTAGCTTGTGGTTTCTTCTGGATTCTTTCCTGGTTTGAGAATGGGTATCACGTAAGCTGTAGACCAGTTTTTAGGAAAAATTCTTTCTGTCCAGATTCGATTGTATATTATTAAGAGAAGACTTAAGATTTTTTCAGACAGGTTTTGAATCATAGAGTAGTGAATTTCATCAGGACCAGGAGTTATAGAGCGGGCATTTTTTAAAACATATTGAAGTTCGTTAAGAGTAAAAAGTTTATTATATTCGCTGTTTGAGTTCTTTGGCGTCAGTTTAATCTTCTCACTATTTGTTTTTATCGTGGCAAATGGTTGTTGGTAAGCAGAGTCGCTAGAAACTTTGGCAAAGGCATCGGCTAGTGCATTCGCTATATCGTGAATATGAGATATAAGTGAATTATTACATCTGAGGATAGGAATATTATTTGCCGTGTATTTACCAGATATTGCTTTTATCTTATGCCAGATAATGTTTGACGGTGTGTTATGTTTGATTGACGTAACGTAATTTTTCCAAGATGTTTTTTGGGCATTACGTCGGATTCTGCGAGCCACGGAGCGAGCTTTTTCTAATGCAATTAGGTTATCTACTGTTGGGTGCTTACGGAAAATTCCCCATCGTTGTTTTTGCTCTTTCTTCGCTTGATTACACTCCTGGTTCCACCACGGTTTCGGTTGTTTTGTTAATTTGGACGATGTCATTTTTGTACTGTGTTTGGCTGCTTCAAGTATTTTATCTGTAAAATGCTCAACTACATGATCTATATTATTTTGATTTATAAGATTTTCTTCAAGTTGAAGTAAATTTAGAATGCTAGAAGTAATGCTAGAAGTAAATTTAGTCCAATTTGTTGTATTCATTTTGAGTCGTGGGGTCTTGGAGAGCTGATATTTATTAGTGCCTGTATGAGTGAGTATTAATAAGAAATGATCACTATTGAAGAGATTATTATATACGTGAAATGACCAGTATGGATACTGAGATGAACTGCAAATAGGTAGATCTATGGAATGAAATGTTTTTGAGGGAATGTGGAAATGGGTGCTTTCTCCTGTGTTTAAAAGGCATAAAATATGGTCAACGATAAGTTTTTCAATCATAAGTCCTCTATTATTTGAATCAGGACTCCCCCACATAGGGCTATGGCCATTAAAATCACCGGCTATTATGAAAGGTTGAGGAAGTTGTGCGAGTAAATTGTCTAAATCTAATTGGCTCAGATTATCATGAGGAGGAAGATAAATACAACAAACAGTGAGAAGAAATTGAAGAGATATTTGAACAGCGACCGCTTGTAAGTTTGTGTTAAGTGATATCATACGAGTTGGATACAGAGTGGAAGTCATAATCATGACTCCACCACAAGTTTTATTTCTGTCAGTGTTATCTTTTCTAACTGAATTATAACCACGAAGTTTAGCATTTTGGTTCGGTTTTAGTGAGGTTTCTTGGAGACAAATGCAACATGGAGAAAATTTATTTACAATATCAATGATGTCAGGTTTTGTAACGTTATTGCTTCTGCAACTCCAAGATATTATTTTTGCCATGATATTACCTTCGAATTTTGAGTTTAGTATTTTTCGGACACAGATTTTGTGGAGTTTCCATCCCATCGTCAGTTTACATCTGAGAATTAGGCTGTTCGTCATCTTTATCTTCCTCTGTGCTCATTGCATCAGATTCTTGTTCAGAATGTTGTTCTTTATTTTTTAAATGCTTTAACCTGTTTTTGTTAATTTTGTTTCGTCTACTTTTAGGAAAATATTTTTGTTTACTTACTATTGGAGACTTAGTTTTTGTTGTAATTTGTTTATCAACTGTGGGGTTAACTTCAAGTACTTTTGATTTTCAAAATTGTTTTGTACCTGTGTTGAAGAAGGGATAACGGATTTTTCAGGATTTCGTGTTTGTTGAGATTGAGAGAAAGTTATTTTTGATGAGCTTGCTGTTTGCCTGGGAGTTATTGTTTTAAGTTTAGTATTTTGTGTTTCTGCGATATCATATTGACTGCCTACTGATTTTGTATGTTTTGCATTAGAGACTGAGTTCATAACTGCTGCAGCATACAAAACATTAGGTCTGGGTTGCGAATTCCGGAATTTAGTTTTAGCTTCAAAGTAGGAGAGATTTTGAGTTACTTTTATGGTTAGGATCTGTTTTTCTTATTTCCATTTTAAGCATTGTCTTGAATTTGCAGAATGATTTTCATTGCAGTTAACACATTTTTCAGGAGATGTACAGGACTTAAAGGAGTGCCCGGTTTGACCACAACGTGAACAGGTTTCTTTACCTCTACAATTGTTGGTGGAGTGACCAAACTTTTGGCATTTAAAGCAGCGTAGGGGATTCGGAATATATATACGGACTTTGCAATTTTGATATCCAGCTTTAATGTCAAGAGGTAGATTAGCAGTGTTGAAAGTCAATACTATATGTTGGGTTGTGAAGATATCTGAACCCTTTTTGATAGTGATGTGGTGCGCATCTATAACGTCTTGATTTGAGAGACCATCTTTTATTTCTGAGATGAGTAGGGATTGCAGAGTTTTATCTGAAATGACGCCTTTAGATATATTCAGAGTGTTGTCTGGTGTTATTGTAATAGTTTCATTTTTAATAGTGCAGTTGTTTGTTTAGCAGAATTTGTTTCGATTAATAAGTCTCCTGATGGCATTTGTTTGACACTTTTTGGATTCCCAACGTGAGTTTCAAGAGATTTCTGAACTAAAAATGGTGATATAGAAGACAGTTTCTTTTCACTAGAACTAAGTATCATAAATTTTGCATTTGAGAGGTCATAATTAGAGCAGTTTGACAAGACAAAACTAGGTGAGGAGGTTGTTCCGCTTTTGTTTCGGTGTACGGAACTGAACACCTGTTTATTTTCAGCCATATAAAAATAAATAAACTTCCACTATCAGCGGCACCACCCACCACGGAGTCCAACATAGGGGATGTAAGTAACCAAAAATGAATCTGTTACTTAGACACCGATGCTAACCAATAGCTATACTTCCGAGAGTCACCCCTGAAACAACCTCCACCCTTAACGAGGTGCCCAGTAAGTGACCCCGGGCTTGACCCTAGCCAACAGATGACGTTTGTGACAAGCCGATTGATACATACGGGCCACTATGCACCTCCCGTTTACCTGAAGCAGGGGCCAAAGCAGTGTGTTGGGGCACAAAGATGCCCCTCAACTACCAGGATCCCCTTTTCCAGGGACACGGGTCTCCACGCACGGCGAACACGCGGGTGGTTTCTTCTCATCAGAGTCCGATATAACACAGAGCTAAGATGAAAAGCCCTTACCAGTAATTCGGCAACCACAACAAGGGTGAAAATTTAAGGAATATAATGCAGATAATGAAGTGAAAAAAAATGTATAAATATTCATATAAACGTAACGGAAATAAGAGGAGATAATCAAAGGTATAAGAACTCATAAATGTTCGCTCACTAGGTCAATGTAATAAATTATGAAAGTCAGAAACTCAAAACAGGACCGTCGCAAGAGAGAATCAGAAAAATACTCAGGTCCAGCTCGGGGCCCCGGGAACGCCACGCCTGTCACACTAGAGTGAGCCCCTGGGGGAAGCAAATGAGAGGATACAATAAATACACAAGTCGGCGACAGGGCCGTAACTACGCCGGGGCACCGCCCCGGCGCCCCGATGGTCAAGGGGGCCCCATATGAAGAGACCACATCATGTTTTTTTTTTAAATAAAGTACTCTAATTATATATATGTAGGAAAGAAATTGTGTTAAGATAGAGTTGATGAAAGTTTTCTTTTTTGTAATTGCGTACCTACTATTACATAAAGGGAAGGGTAAAAAACGGTAAAACACCTTTTCGCGAATTATTTCCCTTTCTCAAAAGAATAAACACGCTTTGCAGAGAAGGGGAAAGGCCACAGCTGCATGTTGGTTGATTGTTAACACTTTCTGTATATTGCACTTCTGGTTTACTTAGTTGTTTCCTCTACTATCCAGCGTCAGACCCAGTGGCATGCCAACCAGGGGGAGGCTTGATTGATTGATTGAATGTAGGGTTTAGTGCACAAGGTCCAAATGAGGACATGCTGCGCCAAACAATATGGTGAAACAGTTCAAACGTCTAAGTTCATACAAAATGTTAATTGCAGCACATTTTAAAACTGATAAAACAGTACTAAGTGAATAAAACAAGATAAATTGTATGGTTAAAATCAGATAAAAGTATGAATACAGTATAAAACGCGCGAAGTAAGTAAAATAAACAAAGGTGATAAGATATTAAAAGTGTATAAAACAGTAGATGTGTTAAAACTTTTATATGCAGTTAGAAATACCAACGGCACGTAAAAATGCAAAAATGTTAGGATGGTGAATGTCATCCAACAAATCTTGCATGCATAAAACAGAACTCCCACAAAACTTTAAACGATGTTGATTAAAACATGGACACGTTATTAAAATATGTTGAATTGTGAGAGGAACGTTACAAGTGCTGCATTCAGGAGAAGGCTCTCCAAACAATAAATGGAGGTGAGTTAGCCGGGTGTGACCGATTCGGAGGCGGGTAAGCTTTACGTCAGCACTGCGCAAGCGCAGCACTGGCAAACTGTCTAAATTAGATATAATGCTATGCAATTTATTAAAAACTTTCAGGTCCCATTGTTGTTGCCATATTGATGTTACAAGTTTTCGAATGTATAGTTTCACATCGGCGAAAGGTATGGATAATGATAAGACAGATGTGGCAGATCGTGCAGCTGAGTCAGCTAGTTCATTCCCTGTAATACCAACATGACTTGGTACCCAGCAAAATAAAATCTCAAAGCCGTTCTTTTGAAGACTTATTTACAAATGAATAATCTATATATATAAAAGTGAATGTGTGTCTGTCTGTCCCCTATAGACTCCTAAACCATCCGACAGAAAGCTGTGAAACTTAGCATACAGATAGTTCAAAGCACGAGGAAGGTTTCTGTCGACATTAGAACATTCTGCGACAAACCGTTCCAGCGGTATCAGCGAAAATCGAAATGGAATTTTCTGATTGGTTAAAAGTTAGCCATTGTTTTAAATTTTGCTATAAACGATTCAGTTTTCAAATATCTTGAAGATAACAAGTGATATTTTCTATCTATTCTATTAGCTCTATTCACTTAGAAGAGTAAATTACATATACTTTAATATTTAATTATAACTCGCGCAAGTTTCTTTATGTCAGGTTAGCACAAGCACGTAAAATCAACGAGAATTGATTTCGTAATTATTAGTCGTACCACGGATTTAGTATTTTGAAAACTGTTTAATAAAAATAAAGGCAAAAGCAAATTTCATTCAAATTGCACGTTTTCAATAATTATTTATATCTATTTTGCAATTTTAGGTTAGCACAATTAAATATAGTTTTTGATGGTTTCATTGCTGACAGTTGTCATTTGAAAACTATTAGAATGTTTATTATTACAAAGTTTTCGAATTCCCAATCATTTTATTTCTTTCATTTAAAAAATAGATTTTTGTTTTAAATTTTATCATTATTATATTTTTTATTTAAATTATTTCATTTTTATTGCTTTTTTTATTACTTAAAATAAATATGTGAATTTTAGATTTAGCAAATTTGCGGCCACTGTCAACTTTTACATTTCTTTTTGTTTGAGAGAGAATATTTGCAAAAATATGCCGCCTAAACGAATCGTTTTTAGTCAATCAACATCTCAAGCAAGCAAAAAGAGAACTACCCGTGTTTCAGAAACATTGGAGCAACGGGAAAAAAGACTTGAAACTAATCGAGAACACAATGCTTTAGCCCGTTCCTTACAAACGTCTGAGCAACAGGAAAGAAAACTGTTAACAAATCAACTACGCACTACTCAAGCCCGTTTGTTGGAAACATCAGAGCAACGGGAAAGAAGGCTGTTAACAAATCAACTACGCGCTACTCAAGCCCGTTCGTCGGAAATATCAGAGCAACGGGATGCAAGAAGGAAAATCAATCAAGAACGCGCTTCACTGCCAATACTCTGATTTGAATCTCAGTACATTTCACTATGAACCGACAACCAACTACAGTCTTCACCTAAGCGTCATCATCGGAAAAATGGATCAATTATGTATGCTTTGTAGTGCTCTAAAATTTAAGAATGAAACAGCTGGAATTTGCTCTTCTGGAGGCAAAGTGAAACTACCCGATTTAACGTCGCCCGCCGAGCTATTATCAACGTTGTTATCGGGTCAAGCCAACACCTCCTAGAAGAAGGAAGGCCTCAGCACGGATAAATTCAGTAGTCCGATATGACGAAGTTAACTGCGCAGTAAAAATAAGAAAAATGTCACTACGTTTGGGGTACTAAGCTGCACAGTGGTTGAAAATACGAAATATGTCATTACGTTTGGACTACTAAAGGATATTTATGGTAACCCGTGCTGAGGCCTACTCTTTCTAGGAGGTGTTGGTCAAGCAAGATAATAGAAACTTTTCTTGGCGAAAAAATGTCGGTACATTCGTGTTTCCAAATGACTTCATTTGGTGCTACAAGTATCGGTGCGCATATGGGCAGCCAGAGTTATTTATTACATTCACATGCAATCCTGCTTGAGCTAAGATTAAAGATCTTTTGTAACCTAGGCAAAAATCATCAGATCTTTATGATGCATTACCGCACGTGAGTTAAAACAAGTATTAAGCTCTCTATACTTGGTTTTATTGCAAAGCGTCATGTTTTTGGAGAGACACGGTGTTTGATGTATTTTATGTAATGGGAAAAAAAAGAAAAAAAAAAGAAGAAAAAAAGAAAGAGAATTGCCACATGATTTGGCTTATTGAAAAAATCACACTATGACAAATTGGCCAGCTCATATCAGCAGAAATACCTGATGTCGCCATTGATCCAAACTTTTTTCAGATCATCAGCCAAAATATATTTCATGGTCCGCGTGCATCACCATACATGTCTGTTTGAAAATACACTAACGATATCATAGAGAATAAACTGTTGAGACTATCACTGGTTTTTTCAGCATTAAATAAAATTCTCATTTCAAATCATAATCGCAAATCTCATTTACACACTTAAATATAAAATTTAAATTCAAACTGAAAGCGTTGCAACGCACGCAGGGTACAGCTAGTCTATATATATAAAAGTGAATGTGTGTCTGTCTGTCTGTCACCTATAGACTCCTAAACCATCCGACAGAAAGCTGTGAAACTTGGCATACAGATAGTTCAAAGCACGAGGAAGGTTTATGTCGACATTAGAACATTCTGCGACAAACCGTTCCAGCGATATCTGCGAAAATCGAAATGGAATTTTCTGATTGGTTAAAAGTTAGCCATTGTTTTAAATTTTGCTATAAGCGATTCAGTTTTCAAATATCTTGAAGATAACAACAGTGATATTTTCTATCTTATAGCTCTATTCATTTAGAAAAGTAAATTACATGTACTTTAATATTTAATTATAATTCGCACAAGTTTCTTTATGTCAGGTGAGCACAAGCACGTAAAATCAACGAGAATAGATTTCGTAATTATTGGTCGTATCACGGATTTATTAATTAGCGATCGCAAAGAACTATAGGGGGCGTTGTTGTAAGTGCCGAATCCCTGCGATTTCCATATGAACAGCCATTCAGTTACACTGGAGACGTCTTTAATGTAGCATGTAGCATTGTAACGTTCCATCTTTATTGTGGCTGATTAAATTTAAAAAAGAAAAATGCTTGTTTTCTTTCTTATGCAAACGAAAACAAAATGGTATCTCTTTTTTTTTAGAGAAGGAACATCCAGAACACATCGGAAAAATATTTGTAAATAAGAAAAATATTTGTAATAAAGTATATTCTTATAAGAGTTCAAACCTAATGCCTGAGAAATAGTCTTACTAAATTTAAAGGTATAACATGAAAGGCCCATTTAAATTTTAACGTAAAATAAAGAATGCTTACGAAACAAAAAAAAAGAACCATTCTTTTTTTCGCGCCATTTTTTAGTGTTACGAAAATGCGTCTTTGGGACTTGCCAAAAACAAAACAAGATGCAATTTTATTTTTTTAGGAGCGAAATATTTTATGGAGTGAAATATAACGAAAATGTACCAATGTCCATAACATGAAACTTTATCTTAGTAAACGTCTGTTTTGGAATTGTTATTTCATTTTGAATCTTATTTATTAGAGTTCATAATGGCTATAGAATCAGGTGAGAGAAAAGTTTGTTTTGAATCTATGCTAAACTCTATATCGTCCCATTTTCCACCGAAATCCGATTGACTACTTTGATTTTAAACGAAGTGTTTCATTTTAAAATTTTTTCCAAACATTTTAAGTTTAGATTGGCGGCACTTAAAAATCTGCCAAATCTGTAGCTGTGGTTAATACGTAAGTACCGAATTTTTCTTCCATACTTTTCTGAATCATATTACTTCAAATATTAGAATATGCAAGAAGTATACATAAACACATAATTTAATACCATTTAATTTTTCAAAAATGTATTTTGACAATTTTATCAAAAAATTATAAACTAAAAAACGTAAAATAAAAACGATTTTAAAAATTCCTCATTTTTCAATAAAAACTTTCGTATTGTTTCTTTTTTTTAATTCTTATAGTATTTAATCAGACGTAAAAAAACCATTTTGTAGAGAACGATCATCAAGTAAGAAAAAAAATTATTTACAAGCAAATTTTTTATTATAAAAATCATAACACTTACCTGATTTATAAGTCCGGAGAATTCCAAAATGATATGTTCTTTGTTTGAAAACTTTATTCTCAAATAACATATACATAGTTTATCCCTTCATTACTTTTAGGTAACATACCACACATCAAAATTTTATAATTGTAAGATCTTGATATGAATTTTAATATGTAGCTTAAAAACAGAATAGCTGAATTCTAGTTGAAATTCTTTCAAAACTAAAAAACACTTACCAAGAAAACGATAAAAAATTTATTTACAATCAGCACAAAAGATACTTTTTCAAATAATTCGGATTATTCTTTATTGTTGTTTTCTGAATTATGTAGATACAGAAATATATACTATTCTATGAAGAAGAAGAATATTCTATAACTATTACAGTTCTGTATGGAATTCATTGGAACACATTTATTCATTGGAATGACGAAAGCAATGTTGACTTCATTTTAACTTGTAATGAATTGAAGACAGAAAAATTATTTTACCGCAATATACACATCTGTAACAGCAAGTGATCATGAAATCATGTTATGTTGTTGGTAATAGAAAGGTAAAAATTATTGAGAAGTTGTTCTTCAAATGCTTGGCCTGTTCTGCTTCAATGTTTGGCATGTTCTGATTAGTTTTTACAAGAAGTTTTACCTTTTCTTTAGGGAAATTTTGCTTCTTTTTTGATGCTACGAAAATGGCGTCCATCATTGCCAATGGTTATGTGGGAACTAATGCCCGATATTTACAGTCTCCCGCTAGATGGCGTATCGAGTGTTGCGCTCGCGAATATTGTGAAAACTGTTTAATAAAAATAAAAGCAAATTTCATTCAAATTACACGTTTTCAGTAATTATTTATATCTATTATGCAATTTTAGGTTAGCACAATTAAATATAGTTTTTTAAGGTTACATTGCTGACAGTTGTTGTCATTTGAAAACTATTAGATTGTTTGCTATTACAAAGTTTTCGAATTCACATTCATTTTATTTCTTTCATTTAAAAAATAAATTTTTGTTTTTAATTTTATCATTTTTATATTTCTTATTTAATTTATTTCATTTTTATTGCCTATTATTCAAAATAAATATGTGAATTTTCGATTTAGCAAATTTGCGACCACTGTCAACTTTTACATTTCTTTTTGTTTGAAAGAGAATATTTGCAGAAATATGCCGCCTAAACGAATCGCTCTTAGTCGATCAACATCTCAAGCAAGCAAAAAGAGAACTACCCGTGTTTCAGAAACATTGGAGCAACGGGAAAAAAGACTTGAAACTAATCGAGAACACAATGCTTTAGCCCGTTCCTTACAAACGTCTGAGCAACAGGAAAGAAAACTGTTAACAAATCAACTACGAACTACTCAAGCCCGTTCGTTGGAAACATCAGAGCAACGGGAAAGAAGACTGTTAACAAATCAACTACGCGCTACTCAAGCCCGTTCGTCGGAAACATCAGAGCAACGGGAAAGAAGACTTAACAAATTAACTACGCACTACTTAAGCCCGTTTGATGGAAACATCAGAGCAACGGGAAAGAAGACTGTTAACAATTCAACTACGCACTACTCAAGCCCGTTCATCGGAAACATCAGACCAACGGGAAGCAAGAATGTAATCCGATCGAGAACGCACTACTCAAGCCCGTTCGTCGGAAACATCAGAGCAATGGGATGCAAGAATGAAAATCAATCAAGAACGCACTTGGCCACTGACTATAGTCTTTCACCCAAGCGTCATCATCGGAAAAATGGATCAATTATGTATGTTTTGTAGCGCTCTCAAATTTAAGAATGAAACAGCTGGAATTTGCTGTTCTGGAGGCAAATTGAAACTACCAGATTTAACGTCGCCAGCCGAGCCATTATCAACGTTGTTATCGGGTCAAGCAAATCAATAGAAACTTTTCTTGGCAAATATATGTCAGTACATTCGTGTTTCCAAATGACTTCATTCGGTGCTACAAGTATCGGTGCACATATGGGCAGCCAGAGTTATTTATTACATTCACATGGTATCCTGCTTGAGCTAAAATTAAAAAGCTTTTGTAACCTAGGCAAACATCATCGGATCTTCATGATGCATTACCGCGCGTGAGTTAAAACAAATACTAAGCTCTATCATTGGTTTTTTGCGAAACGTCATGTTTTTGGAGAGACACGGGATTTGATGTATTCTATTGAATGTTAAAAAAAAAGAGAATTTCTACATGATTTGGCTTATTAAAAAAATCACACCATGACAAATCGGTCAGCTTATATCAGCAGAAATATTCATGTCGCAATTGATGCAGACTTTTTTCAGATCATCATCCAAAATATGTTTCATGGTCGGTGTGCATCACCATACATGTCTGTTTGAAAATGCACTAACGATATCCTAGAGAATTAACTGTTGAGACTATTTTTTCACCATTAAATAAAATTCTCATTTCAAATCATAATCGCGAATCTCATTTACACACTTAAATAAAAAATTTAAATTCAAATTACAAACGTTGCAACGCACGCAGGGTACAGCTAGTGATACATAAAATTGGATGACTATCACAGTGAAACTTTTCTAGTTGGCTTAAAACGCTCATACTATCAGAGTAGAGGCAATACTTTCGAGTAGATTGGAATGAGGAAATTACTCGTAGTGCCATAAGGATAGCAACAGCTTCAGCAGTGAAGACGGAGCAAATATCTGGGATTTTATAACTAAATGTATCATCAGCGACGATGACACTGCAGCCTACATATCCAGCAGATTCTGAACCGTCTGTAAAAATCGGTATATATTGAGAATATTGGTGACGATGTGCAGTGAAGATGATGATTTTATGAAAAACGCAGGGTGTGACATTGGCTTTATTGTAGAATTTGAAAAGGGAAATACATTGATATGGTGAAATGGTCCATGGAGGTATGAGAAAGTGATCCACTGATTGTGATGGCAATTCACAAATATCGAATGTTTGGATAAGTGAGTGTGTGCGAGCATGAAATGGGCGAATGTGTGATGGTCTAGCCAGATACAGTCGCTCCAAGCTTGATGAAATAACATCTTGCTTTAAAGGATGCGATTTAGAGGACATGATATTAAAGTAATAAGTAAGAGACAGTTGCATGCGACGTAGATGTATTTGTTGGCAAACTGCATATAAACTTTCCACTGGAGAAGTACGAAATGCTCCAGAACATATGCGTAAAGCAGTATGGTGTACAGTGTCTAGGATTCGTAAGTTAGAAGAGGTTGCAGTACCATAGACTGTGCATGCATAATCCAGCCTCGATAGTATCAGGGCTTGATAAATACGTAGGAGTGCTAGACGATCCGCTCCCCAGAACGTATTCGACAGAACACGCAACATATTCAGTTTCTGTTCACATCTTTTGCGCAATTGCACAATATGAGGACGAAAGGTTAACTTAGAATCTAAAATGACGCCTAAACTTTTTGTGTGAGGTACAACAGGGATAGCAATGTTATGAATGGAGATGACGGGATCATTATGCAGGGTGCGTTTCCGGCAGAAATGGATGCATGAACTTTTAGAAGGTGAAAGGGTATAGCCATTGTGATCACACCAGTCTAAAATCTTGTTAACCGCTAATTGAAGTTGCCGCTCAATGACTCTCATGTCGGATCCTGAACACGAAATGTGCAGGTCGTCAACATAGAGAGAGCCAGAGACAGTAGGTGGTAATATATTTAAAAGAAGTGAAATATGAATGATGAATAATGTGACGCTTAAAGCACTGCCTTGTGGGACGCCTTCTGCCTGATTGTAAAGATCAGAAAATGTGGATCCAAGTTTTACTCGAAAATACCGCTTCAATAGAAAGTTCTCGAGAAATATTGGTAGATTTCCACGAAGTCCCATTTCGTGAAGTGTCTTCGGAATTCCGTAACGCCATGTCCGATCGTAAGCCTTCTCAATATCAAAGAAGATAATAGGCAAAATGGTTACGTCGGACAAAGGCGTTACGAATTCGAGAGTCAAGAGCAACAATGTTGTCAATCGTGGATCTTCCTTTACGAAAACCACTCTGGAAGTCAGGTATGAGATGCTTTTTTTTCTAGGTAGTGTACAAGCCGAGAATTAACCATGCGTTCAAACGTCTTTCCAAAGTAACTGGTTAACGCTATGGGTCGATAATTAACCGGGTCCTTAGGATCTTTGCCAGGTTTCAAAATTGGGATAACTATCCCCTCACGCCAATTAGTAGGGTACATCTGCTCCGTCCAAACTCTGTTAAAGAGAATAAGAATAGTCAACAAGGACGCATTATCTAAATGGCGGAGCATGCGATAAGTAATGTCATCGAGACCAGGGCTTGTGTTTGCCGCTGATGATAGTGCACGCTGCAACTCGCGTAAAAGTAAAATCATGATTGTATGGAGATGATGCACGAGTATGGAAGTTAATGGAATGGCATTCGGCTCTGCGCTTGTGGTTTTGAAAAACTGCACTGTAATTATCTGGGCTGGATATAGAAGCAAATGTCTCACCAAGAATATTGCTTACATCAAAAGGTGCAGAAAAGGTAACACTGTTCTTTTCAAATATGGGAAAACGAAATTCACGGTATATGCCATTTGCTTTCTTTACTCTCGACCAGATTTGTCTGGGAGATGTATTAGATGATACAGATGATACATAGCGCTGCCAAGACTCCCTTTGACTATTGCGTCGGACCTTTCGAGCAATCGCTCTGGCCTGTTTAAAAGCTATAAGAATTGATGTTGAAGGGGACCGACGGAAGATGTTCCATAGTCGTTTCTGCTGCTTGTAAGCCGTGGAACAGTCAGAATTCCACCAGGGCTTACGAAGGCGAGGAAGACATGTCGACGTCTTTGGTATGCTATCCTCTGCAGCCTGAAAAATAACAGATGTCACAGTCGTAATAGCATCATTTACATTATTGCCTGTTACCATGGCCGTAGTGATTTCCGCAAGTTCAGTGAATAAGGGCCAGTTTGCACGATGATATATGAATACCGCTGGTTTCGGACTCATAGGAACATTAACAGAATATGAAACTATGAGCGGAAAATGATCACTATTATGAAGATAATCGCAAACAGAAAAGTTTATGAACGGCATGAGAACTGGTGAACATAAAGCTAAATCAATGGAATTAAAAGTTCGAGTTGGAGTATGAAAATAAGTTTCTTCACCTTGATTTAGCAAACAGAGATTATGGTCCAGGAGGAGTTGTTCAATTTTACGCCCCCGATCATTGGAAACGGAACTACCCCATAATTCGCTGTGACAATTAAAATCTCCAAGCAAAATAAACGGTGAAGGTAACTAGGAAATCAATGAATTCAAATCTGCTTGAGAAACGGATGCATGAGGAGGTAAATAAATAGAACAGACAGTGAGAAGAACATTTAGGTGAATTTGAACAGCACATGCCTGTAATGAAGATGACAATGGGAGGTGAATAGACGGTAATGCATTAGAAGATAAAATAGCAACTCCACCATGAGGTCGACTTCCATCGTCGATATCATGCTGAAGGCAAGAAAAGCTACGCTATTTAAAATCATCGGATGACGTTAAATGTGTTTCCTGTAATGCTAGGCATACAGGTTGAAATTTTAAAATAATGTCCTTGACATCAGAAAGTTTGTTCCGCACACCACGACAGTTCCATGATATAAAACAAATGGACATTATGAAATGGATGGAGATAATAGAATATTAACGTCATAAGCAGGACGTCAGTCTAAAAGACTTTCATCCTCAGAAGGATACAAAGATAATTCAACATCCGTACTCTGAAGAGTCTCAGAAGTGAATTGGTTGACACATTGGGCATATTTTGGATCCTTTTTCTTTCAGGAATGACCAGGTTTTTGAATTGGAAGTAGTTTTTTTGTAGGGGGTTGTTTAGGTAAAGGTCTAGCCTTTTCAGAACTATCAATGTTAGATGTTTTGCTAGAAGGAGGAGATATGGTTCTAAGGCTTTTAGTCGATGAATTCGTAAAATTAAATTTGGGTCTTTGAATCGATGACTGAAGCTTAAGTGAAGAAGATGCAGGTATGTCAGTTTGTGTACTGACTGAACAAAATGAAACTTTAGCAGCCGCAGAGTAGGATACGCCCGGACGGGGAGTACGGGCGGTGACTATTCTACGGGCTTCTATGAAGGTCAGATTTTGTAACACTTTGACGCTTTGAATCTCCTATTCTTGTGACCACTTAGGACAGTTCCTGGAGAATGCAGCATGATTACCCTTGAAATTAATGCAAAAGGGCTGCGACTCACAGGATGCCTCAACATGACCAACAACAGAACATCGAGCGCATGTAAGCTGTCCTCGACAAGATGCTTTCGAGTGGCCAAATGTTTGGCAATCGAAGCACCTTAAAGGGTTTGGTATATAGTGTCTTACTGGGTAATTGTACCAAGCAAGCTTAATAGAATACGGTATCTTTGGTTGATTGAAAGTCAGTATGAGGTGTTTAGTAGGAATAAGTTTATCATCTCTGCGAATTCGAATGCAACGAACAGAAATGACTTTTTGCTCTTTTAAATTTTCTATTATTGTTTCTTCAGTGTCATCTATAAATTCTGAAGCGGAAATAACACCCCTAGAAGTATTAAGGGATGTATGTGGACAGACTTTTACTTCAAAGGAGCAAATGGTAGTACAAGACGATAATATTTTTGCTTGTTTTTCAGAAGAAACCTGAACTAGAAGGTCACCAGAACGCTGTTTTGTAACAGATTCTACTTCCCCCAATACAGATAACAGTGCTTTGTGAATTAGAAAAGGCGAAACTTTACTAAATGAGGTGTTAGGAACTGTCGGGTTTGTGAGTGATATCACAAAAATCGAGCATATTCATACGGTATTGTAGGTGTTCCTCTGTTTTTTGATTGGTGTGAGGAACAGACCACCTTCCCATTTTCAGCCATAAAAAATTTCATTCGTTTCTACTATCAGCGGCACCACCCACCACGGAGTCCTACATAGGGGATGTAAATAACAAGTTGATGCTGCCACCAATCCGTTACTTAACATCGATGCTAACCGATAGCTATACACCCAAAAGTCATCCCTGAAACAGCCTCCACCCTTAACGAGGTGCCCAGTAGGTGACTCCGGGCTTGACCCTAGCCAACAGATGACGGTCGTGACTAGTCGGTTGATGCACACAGGCCAATATGCACCTCCCGTTTACCTGAAGCACGGGCCAAAGCAGTCTATTGGGGAACCAGGATGCCACTCAACTGCCAGGATCCCCTTTTCCAGGGACACGGGTCTCCACGCACGGCAAACACGCGGGTGGTCTCTTCCCATCTGGGTCCGATACAACAGGGTGGTAATCGAACACAGACAAAAAGCCCTTACTAGTAAATTCGGCAACCACGACAAGGGGGAAGAGAAAGGAGAAAGTATGAGAAAAGGGAGACGAAACGGAAGGGAGGACAGATCACTAGGGTACCCCGGGGCGTGACTCCCTGTGTTTAACTAAAGAAGGTAAACCCCCTCAGGGGACCAGGGGGAGGCAGAGGGCTCCTCTGAAATTTAAGTTATGGGGCAAACGATGCGTTTCGCCCCTCCTGAAATTTAGACACTCACAAAAATAAAGTAAAATCGGAAATTTAAAAAAAAAAATTATCAATTATGAAGCTATTTTTGTAATAGAAAACTTTATATTCCTCTAACATTTATGTGCTCTGCATCTTCTGATATTTAATTATTCGCCAAGTCGAAGTCTAGTAAAATAAGTAATTTTAGAGAAGAAAAAAAAGCTATTCTTTCTCAGTTAGAAGATATACATCATGTAGGAAACTTTATTTTGTTATGGGCGATTAATGTGATTTTTCACTTTTGGAAAAGTCAAGTAAAAATGGAAAAAATATTTTATTTCCAATTTTCTCTCTATTTTCTTCCGAAATAGAAATGAGGGGGCGGACATAATGTTTCGCCCCTTCTGAAATTTCAAAGTGCTCAAAAATAATAAAAAATGGTAACTAAAAAAATCATCTTTGAATCTATTTTCCAAATAGAAAACTTTATTTTCTTCTGAAATAAAAGTGAGGGGGGGGGATTTGTTTCTCATCTTCTGAAATTTAGATATTAATAGAATAAAATCAAGTAAAGTTGGAAATTTTAGAAGAAAAAAAATGTTTTGCTTCATACCTCCGACGATATTTTCCAAATAGAAAACTTCATATTCGTATTAAATTATAGTTAGGGGATAGAAAACTTTATTTTCTTCTGATATAAAGTAAAAGGAGTTAAAATGTGTTTTGTATCTTCTGAAATTTAAACATTTGAAATAATAGTCTGGTAAAATTGTTTTAAAAAAAAAAAAAAAAAAAAAAAAAAACTTTGAAGCTATTTTCCAAAGAGAAAATTTTATTTTCCTCTTAAATTAAAGTGAGGGGGCGAAGAATATACTTCACCCCTTCTGAAATTCAGACATTTGCAGGAATAAAGTCAAGTAAAATTTATATTTAACTCTTATTTTCGACTTAAAAGCTATTTTCCAAATCGAAAACTTTATATTCCTTTGAATTTTAATTGAGATGGAAGATAATGTGCGCCACCCCTTCTGAAATTTGACATTCGCTACAATAAAGTAAAATAGAATTGAGAATTTTAGAAAAAGAAACCACTTTTTTTCCAATTCACTAGCTATTTTCCAAATTGAAATAGAAATTCACAAGAAAAATACTTCGGTTTTGTTTCAGTTTTTTTCTACATGTTACAACTTTTAATTTATTAAAAAAATTTAAAACTAAAACACGAAAAGAGAAGAGGAGCACATCATAAAAAAAACATAACAAGTGTGTAGAAGACTAAAATAAATACCACTGTTTTGCATCCTGAAAAATGCATCCTACAGATATATTTTAAAGCATCTTTTGACTGTGGGTGGTATGAAGATGTTAAAACTTTCATACCACCCACAGAGTTGACCCACAGTTATCTGACCCCTCAAAAAATAGCCATCTCCTTTTACACCATGGGAAAATGACCTTTTGCTTCTTTAAATTGCTTTAATCATATTTATGACCCTAGGCTCTTTTGTGCTTCTATAAAATGTCATATATTTACAGTACCATCTATATGTCCCTTAAGTTATCTTAAACTAGCAATTATGATGTTCTAGGAAAATAGATGTAAGCTTTTAAGGAATCCAAGGGGATGACTCGTGTTGACATTTACTTAGGTCATTTTGTCAAGAGATTTTTTCTGAGACAAACGTAAAACGTTCCAGTTAAATTCCAGTTTTAATTGCGTCCATTTAATTCCAGCTCATTTAATTGCGTCATTTAAATTAACCATTTTTAATTCAGATATAAATTTTCTGTTAAATTTTAATTTCAAAAATTGAACAAAATAAAAGCTAACTTTAATTAAAAGTTATTGAAATTATTTGCAACTTCAAACATAACAAACTTTTTTTCAAACATAAATCGTGATATCGATAATTCCCATTTTTAATAAAATTTTTCTTCGGAAAGCAAGAAAACCAAATGTAAATTTATTTATAAGGAGGTAAGTAAATGTTTGCATTAACTCATTTAATACATTTAAAATTTATATTTATATACTCTTCGAATTCTTTTATAAGAATGGTAACATAAAAATTGCTTTTTTTTATGTTCGTATATAAAATTTAATTTGTATAGTAAATACTTAAATTGATAATTTTATTGTTTATTGAGTGCATGGATTTTGTTCTTATTTTATAATTTTTAAATTATTAAGTCCTTTAAATTGGAACTTCGAATTTTTAGGGTTTTTAACAACTTTGTTTTCATTAAAAAATGAAATGCAATCTTTATTTTATATAAAAAAAAATCAAGTTTAATTTAATAAAAGAACGCATTTTATTTAATAAAAAAGCTATGAACATCAGCTTTGAAATCCGTAGCAATTAAAATTCAAACCATTAAAAAGAATTTTTTTTTTAATTAGCAAATATGCTTTTACTTTTCTCATTTTTCTTTCATAAAAAAAACTATTACTCTTTGTCATAATTTTGTCACATATGATTACATGGCGTCATGAATACATAGGCCAAATATTCTAGAACGATTTTTGTCCATATTGGAGTAAGGCAACTTTGTTTTTGTTAATCGATGTATATAGAGAAAAAATTTCTGAATATTTTTACAATTAGGACTTTTTAAAATGTGGGTATATGTGCTGATAGAAAAAAAAAAGTCTATAATTTCTTTCAGTCTCTATAACGCGATCAAAAACTTTTAGATTTGAAACTAAAAAATAATTCTCATTTTTATAATGGTTTTGTTTTGAAAAGACCTTACTAACGATACAGTAAGCGGAGTCAACAGGTTTATAAAATTGGTATTTTATGATTATAAAAAATTAAAAATATATAGCATTACATTATAGCATTATATTTTTATATGATATTTTCATAGCATTATATTTCGAGGAAAAACTGGCTACTGTGGACATGGTTGATTGATTGAATGTAGGGTTTAGTGGCACAAGGTCCAAATGAGGACATGCTGCGCCAAACAATATGCTGAAACAGTTCAAACGTCTAAGTTCATACAAAATGTTAATTGCAGCACAATTAAAACTGATAAAACAGTACTAAGGGAATAAAACAAGATAAATTGTATGTATTAAAATCAGATAAAAAGTATGATTACAGTATAAAACGCGCGAAGTAAGTAAAATGTACAAAGGTGATAAGATATTAAGAGTGTATAAAACAGTAGATGTGTTAAAACTTTTATATGCAGTTAAAAATACCAATGGCACGTAAAAATGCAAAAATGTTAGGATGGTGAATGCCATCCAACAAATCTTGCATGCATAAAATAGAACTCCCAAAAAACTTTAAACGATGTTGATTAAAACATGGACACGTTATTAAAATATGATGAATTGTGAGAGGAACGTTACAAGTGCTGCATTCAGGAGAAGGCTCTCCAAACAATAAATGGAGGTGAGTTAGCCGGGTGTGACCGATTCGGAGGCGGGTAAGCATTACGTCAATACTGTGGACATGGGGGACAGGAGTAGACAACATGAATAGCTATTTTTCCCCTAGTCATATTTCCTCGGTGAGATGTCGTAAATTGGTAACATTTACGTACAGTGAACCAAATAAGTACCACCCTGAAGAACTTTTGATTTAATGATCGGATCTTCACGTTCTAGGACTCCATCTTAATAATTCGAGGGTGTGACATCAAATATGCAAATTAATTAGTGCACGATATTTTATTTTAAGTTGCGTAATCAGACACAAAAACATACTTCTCTGAATAAACATAACTTTTGTTCGACAGATCCGATTTTCTAACCCCCATAATATAGGAGGTAGCTGTAATCGGTGAAATATGGTCCCAATAGTTGATTCGGGTGAGCTATCCAAAGTTTGGACCCCCAAATGTTAATTTTATTTTTTTGAATTTCACTACAAATCGAGAGCTTTTTAAGGGAATTGAAAAAATTTTGCACACGATTATAAAATTCTGTTATCTAAAGATAATTCCATGCAAAAAAATAACTTTTAGTAAATATTTATTATTTTTTATTTAATAATAGTCTGATGTTGATCATTTACGTCGCACTAGTGCTGCACAATAGGCTATTGGCGACGGTCTGGGAAACATCCCTTGAGGTTTGATCCTCTGTAGGGGATGGCACCTGCGCTTCGGTAGCCCGGTGACCTGCACGCGAAGTCGAGCACTTTATCGTAGAACAGTTTAACGAGGACAAATACCTCCCCTACCTCGGTCCCTACGCAGACTGATCCAAGTGGTCACCCACCCGCACACTGACCGCAGCCAGTGATGCTTGACTTCGGTAATCTGCTAGGAACCGTGTCTTAACGATCCCTTTGGAACAATAATAGTCTGAAAACTTTTGAATCGTAAGGCATATAGTTTTTTTTTTTTTTTTTTTTGTATTATTTTAAAGTATCTAATTCCACATGGAAAATAAAATTTTGAGCGAAATTGGTTGAATAGTGCATCAGTTCCTGAGAAATAGAGTTTTATAAGTACGACTTTTTTTAAATTTAATTTCTCAGGATTAATTGAATTGAATTGAATGTAGAGTTTAGTGGCACAAAGTCCAAAAGAGGACATGCTGCGCCAAACGATACGGTAAAATAGTTAAAAGGCAAAGTACATTCACCACTTTATTTGTCGTACAATTATAACTAATAAAATGGTATAAGTTTGTAAATAGTATCAGATAAAAGGGATGAATAAAATCAGATAAAAGGGATGAATAAAATCACATAAAAGGAATGAATAAAATCACATAAAAGGAATGAATAAAATCACATAAAAGGAATGAATAAAATCACATAAAAGGAATGAATAAAATCACATAAAAGGAATGAATAAAATCACATAAAAGGAATGAATAAAATCACATAAAAGGAATGAATAAAATCACATAAAAGGGAAGGGATGAAATCAGATAAAAAGTTATGAATACGATATAAAATACACGAAGTAAGTAAAATAAATTGTTTGCTAAAGTGAATAAAATTGCATATGCATTAAAACATTTATATACAGTTAAAAATTGAATTGAATTGAATGTGGGGATTAGTGGCACAAGGTCCAAAAAAGGACATACTGCTCCAAACACACGGTTTTAGAAACAGATTAAAAGGTAAAGTAAAGCACATGCATAAAATCAGATAAATTAGTGAAAATTGTAAAACAATGTTATAAAGTTACATACTTTAAAATCAATACAACTTCATGGTAAATTTACTAAAATGGTAAGTAGTCTAAAACTATTATATACAATTTAAAATACCAACTGCACGTAAATATGCAAAAATGTTAGGATGATGAATATCATCTAACAAATCCTGCATGCGTAAAATAGAGCTCCCAAAAAACGTAATACGAAGTTGGTTGAAACATGGGCATATTATTAAAATGTGATGAATCGAAAGAGGAACGTTACAGGTACTGCATAGAGGAGGAGGCTCTCCAAACAGTAAGTGGAGGTGCGTTAACCGGGTATGACCAATTCGGAGACGTGTAAGCTTTACATCAGCACTACGCAAGGGCAGTACTGGAAAATGGCCTAAATCGGTTTTAATGCTATGCAATTTATTAAAAACTATGAGATCCCACTGTTGTTGCCACAATGATGTCACAAATTTCCGAATATGCAGTTTTAGGTATGGACAATGGTAAAGTAGATGTGGCAGATCGTGCAGCTGAGTCGGCTAGGTCATTCCCTGGAATACCAACATGACTCGGTACCCAGCAAAATAAAATCTCAAATCCCTTCTTCTGAAGCGTTGTTAACAAATGAATAATGAAGCATAAAACTGGATGAGTATCACAGTGAGACTTTTCTAATTGGCTCAAAACACTCATACTATCGGAGTATATAAAATACTTCCGATTAGAACGAGTAGAAATTAGTCGTAATGCTAATAAAATAGCAACAGCTTCAGCAGTATAGACGGAGTAAATTTCAGGAATTTAGTAGCTGTACGTGACGTCAGCAATGATGACACCACAGCCAACATATCCAGGAGATTTTGAACCATCAGTATAAATCGGAACATAATGAGAAAACTGATGACGATGAGAAAGGAAAAGTTGCTGAAATATGGTTGGTGATACAAGTGATTTTTTAAATACATCAAATAGAGAGTAAAAATGATATGGTGAAGCAGTCCAGGGAGAAATAAGTAGGTGGTCTACCGATTGTGATGGTGAATCTAAAATAGCAAACGTTTGAATGTGTGATCGCATACGAGCTATAAAAGGGCGAACATAAGAAGGTCTAGCATCATATAGGCGCATTAAACTTATAGGAGTAAACTCACGCTGTAAGGGGTGTGAGGCTGAAGACATGATACGGTAGTAGTGCATCAAGGACAATTGCATTCTGCGTAGATCCAGTGGCAGTTGGTGACAAACAGTATACAAGCTTTCAACGGGTGAAGTGCGAAATGCACCACTACAGATGCGTAATGCAGTGTGATGTACCGTATCAAGCTGTTTTAGTTGCGAAGCAGAAGCAGTACCATAAACTGTGCTTGCATAGTCAATGCGCGACAGTATAGGGATTGAATGTAGGGTTTACTGGCACAAGGTCCACAAAAGGACATGCTGCGCCAAACATGCGATTTTAAACCGAATCGAAGGTAAACTCATCCTACTATTTTTCTTACTAGATTTTTACACATCATACCAAGAGTATTCGAAAGTGAATAAAATCAGTTAAATATAAATACTATAAAACCAGATGAAACGGTATCAAAAGTGAATAAAATCAGATAAAAGTGTAAACAGGATAAAACAGTTATATACAGTATAAAATACCAATTGCGCGTAGAAACGCAAACACGTTAGGGTGATGGGTGTCTCCTAACAAATCCGCCTGGGCTCGTGTTTGGAGCTTTAGACAGCGCTTGCTGTAGCTCTTGAGACGTGAAAACTCTATTATATTGAAACCGTCGGCGAAATTCAAAATTTATGGTACTGCGTTCAGTCATTTTCTTGTGAGTTTGGAAAATTGGGCTATAGCTGTCGATGCTAGAGACGGCTGCAAAAGTTTCACCCAAGATGTTACTCACATCTACAGGGTCCGAGAACGTGGTTCCGTTTCTAGTAAATACCGGAAGATGGAGTTCACGGTATATACCATTCGCTCTCTTGACTCTCGACCAGACTTGTCTGGGAGATGTTGTAGATGTGATGGATGAAACATAACGCGACCAAGAGTCTTTCTGACTTTGGCGCCGAACCTTGCGAGCAAGGGCTCTAGCCCGTTTGAAAGCCACAAGGTTATCAGTAGTTGGATAACGACGGAAATAGTTCCATTGTTTTTGATGTTCTTTGTGAGCCTTAGAGCATTCTGTATTCCACCAAGGCTTCCGATGACGTGGAATAGAATTGGATGTTTTAGGAATACTAGCATCTGCTGCATTGATTATTATTGATGTTACTGTCTCAACAACGGTTTCAATATTATCATCTGACACCATGTCGTTCGTTATTTCAGCAACTTGTGTGAAAAGGTTCCAATCCGCTCGATGATATATGAAAACAGATGGTCTGGGAGTAATATTAAAAGTAGATGAGTATGAAACAATGATAGGAAAATGATCACTATTATGAAGATCATCATCGACATATGAAAGTAAGTGTGCTCTCCTTGGTTCAATAGACAGAGATTATGATCAACGAGGAGTGTTTCGACTTGGTGACCTCGAGCATTTGTGTCTGGACTACCCCACAGTACGTTATGACCATTAAGATCTCCAAGTAAAATGAAAGGCTTGGGTAACTGACTCATCAAAACGTTTAAATCATGTTGGGAAACTGGATCATTTGGAGGTAAATATACAGAGCATATTGCAATGGAGATATTAATATGAATTTGAACGGCTACGACCTGCAATGGAGTTGACAATGAAAGGCGAACTGTTGGGAGATATTGCGAAGTTAAACGCGCAACACCACCATTAACTCGATTACCATTAACGCAATCATTTCGATGACAGGCATAGTTACGCAAGTTAAAATTGTCAGATGATTTTAAATGTGTCTCTTGAAGAGCAAGACATGAAGGATGATATTTAAAAACAATATCTCTGATGTCAGAGATCTTATTACGGAAACTACGACAATTCCAGGAAATAATGGAAATTGCCATTATCTTTTTATTTTAGGTTTTGGTTTCGAAGAGACGTCCATCGGTGGGTCATCGAAAATGGATTCATCATCCGACGGATGTAGAGCTACAGAATCGTCCATCTTCTGTAAAGCATCAGAAGCGGACTGAAATAGAAATTTTGGGTCTTTTTTCTTTCTTGTAAAGCCAGGTTTCAGGCTAGGTGGAAGTTTTATGCTCGAACGCTGCTTAAGGGCAGGCCGAGACTTTTCTGGAGATAAGATACGAGATGTTTTGAGGGGAGGAGATTTTGATACAGGTCTGCGAGAAGTGGATGGTCCTGTGAAATTAAATTGCGACTTCTGTTTTGTTTGCTGCGAGGTAAATGATGTTGAGGCATCTGTTTGCGTACTGACTGAACAATATGAAATCTTTGCTGCCATGGAATAGGACATACCCGGACGAGGAGTGCGGGCAGTAACTATCCGGCGAGCTTCTTGAAACGTCAGATTTTGTGAGACTTTAACAGATTGTATTTCTTTCTCCTGCGACCATCTTGGACAATTTCTGGAGTAAGCCGCATGATCACCCTTGCAGTTAATGCAATGGGGCGGTAACTCACAGGAAGTATCAGAGTGGCCGGGAGAAGAGCAGCGAGCGCAAACAGATGTACCTCGACAGGATGCTTTTGACTGTCCAAACCTTTGGCACTGAAAGCATCTCAAAGGATTTGGAACATAGGGTCGGACAGGACAGTTAAACCATGCGATTTTGACATCAGGTGGTAACGTTGGAGTGTCAAACGTGAGGATATGATGTTTCGTGGGTATGAGTTTCTCATCCCTGCGAATCCTTATCCTACGGACCTCTACAACATGCTGATCATGCAGACTTTCTTTTATCATGTCCTCCGTATCATTCAGAAGTTCGAATTCTGATATAACACCCCGAGAAGTGTTAAGAGACTTGTGTGGCATAACGGTGACCTCAAAGGAGCAAATCTATGTGCATTTTGACAATGTGGTAGCCTGACTTTCAGAAGTGACCAGAATTAGCAAATCACCTGAACGCAGTTTCTTTATCATGGCTACTTCTCCCAAAACAGAAAGAAGTGCTTTGTGTATTAAAATTGGCGATATCTTACTAAAAACTAAAAGATGAATTTGGTATCGAAGGATTGTTTAATGTCATCATGAAATAACGAGCATAAGCATACGGTGAAGGGGTTGTTCCGCTGTTTTTTTTTTTTTTTGGGTGTGCGGAACTGAACACCTGGTTATTTTCAGCCATAGAAAAATAAACAAATTTCTGCTACCAGCGGCACCACCCACCACGGAGTCCTACTAAGGGGATGCAAGTAACAATAATTTGCCACTTAACACCGATGCTAACCAACAGCTATACGTCCGCGAGTCACCCCTGAAGCAGCCTCCACCCTTAACGAGGTGCTCAGTAAGTGACCCCGGACTTGACCCTAGCCAACAGATGACGTTCGTGGCAAGCCGGTTGATGCATACAGGCCAATATGCACCTCCCGTTTACCTGAAGCACGGGCCAAAGCAATGTATTGGGGTACCAGGATGCCCCTCAACTGCCAGGATCCCCTTTTCAAGGGACACCGGTCTCCACGCACGGCAAACACGTGGGTGGTCTCTTCCCATCTATGTCCAACACAACAGAGTGGTAATCAAACACAGATGACAAGCCCTCACCAGTAAATTTGGCAACCACGACAAGGGGGAAGAGAAAGGAGAAAGCAGGAGTAAAGGGAGAGGAAAATGAAGGGAGGGCAGATCACTAGGGTACCCCGGGGCATGACTCCCTGTGTTTACCTAAAGAAGGTAAACCCCCTCAGGGGCAAAAAGTAACGAGCGTAATCACATGGTGCTAAGAATGTTCCGCTGTTTTTGCATTGGTGTGCGGAACTCAACACCGTACTATCTTCAGCCACAGAAAACAAAAACAGTTCTACTACCAGCGGCATCACCCACCACAGAGTCCTACTAAGGGGATGCCAGTAACATAATTCGTCACTTGACACCGATGCTAACCAATAGCTATACGTCCGCGAGTCACCCCTGAAGCAGCCTCCACCCTTAACGAGGTGCCCAGTAAGTGACCCCGGACTTGACCCAAGCCAACAGATGACGGTCGTGACTAGCCGGTTGATGCATACAGGCCAATATGCACCTCCCGTTTACCTGAAGCACGGGCCAAAGCAATGTATTGGGGTACCAGGATGCCCCTCAACTGCCAGGATCCCCTTTTCAAGGGACACCGGTCTCCACACACGGCAAACACGTGGGTGGTCTCTTCCCATCTATGTCCAACACAACAGAGTGGTAATCAAACACAGATGACAAGCCCTCACCAGTAAATTTGGCAACCACGACAAGGAAGAGAAAGGAGAAAGCAGGAGTAAAGGGAGAGGAAAATGAAGGGAGGGCAGATCACTAGGGTACCCCGGGGCATGACTCCCTGTGTTTACCTAAAGAAGGTAAACCCCCTCAGGGGCAAAAAGTAACGAGCGTAATCACATGGTGCTAAGAATGTTCCGCTGTTTTTGCATTGGTGTGCGGAACTCAACACCGTACTATCTTCAGCCATAGAAAACAAAAACAGTTCTACTACCAGCGGCATCACCCACCACAGAGTCCTACTAAGGGGATGCCAGTAACATAATTCGTCACTTGACACCGATGCTAACCAATAGCTATACAACCGCGAGTCACCCCTGAAGCAGCCTCCACCCTTAACGAGGTGCCCAGTAAGTGACCCCGGACTTGACCCAAGCCAACAGATGACGGTCGTGACTAGCCGGTTGATGCATACAGGCCAATATGCACCTCCCGTTTACCTGAAGCACGGGCCAAAGCAATGTATTGGGGTACCAGGATGCCCCTCAACTGCCAGGATCCCCTTTTCCAAGGACACCGGTCTCCACGCACGGCAAACACGTGGGTGGTCTCTTCCCATCTATGTCCAACACAACAGAGTGGTAATCAAACACAGATGACAAGCCCTCACCAGTAAATTTGGCAACCACGACAAGGGGGAAGAGAAAGGAGAAAGCAGGAGTAAAGGGAGAGGAAAATGAAGGGAGGGCAGATCACTAGGGTACCCCGGGGCATGACTCCCTGTGTTTACCTAAAGAAGGTAAACCCCCTCAGGGGCAAAAAGTAACGAGCGTAATCACATGGTGCTAAGAATGTTCCGCTGTTTTTGCATTGGTGTGCGGAACTCAACACCGTACTATCTTCAGCCATAGAAAACAGTTCTACTACCAGCGGCATCGCCCACCACAGAGTCCTACTAAGGGGATGCCAGTAACATAATTCGTCACTTGACACCGATGCTAACCAATAGCTATACGTCCGCGAGTCACCCCTGAAGCAGCCTCCACCCTTAACGAGGTGCCCAGTAAGTGACCCCGGACTTGACCCAAGCCAACAGATGACGGTCGTGACTAGCCGGTTGATGCATACAGGCCAATATGCACCTCCCGTTTACCTGAAGCACGGGCCAAAGCAATGTATTGGGGTACCAGGATGCCCCTCAACTGCCAGGATCCCCTTTTCCAGGGACACCGGTCTCCACACACGGCAAACACGTGGGTGGTCTCTTCCCATCTATGTCCAACACAACAGAGTGGTAATCAAACACAGATGACAAGCCCTCACCAGTAAATTTGGCAACCACGACAAGGGGGAAGAGAAAGGGGAAAGCAGGAGTAAAGGGAGAGGAAAATGAAGGGAGGACAGATCACTAGGGTACCCCGGGGCGTGACTCCCTGTGTTTACCTAAAGAAGGTAAGCCCCCTCAGGGGCAAAAAGTAACGAGCGTAATCACATGGTGCTAAGAATGTTCCGCTGTTTTTGCATTGGTGTGCGGAACTCAACACCGTACTATCTTCAGCCATAGAAAACAAAAACAGTTCTACTACCAGCGGCATCACCCACCACAGAGTCCTACTAAGGGGATGCCAGCAACATAATTCGTCACTTGACACCGATGCTAACCAATAGCTATACGTCCGCGAGTCACCCCTGAAGCAGCCTCCACCCTTAACGAGGTGCCCAGTAAGTGACCCCGGACTTGACTCTTGCCAACAGATGACGGTCGTGACTAGCCGGTTGATGCATACAGGCCAATATGCACCTCCCGTTTACCTGAAGCACGGGCCAAAGCAATGTATTGGGGTACCAGGATGCCCCTCAACTGCCAGGATCCCCTTTTCCAGGGACACCGGTCTCCACGCACGGCAAACACGTGGGTGGTCTCTTCCCATCTATGTCCAACACAACAGAGTGGTAATCAAACACAGATGACAAGCCCTCACCAGTAAATTTGGCAACCACGACAAGGGGGAAGAGAAAGGAGAAAGTATGAGAAAAGGGAGAGGAGACGGAAGGGAGGACAGATTACTAGGGTATCTCAGGATTAATAGATTTCGCTGAAATTTTGTATTTTGCCATGTGGAAAACTTACAATGTTTTCTAATCCAATTTATATGTGAACAAATAACTTGTTTTCATAAATATATTCGCTAATATAATAAATAACAGAGGCTCCGCCAAAAATGTTTGCCCCAGGGACCCGAGGGGTGAAGTTACGGCACTGGTGGGCGACCTTTGTGCTAAAATTCAAACTAAGGCAAACAACGTTAAAGAGCACAAAAATATTAATAAAATACATTTAAAATATTTTTGGCATGCGCATTAGTAAAATTCGCCGAACAAAAATGCCATTCTAGTAAACCTGACAAAATGATTAAGAGATAAAGATGAAAACGATGATGTAATCGACCATTCAAGTGCCTCTATTTATTACAAAGGCGGGCAGCCAAGCAACAGCCCGTAAAAAAAAAGAGAGTAATGTATACTTTTCACTGCATCAGAATGCAGTACTTATTGCATTAATAACATTTTCAATTCCCTTCATTCAAGAGAGTCCGTTTTATTAATCACCTCTCGCGACCGGTTGTGCGGTGACATTGACACTGGAGCCAATCTCATTGGATGCGATTTTTCCGCCAGCGAAAGATCTCATACATACGAGTACCTTGTTCGCAAGTAAATATTTTCAACCAATCGGATTGATGATCTCCAGTGAAAATGGACCTGTGTCTATTCGAATAAATTGGGATTTTAGCATGCCCAATTGTATAAACGAAATGCTATAGGAAATGCATATGCGAATGTTTAGTAAGTATCTAACTCTAGATGAGCTTACGCAATGTAGAATACCAAATATTGACAAAAAAATAAATATATAAAATAAAATTAAAAAAAAAAGAATCTATTCTTTTTTAAAAACGAACTTGATGAATCGATTCACAGAAAAAAAGAGTTGATTAAAATATCGATTCGTTCGTTTTTCGCACATGATGTTTAAAAGGCTTAGACTTAAATCAGAATTTTCTGACCAGAGGGACCGTCTGAATTGAGAGTAGGACGTGTTCACTCTAGCTCCGATATAACGATCTGAACAGAGAGTAGGACGTATATCATGCCTTATCAACGAACAGCACGCGGCGGTAAGGTTTCACCTTCCGGCCGTCGATTTGAATCGATTGGAGATGCCTCTGCAGCTCTAGATGATGCGATAGCCACTGCCTCTGATGTAGTCAGAAAACTTTCGACAAATCTTAGAAAATTCGACACCAATTTCTTCTTGGAATTATTGTCTAAGAAAGAGCCTGCTCCTACTCCGACACCTGAGATGGACTTAGAAACTTCGATAGAGCCTGTGCCCGTTCCGAAGCCCAGCGTTGAACCAACTGAGTCCACAGAACCTGACGAGGAAGGCTCGGCGTCCGAACCAGCGTTCTCTGAAAACACTAGTAAAGAGCATACTGCCAAGAAGAGGCGGCAGAAAAAGTCCAAAGCAGCTAAGGAAATCCAAGCCTCCTCCCCAGCTAAGCCTATAGTTTGCCTTTCGCCTTCCAATGCTCTTCCACTGCCGGAGTCACCCCCACCAGCCCCGATGGAAACCACCGAAGAAAGCACCATCAAAGCCACTCCCACTGATGATGCCTCTAAAAATTCAACCAAGTTCCTGAAAGTTCTCTTCCGTGGCCTCCCTAAGGACTTTAATTCAGATTTAATTTCCCTTGAATTAGAGAAGTTGAATATCGAAGTACACAAAATCGTCCAGTTCAAGAGAAGGGAGGGCGGAGCCTATCGGCTCCTCCCACTTTTCCAAGTGATTTTCCCAAAGCTGAACAATCATATGAAGATTTTCCACACCGAGATGATCAGAAATTTCCCGGTCAGCATAGAGCGATTCCACGGCGGCCGTTACAGTGCTATCGCTGTCAAGCCTGGGGACGCACACGGAATTCTTGTACAAATCAACCAAAGTGCATGAAGTGTGCCGAAGGGCACTACTCCTTCCTGTGCAAGAAATCCAAAGACTCTCCTGCAACTTGTTGCAATTGCAATAAAGCTCATACCTCTAACTTCTCAGGGTGCGAGGCCCGCCCCTGTAGAAAGAATTACACAAGGAAAAAACAAACACCAGCCTCATCTGCGCACAGACTCGTCACGCTGATTAAAGAATTGCAAGAGCTGATGAAAAATGAAAAAGTTTTAAACCTTCTTCGATGGAGAAGAAGATAGCCCTTCGGGCTAGGAACTTTGAAAAATTAGTTATAATAGGAATTTTCTCTCTCCTTTTGTTTCTGAAAGCTACTATGTAAGATTGTTCCGGAGGAAGGATCTGTGCTCTGTTATGTGAAGTTGTGATTATGTTATCTTTTGTCCATCTAATCATTTATACTTTATTTATCTGTCACAGTTGTCAAATAAATAAATATTTCTGAAGGAGCTGAATTCTCCTGAGTTCTACCACTATGTAAATTCACTATGCTATTTATCTATCTCCTTATTTAATGATGTTGTGGGGTATAGGAGGCGCATAGCCACCCAACAGACACGTTTGATTTGCACTGATATCATTGTAATTTTATATGGTGTTTCAAGCATTTAAACAGTACTTATTGCTACAAACTTTCTTAAGTTTTTCAAAATCATATTATTTTTTAATTATAGTGTGAATCCCAAACTGTACATTTGTTTAACCTATTTTTGAGGCGTCGTATTTGCATGATTTTGTTGTAAATTTACATGATTTTGTCAGACTCTTTGGTAGTTTTTACTACAAATTTCAGAATTTTTAAAAGTTTTTTTTTTAATGTGATGATGCAAAAGAGAAAAAAGGGAAAAATAAGTTGTTGTTTTTTCTTCCAAAATGCTAAAATATAATGCCTATAATACTAGAATATATGTTCTTATATCAGTTAAAGAGAAAAAAAAAGGTATTAAGTAAAATATATATATATATATATTTCTTCTAAATTTTTTAAAAGTTACTTTATAAACAAAATATAATCTATTATTTATCTTCTCCATACCAAGAAATAAGTACTTAAAATAAACTGTGTGGAGAAAAATTGTTTCATTAGAAAATGAAAATATCTAACCACGAAGTTTCTAGATATTTTCACTTTTTAGTCCAGCCATCACATGTCTGTTTATAGGGTTGCAATATTTTATTCCGTTTTGAGCAGGAGTGCAGACACTTAACAGAATAGTTGCTTAATTTATGTTGTTGAGTCATGTAAGAAAAGAAAAAGTATAATCTTGACTATAATATTAATTTTGAGTATTACATAAAAAGATAAGATCTGTATTGTAAACCTTATACAGTAAAAGGAAGGGTTTTATGTTTAGTATACACTATCTGGCCATTAATGACCGGACACCCCTCATTTCGGATACACGAGGAGCTAGTATCAAGTCGGTAGGGCGTAGGGCCGCCACGCGCCAGAATCACAGCTTTAACCCTTCTAGGAAGGCTATCCACTAGGTGTTGGTACACAGCGGCAGGTATTGCCCGCCATTCCTCCTGTAACATGGCGAAGAGTTGAGTGATGGTTTTGGGGCTTTGTGGTCTGGCTCTCAACCGGCGCTCCAACTCATCCCAGAGATGCTCAATCGGATTGATGTCGGGACTTTGGGATGGCCAGTCAAGCTCTTGGACCCCCATTTCATCAAACCAGTCCGTGATGGCATGTGCTTTATGAATGGCAGCGTTATCGTGTTGAAGCACAAACGGGCCATTACCAAACTGATGCCACAGGGTGGGAAGCGCCGCACTGTCCAGGATTACTGTTAACGCTCGTATGGCCGTCGCCTGCTTTCGAATGGTCTTTCCCCCCACCACAGGTTCCGTATTTATTCCGCCAGGACGAGTCCACCTGCTGCTCAAGGGGTGTCCGGTCATTAATGGCTATATAGTGTAATCAAACTAATTGCGAGAAATTCTAATATATCTAAAGACATTTATATGAATACTTTTTATTCAAATTAAATAAATTACTTAAACTTGTAGTAACATCTGTTTTTCTGAAAAAAATGAACTTACTTACCTAAAATTTGATTGAAACGACTAATAACTAACAAATATAATTAAATTGTATGCAAAATCATTAAATTAAAATATATTATTAAGTATGAGTAAATATATATAAGAACAATTTATATTCAAGTCCATTTCATATTTTAAAAGTACTTTTATTAGTGTAATATAGTTTTGTATTTTATTGAATTTTAAATATTATTTATGTAATTTTGTAAAATTTACTGGATTTTTTTATGTTGTTAGCTATGATAACAAATGTTTTCAGTTAAACTTCATAATTTTGTTCATTTCTATAGATGGTGTTTCCTTTTTTATCAGAAAGAATAGAATCGATAAAGTCAAGATGTGAAGAATCGATAAAGTCAACTGTGCAAACTTGACTTGATTTATGCTTGATTGCTGATCAAGCAGAACTTCTGTATAAATTGTGACGTATTGAAAAAGGGATCTTTTCATTCTGTTGTCTGCTGCATCAGCATTTGGTCGAGGAAAGTCTGCAGCTTTGGGTCTAGCGATTGCTGGTGGCATAGCTATGAACTATTCAAACATATTTATTTCATCATCTTCCCTTAATAATGTCGACTTACTTTTTAGATTTCTTAAAGGCTTAGATGCTCTTAACTATGAAATTTGTTTTTCTTATTTTATTTTATATTTTATTAATTGACTATTTACGCATTTCTCTGCAACTTACATAGTTCCATTATATTCTTATTTTCATTTGATTAAAAAAATTATGTATTCTTATAAATATAATAAAGTGTTTAAATATTGGATAAAATAAATAAAATTTTCCTATTTGAAATATTTTTGTATTATTGTCTGTAAAAAATATATTTCAACACATTTTTTAACACCAATATTTTTTAAACTAACGAACTAATTTTGTAATTCAATCTTTATGTATTGTAATGATAGTTTGACACAAAGCATTAAGGCCCTTTCTACGCTGGAGGACAACTCAAATTGAAGAATCTATGGGTGGGTGAAGGGGAGGAAGAGGCGTGAAGGGGGTGGAGATATACTGAGGGACCATGAATTTCGGGGTTACATTTTTTTGGCAAAACTCAATATTTAAAGGTGGCGCCAAAAGTTGATTACGCATTTATACTTATTACTTTTTCACTATTTTTTGTGTAAAATGGATGTAGTGTGACTCCTTGTTACTCCTCTTATTTTATTATTTTTACACCATTCATATTTCGTCATCATTCCAAATATTGGTAATACCAAATAAAATTTAAAATAATGTATGACACTGTTTTTTATTCCTTCATATTAGGAATGCTTTAAAACATTTACTCTGCTCTAGAAAAAGACTTATATTGTAAATATTAATAGTCTAGCTAATAATAATTTTGTATAAATTGTTTTGGGGCTTTCAATCTTCTTTCTGCGAAATTCCAACAGTAAATAAATATTACAGCCTCGATATCATTTTGAATTTTCTTTCACTCACGTTACTATGTAATATATCGTGTATATAGTCATTACATCTCCGAATATTTCAGACCATATTTTACTTAAGAATTAAAGTGCGCAAGGGTTTTACTAAACGGGGGACAATTGACTTGCATTATAATGGTGATCCTAAAGGTATATTTAAAGGGTTATTTTATATTTCTGATGTTATTGAAAAATGTGAGAAATGTATTTTTCATGATTCACGACGAGTAAATCTCGTCTTTTCCTACATTCTCTTGGAGTTTCAAATAATTAAATTTTTTCCTATTTAATATATTGTTCATGTTGTTTTGATAAAATAGTAATTAGTGTAGTTAGTGCAGACAGAGAGTAAGTTCGGATCTTTGAGTTGTTGAGATTTTTCATCTGTTAGATTTTAATAAGCTTCATTTTTTAACTTTAATTATGTAAAATTTTAAGAATAATTATCATAAATTTGATTAAAAAAACATTCTTTGCATTAAGTTTTATATTCTAAAAAAATACAACTGAAAAATTAAATTATAAACTTTCAAAAATCCAATGCGTTTTAATATATACAAAATTTTTTATTTAAAAAAAAAGTAAGCAACTTTAAAATAACACAGTATTCATTTAAGGACTAAAAGAAAATACAACATAATGTGAAATTAATATTTTTACAATGTCTAAACGAAATAATAAATCATAAAATCCAAATTTAAATAAAGTATAAAAGAGAAATAGCGTAATATCTTAAATGTGTGCTCCGTATATTTTATAAAACAATAAGTAATAACAATACTATGGACTAGTTTTTTGCATGTTATCAGTTATAAACCGTTATACTAGAAGTTTTTTTGTTAAAGCTATCTTTATCATTTGAATAATAAATTAGTGCTGCAATTCTAAGACAAGAATTTTGTTTTAAAATCTTTCAAACAGAACTAATCATTAAATGACAACTGACAAAAATCAAATAACACGCATTTTATCAGAGACCTCTGCAATTTTTAACAATCACAGGTGGTACTTTAGTAAATGAATAAAACGTATACTTTCAAATGTAAGCATTAATAAGTTTGCGAGCAAAATAAAAAACAAGTAAAAGAAAAAAAATCTACATTAAATATATATATATATATATATATCTAATTGGTTCGAGAGGTCCTAGCTAACAAAATTATATACTTACTCCAGTTTTTGAATTGGATTCTTCAAAAATACTTGTAACAGTGAGTTAGAGGATGATGTTTAGACATGAGAGTTTTCTTAATTTTATTATCTGCTGGATCTTAAAAAATAGTAGTGAAAAATATATTTTAATATATCATTTCAAAATTAAGTACAATTAATTTCCTTTAACTTTAAATTAATAATTTTATAAACTTTACTGCATTCAGGTAAAGATACTTTTATTTTGTAGATGAAAATAGACGAAAAAAAGCAAACAAAACTGTTACGCGAGTCGCGCTTTTTATAACACATTGCTTCGTTTCATTAGGAAAAAGCCGAACATTTATGTACCAAAACGAGTACACTATTGCGGTACAACCTTAAAACCGAAAATTAAAAATTCTCTTTCAATATAATTTTTTTAAATTTTAATTTTATAACAAAAATTTTAACGCATCCTATAATTCGCAACACAGAAGAAGTAAGAACCCCTGATACTATCGCCTACATAGTTTTCAAATAAAACAAAATTCTTTGTACAAATGAAAGAATTTTTCATGACTTATTTTGCAACTATTTAAAAACCATTTTCGTTCAATCATTCCATGTCAACAACTATGTGTTTACTTAATTAAACAACTATGGTAGTTATTTAATTAATTCATTTACTCTTTGTTTGATTCTTGTAATTTTCAAAACTACTCTGTAGAGTTGGGTAAAAAAGTGTGATTTAAATACTTCACAAAGCAAAAAAATAAGTAAAACAGTTTATACAAATTAAAATATATCATAAAAACTAGATGAGAAACATTCAAGTAATTTTCTCTAACGAAATCATGCTTTAATAATACCCAAGTACAGATCTCCGCAGTTTTCAGTTTATCTCCGTTTGTTAGATATAATATTATCATTTTGATACTAATGTATTTTAAACAAACTCTACGTATAGTCCGTGGGCCGAACTCATTTATCGTTCAAGCTCGTTCCGATACTTTGGGGGCAATTTTTTCTTTTGACAAAACGATTCAGAATGTTTTAGTATTTTTAATTTTATAAAGTTCTCCAAATATTATTTGGTCATAATTTAATAACAATCGATTTTATGACGCACTCTTTTTCTGTATGCTTTCGTACTCTCATCCAGTGAAATCGTTGAATTATTTTTTCCTCCGCCAAGCTAACCAACCACGCATTGTCTCCTCACAGTCGCTTACAGCAATGTTTGTAAGCAAATCCTTGGTTGCATTGATGCTAATTTTCTCGATTTCATTTTAATCCTTTGAATTTTTTAAAAAATTTAAATAAAGGTCTCTTTTTAGAGCCAGCTATATATTGATAACGCTTCATTTTCCCGCTTTACTGTTAAATATTTGATTTTCATTCCGAAATTCGAATTGTGCAGGCGGTCACATTGCAATGCCTCTCTGACCTAATCAAGAATTCGTCTCCGATTTTAAGATACAAAAATATATACTTAGCTTAAAAATAAGAAGGAATTGTTTGCCCTATTTTAATTTTAATAATATTTGCTGAGTTACAAATTTAAAGGGGATATTTATATATAGATCCCACCTAAGAAATAAAAGTATTGTGGTTATGTTGATGAAATGTTAAAAAAAAAAATTTTAAACAATTTTCATTACTTTATGAAGATAAAATATTAGTTCCAAAATGATTAAAAAAGCTATATATTAACGTTAATGATCCATTATTCTTAAAAAAAATATTATTTTTGTTTCACTAACAAAGGTGCTATGGTAAGTATTGTTTCAAAACATGGTTGTTTTGATGACTTATTTGTCTAATATCTTTGATATTAAACATTTTTGTAGAGTAAAGCGCACATCTTATATTGCTTGCATTTTAATTTTACTTAATTATTACTTCTTTTTAAACTCTGAATGGCGTATAAATTTAAAATTTTTTATTAAGATGTGCTTACTCGGAAAAAAGAAAACAAAACTTTTTTTTTTTCCCCTCTTACAAAAAAGCTATAAAAAATACTCCTCTTAAATAAATACTACTCTTCTATAAAAAAAAAAAAAAACTGTTAACTAATCTAAACTAAAAATAAATCATGAAATTTAAGGGAATTTATGTACTAGGTTTTCTCTGTAGGGTCAGCAACAAAAAATTCGACAATTTTGTATTTAATCATTGAGTATTTTTTTTTTAATTAAATTTGAAAACAATAGTGTAGATTCAAAACATGATTTAAACATTTAACTTCAGATATTGGTTTAAAAAATGTGTTTAATCAATTTTCCAACTGGCACCATTTCGACAAATAGTTAAAGAATGTCTCTACACTTAAATGTAAATAAATTATTGAATATCAAACCATAATGAAATTTCCAAATATATTAATGTCTGGAATTATATTCTCTTGCTAAATAAAAATACATTCAACAATACCTGTTTAAGGTTTTTTGGAACACTCTGTATTTGTCTTTTGCTACACTTGCAAAAACTAATTGAAATAACACTTGAAAACATTTTTTTTTTTCAATTAAAACAATAAATTCTACATACTAAATATATTTTCTCTAAATCAATATTATTATTTTCAAAATTAATGCTGTACCAAAACATTAAAATTTTAAATAATGAAAAACCAAATTTTGTTACATTGTTCAAATAAATTATGTAACAAGATAGTTCAGTGTGTAAAATATCCGGTTTTTATGTAGTAAAGAAAGTTTTAAAGCTTCAGTAAAAGACAGTGTACCAAACAACAAATTTAAAAAAATATCAATTCAAATTTATTGTAAATTTTACACAAATGAAATTTTTCATTTTTATGTCAAACTGAATTTCAAAATATTCATTTGTATGAAATGGTTTTTTAGCTTACTAAAATAAGTATCGTCTTAAAAAATAAGGGAAAAATATCTCCAGATTTTTAAAGAAAATCAGATTATTTTCTGTAGGGTAGCAGTTCTTAAAAAGTTGATGCAAATTTAAATTTTCACAGAGTGGAGGAAAGATTTATATATTCTATAGAATTCAAGTTTTAAGTATTTTTACAAAAACAATAAAAAAACCTGTCAAATAATCGCAGATGCAGTATCATAACCCTTCATTACAACTATAACTGTCATAGTCTATGTTTTACCTTTTTATATTGAATTATCAAATCATCATGATTTAAAATGAAAAGAAAAAAAAGATTTTAAGATCTTGAAGTAACTATAATTGTGTAAAAATGTGGAAGTATGAACTTATAAAAAACTGTTAAGTGTTTTAGCGCAAAAGAAACGTGAACGAACGGGAAGATATCGTAGTATGCAGACAACTGCTTTTGTTCTGATTGGTCCATTCATTTCCAAGTGACGTCAAATTACGCTTCTCTTCGGATATTCTTGGGCAAAATACTGAATTCGTGAAAACAAAATAGTTCCTCATTGTTTTGATAACTATCAATTAATGGCCAGTCAGATTTTGGAGAACTTTATGAATTTATATTTCTCAGCCAAGATTGTGTTCTATTTTGGTAGAATAAAATTGCCCCTCAAATGTCGGAACGAAAATTAGTTTAGAGCTACTTTTGAAACTTCGGCCCACGGACTAGTATTCCATGTATACTCTTCCAAATAAAAATGTGTAGCGGGTAGTAAAAGCAAAAGGGTATCCTCTTTTCTTTATTATTTTATTCTCAGACTATTTACAATGACGCAGAAGTAACACTCCCTCCTCCTCCTAGTTGAGGGGAGAGTACGAAAACCCCCGAAACTGGTTCTTGACCCCCGACCCCCTAAGAATTGTTTCCAAACAAATGCCAAGAAGGCTTTTGAAGATCAGCCTCAATCAGAACCACGAGCTTGTAACTAAGGGAACAAAAATAATTATTTTAATGATTAATTTTTTTAAAAAATTTTTTTAATGCTTTTATAATTTATAATATTTTTTTTATAATATTAGTTTATTTTATTATTAATATTTCATTATTTTCAGCTTATTTTACATTATTATTTTTTTATATTATTATTTTTATTTTCGTCTCAATGCTTTAGCATGAAAAGCATACTTATTAAAATTAATTTTTAATATTTTTTCTTCAAATTTTGTAAAAAAATTTAAAAATTAAAATCTAATTTAATTTACTTTTTAATCCAAATATATGACATAAAATACGATTCATCGAACATTTAGGTACTCATAAAAAAAATTCCATGATTAATGCAATTACTCTCACTTAATAAACATTAAAACTAGTAGACATATACAATAAAACAAGCTAATCTGCTCTTGATATTTAATTACAAAAATGTATAAGATGTAGAAAAGTAGGACAATTAAAATAGTAAGTAGAAATGGAAGTAGACAATTAAAATAAAATTGTTTTAATTTTTCAAACATGCTATTTTTCCAGAATTCGTCATTTTTGAAAATCTTATGAGTTTTAAATCCTTTTCTTGACCACAAAACGAATAAACAGTAGGATCTATTAGTTATATGCAGTTGTCCCTTAACCTGATCTGAAAAAATCAGTACCTAACAAATACAGTCTGTATCAACAGACTTAATTTATTAGCAGAACGAAAAATGTGTCTTCGGTCAGAAATTTAGGAAGTCAAAGCTATTCCAACCATTATCGAATTTGGAACTATTTATGGAAAGGAAAAATTTCAATATTTTATATGTAAGGAATATGTTTTTTTTTTTTTCTTTATTTTTAAAAAAAAGTTAGACGCAATATGCAATTTTAATGCTCGAATTAAAATCCTGAAAATATATCAATGGTTACAGATTGCATGTGTTCAAAAAAATACCGTAACATCGTACTTTTGATTGATTATATATATATATATATATATATATATATATATATATATATATATATATATATATATATATATATATATATATATATATATATATATATATAATAAGAAAACTCGAAGTATATTCATTAAAGTTTTTATCAAAATAAAATTTCATCAAAATTATTTTAAATCAGGGTATATTTATCAAAATTTTTAAGGGAAATATTCTACGAGTTGTTACTCTCTCGGTGTTCTTAGTGTCTGATAGACCGTGACAAATTCTGTCAATTTTTGAGACGCAAGACGCTCTCTTTTTTGGGTGGGAAAGGATTAGCGGGGAACTCCCAAGCAGAGAAATCGCAAAGCATGTACGCGTAAAATGATACCCAACACTGGTGCTCCTGCCATATGCAAAGCAGACGCATCGTGAGAATTTATCCGCATAATAGCCCTCTTATAATTTTTAAGTAGTACTACAAATACTAGTTTAATTAAAGTCAATGTCATGTGAAAGTATTTTAATCCGTGGGAGTTAGATTACGAGAAGTTGAATTTTTCAAATATAATAGTAAAAAAAAGTACAAGCGGAATCAATAAGACAAATAATTGGTGAAGACTTTCAGTTTTAATTTCACTTTTTTTTTAAAATTAGAAAATGTATAATTCAAATGAATAAATTGTATGAATGAGTAATAAATTATTAAAAACTTACTGAATGACGCACACGCAACATTCATCGGCCCTAGTAACTCCTATATAAAATAAATAAAATAAGAATTTTTCAATTGTAGAATAAGAAATACAGTAGAACTCTAAAAATCTAAATTTCTCAAAAAATGCTTAATAAAAGTATCGTGGTCTATTGAAAACAAATATCAGGTCAATGATAAAAAAATATGAATTTTAATGAAAGTGTAGACCATGTAAAATCTGACTATAAAATGAATTCTCGTAATTTCTTCGAGAACTTGAGTTAGGAAAAAGTATAACTCGAAAATAATAATAATAAATGAAATTTTCGCCAGGATCTGAAATTGATAATAATCAGGGAATGATGTGAATTTGCAAAGGAAAATTTTTAACCTTTATAAAAAGAATATATAAAATTGAATATTTAAAATATATGAAATTTTGAATATATAATATATATTTAGAATATATAATTGTTCCTTTTTGAATATATAAAATTTTTATAATTATGTAGTTCACGTTTATTCGTATTTTCGTAAACTAAACTCATAGTTTTTAAATTTTTTTATGTACAGGAAAAACAAATCGCAGTAAAAATATTATGCGAATCATTCACTCCTGAAAATAATAGTACCCCTTCCGAATCTCGAATAAGTTTAAGAGTTATTGAATTTTATAGTTTGTTTGATGCTTTTTTTTTCCCGAAGAGATTCGTTTAAAACCTGAAATAACTTCAAAGTCATATTTTAACGATATTATTTTGATAGGCATGACCAAACAGCCTGATTTTATCCAAAGAATTTTTCTAAAGATTATTATAATATATTGTTCGATATGTGTTAATATATATAGAATATCAGCAGCGTTTATTTCCGAGGACAACAGCCAACAATACATTTAAAATTCAGTGTAAAAAAATTACAGTATAAAAACTGGGTTATTAGGGAAAAAGGTAAATTGGAACAATTTCACGAGTAGTTGAGTAGTTCCGATTGATCCAGAAGGATGAACTCCCAATTTGCAAAAAATACAGTATAAAATCTCTGAAGAAACTAACTATTTTCAAAGCTCTTTTTTAATTATTCTATCACAATGAGTGAAAAATATGAATTATTATGTTTAACTTTTCACTATTAAAAATGAATCGCCTATATTTATTTTATCGAATTTAGTTTAAAAAGTTTTCGAATATTATAATCAAAACAGGGCATCTGTGTGAATACCTCACACCATGATGATTCTAAATGAAAATAAAAAAATATTTAAAAAAAACTATATTATATCCATAGTGTGTGTACAAGGGATACCGTGAGTATTATATTCTTTTAACATAATTTAGAAACGTATTTTCCTTAAAATAAGTTTCTGAGGTCTAAAAGGTTTTGTGTTCGACCCCCGCCGGCTGAAGACTACCCATGCAGTAAATGGTGACTGATGCACGTTAAATCTATCAGGTAATAAAGTCCTCCATGCTCCCATGACAAATCATACCTCTGGGGGTACTGATCCACGAGTTTCCGTGTTTTTTTGGATTGATTCAAAATTACAAGGCTACGAAGTTGAGCACTAGTAGTTGTAACCCAGAGTAGTCGATCACAGACTGGTTGATACGAATTCTGCTCCCAGTTCGTACCGACCACATTGCTGACATAAAATATAGTCAGTGGTCGACAACTCAGGGTTAGAATTCCCTTTCCGTTGGGCGAACCGAGGGAGATTTTCGTGGCTTTCCTCGTCATACGGGTTATTAGCTCAATGAAGCTACGAAGGCTAGTTTGTCCCAATGCAGGATGCAGATGTTCGATTGATTCCTGGTTATTGTTATAGATTAATCAGCTTCGAAATGATAGGAGAGTTTAAATGTCATATACTTATTAAAATTAGTCTAAAGTATTAATTTTATAAAAAATTAGCTGTATGATTTCTGATTAAAATACTTAATTACAAACTAATTCTTTTTTATCACGAATAACTCAATATTAATCGATTCTTCACTACTTATAAAATTGACATACAGGCATAACAATTCATGCATTTTAAATGAATGTGTTTTTTGGATATTCAAGAGATACGATTCCTAATCTACAAGAAAATACATGTGCTATCATGAATTCAGATGACTCATCCCAACCAGGATCTCACTGGCTGGCATTATTCGTGAATGATAAAAAGGAATTAGAGTTTTATGACTCTTATGGAAGACCCCCCGAATTTTACAATATGAATACCTCTTCCTATTTAAATGTACAATGGAATTCCAAAGTTTTTCAATCACCTACGTCCAATGTATGCGGACAATATTGTATTTACTTTTTATTCAAGCGATGTCAAGATTATTCTATGTAGTATATTTTAAATCGATTGTATATCAATGATTTTCTGATATTTCAATTTGTAAAGAAACGATATGGTGTACGATTTGTTTTTAAAAAATAAAAAGATAATAAACTAAATGATTTGTGTCTTTCTTGTTTCTATTATACAAAATTTAATATTTCAGAATTTTATTTAAATGAGAAAACTTTCACTAACAAAACTGTTTTATTTTTAAAATGTTTCTACACAAGAAATTTTTTTTTTATAAATTCAATTTTCTAATTTTTTTTTTTTTTTACATGATTCTTTTTTTCAGAAATTTTTCTTTAAAAATTTTTTTTTTCCAAATTTTTATTTTTCTTCAGAAATTTGCTTTTTAAAATTTTTGTTTTTTTCAATTTTCTTTTTTTTTAGAAATTAATTTTTTTTTCTACTTAATAAAAATTATTTTTGCAAATTTTATTTTTAAAATTTTTTTATTCTAGAATAAAAATATATTGTAAAGTTTATTTTTAAATAATTTTTTTTTTTTTTACTCAAGAAAAAACTTTTTCCAAATTTTTTAATGCATTACAGAAAAAAAAATTTCTAACTATTTTTTTTTCTTCTTCAAACATTTAGTACTTTAAAAAAAAAAAAAAACATTTATTAATTTTAACTTTTTTCGTAAATTTTAGAAAGTAATACCTGAAAGAAAAAAGTATCAATAAAGACGAAAATTTGAATACATAAAATAGCATTTATTTCAAAGTTTTAACCATGCATTTCTACGAGCATACAGTATAGGTTTTTTCACAATTTTATTTTCTTTATACAATTTTTTTTTTTACATCTATATGTTTTGGTAATTTAACATCATTCAAAGCACTTAAAAATACATGTCTTCCTTCTGGAGCCGATTTCCGATTTCTTAAAAAGTCATTGAGGAGATTTAAAATGTTACTTCCAGGAACAGTTACATCTTTATAAATGATTTCGCCTTTATTATTCCAAAGGAAAGATTCTTGATCTTTCAAAAACTTTAGCATTTCTGTTGCTTTATCCTGCCATCGAGCTGGAACTACACTACCATCTTTCTTCCAAATCTTCTGTTTCATTTTTTATTTGTATGGGTTTTTCTTTCGCTGGTTCTGTTGTTGGAATTTCCGTTTGACGTGACTCAAATTCTTCTATATTAGGCTTCTGAATTGAAAAATGTGTATATTTTTGCAACACTTGTAAATATAAAGTCACTTTTTGTTCTGAAGAATATTTTTCATCAGTTGATCCAATTCAGATAGATGTTCTGCTACTTGTATTCTATCTTCTGGAACTAGCACAAATTTCTTACTATACTCCATGAATTAAAGAACTGATGAAAAATATTCTTCAGAACAAAAAGTTATCAGATGAAGAAAAAGTGACTTTATATTTACAAGTGTTGCAAAAATATACACATTTTTCAATTCAGAAGCCTAATATAGAAGAATTTGAGTCACGTCAGAAAAAACCCATACAAATAAAAAATGAAACAGTAGATTTGGAAGAAAGAATCCTTAGTGTAGTTCCAGCTCGATGGCAGGATAAAGCAACAGAAATGCTAAAGTTTTTGAAAGATCAAGAATCTTTCCTTTGGAATAATAAAGGCGAAATCATTTATAAAGATGTAACTGTTCTTGGAAGTAACATTGTAAATCTCCTCAATGACTTTTTAAGAAACGGAAATCGGCTCCAGAAGGAAGACAAGTATTTTTAAGTGCTTTGAATGATGTTAAATTACCAAAACATTTAGATGTAAATAAAAAATTGTATAAAGAAAATAAAATTGTAAAAAAACCTATACTGTATGCTCGTAGAAATGCATGGTTAAAACTTTGAAATAAATGCTATTTTATGTATTCAAATTTTCGTCTTTATTGATACTTTTTTCTTTCAGGTATTAACTTGCTAAAATTTACGGAAAAAGTTAAAATTAATAAATGTTTTTTTTTAAAGTACTAAATGTTTGAAGAAGAAAAAAAAAAATTGTGTTAGAATTTTTTTTTTCTCTAATGTATTAAAAAATTTGGAAAAAAAAAAGTTTTTTTTTGAGTAAAAAAAAAAAAAATAATACTTTTTCTCTAATAAAGAAAAAAAATTTATTTAAAAATAGACTTTACAATATATTTTTATTCTAGAATAAAAAAATTTTAAAAATAAATTTTGCAAAAATAATTTTTATTAAGTAGAAAAAAAAAATTAATTTCTAAAAAAAAAAATTGAAAAAAACAAAAATTTTAAAAAGCTAATTTCTGAAGAAAAAAAAAATTTTTAAAGAAAAATTTCTGAAAAAAAAATCATGTAAAAAAAAAATTAGAAAATTGAATTTATAAAAAAAAAATTTCTTGTGTAGAAACATTTTAAAAATAAAACAGTTTTGTTAGTGAAAGTTTTCTCATTTAAATAAAATTCTGAAATATTAAATTTTGTATAATAGAAACAAGAAAGACACAAATTATTTAGTTTATTATCTTTTTATTTTTTAAAAACAAATCGTACACCATATCGTTTCTTTACAAATTGAAATATCAGAAAATCATTGATATACAATCGATTTAAAATATAATACATAGAATAATCTTGACATCGCTTGAATAAAAAGTAAATACAATATTGTCCGCATACATTGGACGTAGGTGATTGAAAAACTTTGGAATTCCATTGTACATTTAAATAGGAAGAGGTATTCATATTGTAAAATTCGGGGGGTCTTCCATAAGAGTCATAAAACTCTAATTCCTTTTTATCATTCACGAATAATGCCAGCCAGTGAGATCCTGGTTGGGATGAGTCATCTGAATTCATGATAGCACATGTATTTTCTTGTAGATTAGGAATCGTATCTCTTGAATATACTCCTTGAAAGTAAGGTGATGTTATCTTCTCTCGTGATAAAATATGAAATAATTGTAATCCATCCATTCTTTAATTTCCGAAATCGTACAAAATATTTCTTGACTTGTTAATTTCTATAAAATTTTCAAATTCGGCAAAAATGATTACACACACAGTCTGCTCTAATGATTTGCTGAATTTTAGTTCTAATCGTAAGTTGCTGTGTTTGATTAGATTTAAATGCTCTCCTGAACATAAATCGGGGGAGAGATCAAATTTAAACAAAGTACTCTTCTCTCGAAATAAATATTCCTTTATCTTGACCCATTCGTTCCACAAATAGAGTTTGATAGGCACGAATGTATTGATTTTTTGCAAAATCTAGTTCCAATGGATTGTGAGGTACAGGTTGTCCATCTACATACACTCCAATAAAATTTAAATCAAAATGCTTAAAATCATAGGGAGATTTCGAAAATGTTTCATGAAAAGCTTCATTATCCACACAACCTATTATAACTTTTTCGGCATAGGACCTGAAAATACGTTATCTTGGATGAAAGACAAACTTCCCTTAGGAATCGAATTTACTTTGCATTGCACTCGATTGATGGGATATTTCGCACTCGTTTTTTCTAACGCCTTTGCATGACCAAGTAACACTCCTGGATTCACACGAACTTTTCGGATAAACAAAGACACGTGATCTAATACTACTTTAAATCCTTCAGATCCTTGTAAACAAAATTCCGGCTTACTTCGTATCAATTTTATTTTCACATCCACCAAATTGAGTAACAGACGCTCTTGGTGAAATAAATCGGAATGTATGCATCCAATCATATCCACTGTAGTACTTTCTTTGATAAAAGCAGTTCTTTTCTTCAAGCCATCGTCAGAATCTTTGTAAAATAATTCAGCTGTTAATCGAGAAGTTTTGCTATCATATCCATGGTTGAGAAGAGTTTCTATGTAGGCTCGATAAGGATAAGTATTACTTGAATTGGATAGAATACGATCATTCAATGAAATATCCACTTGAGAAAATAATGAATGAAGAAATAAATTCACGGGTTCAATCGTATCATCTTTAGTGATGAGAGTATTATCACTTTTTACAATTTTCGCTTTCACATATAATTGAGTTTGGCTGAGATCTATGTAATCTTCAGCACTTCCTGAAACGTGAAACTCTACAGGTGCATTTTCAAACACATTAGAAAGAGGATGAAACTGTATCCACTGACCATCTTGAATAACAGTTTGAGTACTAGGTAAGTTAAACAACTTCAATTCAGATTTAACACATTCGGGAGAATCTTTCAATAGAAATGCCATTATGGATCAAAAATATCACGTCCACTCACTTTGCGAGCTTTTGATGAAATGATTCTCTTCTGCTTCTTACGCTTCCTTTTATACTGTCCTTTTCCCACCATCGATTGTACTTTATCAATAGCTTTCTGGGCTAAATTTTTTCCACTTTCTTTAGCTCTTGTTTTTACAGCTTCTTCCAAATTTTCGCCGGACAATACATCAGATGCAACACGGGTTCCAGTTTTTAAAACTTCTTTTCCAATAGTTTTTCCTCCTTTTACTAAAAAGGGTAGTGCTGCTCTAAATAATCGACGAAATATACCTCCAAGTCCATAGCCCTTTTGGAAATTAATACCTTTATAATAGGGCAGACCCGAGCCAATTTGACTCGCATAATGCTCTTCGAATTTTTTAACACAACAAACGTACGGTACACTCATATTGACGTCTTCTCTTCAAATGAATGTTTCAAAAACGCATCATTCTATTTATAGTATTTGTCTCATGCGGAAATGCAAAACTATGATCCCTTTACCACTTTCAAAAGGTACGAAATCACCTGAATTCAATCTGAGCTCCATTTGAATAGTTTGAAAGGAGTGCCTCATTAAAGGTAAGTATTGAGGTCTATCATAATACTGACTGATTGTTTCACCATCATGTCCTTTTATTCGGATGATCCTCAGTAAAGGAGCTTGTGTATCTCCTACAATTCGAGGTGAAATAAGATCTGTGTACACATAGAAAACTGCAAAATTAGACCACGCGTCAGCCACAAATTCGCTTTTTTGGTTACCCGTAATGACTGCATCGCGTCGAAATCCTAACAATTCACCTAACTTTTCTAAAAGAAGGCTGCAACCTTAAACGGCGTTAATTTTAACTCGTTTCGTAGCTTTATTGTAACTTATTGTAAACCGGATAGGATTTTCAGGTAAAGCAAGTTGTATAGCTGATACAATATCGAACATTGATTCATAACACCCCACATCAATTGTTTGCTTTACAGTCGATACGATATTACCATTACTTATCTTGTATTGAAAATAATTGTTACTTTCATTTACGTTCAGCCAAGAATGGGGGTAGATGATTTCAGATAGGCCTACTTCCCATTCCCCTTTTAGATTAACTGGTATCGGTAACTGTGTCTTAAAATGAGAGATTCTGTTGTTAGGAAAAAACTGCATGGAGCTATCAGAAGGTAACGTCACGTAGAAAGACATTTTCGAGAATGAGCCTTCAGAGGTTAAGTTTCACTATTCATACTTTTTGAATATCACTTACCCAGGCATTAAACTTTTCAGGGTAACCTAAAAATTTCACGAAATATTCTGTGCTGCCTCCCTTCTTTCTCTTTTTGATCACTTTTTCTACCGGATAGAAGCCAGAGTCTACTACCTTTTGCAATTCTTCTTTATAAAAAGTACCTTTGATCTCTTCACCTTGTAAGTCTTTTAATTTATAAACAACTGGAATTCGAGGAATAATTTCATGAATAGTGAATATTTCCCGACTCCAGTTGTGTTCGTATCCTTTTTCAAAATGACCTTTCAGTCTGCTGATTCGTACTGTATCTCCTACTTTAAAAACAGGTGGATTGCGGTTTAATGTCTTCAAATCTCCATACAAATTTTCCAAAACCTCACTGGTATTACTTTTATTAACGGAAGCTGGTTCCATTTTAATACTGCTATGTCGAGTATGATTGTAACTCCATATTAATTGATCAATCACATCGATGCAATTCTTAGTATTGAATTCTGTGAAATATTTCCAAATTTTTCTTTTTAATGTTCTATTAAATCTTTCTACAATACTTGCTTTCGTAGCATTATTTGTTGTAAAAAATTTTATCTGCATGCTTTTCAAACAATATTGAACTGTTTTATTTTTGAACTCTGTCCCATCATCCGATTGAAGTAATTCAGGTTTTCGTTCCTTAAAAATAGATTCTAAGGCTACTTTTACATTTTTCCCGTTTTATCTTTTAGCGGTATGGCCTAGGCATACTTTGCGAAAACGTCAATACAGGTTAATAAGTATTTATACCCTTTATTGAATTTAGAAAGAGATTGCATGTCGACTAAATCGACTTGAAATTGTCTGTTCATATCACTCATCAAAACACGATTCCGTTGAAATTTGCGTTTAACAGGTTTATGAAGTGTATAAGAATCTTTAAAGGAGAGCCACTTCTTAACAGTATTTGCATACTCTTTTCCTTTGAGCGCACGATGTATTGCATCCGCACCCCCAAAACTAGCTGGTTGTTTGGGATCTTTATAAAAGGATTCCATGTTAACAGTATGAAATACAAGGTATAAATGATGAATATTATTAGGGTTGGTTCTATTTATAGTTTGTGAAAAATAATGCATAAATCAAGTATAGATATAAAGGAAAATAATAACATATTTATTTAATCTGAACTAGTACAAAAATCATTTCTACATGATTTTCTGACTCCACCCCCATGGAGCATTCGAGAATGATCTAATGAAACAAGACCGAACAAGAAGTGAGCGAAACATTTCAATATATTTCCTCTTTCTAGACCACACAGAAGTGATGCATGCCTTATCTTGAAGACGCGTACTTCATATTCATGTTGAATCCTGGTTGTATGACGTCACGCATTCCTGTTTTGATTGAATCGAAGAAATGACATCACCCTAGGAAAACATGTCTTATCTTGCAAGATTACTTTCATGTTTCCTCTTACAGACTGATTATTACCTGATTCATGTTCAATCCTGATTGTATGACATCGGGTTTCATTTTATGTCATTTTTCAAATATCACTCGTATTAGAAAAAAAAAAATATTAACTAAGAAAACAGTAATTAAAAAATAAAGATTAAAAACAATAATTAAAAAAAAAATGACTAAAGAAAAATTAGTTGAAAAATAAAGATTTAAAAAAAATAATTACAAAAATAAACACCATCAACTAACTATTGTTGCTGTCACATTTGATGGATCACCCCAACCCCCTTCAAGAGTACACCCGCCGGATCCCGGTCTTGGTAGCCCCTTTATCCAACTACTATATTTTTTCTGAATTTTTTTGCGTGTTTGCCGTTTTGCTATAAAAATTGCGAGTGATAAAAAAAAATTATAACAGTACTTATTTTCACTTTTTAGAAGAAAAAAATATTTACTATTTGTTGAAATAAAAATTTTTTATTTACTAATAACCTGGAAGTAGTAAAAATCACAGAATCAACTTATTCCAAATAAAGCTTCATATAACTTTTCCTCTGAATTCCTGTTTTTAATGTATGGGCAAATGTATATTTTGTTAACTCGATTTAAATAGAATTTATTGAGAGCAAAACAGAAAATTTCCCAGTTAATGTTTTTAAATTTTTGAAATTTTTTTTCCCGTTAACTCAAAAAAAATTTAATAAAAACTTTTGCAAATTTTCCGATTTGTAGATTTCTATATTTCAATGAAAGAAATACAGAATCATTCATTCAGGGGGGGGGATGATTATGAGACTGACGCGCTGCCTAATTCGCTATCGAGGCTCGGTGTGGTGTGTTACTAACTGCTGACTAAATAATAATAATAGTAAAGTATTGTCTTTCTTTTTGTATAATACCAGATTTCAATGCATGCCCATAATATTAATTCTTATCTTTCATTCCTGAACTTTACGAACCGAAGGAAAGTTCTAAGACGTAAAGCGTTTTCCAAAATAAAATTCGCAAAACATTAAGAAATTTCTACAAGTAAGGAAAATTACTTATTCTACCAGTAAGGAGAGGCTAAATTTTGGCTACTTTCTTTTGAATGAACCGCCATTCCTTAAACCAATCAATGACCAGGGGAATACGGGGTTGCTTTTTTTTCACTTCGCATAATTAGGTAAATAAACGCCTTCATTGTAGATGGCAGCACAATAACTCAGTTAGCTTAGATTTAAAGTTCAAATTTCGTGATGTCTTTGTACCATTTTTCTCGGTCAAATTTAAAAATAATTCAGTTCTTTTTTCTTTCAAATGAAAGATAAGAATTTAACCTTAATTTTCCCTTCTTAAAAACTCGATGAGAGAAAAACTACTATGGATAAAAATTGTTGAAAGTTAGAGTAAGTTTTTTGAATTTAAAAAATAGTAAAAAAAAATTTTTAATTTAATTCCAGACCGGATAATAAAGATATTTTTTATTTTCTTTCGTTTCCAAAAAACAGAACGTTATTATCTTGAAAATTGAACAGTCCATAGAATAACATCATGGGGGTTGCTTTTCTCCCGATCGAGCGAGCGAACGGCCTTAATGTTAAGAAAACACCATATGCTGATCATTTATGTTTTAAATATAATATCTTTAGAGCACTATCATTCAATCTAAAAACTTATACGTGTTATAATGTATGTCCATACCTTAGTGATATAAAGTATTCTATGATTGTAATAATGCTGAATTGTGCTTCCTAGAACAATATTTGCATTTTAAACTTTTTTTTATTATATATTTGTATATGGGCAAGGCCCTCTGACCCCTCAACCCTATAATACTATTACTACTACTAACTCACGGGTATAATATTTTGTTTATCTTGTTTAAAACAGTATTTTCCCCTTCAAAAGTTGAAATTAATCACATAAAACTTGCATACTAAAACAATCTTCTGTTCAATTATTCCACTCTTCCATACTTTTAACTTTAGTAGGGGAAAAATGGGGATACTGCCCCACTGAGGCTACTACCCCACTTGGCTCTCCCCCCACTTCTTTAACATGGATGAGTATTCAACCCCACTGATAAGCAAAAGTCTTTTTTTTTTTTTTTTTTTTTTTTATATCTGTGTTTTGGAGCATTAAATCTCTATAAAGCATTAAAATTATTATTATTTTGAGACTTCGTTTTTTTTTTTTTTTTTTTTTTTCTAGTGTATAAAATTACTCCTTAAATGAAATAAGTTATAAATAGTTTCATTAATTTCCTTGAGGATTATATTTGATTTAGGGAATGTTGAAGATTACATTTATTTTCTATAGTATTTTTTCTCTTTCATTGTTTCCTTATTATTATAAATTACACTTTTCATATAACTTTAATTTTCTTCTTATCCGACATTATCATTTTCGCTAACTTTAATATGATTTTATAGTTTTTGCAGAATTTTTACTTCTGTCTTAAAAAAAAAAAAAAAAAAAAAAAAAAGTACTTAATGTCATACATTAGCCTTTTAGATAACATATATACTAATAATAGGTTCGATAAAATTTAACCATTGTGAGTTGTTCATTATCAATGGAATGTTAAAAGGCTACACATTTTTACTTAAAATTCCTATAATTCAGAAAGTTTCTAGAAATAGTACACTAAGTTATTCAGACTTATGGTGCCACACCATAAATGGAAATGTTTGATAAGAATAACTTGATTTTAGTCACATGTGTGTTTAAGCTACTCTAATTGGTTGGTGAATGCTAGAAAAGCTTTGTGGCTTAGAAACCATTTTTACTTTACTGAAGTTTGTAGAAGTGTTGTAAGAAATTTTCTTTTCCCGTGACCATGAAACGTTCTTTCGCTGAAGTAGAGGAGAGTTCTAGTATGCCGACTCCTATATCATCTGCTCCGATGGAAAAGAGTATAGTTTTACCTAAGCACCACTATCATCTTAGTGAGTTAAACTATGTTTCAGTGGCATACTTCTCCAACACTTTACTTATTCATCTTCGAGAGTATCTGCTTGGCGAAAAACGAAATCTAATTCCAACAAGGAAGGGTACCACATTAACTATTCCACTTTGGCTATCCATTCTAAGAAAATCAGAAAGCTACAAAGATTCTGTGTTAGCTGGGGATATAGTCATCGTCAACGACTGTCTCCTTATTGCAAAAGCGGACCTCGACATCGGACCTCACGTAACTTTTCAAAGGTATTTTAGGAAAAAAGACTTTACAAGACAATTTTGTACTTCTATGTTTGTTATGTGCGAGAAAGATTTTGTAAAGTTAATGTCTGATAGAGATTTTCAAAAGAAAATTTCATCTAGTGCGATTGAAGAATTATACTCCCGTGTGCTCCCTCAAACTGTGTTGAATGAAGTGAAAAAGTATCCTAGTCCTGCTACCTCTCCTCAAATGGAACTATGTGACATTGAACTTGTGTTAACCACTTCCATGGTAGAACTCCTAAAATCCAACATCGAAGAGAAAGTGATATCTACATTTGAGTGTACAGGCTGTGAGCTTCATTATGAAAATCAGCTGGGACATGAATGCATCACTTATAATTATGCGCAGAAACTTTCAAGCTGTGGTGATATAGCCATACTTGAAATCAATTTAGAACATTTGTCACGAAACTTTGTGGAAATGAATGCACACATTTTAAATTACATTAATGCAGACTTTTTCTCAAAACTAGATGGAGCTATGCTAGTACAAAATGCTAAAGAAATGTTTATAGCATCAGATCCTCATCCCTTAGGAATGTTTTAATATAACAATGTTTTTTAAATTTCTTTACAATGCGCTCTTTTTAATTTATTTATACATTTTTATTTCATGTGTTTCATTTTTTTTTTTTTAATTCCGTTTAATAACATTCTTATATGTATATATTTTCTTTTACTTATTTAATTTTGTTAACAAGTGTAATTTTTATCATGACATTATCTAAAAATAAATGTGTTTTTCATTTTTTAAATCTCTCATTATTACTGTGCACTTTCAGAAGGTAACATTACATTTAATTCTCTCTCTCAATCTCTGATAAGATAAAATGCAATTGAATGATCTGTATAACGATCCCCCGCAAGTTTTGGAGGGGTAGAAGCTTTATTCCGATCGATGAAAGGAAAAGTTTCTCGGAAAGAGATAAAGAAATGGTTATCGTCTCAAAACTCGTATACTCTTCACAAAAGTGTAAGAACTAGTTTTGAGCGGAATAGGGTAATCGTGAGTGGAATGAATATTCAGTTTCAGGCCGATATCGCCGATTTAAAGGGGATAATGGATTTTAACGATGGTTATCGCTATATCTTAACATGCATTGATGTCTTTTCAAAGTATGCATGGGCTTTCCCTTTGAAGCGAAAGAATAGTGCTAGTATCATATCTTCTTTTAAAAAAATATTTAACGAGAGAAAACCCTTAAAGTTACAAACAGATCAAGGAAAAGAATTCCTCAATAAAAATTTTCAATCTTATTTAAAAACAGAAGGAGTACATTTTTTTACTACATTTAATCAAACTAAAAGTTCTATAGTTGAAAGATTTAATCGAACCTTAAAAACAAAACTTTGGAAGTATTTTACTGCTAAAAATAGTTTTAGGTTTATTAATGTGTTAGAAAATGTGATGAAAAGTTACAATCATACTTATCACCGCAGTATTAAAATGGAACCAGTTAAAGTTACGAAAGAAAACGAGAAACAAGTTTTCGATAATTTATTTAAAGATTTATCTTCACGTAAAAGAAGAAAGTGTACATTTAAAATTGGGGAAACTGTACGCATAGCTAAAACGAAAATGACTTTCGAAAAAGGATATGAAAATAACTGGTCTGAAGAAATATTCACAGTCACCCATTGTCTACCTAGATTACCTCCTGTGTATAAAATTAAAGATTTAATGGGTGAAGAAATTAAAGGTACATTTTACGCACAGGAATTACAAAGAGTTGTTCTCCCTAAAACATTCCCAGTTGAAAAAATTTTAAAAAAACGAATTCGCAGGAATAAGTTACAATATTTAGTGAAATTTAAAGGTTACCCTAATAAATTTAACACTTGGCATTCTTCTAATGATTTATTCGCCTTATAAAAATGTGATAACAGTGCATCAACCCATCATTCGGCACAATGAGTTTCTATATTACACTACCTAGTGACGCATCCATGAATATTTTTCCGGACAATACATTGTCTCATTTTTCTACTAGACTTCCTAAACGACTTGAACTCTTGGGTGAATGGGAAGTAGGATTAGTAGAAATGATATATCCTAGAATGTGGAATAATATAATCAACGGTGAAAACTCATACGAATATGATTTAGGGAACGGTGTGAGGAAAAAAAAATTCATTCCGAGTGGATTTTACGATTCAGTGAATGAAATTATTGAACAGTTTGAAAAAAATATAAAGGTACAATTGGGATTTAACAAGTATACAAAGAAAGTTAAACTACGATTGACGAACGGCGCTACTCTTCGCTTATCGAAAGGATTAGCTGAAAGTTTAGGCTTTCCTGGCGACGAAATATTGGGTGAAAATATCATACCTTCAGGTATATATTCTATCGAAAGTCCATTCGTTGCAGACCCCAACGTCGATTTGCGTTTATTGTATGTATATACAGATATTATACAACCTGAAATGGTGGGTGATGTAGTAGCCCCCCTTTTACGAATTTTAACAGTAAAAGGAAAAGATGGCGAAATGGTTCATGCACAGTTCGAAAGACCACACTATTTACCCCTCTCTAGGAAAAATATTGAGTCAATTGAAATAGTTATAAGAACACACTCAGGTCGTTACGTCTCATTTGAACGAGGGAAGTTGATAGTGAAACTTCACTTTCGTTTAAAAACTTTGTAAAGTGTACCAAATAAATTGTTCTTTCTTAAACAAAACAAAAACAAAATGTATCAAAACTATCATTGTTGCATAAAATCTTTCGAGGATTATTACTCAAACCAAGCTGGGAATGGCTTGCCGTATTATAAAGGAGTGACACTTCAAAGAGGAAGTGGTTTGGGTGGAATATTCAAAAGTATGTTTCGAATGGTTTTACCATTATTTAAATCAGGTGCGAAAGCTGTGGGGAGACAGGCTCTTAGATCAGGAGTGGATATAGCGAACGATTATATACAAGGAAAAGATTTAAAAGTTGCATCAAAACAACGTATGAAGGAGGCAACTAAAATACTTACCAATAAAGCTGCAGATAAAGTTAAAACTATGGTCGGAGGTCATAAAAGGAAACGTAAAAGTAGAAAATCAGTCAGTAGTAAAAAGTATCGCAAGGTGTGTGCACCGGATATTTTTAGCTAACATGGCATTGATAAGAAATGATTCTTCTCCCTCCGTTAAATCCGAACTTGATTTATTCGTTATGCCTCCTACGCAGACAGCCATAGAAAAAGGACAATGGTCAGAGTACTATCCCATATCAAGTATTCGCGATGGTCTCCCAATCGAATTCAACATATCCGGAACTTCAGAAGAATATTTCGATTTGAGCGCTACTCAACTCTACGTTAAAGTGAAAGTTTTAAAGGATAATGCTCCTTTACCTGAAAATGCAAAAATTTCTACCTGCAACTTATTTTTACATTCACTTTTTTCTCAAGTTGATGTGATGTTGAACGATCGAACTATAACTTCTTCTAATAATACTTATGCGTATAGATCCTATATTGAAACTTTATTAAATTATGGATCTGACTATAAGAAAAGTTTTTTAACTTCTGAATGTTTTTACAAAGACACTGCAGGTCACCTGGAAGAAAATGATCCCACTAAAGAAAATACCGGATTAAAAAAGCGGTCATCACTGATAGAAAAGGGGAAAGTATTAGAAATGATTGGAAATTTACATTGTGACATTTTCTATCAAGATCGACTTTTACTAAATATGGTGGATTTAAAACTGACACTCATTAGAAATAAACCAGAATTTTGTCTCATATCACCTGAAAAGGGTAATTACCAAGTAGTGATTGAACATGCATCTTTGTTTATGCGAAAAGTTAAAGTGAGTCCGGGAGTATTGATAGGACATGCAAAGGCGTTAGAAAAAACATCAGCTAAATATCCTCTGGATAGAGTATTATGTAAAATGTATTCTATTCCAGCTGGATCATTTTCCTTTTCTCAAGATAATGTCTTCTTAGGACCACTACCGAAACGATTGATTTTAACGTGTATCGATAACGACGCATTCAATGGTACTTATACAACTAATCCTTTTAATTTTAAGCATAATGATGTGAATTTCGTTGGTGTATATGTGGACGGTAATCCAGTGTGCTACAAACCTTTGACTCCGAATTATCAGGATGAACAATATATTCGTTCTTATAACAGTTTACTGTTGGGAAGTGAGAAATTAGCGAGCAATAAAGGAATATATATAAATAGAGATGAATTTTCTGAGGGGTATACACTGTATGCTTTCGATTTAACCCCCGACTTGTGTGATGGTGGTTATCTGAATTTAATACGTCAAGGAAATTTAAGAATTGAGCTCAAATTTACCAAAGCTCTGCCAAAAACAATTTCAATTCTTGTTTATGCTGAATTTCAAAACGTAATTGAGATTACAAAATCTAGAAGTGTCTTATGCGACTTTTCAGTATGAACGCTCTTCAAATTGAAAATATATTAAAAAAGGATGTGTCTGCTCGATCTATTTTCGTAGGTGTTTTTCCGTGCGATATAATACCGAAGCGAATAAGTAGATTTCCCTCAACATTCGTCGTGAATACAGATCCTCACAACAAACCTGGGAGTCATTGGGTGGCTGTTTATGTAGCTTCATCAAACTGTGTAGAATTTTTTGATTCCTACGGACATTCCCCAAAATTTTTCAATCGCTACTTTCAGAATTATTTCAAAAAGTACGATTTTGTAACTTACAATGATGTTCCTCTTCAAAGTGATTCGACAGCTGTCTGTGGTCAATATTGTATCTATTACTTATATTTTCGATGTAGAAACCATCCGATGAAATTTATTGTTAATTCTTTTCAATTAAAATCTATACAAAATGACAAACGTGTATTCAATTTTGTGAAGAAAAAACTTTATGGAGAAGATGTACCGTTTTATATTTCATAATAAATTGTATGATGTATAAATAAATGTGTTCTGTGTTTCTTTTTCTCATTTATAACAATGGAACCATTGAGGATGAACGGACCCTTCACTGCCCTTATTTGTGGCCCAACTTCATCCGGGAAGTCTTGGTTTTTAAAAAATCTTTTAAAATTCCACTCGGAATTAATACATCCTAAAATTGATACGATCGTTTGGTTTTATGGAATATATCAAGATTTATATGATGAAATTCCAAATGTTACTTTTGTGGAAGGGATACCTGAAAATTTTAATAGTTACACGGGTAAAAATACCTTATTTATTTTAGATGATTTGATGTCCGAGTGTGGTAATAACAAACGAATCACTCATTTGTACACTCGAGGCTCTCATCACATGAATATATCTATAATCATGGTGAGTCAGAACATATTTCATAAAGGGAAAGAATTTAGAGAAATATCGTTAAACTCTCATTATTTGTTCCTCTTCAAATCTAGACGAGACTTGAGTCAGATTACTCATTTAGGCAGACAATTATACCCTAGAAATTTAAAATTCTTTCTTGAAGTATTTGAAGATGCAACTAAAAAACCTTACTCTTATTTAATGGTTGATTTAAAACCCGAAACTGAAGAAAACCTACGTTTGCGAACAAAAATATTACCAGGTGAAGAAACATGCGTTTATCATCTGAAATAAATCGAGTGGTCTCCAGCTGTATGCAATCATTCAATATGACAAGCCCATCAAAGGAGGACGTGCAAAGGCTAAGACTCATATTAATTTGTCCTAAAAAATCTCTGAAATCTTTGCTAAAAAAACTCCCCAAAACAGCAATAAAATGCATTTCCGAATGTTGTTTGAATACCTTAAAAGGGAATATACCAATTACTACCTATCAAAAGAGAAAATTAATTCGGCATAAGCATACGTTGAGAAAACTCTCTGATAAAAAAGTATCTTTAAAAAAGAAACGTCACCTTATCATCCAAAAAGGCGGATTTCTTCCTCTACTTTTACCGGCTGCACTCAGTGTTTTAACATCCTTAATAAATAAATAGCTATGGAATATGCTAAAAAGATGATTCTGGTACCTGAACAAGTATTGTCCCGTCATATAGTTCCAGACGAAAAGCTAAGCGAACTGGATCGTGAAATGAAAGAAATATTACTATCGAAAATGGATGAGGATGCAAAAATAAAAATGTATAATCAAGTATTGCTAAAGAGAATAAAAATAGATTTAACAAATCCTCTCATAGCAAATCCAGAGACTCAATCCGAAGAATTACCCGAAAAGAACAAAGAAATGAAATCTGAAAGAGATGAGGAAAATTATATCGAACATTTAATGTTAACCTCGATTCCGAGACAGTTTACATCAGCTACGAAAAATGTTTTAAGCGTTTTAAAGAAAAACAGTGAGACCATATCTTGGACACCGCGAGGAGAACTCGTGCACAAAGGTCAAGTTATAAAAAATTCAAACATTGTCGATTTAATTAACAACATGATGAGAAAAAAGAAGAGTGCTACTTTTATACCAGGACAGGAAGAGTTTCGTGAAATTCTCAGAGACATTAATTTACCTCAAACATTTATAAAAAATGAGTCCTATGTTTCGCAAAAAGGTTATTCTCTTATACCTAAAGTGAAAAAAACTGAATGTCAATGGTTAAAAATGTAATTGTAGAATAAAATAAATAATTGTATTAAATGCATTGTTTTTATTTAACGTCAGTTTTATTTTAATGTATTTTTCATTTTATTATCACGTAATAATTCAGCGTTCGCGTGGCACGGCGCGGCGGCGGGTGAGCGGGCGGGCGACCGGGCGGGCCCCTCCCCTCCTCGCGCGGGCGACGGGTAGACGCGTACACCGACATTTTACATAAATGAATGCGCTTATAGCGATTAATAAGTGTCAGTACGTCATAAGATAGATAAGTAAATTTCAATATCTACCGTATACCTTCGTGTTGTCACACAGAATTCATTATGCCTCTAGATAGTCGAGTCATCCCGACGTTCTGCTTCTTACCGATAAACATAATACTTTTTACTGTAAACATTTTAAACACACACAATGTCGTAGACTTATGCCGACAAGATGGAATTACTATTTCAGATAATGTTTCTTTCTCTATTTGTAATGATACATTCGATTTGAAATACAATGGACAGAGAAAAATCAGTGTTGTTGCTGCACTTAAGATAATGAACGAAACAGATATCATAGAAAATGGAAACTAAAATCACTTCTATGCTTAAAGAGTGGAATTATCGTAAAAGGGGGCTTTTAACATATAACGTCAAAGGTAGATATTTTTAGTTTAATGTTTGGTCAAATTGATAAGAAAGATATATATTGGTGTTAGCTCCTTAAGAACGTTAAGTGCTTTTCCCCTTGTCAAACGATTACAAGAATAGCCTCTTCGTCCGCATACACTTCGGGAAAAATATTGATAGGGTGGAGGATAATTTTTTTTTTTAAATTCCTCGAAAGAATTTGCTAGAATGTTCTTCAATTGTAAATGATTTGTTGTGCCGATAAGTATTCTAACATATATAAAGGGACGTTTGTTGAGAAACTGTGTCAGTACTATTCCTCTCCATCAGCGAGGATACTTACCAGTAACCGAAATGGATATATCAATGGATAATGATTTAGCTGACAGGATCATTGCGGAAATTCCTGAAGTAAGTGAAATATGTTACTCATTTTCTTTTAACTTACTTTTATTTTAATTAATTTATTTTAATAAGTTCATTTTAAGTTTTATTTTCATTCATTTTATTTCCCTGTAATTTATTTATTTTTCACATTTTCCTTCTATTCAATCTCACATAATTATTTTACCTTAAAATTATTTATTATAATTAATTTATAATATTACTTTATTTTAAATAAATGCGATACTCTATTTTCATTAAATATTCTATACTTTGTTTTCACTGACTATAATAGTACCTTTTTAAAAATGAATTCTTCTATTTATAATTTGAAATACTTTTTCGTTTTTACGAGTTTAATGCTTAACTTGTATAGTGATAGTGAGAGAATTAAAATAATGAAAACAATACTATATGTTTTTCTCAATATTCCAAGTATTTAAAATTTTACTATTTAATAGTTTCAAAAATGTATTTACTTTATTATAATGTACAGCATATTCACCCAATCTCATTCATTTTAGGAAGTGTTAATAAGGCTTGGCGGTCTCCCTAAAAATGGAAATGACGAACCTTCTTCATCACCAGACTTTACACAAAACAGAAGGAAGGGTAGAAAAAGGAAAATAAGCGATGATGACGACGCTGTCAGAAATGTGGGCTCGTCAATGGAATTGGATATCGCACAGGAACCTAGTGTGAGTAAGTGTTTTTTTTTTTTTTTTTTTTTGTTTTTTTTTTTCTTGATTTCTTCATTTTATTTATTTATTAGTGTATTTATTTACATATTTCTCTCAGTTCATAATTTTCCTTTTTCCACTATTCCATTAAAAACTTTAAGAAGTTAATAAATAACAACTAGTTATCTCATGAGGATATAAATACATTTAATTTAATTGTTATATTTTTATCTATATGCTATATAAATAGATTATTAAAAAGTAAAATCCTCACTAAAAATAAATAAGTAGCTAAATAAATAAATAAATAATACAAAAATAAATAACTATATAGAAATTCGTCTTTAAATTTCCTTTAGATAAAATGAATAAGTAATAAAAATAAATGTTATAAAAACTTTTAATTTCCTTTACTTAATATTAAGTTAAACTCAAATAAAGTCATTCATTTTACTGTGTTATTCACTTTTCCCTTCTCTTATTTGCAGACATCCAATAATAGTCAGAGATGTGCTTTGGAGCCTAATGTCAGTGAAAGGGAAAAGACCAGCGAGCAGATAGCTACTCGTGCCTTAGATGGTTTCCTGTCGCAACTTCTGTTCAGTTGTAAGAATACTGATTTATTGTTATTTTTAGACGATTTAAATGTTGACATTGTCAACATACTGAGCAAGGAAATATATTTATCCCACATTAAATGGTACTTAGTAGTAAAAGCTCGTTTCTCTCGAACTGGACAGGACGGCGAAAAAGAATACACGACCTCTTTTTTCAGAAGTTGTAATACCATTTCCCTAGATTGTGAATCTTTAAACGAGAAAATAAATTGTGCTTTCGCCAAAATTAAATCATCATTTGACGAATTTGTGGATCGGGGGAGTGGGTGGGTTTTAGAAGAAGTAAACCATTTAGAAATTAATACCGCTAAATATGTACCTCTAAGCGGATCTACTTACATCCCTCTACCACCTGAAATAGCTAAACGTAAGGCAGTATTAAACATTAAAAATAGTGATCAAAAATGCTTTCTTTGGTGTATTTTAGCTAGCCTCCACCCTTGCGAAGATCGGAGACATGCAAATCGTGTCTCTAAATACAAAAGTTTTGAAAACGAACTAAATTTAACAGGAATAACATTCCCAATGAAACTCCATCAAGTACCTAAATTTGAAAAATTAAATAATTTGTCTATAAATATTTTCGGTCATGAAAAAGGAGATGTTTTTCCATTGCATCTTTCAACAAATAGGAGTGGACGTCATCACATAAATCTTTTGCTAATATCTAATGATGAAAATCGCCACTTTTGTGTCATTCATAGTATGAGTCGATTATTGACTAATTTAAGTAAGCATAGAAGTGCAGCATTTTATTGCGATTTTTGTTTGCATAGATTTACAACTAGAGCTTCACTAGATGATCATATCACATACTGTAGGGAGCATAAAATGCAAAAAGTAGTAATGCCCTCCGATGCCGATCGCATTTTAAAATTTAAATCATTTCATTTATTACATAAAATTCCATATGTAATATATGCAGATTTTGAATGTATTTTAATTAAAAATTCATCTAATAGTGATACACGCACTGAAATAAATGCACAGCATATACCCTGTGGTTATTCATATGTTATTATTGATAGCGAAGGATCATGTCTAAAGTCGCCTGTTGTGTACCATGGGGAAAACGCGGCCGAACATTTTATTTTAAATTTATTAGGAGAGGAGGAAATGATAAATAATTTACTTTCTGTTAATAAACCCTTACACATGAGTGCTCAGGACCAGGAATTGTTTTTAAATGAAACTCACTGTTTTTTATGTGAACAACCCTTAGGTGATGACAGGGTGAGAGATCACTGTCACATAACTTCGAAATATCGAGGCGCCTTGCATTCCAGCTGTAATTTAAACTTTAAGCTTATCAAAAAAATACCGATAATAATCCATAATCTAAAAGGATACGATAGTCACCATATCATTAAAGTATTAAGTAAAGTAAAAAATAAACGAACGTCTTGCATCGCAAGTAACACCGAAAAATTTATAACCTTTTCTATTGGAAATTTACAATTTTTAGATTCTTTACAATTCATGCCTGCCTCTTTAGATAAATTAGTGAAAAATTTAGGGGAAGATGAATTTCATATATTATCCTCACAAGTAACTACTGACTTACAACCTCTTTTGCGTCGTAAGGGAGTATATCCTTATGACTATTTCGATTGCATGGAAAAATTTAATGAGCCTGAGTTACCTCCACCTGAGTACTTCTACAATAGTTTAACCGATGAAGAAATTAGCGAATCCGATTACAATCACGCTCGCCTTGTTTTTCAATCTTTTCATATGCAAACGCTAAAAGACTATCACAATTTGTATGTCAAGACTGACACTCTTCTATTGGCGGACGTGTTTGAAAAGTTTAGACGTTTGTGCTTAACCCACTTTAAAATTGACCCCACCCATGTGTACACAGCCCCTGGTCTTGCTTGGCAGGCGTGTCTTAAGATGACAAAGGTGGAGTTGGAGCTCTTAACTGACCCAACCATGCATCTTTTCATTGAAAAGGGTATTAGGGGTGGTGTTTCGATGATAACTAAGAGATTTTCATCGGCAAATAACAGTTACGTCGGTGATTACGACCCTGATAAACCAATTAGTCATATAATATATTTAGATATGAATAATCTGTACGGGTGTAGTTTAGGAGGTTTTTTACCAACAAGAGATTTTCATTGGTGTGAGAATTTAAACATGAGTGAAGAGTACATACTCTCATTGTCGGATGAATCTGACTTCGGATTCATCTTGGAAGTTGATTTGGAGTATCCATCAACATTACACGATTTACATAATGATCTTCCTGTAGCTCCTGAACAATTAATAGTAAAATCTGATATGCTTTCGCCTTACTCACAAAGAGTGGCAGCTGAGTTGAAAGTAAAAAATGCTCACAATGTCTCAAAACTAATACCCAATTTAAACGATAAATCGAGATATGTTCTTCATTATAGAAATTTAAAGCTCTATTTAAAACTCGGACTGCGATTGAAAAAAATCCATAAAATTTTGCAATTTAAACAAGAACCATGGCTTCGTGTCTTCATTAATTTTAATACGGAAATGCGAAAAAATGCCAATAATTCCTTTGATAAAGATTTTTGGAAACTTATGAACAACAGTGTTTTTGGAAAGACTATGGAAAATCTGAGAAATCGTGTAAATGTAGATCTAGTGACCGATAAGAAGAAAGCTTTAAAATTAATTGCGTCACCCTCTTTTAGTTCATTTAAAATTATAGACGAAGGATTAGTAATTATATCTCGCCACGTTACATCTCTCACTCTCAATCGTCCCATTTATATAGGTTTCTCTGTATTAGATATTAGCAAAATTTTCATGTATGAATTTCATTATGGTCATATTAAAGAAAAATATGGAAGTAAGGCGGAATTATTGTTTACAGACACAGACTCGCTTTGTTACGAGATACAAACGGATGACATCTACCTTGATATGGCCCAACACATTAACTTATACGATACATCAGATTATCCCTCGAATCATTTTTTACATAGTAACGTGAACAAAAAAGTTTTAGGCAAAATGAAAGATGAGATGAACGGTGTCGCGGTGAAAGAGTTTGTAGGTTTAAGATCGAAAATGTACTCCTTGTTAAGTAATAAGGGTGAAAAAAAGACAGCGAAGGGGGTTGTTAAAAGCATTAGTCAAAAAGAGTTAAAACATTCGAACTACAAAAGATGTCTCTTCCCAATTGCGGAAAAAAATGAAAACTATCATTTCAAAAAATCATGAATTATATTCCGTGACTACAAACAAATTAGCTCTTTGTCCATTAGATGATAAAAGGTATATTTTAGAGGATGGTTTCACCACTTTAGCGCATGGGCATTATAAAATTAAATCTAGTTAAGTTATTTATTTATTTCATTGATTTGATAATGGGGAAGCACAATTTAAATCTCGATAATGTGTACATTTAAAAAATATTTGCATAAAATTTTCTGTAAAGGAAGAATTTTTCAGATTTCTTGTGATGTCTTAGTGCTATTTTTGTCATACCCCATATTGTATATGGGGATAAAATCTGTATATTTCTCTACTTTTTGTTATTGAATAAAAAAAGTTTTTATTTACATTTTTGTTTTTTATTACCACTCAATATACATATTTACGAGAATGTTCGAATAAATTTTTATTTCAAAGTAATCATTGGTGTGTTTAAAAAAAAAAAAAAAAAAAAAAAAAAAAAAGTTAGTAAGCGGAAAATTAAATATTATGAATTAAAATGTAATTAAACATATTACATTGAAATAATTAACATCATAATTATTTGAATTAGGGAGAAAAAAAAATTCTGGTTTCTGTCACACCTAAAAGTTTTTGTCAAAAACAAACATTTTCCTTCGATCTGCATGCGTTCATAGTATACTGGCTAGCGCACTACTTAAACCAGTGTATTATGAAAGCATTTTGTAATGGTGAGATAGTTGGTTCGAATCCTAACTCAAAAATATTTCTTTTTTCACATTATTTTTTGGATATTCCCACTTGTTTAATAATAAAACAATAAATCGTAGTAAGTATTTCCTAAACTAGATGGCAGCATGAATGCTATGTTTAATTCAGTTTAGAATATTTCTATTTCCTCAATTTAGTATTTATTACACTCGCTAGTGGGAGTTACTAATCTAAAAGGTAAATTTTAATTTATCACTAACAAAATAAAATAAGTTAGCAAAAAATAAATTAATGTTTGTATTATAACATCCTCTAATACCAATAAAATCTCTAATGAAATTAATGAGTTACTATATTAATACATTTAATGAGGAACTTATACACTAGAAAAATAATAATAATTCAACTGCTTTATAGTGATGAAATATCAAAAGATTGATAAAAACTGAGCTAAACCTTATCAGTGGGGTTGAATACTCATCCATGTTAAAGAAGTGGGGGGAGAGCCAAGTGGGGTAGTAGCCTCAGTGGGGCAGTAGCCGCAGTGGGGCAGTATCCCCATGGGGCAGTATCCCCATTTTTCCCCTACTAACTTTGTTATATCTCTTTTTAAACATAAAAAGACTTTGTACATTAATTCATTGGTTACTTCAAAAACATGAATCTTGAGTTTTGCTAGAATATTTTTAATGACAAAAATGCAAAAACAATAATTATTAATAACTTAGTGTAGCTTTGCAAACTTAATTTATCATTTTGTTTAACCTTTTATAATTCAGTTTGCTAACAGGAGGCTTACTAAGTTAATCATAATTTATTTCTTTTTGGTTGGTTGGTTGGTTGGTTGGGTTTTATTGGCGCAAGAGCCAGAAATGGCTATACTGCGCCAGGCACTAGGTTAAAAAATCGGTCTCTAGGTCAAACAACTGTATTTTTTAAAGAAGGGAATATAATCCTATAGTTTCGATAAACCTTAAGAGGTTGTGATGTATAGGGTCACTTAGCAGAGATTGAAGATTAGGATAAAAGTTGCCAAAAAGTTTTTTCCTCAAATGTTTGAATCGTTCGCAGTCTGTTAAAATATGTTTAATAGTAATGTCAACATGACATAGAGAACAACTAGGTGCAGGTTCAGATTTTAGTAAATGCATGTGAGTAAAACGAGAATGACCAATGCGCAGTCTATTGATAATAACCTGGGTTTTGCGATCAATATGTATTGTTTTGAAGTTGTCGAGATTGGGGTAAATTTCGTGGAGTTTATTATTAGCTTGTTTATTCCAATGTTCTTCCCAAGCTTGTTGTATTGTGGATTTACATATACGTTTGAAATCAAGAGATGTTATAAGGTTATTGCTTACGTTTTGAGTGGTTTTAGCCGTAATATCTGCTAAGTCGTTTCCGTGTATGCCGACATGTGATGGTATCCAACAAAAGTAGATGTGGAACCCTTCATCACACAATTCTGCAAAGCAATTTTGAATTTTGCAAATCATAGAATTTCGCCCGATGTGAGTAATACTTGATATAAAACTGCGCGAGTCAGTATAAATTATCCACTTGTGATAAGTTTGGTCAGAGATAAAATTAAGAGCAAGCAAAATAGCATAACATTCTGCAGTAAAAATTGATGAGTTTTGATGTAATTGTTCAGATATAGTAAAATGTTCAATAACCGCACTACAGCCGACATGGCTATCATGTTTTGAACCATCAGTAAAAATTGGTTTAAAATCATTATAATTATTACGGTGTTCATAAAATTTTTGGATAAAAAAACTAGAGCTAGTTTCATATTTCTTGAAATTATTAAAAATATCTAAGACGCACATCGAGACATCAACCCAAGGTGGGATAGTCTCTAAATTAGTAAAAGCTGCAAAATTGATGATGTTAAAATCATTTAAAATATTTATGATTCTTATCCCGAATGAAGGGATGTAAGATGGACGTGAAGAGAAGTGAGTGGTAAATTGCGGATTGATTACACCTGAATACAACGGATGATGTGGATTTGATTTGATTTTAAAATAATAATCCAAGGAAAGTTTAGAACGACGAAAATGAAGAGATGGTTCGGAACATAACGCATACAGACTCTCAACTGGCGAAGTTCGAAATGCCCCCGACGATATTCTAAGGCCTTGATGATGGATTGTGTCGAGATATTTTAGAACAGATAAGCGTGCTGATGAATATACGGGAATGCCATAGTCTAATTTTGAACGTATAACAGCACGATATATTTTAATCATTGCGTCCATGTCAGCTCCCCACGAACAATTAGTAAGAACTTTTAAAATATTTAATGAATTAGAAGTTTTTTTCCTAATGTAATTTATTTGAGGTTTAAATGTGAGTTTTGAATCAAATATCATTCCCAAGTATTTTGTTTCAGCGACAACGGGTACAACACAACTATTGAGCATGATTTCCGGATGAGGATGAAGACCACGTTTGCGGCAAAAATGCATACAGTGAGTTTTTTGAGTCGATAATGTAAAACCATTTTCTGTCGTCCATACTGAAATTTTATTGACAGCTAATTGCATTTGTCGTTCAATAAGTGACATATTAGTAGATCGGCATGATATCCGAAAGTCGTCAACAAACAATTCACCATAAACTGATGGAGGAAGTTGAAGTAAAATGCCGTTTATTTTCAAGATGAAAAGTGTCACACTTAAAACACTACCCTGAGGGACACCCTCTTCCTGGATAAAAATATCAGATAAAATGGAATTTTATTGTTTTTTATTGAATGTAGGGTTTACTGGCACAAGGTCCACAAAAGGACATGCTGCGCCAAACATGCGATTTTAAACCGAATCGAAGGTAAACTCATCCTACTATTTTTCTTACTAGATTTTTACACATCATACCAAGAGTATTCGAAAGTGAATAAAATCAGTTATATATAAATACTATAAAACCAGATGAAACGGTATCAAAAGTGAATAAAATTAGATAAAAGTGTAAACAGGATAAAACAGTTATATACAGTATAAAATACCAATTGCGCGTAGAAACGCAAACACGTTAGGGTGATGGGTGTCTCCTAACAAATCCTCCAGAGATAAAATAGAACTACCAAAAAAGGTAAGGCGATAAAAGTTAAAACATGGGCAAATAGTTAAAATATGATGAATAGAGAGTAAAACATTACAAGAATCGCACTGGGGAGGCGGTTCTCCAAACAGTAAATGTAGATGCGTCAAACGAGTGTGGCCGATTCGGAGACGGGTTAGCTTAACATCTGCGTGACGAAGACGTAATGCAGGTAAAGGGGTAATATCTGGTTTAACTGAGTGCAATTTGTTATTAATTTTCAGGTCCCACTGTTGTTGCCAGAGAGATGTGATAAACTGCCGTATGTGACGTTTTAAGTCTGAGAAAGGTATGGATATGGTTAGAACAGTGGTGGCAGATCGTGCAGCCAAATCAGCCAAGTCGTTTCCTGGGATACCGACGTGACTTGGCACCCAACAGAATAAAATATCAAAACCGTTATTGTGGAGAGTGATCAGCAAATGATTAATAAAACATAAAATTGGATGACTATCACTGCGAAAATTTCCTAATTGGCGCAAGACGCTCATACTGTCAGAGTATATGCAATACTTTCGCGTAGAGAGCGTGGAAATCTGCCGCAGTGCCAATAAAATGGCAACAGCTTCAGCAGTGAAGACGGAACAAATATCTGGGATTTTGTAGCTATAAGTATCATCAGCGATGATGACACCACAGCCGACATATCCCGCAGATTTTGATCCGTCAGTAAAAACAGGCAGATACTCAGAATATTGGTGACGATGAGAAGTGAAGAGATGCTGATAAATGTTGGGTGCAACATTAGACTTATTGTATATCATAAACGGTGAATGAAACTGATAGGGTGAGATGGTCCATGGAGGTATGAGAAAATGATCCACTGATTGCGATGGTAATTCACAAATGTCGAAAGTTTGTATGAATGTACGAACGCGAGCATGTAATGGTCGGACGTGAGAAGGTCTAGCTACATATAGTCTCTCCAAGCTTGATGAAGTAACTTCACACCTTAATGGATGTAATTTACTAGACATGACACGATAGTAATATGTCAGAGAGAGCTGCATGCGACGTAGATCCAGAGGTAATTGTTGGCAGACGACATACAAGCTTTCTACTGGACTAGTGCGAAACGCGCCGCTGCATATACGTAAGGCCGTATGATGCACTGTGTCCAAGCGTTTTAAGTGAGAAGATGCCGCAGTGCCATAGACCATGCAAGCGTAGTCAATACGTGACAGTATTAATGCTTTGTATATTCGCAGTAAAGCGATACGGTCTGCTCCCCAAAACGTATTAGACAGAACGCGCAGCATATTCATTACCTTCTCACAGCGTTTTCTCAGTTGTTTAATATGTGGTAGGAAAGTCAGTTTTTTATCAAAGACTACTCCCAAGAATTTCGTTTACTCAACAATAGGTATTGCAGTGTTGTTAATGAGTATAACAGGATCGTTATGTAACCTGCGTAGCCGACAAAAATGTATGCAAGAACTTTTGGTGGGTGAAAGTGTATGACCATTTTGATTACACCATTCTACAATTTTGTTAACTGTTAGTTGAAGTTGACGCTCAATTACTCTCATGTCAGATCCAGCACAAGATATATTCAGATCGTCAACGTAAAATGTGCCAAAAACGGTGGGTGGAAGTATGTGCAAGATGAGAGATATGTGAATGATGAAAAGTATGACGCTTAAAACGCTACCCTGTGGAACACCTTCAGATTGAACGTATAGGTCAGAAAGTTTATTGCCTATTTTAACTCGAAAATATCTTTGCCGCAAAAAGTTTTTGATAAAAATAGGTAGAAGACCACGGAGGCCCATGTCATACAAAGCCTTAAGAATACCGTATCGCCATGTCCGATCGTAAGCCTTCTCAATATCGAAAAAGATAGAGACAATATGGCTACGCCGGACAAAAGCATTACGAATACGAGATTCCAAGGAAACAATGTTGTCCATTGTCGACCTACCTCTACGAAATCCACTTTGAAAAGCAGGTATAAGATGTTTCTTTTCGAGATAATAAATTAGTCGTGAATTAACCATACGTTCTAAAATCTTGCTGATACAACTAGTTAGTGCTATGGGGCGATAGTTGATAGGTTCTGTTGGATCTTTACCTGGCTTTAAAATCGGTATAACTATAGCTTCACGCCAACCAGTTGGATATGTCTGTTCTGTCCATATTCTGTTGAAGAGCACGAGAATATTGAGAAGAGACGCGGGATTTAAATGGCGTAGCATTCGATAGGATATCCTATCGGGGCCTGGGCTCGTGTTTGGAGCTTTAGACAGCGCTTGCTGTAGCTCTTGAGACGTGAAAACTCTATTATATTGAAACCGTCGGCGAGATTCAAAATTTATGGTACTGCGTTCAGTCATTTTCTTGTGAGTTTGGAAAATTGGGCTATAGCTGTCGATGCTAGAGACGGCTGCAAAAGTTTCACCCAAGATGTTACTCACATCTACAGGGTCCGAGAACGTGGTTCCGTTTCTAGTAAATACCGGAAGATGGAGTTCACGGTATATACCATTCGCTCTCTTGACTCTCGACCAGACTTGTCTGGGAGATGTTGTAGATGTGATGGATGAAACATAACGCGACCAAGAGTCTTTCTGACTTTGGCGCCGAACCTTGCGAGCAAGAGCTCTAGCCCGTTTGAAAGCCACAAGGTTATCAGTAGTTGGATAACGACGGAAATAGTTCCATTGTTTTTGCTGTTCTTTGTGAGCCTTAGAGCATTCTGTATTCCACCAAGGCTTCCGATGACGTGGAATAGAATTGGATGTTTTAGGAATACTAGCATCTGCTGCATTGATTATTATTGATGTTACTGTCTCAACAACGGTTTCAATATTATCATCTGACACCATGTCGTTCGTTATTTCAGCAAGTTGTGTGAAAAGGTTCCAATCCGCTCGATGATATATGAAAACAGATGGTCTGGGAGTAATATTAAAAGTAGATGAGTATGAAACAATGATAGGAAAATGATCACTATTATGAAGATCATCATCGACTGAAAATTGTATGAAAGGTAAAAGTGAAGGTGAACATAAAGCCAGATCAATGCAGTGAAAAGTCTGAGTTGCAGCATGAAAATAAGTGTCCTCTCCTTGGTTCAATAGACAGAGATTATGATCCACGAGGAGTGTTTCGACTTGGTGACCTCGAGCATTTGTGTCTGGACTACCCCACAGTACGTTATGACCATTAAGATCTCCAAGTAAAATGAAAGGCTTGGGTAACTGACTCATCAAAACGTTTAAATCATGTTGGGAAACTGGATCATTTGGAGGTAAATATACAGAGCATATTGTAATGGAGATATTAATATGAATTTGAACGGCTACGACCTGCAATGGAGTTGACAATGAAAGGCGAACTGTTGGGAGATATTGCGAAGTTAAAAGCGCAACACCACCATTAACTCGATTACCATCAACGCAATCATTTCGATGACAGACATAGTTACGCAAGTTAAAATTGTCAGATGATTTTAAATGTGTCTCTTGAAGAGCAAGACATGAAGGATGATATTTAAAAACAATATCTCTGATGTCAGAGATCTTATTACGGAAACTACGACAATTCCAGGAAATAATGGAAATTGCCATTATCTTTTTATTTTAGGTTTTGGTTTCGAAGAGACGTCCATCGGTGGGTCATCGAAAATGGATTCATCATCCGACGGATGTAGAGCTACAGAATCGTCCATCTTCTGTAAAGCATCAGAAGCGGACTGAAATAAAAATTTTGGGTCTTTTTTCTTTCTTGTTAAGCCAGGTTTCAGGCTAGGTGGAAGTTTTATGCTCGAACGCTGCTTAAGGGCAGGCCGAGACTTTTCTGGAGATAAGATACGAGATGTTTTGGAGGGAGGAGATTTTGATACAGGTCTGCGAGAAGTGGATGGTCCTGTGAAATTAAATTGCGACTTCTGTTTTGTTTGTTGTGAGGTAAATGATGTTGAGGTATCTGTTTGCGTACCAATTGTACAATAGGAAATCTTAGCTGCCATGGAATAGGACATACCCGGACGGGGAGTACGGGCAGTAACTATCCGGCGAGCTTCCTGAAACGTTAGATTTTGTGAGACTTTAACAGATTGTATTTCTTTCTCCTGCGACCATCTTGGACAATTCTTGGAGTAAGCCGCATGATCACCCTTGCAGTTAATGCAATGGGGCGGTAACTCACAGGAAGTATCAGAGTGGCCGGGAGAAGAGCAGCGAGCGCAAACAGATGTACCTCGACAGGATGCTTTTGACTGTCCAAACCTTTGGCACTGAAAGCATCTCAAAGGATTTGGAACATAGGGTCGGACAGGACAGTTAAACCATGCGATTTTGACATCAGGTGGTAACGTTGGAGTGTCAAACGTGAGGATAAGATGTTTCGTGGGTATGAGTTTCTCATCCCTGCGAATCCTTATCCTACGGACCTCTACAACATGCTGATCTTGCAGACTTTCTTTTATCATGTCCTCCGTATCATTCAGAAGTTCGAATTCTGATATAACACCCCGAGAAGTGTTAAGAGACTTGTGTGGCATAACGGTGACCTCAAAGGAGCAAATCTTTGTGCATTTTGACAATTTGGTAGCCTGACTTTCAGAAGTGACCTGAATTAGCAAATCACCTGAACGCAGTTTCTTTATCATGGCTACTTCTCCCAAAACAGAAAGAAGTGCTTTGTGTATTAAAATTGGCGATATCTTACTAAAAGATGAATTTGGTACTGAAGGATTATTTAAAGTTATCATGAAAAAACGAGCATAGACATACGGTGTAGGGGTTGTTCCGCTGTTTTTGTTTTGGTGTGCGGAACTGAACACCTGGTTATTTTCAGCCATAGAAAAGTAAACAAATTTCTGCTACCAACGGCACCACCCACCACGGAGTCCAACTAAGGGGATGTGAGTAACTGAAAGGAATCTGTTACCCAACACCGATGCTGGCCAATAGCTATACGCCCACGAGTCACCCCTGAAGCAACCTCCACCCTTAACGAGGTGCCCAGTAAGTGACCCCGGACTTGACCCTAGCCAACAGATGACGTTCGTGGCAAGCCGGTTGATGCATACAGGCCAATATGCACCTCCCGTTTACCTGAAGCAGGGGCCAAAGCAGTGTATTGGGGTACCAGGATGCCCCTCAACTGCCAGGATCCCCTTTTCCAGGGACACGGGTCTCCACGCACGGCAAAAACGCGGGTGGTCTCTTCCCATCTATGTCCAACACAACAGAGTGGTAATCAAACACAGATGACAAGCCCTCACCAGTAAATTTGGCAACCACGACAAGGGGGAAGAGAAAGATGAAAGTAGAAGAACAGGGAGAGGAAAACGAAGGGAGGACAGATCACTAGGGTACCCCGGGGCGTGACTCCCGGATAAAATGGAATTAATTTTAACCCTAAATGTTCTGTTTGATAGAAAACTTTTGATAAAATAGAACATATTGCCTCCGATTCCGCAATTAATAAGATCCCTAAGTATACCATACCGCCATGTTCTGCCATATGCCTTCTCCATATCGAAAAAAATTGAGACTAAATGTTGATTTTTCAAAAAGGCATGACGGATATCAGTTTCAAGTCTAAGTAAATTGTCAAGAGTGCTGCGACCTTTACGGAATCCACTTTGGTATTCTGAAAAATGATTCTGGGTTTCAAGTACAAACATAAGGCGTCGGTTCACCATTTTTTCGAGAAGTTTGCAAAGACAGCTAGTCAAAGCAATAGGTCTATAGCTAGTGGTTTCTTCGGGGTTTTTACCTGGCTTTAAAATGGGAATTACATAGGCAGTTGACCAGTTCTTAGGAAAAACTCGTTCTATCCAAATGCGATTGTATAATTTTAGGAGAAGACGTAAGATTTTATCCGGAAGGTTTTGAAGCATAGAGTTATGAACTTCATCAGGACCTGGAGTTGTTGGGTGGGTATTTTTTAACGCTATTTGGAGTTCGTTAAATGTAAAAGGTTCGTTATAATTACTATTTGTTTTCTTTGGTGTGAGTTTTATTTTTTCTTGATTTCTTTTAATTGTAGCGAATGGTTCCGTGTAGTTAGAAGCGCTAGAAACTTGAGCAAAAGCACCAGCAAGGGCGTTTGTAATATCGTGTATGTGTGAGATAGTTAAATTATTACACTTAAGAATAGGAATATTATGTGCTGTATATTTACCAGAAATCGTCCTTATTTTATTCCAGATTATGTTTGAAGGTGTGTTATGCTTTATGGAAGAGATATAGTTTTGCCAGGAAGTTTTTTGAGCGTTTCGTCGAGTTTTTCGGGCTACTGATCGGGCCTTTTTGAAAGCAATCAGGTTATCAGTAGTTGGGTGTTTACGAAAAATCTGCCAATACTTTTTTTGCTCCTTTTGTGCTTTTTGACAATCATCGTTCCACCACGGTTTTGGGTGTTTTGGTAATTTTGTGGATGACAATTTTGAACTATGTTTTATTGCTTCAAGTACCATATCTGTGAAATGATCAACTGCAAGATTTATATCAGCTTGGTGTATTAAGCTTTCATCAATATGTATGCAGGTGGTGAATTTTACCCAGTTTGTAGTGTTCAATCTTATTCGCGATGTTTTGGATATTACATAGTTGCTATTGCCTGTATGAGTAAGTATCAATGGAAAGTGATCGCTATTGAAAAGATCGTCATGAACATGAAATAACCAATATGGATACATAGATGCACTGCATATAGCTAAATCTATAGCATGAAAAGATCGCGATGGAGCGTGAAAGTGGGTGCTTTCCCCAGTATTAAGAAGACACAGAAGATGGTCATCAATTAATTTTTCTATTAAGAAACCTCGATTATTGGAGTCAGGACTTCCCCAAGTAGGACTATGACCATTGAAATCTCCTAATATTATAAATGGCTGCGGGAGTTGACCGATCAAGTTATCTAAGTCAATTTGGGATATATTATCCCCAGGAGGAAGGTAGATACAGCAAATTGTTAAGAGAATTTGTAGGGATAGTTGAACGGCCACTACTTGCAAGTTAGTATTAAGCGATATCATTTTAGACGGATATCTTGTGGAAGTCAAAATCATAACTCCGCCACAAGCTTTATTGTTATTGATGTTATCTTTTCTAGTTATATTGTAACCACGTAGTTTAGTTGTTTGAGTTGGTTTAAGAGCGGTTTCTTGGAGACAAATGCAACAGGGGGAAAATTTATTGATTATATCAATTACGTCAGGTTTCGTAGAATTATAACTTCTGCAATTCCAGGATATTATTTTAGCCATTTATTATCTTTTAATTTTTAGTTTAGTTTTTGGACAAAGGTTCGGTGGTGTCTCCAACCCCTCGTCAGTTTGCATTTGTTGGTAAGACAGTTCGTCTAGTTTATCTTCGTCCGTGCTCATGGCATCAGATTGGGAATGTTCTTTGTTTTTTGATTTTTTTAATTTGTCTTTATGAAACTTATTTTGCCTGCTTTTTGGTATGTATTTATGTTTGCTGACTAAGGGAGATTGCGTTAGTTTTTGTTGTAACTTGTTTATTAATTGTGGGGTCAGTTTCAAATATTTTTGGCTTTCAGGAGTGCCTTGTATAGATGTAGATTTTTCCGGATTTTTCGTTTGTTCGTTTGTTGACTGGGAGGATATTGTTTGGATGGCTGTTTGTCTGGTAAGTAATGTTTAACGTTTAGTATTTTGTGTTTCAGATAGTGTAATGTCACATTGACAGCCTACTGACTTAGTATGTTTGGTATTTGAGATAGGATTCATAACTGCTGCAGCATATGAAACATTTGGTCGTGGTTGTGAGCTCAGAAATTTATTTTTAGCTTCGAAGTAGGAAAGGTTTTGTGTCACTTTTATGTTTAAAATTTGCTTTTCTTGCTTCCATTTTAAGCATCGTCTTGAATTAGCAGAATGATCTTCATTACAGTTGGCACATTTTTCAGGAGATGAACAAGACTTGAATGAATGTCCAGGTTGGCCGCAGCGGGAGCAGGTGTCTTTCCCTCTGCAGTTGTTGGTAGAGTGGCCATACTTCTGGCATTTAAAACAACGTAAAGGATTTGGAATATAAGGACGGATTTTACAATTTCGGTATCCAGCTTTAATATCAAGAGGTAGAACAGCACTGCTAAAAGTTAAAATGATATGTTGCGTCGTAAATATATCTGAACCTTTCTTGATTGTTATGTGACGCGCGTCTATAACGCCTTGATCAGAGAGACCTTCTAAAATTTCTGAGATTGGTATAGATTGTAATGCTTTGTCTGAAATAACGCCTTTCGAAATATTTAAGGTGTTGTGAGGGGTCACTGTAATTTTGACGTTTCCAATTAGATTCAATTTTAAAAGTGAAGCAGTTTGTTTGGTAGAATTTGTCTCCACTAATAAGTCTCCAGATGGCATCGGTTTGACATTTTTTGGATTTCCAATGTGTGTCTCAATCGTTTTTTGAACTAGAAAAGGTGACATGGAAGAGAGTTTCTTTTCTGTCGAACTTAGAATAAGATTTTTTGATTGAATGTAGGGTTTACTGGCACAAGGTCCACAAAAGGACATGCTGCGCCAAACATGCGATTTTAAACCGAATCGAAGGTAAACTCATCCTACTATTTTTCTTACTAGATTTTTACACATCATACCAAGAATATTCGAAAGTGAATAAAATCAGTTAAATATAAATACTATAAAACCAGATGAAACGGTATCAAAAGTGAATAAAATTAGATAAAAGTGTAAACAGGATAAAACAGTTATATACAGTATAAAATACCAATTGCGCGTAGAAACGCAAACACGTTAGGGTGATGGGTGTCTCCTAACAAATCCTCCAGAGATAAAATAGAACTACCAAAAAAGGTAAGGCGATAAAAGTTAAAACATGGGCAAATAGTTAAAATATGATGAATAGAGAGTAAAACATTACAAGAATCGCACTGGGGAGGCGGTTCTCCAAACAGTAAATGTAGATGCGTCAAACGAGTGTGGCCGATTCGGAGACGGGTTAGCTTAACATCTGCGTGACGAAGACGTAATGCAGGTAAAGGGGTAATATCTGGTTTAACTGAGTGCAATTTGTTATTAATTTTCAGGTCCCACTGTTGTTGCCAGAGAGATGTGATAAACTGCCGTATGTGACGTTTTAAGTCTGAGAAAGGTATGGATATGGTTAGAACAGTGGTGGCAGATCGTGCAGCCAAATCAGCCAAGTCGTTTCCTGGGATACCGACGTGACTTGGCACCCAACAGAATAAAATATCGAAACCGTTATTGTGGAGAGTGATCAGCAAATGATTAATAAAACATAAAATTGGATGACTATCACTGCGAAAATTTCCTAATTGGCGCAAGACGCTCATACTGTCAGAGTATATGCAATACTTTCGCGTAGAGAGCGTGGAAATCTGCCGCAGTGCCAATAAAATGGCAACAGCTTCAGCAGTGAAGACGGAACAAATATCTGGGATTTTGTAGCTATAAGTATCATCAGCGATGATGACACCACAGCCGACATATCCCGCAGATTTTGATCCGTCAGTAAAAACAGGCAGATACTCAGAATATTGGTGACGATGAGAAGTGAAGAGATGCTGATAAATGTTGGGTGCAACATTAGACTTATTGTATATCATAAACGGTGAATGAAACTGATAGGGTGAGATGGTCCATGGAGGTATGAGAAAATGATCCACTGTTTGCGATGGTAATTCACAAATGTCGAAAGTTTGTATGAATGTACGAACGCGAGCATGTAATGGTCGGACGTGAGAAGGTCTAGCTACATATAGTCTCTCCAAGCTTGATGAAGTAACTTCACACCTTAATGGATGTAATTTACTAGACATGACACGATAGTAATATGTCAGAGAGAGCTGCATGCGACCAGACGACATACAAGCTTTCTACTGGACTAGTGCGAAACGCGCCGCTGCATATACGTAAGGCCGTATGATGCACTGTGTCCAAGCGTTTTAAGTGAGAAGATGCCGCAGTGCCATAGACCATGCAAGCGTAGTCAATACGTGACAGTATTAATGCTTTGTATATTCGCAGTAAAGCGATACGGTCTGCTCCCCAAAACGTATTAGACAGAACGCGCAGCATATTCATTACCTTCTCACAGCGTTTTCTCAGTTGTTTAATATGTGGTAGGAAAGTCAGTTTTTTATCAAAGACTACTCCCAAGAATTTCGTTTCCTCAACAATAGGTATTGCAGTGTTGTTAATGAGTATAACAGGATCGTTATGTAACCTGCGTAGCCGACAAAAATGTATGCAAGAACTTTTGGTGGGTGAAAGTGTATGACCATTTTGATTACACCATTCTACAATTTTGTTAACTGTTAGTTGAAGTTGACGCTCAATTACTCTCATGTCAGATCCAGCACAAGATATATTCAGATCGTCAACGTAAAATGTGCCAAAAACGGTGGGTGGAAGTATGTGCAAGATGAGAGATATGTGAATGATGAAAAGTATGACGCTTAAAACGCTACCCTGTGGAACACCTTCAGATTGAACGTATAGGTCAGAAAATTTATTGCCTATTTTAACTCGAAAATATCTTTGCCGCAAAAAGTTTTTGATAAAAATAGGTAGAAGACCACGGAGGCCCATGTCATACAAAGCCTTAAGAATACCGTATCGCCATGTCCGATCGTAAGCCTTCTCAATATCGAAAAAGATAGAGACAATATGGCTACGCCGGACAAAAGCATTACGAATACGAGATTCCAAGGAAACAATGTTGTCTATTGTCGACCTACCTCTACGAAATCCACTTTGAAAAGCAGGTATAAGATGTTTCTTTTCGAGATAATAAATTAGTCGTGAATTAACCATACGTTCTAAAATCTTGCTGATACAACTAGTTAGTGCTATGGGGCGATAGTTGATAGGTTCTGTTGGATCTTTACCTGGCTTTAAAATCGGTATAACTATAGCTTCACGCCAACCAGTTGGATATGTCTGTTCTGTCCATATTCTGTTGAAGAGCACGAGAATATTGAGAAGAGACGCGGGATTTAAATGGCGTAGCATTCGATAGGATATCCTATCGGGGCCTGGGCTCGTGTTTGGAGCTTTAGACAGCGCTTGCTGTAGCTCTTGAGACGTGAAAACTCTATTATATTGAAACCGTCGGCGAGATTCAAAATTTATGGTACTGCGTTCAGTCATTTTCTTGTGAGTTTGGAAAATTGGGCTATAGCTGTCGATGCTAGAGACGGCTGCAAAAGTTTCACCCAAGATGTTACTCACATCTACAGGGTCCGAGAACGTGGTTCCGTTTCTAGTAAATACCGTAAGATGGAGTTCACGGTATATACCATTCGCTCTCTTGACTCTCGACCAGACTTGTCTGGGAGATGTTGTAGATGTGATGGATGAAACATAACGCGACCAAGAATCTTTCTGACTTTGGCGCCGAACCTTGCGAGCAAGAGCTCTAGCCCGTTTGAAAGCCACAAGGTTATCAGTAGTTGGATAACGACGGAAATATTTCCATTGTTTTTGCTGTTCTTTGTGAGCCTTAGAGCATTCTGTATTCCACCAAGGCTTCCGATGACGTGGAATAGAATTGGATGTTTTAGGAATACTAGCATCTGCTGCATTGATTATTATTGATGTTACTGTCTCAACAACGGTTTCAATATTATCATCTGACACCATGTCGTTCGTTATTTCAGCAAGTTGTGTGAAAAGGTTCCAATCCGCTCGATGATATATGAAAACAGATGGTCTGGGAGTAATATTAAAAGTAGATGAGTATGAAACAATGATAGGAAAATGATCACTATTATGAAGATCATCATCGACTGAAAATTGTATGAAAGGTAAAAGTGAAGGTGAACATAAAGCCAGATCAATGCAGTGAAAAGTCTGAGTTGCAGCATGAAAATAAGTGTCCTCTCCTTGGTTCAATAGACAGAGATTATGATCCACGAGGAGTGTTTCGACTTGGTGACCTCGAGCATTTGTGTCTGGACTACCCCACAGTACGTTATGACCATTAAGATCTCCAAGTAAAATGAAAGGCTTGGGTAACTGACTCATCAAAACGTTTAAATCATGTTGGGAAACTGGATCATTTGGAGGTAAATATACAGAGCATATTGTAATGGAGATATTAATATGAATTTGAACGGCTACGACCTGCAATGGAGTTGACAATGAAAGGCGAACTGTTGGGAGATATTGCGAAGTTAAAAGCGCAACACCACCATTAACTCGATTACCATCAACGCAATCATTTCGATGACAGACATAGTTACGCAAGTTAAAATTGTCAGATGATTTTAAATGTGTCTCTTGAAGAGCAAGACATGAAGGATGATATTTAAAAACAATATCTCTGATGTCAGAGATCTTATTACGGAAACTACGACAATTCCAGGAAATAATGGAAATTGCCATTATCTTTTTATTTTAGGTTTTGGTTTCGAAGAGACGTCCATCGGTGGGTCATCGAAAATGGATTCATCATCCGACGGATGTAGAGCTACAGAATCGTCCATCTTCTGTAAAGCATCAGAAGCGGACTGAAATAAAAATTTTGGGTCTTTTTTCTTTCTTGTTAAGCCAGGTTTCAGGCTAGGTGGAAGTTTTATGCTCGAACGCTGCTTAAGGGCAGGCCGAGACTTTTCTGGAGATAAGATACGAGATGTTTTGGGGGGAGGAGATTTTGATACAGGTCTGCGAGAAGTGGATGGTCCTGTGAAATTAAATTGCGACTTCTGTTTTGTTTGTTGTGAGGTAAATGATGTTGAGGTATCTGTTTGCGTACCAATTGTACAATAGGAAATCTTAGCTGCCATGGAATAGGACATACCCGGACGGGGAGTACGGGCAGTAACTATCCGGCGAGCTTCCTGAAACGTTAGATTTTGTGAGACTTTAACAGATTGTATTTCTTTCTCCTGCGACCATCTTGGACAATTCCTGGAGTAAGCCGCATGATCACCCTTGCAGTTAATGCAATGGGGCGGTAACTCACAGGAAGTATCAGAGTGGCCGGGAGAAGAGCAGCGAGCACAAACAGATGTACCTCGACAGGATGCTTTTGAATGTCCAAACCTTTGGCACTGAAAGCATCTCAAAGGGTTTGGAACATAGGGTCGGACAGGACAGTTAAACCATGCGATTTTGACAGCAGGTGGTAACGTTGGAGTGTCAAACGTGAGGATAAGATGTTTCGTGGGTATGAGTTTCTCATCCCTGCGAATCCTTATCCTACGGACCTCTACAACATGCTGATCTTGCAGACTTTCTTTTATCATGTCCTCCGTATCATTCAGAAGTTCGAATTCTGATATAACACCCCGAGAAGTGTTAAGAGACTTGTGTGGCATAACGGTGACCTCAAAGGAGCAAATCTTTGTGCATTTTGACAATGTGGTAGCCTGACTTTCAGAAGTGACCTGAATTAGCAAATCACCTGAACGCAGTTTCTTTATCATGGCTACTTCTCCCAAAACAGAAAGAAGTGCTTTGTGTATTAAAATTGGCGATATCTTACTAAAAGATGAATTTGGTACTGAAGGATTATTTAAAGTTATCATGAAAAAACGAGCATAGACATACGGTGTAGGGGTTGTTCCGCTGTTTTTGTTTTGGTGTGCGGAACTGAACACCTGGTTATTTTCAGCCATAGAAAAGTAAACAAATTTCTGCTACCAACGGCACCACCCACCACGGAGTCCAACTAAGGGGATGTGAGTAACTGAAAGGAATCTGTTACCCAACACCGATGCTGGCCAATAGCTATACGCCCACGAGTCACCCCTGAAGCAACCTCCACCCTTAACGAGGTGCCCAGTAAGTGACCCCGGACTTGACCCTAGCCAACAGATGACGTTCGTGGCAAGCCGGTTGATGCATACAGGCCAATATGCACCTCCCGTTTACCTGAAGCAGGGGCCAAAGCAGTGTATTGGGGTACCAGGATGCCCCTCAACTGCCAGGATCCCCTTTTCCAGGGACACGGGTCTCCACGCACGGCAAACACGCGGGTGGTCTCTTCCCATCTATGTCCAACACAACAGAGTGGTAATCAAACACAGATGACAAGCCCTCACCAGTAAATTTGGCAACCACGACAAGGGGGAAGAGAAAGAAGAAAGTAGAAGAACAGGGAGAGGAAAACGAAGGGAGGACAGATCACTAGGGTACCCCGGGGCGTGACTCCCTGTGTTTACCTAAAGAAGGTAAACCCCCTCAGGGAAACTTAGAATAAGAAACTTTGCTTTAGAGGGGTCATAATTTGTACATTTTGATAGGTTAAAACTAGGTGAGGGTGTTCCGCTTTTGTTCTGGTGAGCGGAACTGAACACCTGTTCATTTTCAGCCATAGGAAGGAAAATGAACACCTGTTCATTTTCAGCCATAGGAAGGAAAAAAAACTTCCACTATCGGCGGCACCACCCACCACGGAGTCCAACTTAGGGGATGCGAGAAATAAATATAAATCAGTAACTCAACACCGATGCTAACCAATAGCTATACGCCCGAAAGTCACCCCTGAAGCAGCCTCCACCCTTAACGAGGTGCCCAGCAAGTGACCCCGGGCTTGACCCTAGCCAACAGATGATATTCGTGACTGGCCGATTGATGCACACAGGCCTATATGCACCTCCCGTTTGCCTGAAGCACGGGCCAAAGCAGTGTATTGGGGTACCAGGATGCCCCTCAACTACCAGGATCCCCTTTTCCAGGGACACGGGTCTCCACGCACGGCGAACACGCGGGTGGTTAATCTGGCAACCACAATAAGGATAAGAATCGATAACAAATAACGAATTGCAACAAAATAAATATACTAACGTAACGGCAACAAATTAATCAAAAGTCTAGAAACCAATGTTCTGTAAATGATGTCCAGAATTTGATAGTAAATAAAATATTCGCTCACTAGGTCAATGAAATTATAAAGTGAAATTCAGGAACTCATAACAGGACCGTCGCAAGAGGGAAATTGAAGTATGCTAAGGTCCAGCTCGGGGCCCCGGGTGCGCCGTACCCGTCACACAAGAGTGTGCTCCTGGGGGGTATTTCTTTTTGGAAAGTATTCTATGTACAATTGGCAGTTTGTTACATGTAAAAATAAAAAACAATTGGTTACTTATAGTATTTAATATAGAACATTTGGTATGAAAGACAATATCTATAATATAAAGATGCAGAGAAATAACATAAAAGGATTCAAGCACCACTTATTATTTTTAATTGTGAACTAATATTGACTAATAACCAAATGTAAAGCATTATAATGACTAAAGGAAATAATACACCTTCTTGAGTTTCAAGAAAAGGATTAGTATAAGCTGTTACAGTCCGATTCCAGTCCAGAAGCATCTGTTTCAGTTTTAAAATGATCGTTTTAAATTCAGATCGAGATTTAAGCCCCTATTTTTAGTGTTACGCCTGAAACTTTGAGACATGGGTGGCAAAATTTGTCGCTTTCTACAATTTTCTTGGAAAACAATTTTGAATTTTCAATATTTTAAACTTGACATAAATATCTTCTCGAACACACAAAAAGTGCGTATTTAAAATCGATTAAAATGGCGTTGAGGAGGTAATGAGTTGCGACAACGAATTACCCGTTGTCAGTCACACGACTAAATAAAAAGTGCTGTTTCGAACGAGAGCTCTAAAAACAGACTAATTGTTGAGCACGTTGAATCTTCAACCGGATTCATTCCAGGAGCTTTGTTGGCGTATAAAGTAGCAAGTCAGTCTAGAGATAATCATGGTCAGATGAATTTAGAAAATTTTCGCAAGTGATTTCTTGAAAAACTGCTATCATACCTGCAACCTCAAAGTATGGTAGTGATGGACAATGCTCTATATCACACGAAAATTGAAAATCCCATACCAAAGAAGTACGCCACAAAACCTGTAATGATGAACTGGCTCACTCAGAATGGTATCAATTACACTAACATGATAAAAGTAGAATTATATTCCTCAATAGGAAGCAATCGTCTTAGATGAAACACACTCTTGTGATGATGACAGTGCTGATGAAGTACAACACATCAGTAGTAATATATATATTTTTTTGTAATTTATAAAAAAATTTATTGATTGTATATTTTTAAAAAATGCAGGTGTAAATAAATGCATGGATTGTTAAAATGTATATTTTAAAATCTTTTAAATTGTGATTGTTACATTGTAAAGATCAGTGTATTATTCACTCATTTGGCCACTTAATGTAATTTTTTATGTATATACTTTTATATTGATATTGTAACTATTTCAATTTTTGCTTAATTTGTACGTACAGGGGAACTAACTTCTAGTCCCAGTTTGCGGACTGCAAATAGAACACTGGTAGACTATAGAGGGAGATTCTCTATGCGAGCTCAACAGTGAAGCAAAGGAACATTAAAATATTACTTATTTCCTATGTAGACTTAGTATACAAAATTAAAATGGTTTAAAATTACCAGATTCAAGTCTATAAATAAATTTCTAAAATGTTGAGAATTTTTTTAAAAAAAACCCCAAGCTTGTTTTAGTTTGTGACTGACCCAAGTTTGTGACTGAACCGTTAAACCAGAGGTCGCCAAAGTGGTCTATATAGACCCCCAGGGGTCTATTTAACAAAAGCGGGGGTCGAAAAAAAAACAGTTCTTAATACGCAAATCACACATACCTAATTGAGTATGTAAAATTTGGGAATTTTTTTATAATTGACTTAATATCAGTTTCTTTATAGAACATAAATTAATAAACGTACATTTTTTCGGGTGAAACAAGTATTTACGTATCAGTGCGCAGTAGCACGAACTCTGCACTTCTGGTTTATAAGTCATATGCATATGTGCGCTTGTCAAAATGTCACGTGTGACGAGCATTGACGTTACAATTTCAAATATCATAGGCAGTTTCAGCTATCTTTGCAAACTGTGAACAGTGTTGAATATTTGGAAATGCCTACATGAAACCGTCAAAAATGAAAGATCATCTTGATAGGGTTCACTCAGATAAAAAAAATGAACTTGAATTTTTCAAAAAACTTAAAGAAAAATTCACATGTCGACCAACTATAAGAAGTTTTATGAAGCAGTCTACTGAAGTTGAAACTGAAGGAGGATCAATAGTTTCGTACAATATTTCGCTCAATATAGAAAAGAGTGGGAAACCACACACAATCACTGAAGAAATTTTTATACCTGCAATTAAAGACGTCATTGACGATGTAATGAAAAAAAAAAAAAAAGACTCCTTTAATGTTTTAAAGTCATTGTCATTAAGTGCAAATTCTTCAAAACGGCTTATCGACGAAATGGCTGAAGAAATAGAAAATACGGTAGTTTCAGAGCTTAACAAATTGCAAGTTCTCTATTCAACTTGATGAATCTGTTATTGGCGTTTCTGCTATTCTTATGATGTACGTTAGATATTTCAGTGAAATTAAAGGACAAGTCATTGATGAATTTTTATTTGCTAAATATCTTGATTGAAACTAACGGAAAAGGAGAGGCAATTTTTAGATGTTTACAGGAATATTTAAATAAATATTATATTCCACATGAAAATATAATAGCGGTAGCCACAGATGGAGCACCTGCTATGGTAGGGCGTTACCGAGGTTTAGCTACATTTCTCAAAGAAAAAGTGCCCGCTATACGTACCATTGTGCGTTGCATAGAAACATTTTAGTAGCAAAATATCTGAGTCCAGAGTTACATAAAGCTTTACAGCTTCGTATTAAGTGTATCAATCAAATTAAAGCCCAACCTCTTAAATAAAGATTATTTTCCAAACTTTGTGAGGAAAACGATGAGTTATTTAACCAATTACTTCTGCACACCGAAGTTAGATGGTTGTCTGTAGGTGTATGTTAGCAAAGGCTCGTTGAGTTATTTGACTCCACGACCGAATTTCTCAGCGAAATAAACCCTGTTCTGCTGAGTGATGAACTCCAAAACAATAAGAACCATATTTTTTATTTAGCCGACTTATTTGGAAAATTTGATGATGTCCAAACAAAGCTGCAAGAAAAAGATGTAACAATTATCGAAGCTCGAACAATATTGTTAGGCTTCCAAATATAATTAAATTTATTTAGATCCTCATCGCTGCGTAAGGATTATCAGTATTTTTCAAATCTGTGACAATTAGAAATGAAAGAAGAAGACTTGGAAATACATACAGGTCATCTTCAAAAATTGAGCGACGATTTTAAACTGCGTTTGTTGATTTGGAAAACATTGACATCCCTGATTGGATTATTGTGCCATTTTCTGCTCAAATTATAAACGTGGACATCAATCTGCAAGATGAGCTTGCTGAATTATTATTGGATCTTGACGCAAATACCCTTTTTAAAAATTTAACAATAAGCAAAATTTGGACAGATATAAATATGTGGGGGCGGCATGAGTGATCGTCTTTGAAAATAAAAAGAGGCACTGTTTTTTAAACATAAACATATATTAAAACTAAATCTACATAAGGACGGACGATAAACACTTAGATAACACATAAGTATAAATGAGGAAAAGTTCAAAAAAGTTCGGCATAATCACAACCAACAACTCCTCTTTGGAGTTCATCAGCGTCTTTCTTCGTTCGCTAACAACCGTCATTTTTGATCTCAGGGAAATCCCCATTCCTTCCAAGTAGTGCTCACAGGGATCAACTTACAGCTTACATAGTCTGGCGGGACAACTTTCAGCTTACATAGTCTGAGATCAGCTTGCAGTTTACAGCTTAAGGAACTGTCACCACAGATCGGCCGTCCTGCAGTTCGGCTGGTCCTCCAGCGACTCTAAAAAGAAATAAAAAGAAAAAGCAGAGCAGACTGAAATTTATAATTGATTTCTGAAAAATAAATGTTTTAGGTTAATTTCGTCTTTTATGAAAAAATCTTTCAGTTAAGAGTCAATCAGTTCAGGCAAATTCACTCTTTCGTCTTTACAGGTCTTTTGTTTCTTCTTCAACGTCTTCGTCTTCTTTTTTTTTTAAAACATCTTTCGTCTTTTTTCTTCAACGTCTTTCGTCTTGAACTTCTACGTCTTTAAATTCTTTCGTCTTCTTTTACGTCTTTAAGTTCTTTCGTCTTCTTCAAAAATCAAATTCGCTTCTTTAGCAATTATTTTTCATCTTCAAAAATTAGTCTTTTTTTTTTTTTTTTTTTGTCTTGGCAAGCACTAAAGTTCTTGACAACTGTTCCATGATTTAAGATACTCCGCACACGTTGTCGAGCAGTTAGGTCCTTCGTGATTTCCTTCTTTTACTACATCATAAGTATTTCCTCTTTTTACTCTTGTTATTTTGTAGGGGCCAAGGTACTTCGGTTTTAGCTTCAAGTGAGGTCCAAATTGAGTTCTTTTAATGGCAACCAAATTTCCAATTTCGTAAGATTTTGGCTCCTTTCTTCTTAAATTGTAGGTCTTTTTATTTTCTTCTTGAATTTTACAAATTTGCTGCCTTGCGTCTTTTCTTAGTTCCTCTCTTTGGGCTTCAAAATGAGCCTGAAATTCAATTTCAATCATTTCTTTTAACTTTCCCAGTTCATTATTATTCATTTTTGTCCCAAAAAGCAATTCGAATGGAGTAGTGTCTATGCTTCTTTGATAAGTTGAATTAATCACTTGTTGAACTTTATTTGTATGCTTGTACCATTCAGCTGGATTTTCTATGGATAATTTAGAAAGAATTGATATGATGGTCTGATTAATACGCTCTACTTGTCCGTTTGCTCTTGGTAAACCTGTTGTTATTAAAAGATGTTTAATATTTTCTTTCGAGCAATAATCAGCAAATTCACTGGAGGTAAATGTTGTACCCCTATCTGAAATTATCTGGGAAGGACTTCCAAATACAGTTTTTTGGATTTCTAATTTGGCTAAAGTTTCAGCTGACGTTGTAGTTTTCGTAGGATAAATCCATACAAACTTGGTAAAAGCATCTATTATCGCTAACACATATTTATAATTTTTATGGGTGCTCTCCAAAGGTCCGAGATGATCAATATGAAAAGTTTTCAAATGCATATCTTCTTTATGCAATGGATGTAATAGTCCTTCTTTCTTTCCTCTTTTATGATTCACCAGTATGCAATGAACACAATTTGCTATGATGTTTTCTATTTTCTGTCTAAGTTAGGGTATGAAATAATATTCTTCGATTTCTTTTTCCGTATATTTAATTACTGAATGTCCTTTCTCATGAGCTGTTCTTATAATTTCGATTTGCATATTTTCTGGCACAACCACCAATTCTTTGCCATTAACAAATTTATACAAAATTCCATTTCTATTGCAATAATCTTCATAATTCGAAATTTTAAGTAGTTCTTTCATAGTCTTGATTCCAGTATCCTTATCTTGGGCTTATCTGAGTCTTGGTAAAATTTTATCGACTGTAACACAAAATACATTAATTGGAGATCGGCTAAGGGCGTCTACGTGAGCCATCTTTTTTGCAGAACGATGCTCAATTATGTAGTTGAATTCTTGCAGCAAAAGTGCCCAACGAGCTACACGAGTCGACAAATCTCGTTTTGACATAGTCTTTTCAAAAGCAGCACAGTCAGTAATTATTTTGAATGGAATGCCTAACAGATAGATGCGAAATTTCTTAAGGGCTTCTACGATAGCAAGAGCTTCAAGTTCGTAGCTGGAATACTTTTTTTCAGCATCAGTCGTTTTCCTACTCATATAGTAAGTGGGGTGAAAATGTTTTTCATCAGGGGGTTTTTGCATTAAAATGGCAGCATATCCTTCTAAGCTGGCGTCTGTGTACGAATTCAGTTTCGTATTTAGGGTTAAATATTGAAAGAACAGAATTTTGGGCTAACAAAGATTTTAATTGATGAAACGCTTTCTTTTCTTCAATGCTAAACTTAAACTTACGATCTTTTTTTAGCAGGTCACTCAGTGGTCTAGCTATTATAGAATAATTGGGAATGAATTTTCTGAAATATCCGGTTAATCCCAAAAAACTTTGAATTTTTTTCACATTTGTTGGCTCCGGAAAGTTAAGAACTGCTTTGGTTTTTAAGCTAGATGGGAATATTTTTCCATCCTCTATCACTTGACCTAAAAATTCAATGCACTTCTTTAAGAAATGGGACTTTTTAAAATTAATATCAAGTCCATATTCACTAGCAATATTCAATACCAGATTAAGTCGTTCAATACCTTCTTCAAGGGAGGAAGACAAAATAATTATGTCATCTAAATATGGTAAAACTATACCTTCATTAATCAAAGTTCGGAAAATGGTGTTAATGAATCTTTGAAATACAGCGGGAGAGTTACATAGTGCAAAGGGAACTTTAAGAAATTGATATTGTCCTTCATGTGTCACAAATGAAGTGTATTTTCTACTATCTTTATTTACATCGACATGTAGGAATCCGTTCTTAAAATCAATCGTACTGAAAATTTTCGAGCCTTGTAGTCTATCTAAAATGTCTTCAATTAATGGGAGGGGAAATCTATCTTTGACAATTACCTTATTTAGTTTTTTATAATCTATGCAAACACGAGGAGATCCGTCTTTTTTCTTAACTATTACAACGGGACTACAATATTCGGAAGAACTAGGCTCCACTATTCCTTGTTTTAACCATTCAGCGACTTGAGCTTCGACAGTCTTTTTTTCAGAAAACGGCAATCTACGCGGCTGATGAAATATAGGTTCCTGATTTTTAACCAAAATGTTCATTTCCACATTAGTTGTCTTAAGTTTATCTGGCGTATAATCTAAAACTAATTGTTGTAACTTATTTTTTAAAACATTAGGAACACAAGGATCTATATTAATTTCAACCTCATCAGATATAGTAAGATCGATTGGTAAAATAGACAAATAGTTTACTTCATCAAAACACTGAATTTTATTTTTAATTGTGATACCCTTTTCATTGATAATTGTTTCTCCCTGCATTAAAACATTAAGGCCTATAATAGCGTCATAAGACATCATATCATTTTCTACAACACATATTTCAGCAAAACATTTGAAATCATCGATTTTAATGCTTTCTTTAAAATAACCTAACGGAGTCACTTTTGATTTACCAAATCCATTTAGAGTAGAATTAGACGGAAATAGTTCTTTAGAGTTTAATTTATTAAAAACTGATTTTCTGATTAAAGTGGCTTGACTTCCTGTATCAGTCAAAGATTTGACAGTTAAGTTATCAACTATTACCATTTTAAACAACTTTGGCTCTACAGTAACATTTAAAGTAGCAACTTCCGTTTTTGCATTTGATTTTGGACATTGCGAAGCTTTGTGTCCAAACGCTTCACATTTAAAACACTTTAAACCCTTATCTTTATGTATGCAATATTTTAGAATATGATTTCTTGAACCACAATTATAACACAATTTATTATTAAAAGTTTCAACATCAGTATTATACCTTATCTTATCATTATTATTTTCATATTTATTTTTATTCCTATTTGAAACATCTTTTCTTACATTATACCTATCATCATATTTTGCTTTTGTTCTATCATAAGAATTATATTTATTATCATCATGTTTTGTTTTGATTTTATCGAAAGCACTTTTACTCTTTGCAGAATCACTTTTTATTATTTCATAAACTTTAAGTTTCTCTTTAAATTCGGACAAATTTTTGCAGCCGTACAAAACAATTTTGTTTTCATGTTTATCGTTAATCCCCTTAATTACATAATGCATAAAAGCAGCAGCATCTATTTTTCCGAAATTACAGATCTCTTTCATCTTTAAATAATATTCTTGAGCGGATTCACAATCCTTCATTCTACGTCTACTCAAAAGATCATGCAAATTAGCAGAATTAATTTCAAAAGAAAATTCATCAATCAAAGCTTCTTTTAATTTTCGCCATGAATTTATTTCCGGTACAGTTCTGACAAATAAAGAGGCGTTACCACCAAGAGATCTTTTAGCAAAAATAAATTTTTGTAAATCAGACAAATTAAACAATTTTGAAGTATTTTCGAAATGTTCGATCCAATGAACAATATTTTCATGCGATTCTGCATTATACTTAAAAATAGTACTTTCGATATCAGAATAATTAATAGCAACATTTTGAAATTCAAAATTTCTACAGGAATTATTTTTATCTTTTAAACAAGAATCAATGTTTTTATTTTCATCATTGCACAGCATTGAAAAATTATGTTCCTTCTTTTTATTCAAAGTTTCAGTTTCGCTTTCTTCCTCTGACTCAGAGCTAGACGCGTTGGCGTCGTTAACGAGCTCTGCCAATTGATTCAAATCCATTAACAAGGTCAACATGTATTTAGTTATTTCTGTTTTATTGCCTTCATAAGAAACATTTAGAATATTGGAAACAGTTATTAGTTGATTAAGAGTAAATTCTTTTTCAATATTTTTTAATTTATTTTTAAATTCTTCGCTATCTAAAGTAAAATCGAAACCATTAAAATTTCTTAATCGTTTTCTGTTTGAACGATCGCCTTCTACATCGAAAATAAACTTATGTAGAAGTCTTATTTTGTCTTTCTTAAAATTCTTCAATGCTTTGCTTATTTGCTTAAGATCGTTAAGAATCATTTTTGATTAATGAATAAGAGTCTACGTACCCCAATTGTAGTTGCAGAGATGATATAAAAAAAATGAAAGTTTCATCAGAACGTTATTCCGTTACTTATTTTCACCAGAATGAAATATCCAATTTTTCACCAATCAATTTTTCACTATCAATTTTTTCACAATTTAATTTCTTCACCATCAATTTATTCACGATCAATTTTTTCACAATTTCATTTCTTCACCATCAATTTATTCACGATCAATTTATTCAGTATTAATTTATTCACTATCCCACTTCTGATTTTGTGGGGACGGCATGAGTGATCGTCTTTGAAAATAAAAAGAGGCACTGTTCTTTAAACATAAACATATATTAAAACTAAATCTACATAAGGACGGACGATAAACACATAGATAACACATAAGTATAAATGAGGAAAAGTTCAAAAAAGTTCGGCATAATCACAACCAACAACTCCTCTTTGGAGTTCATCAGCGTCTTTCTTCGTTCGCTAACAACCGTCATTTTTGATCTCAGGGAAATCCCCATTCCTTCCAAGTAGTGCTCACAGGGATCAACTTACAGCTTACATAGTCTGGCGGTACAACTTTCAGCTTACATAGTCTGAGATCAGCTTGCAGTTTACAGCTTAAGGAACTGTCACCACAAATATAATGCAAAAATATGTAAAACTTTACGAAATAGCTCAGCCATTTATGCCAGCATTTCCAAGTTCCTATATGGTTGAAGCTGGATTCAGTCACGTAAATTCAATCTTAACAAAGTACAGAAATAAATTAGATGTGGAGTTTCGAGGGGATTTAAGATTAAAATTAACCAATTTTGAACCCAATATAGCGAACCTTTCAAAAAAACACCAGACACACCCATCTCATTGATTAAGAAGCAATAAATCTAGTTACTTTACTTATTATTTCTACTTATTAATAATGACTTATTATTTAATAAATATTAAGGTATTTAAATTTCAACATTAATATATTTTTCATAAAACTATTGTTACACAATGTACAGTCAGCAAAAAAAAAAGATATCACCCTGAATAATTTTCGTTCTAATGATCGGATTTTCACGAACTAAGTGTCAATCTTAATGGTTCCTGGGGGTGACCTCAAATATGCTAATTAGTTAGTACTAACTATTAATTAAGTTGCGAAATCAGACACAAAAACGTACTTTCTCTGAATAAACATATATTTTTTTTTTATATATTTGGATTCCTTATCTTCAAAATATAGGGGGTAGCCGCAATCTGGGAAATGTTGTCCCCATAGTTTGGTCAGGAGAGTGATTCAAAGTTTGGACCCCTTAATGTTAATTTCACTTTTTGCGTTTTCAGTCATATTTTAAAAACTAATGAAGCAATTCAAAAAAATATTGCACCAACTCATAAAACGTATTTACCCAAAGATAATTTCATGAAAAAAATAATTTTTAATAATTATTAATTATTTTTTATTATTTAATTAAAGAGAGGATGAAAAAATTTTGAATTATAAGGTATGGATTTTTTTATACCATATTAATCTACCCACTTTTCAATTGAAAAATCTAAAGTTTCAACTGTGTTTATTTATTAGAAGATGAGAAAAATTAAAATTAATTATTTAAAAAAAAATAATTTGGCGACAATGAAAAAATGATTAAATGGGGCGATTAATATTAAAATGTGATAAACTTACGAAGAACTTGATTTAGCGCGCGTGTCGTAAAATTTCATTCATATTTTTTTCGCTAATAATCGTTTGCTAATCTGTTTATTTTTATTTTTTTAAAACTATAAAATACAATGTTTCTTTTTTAGTCCTCTAAAAATTTATTTGAAATTAAGTAAAGAAATTTGAATAAAACATTTTATTGAATAAAAAACATTTTATTCAACGAATGTCGAGATTTATAAAAGCATGCTTTTGATAGAATATGATTATACACCAGATTGTGCTTATTTAATGTGATTATTTTTTAGTTTTTTTTTTTCTCAATAACTGATACAATTACAATAATATACATACGTATGAATAGATTTGGAATAAAATATTTCTCAATTTCTTGTATATATTTTTTATGAATATTAATAAAAATACGCAGTAAACATATTTAAGCATATCTCACATCATCGCAAATTTCTCGACATCTTATATATCGTGTTAATCTTAAAAGTAATTTTTTAATCACCTGTCCGGAAGTGTTTCGCAGAACTATTTTACCAACTATTTAATTAAATTTTAGCATTTTTAAAAATTTTATTCTTTACCCTACTACATTTATTATTTCTTCATTAATATACTAATCAAGTTTTTTAGTACTTTAATTTAGATTTTCTTTAAAGTAAAGTTCCTTTTTACATTATAGTAAAGTTTTTTTTAAAAGAATTATTGTCTGCCAGCTAAGAATAAAGCCTTGTTAAGAAATTAAAAACACTCCGCTGTTTAAAATTATTTAATGCAAAACAGCTGATTATTTTTTAAGCATACTATTTTTTTCGAAAAAAGAATATAAATCATTGATTGTCTTTTTTGTTTTGTTTCTTGTGACTTCAACATAGATTATCTAAAATAGTGCCCACGTTTTATAAGTCACTACAAAGAGTATAAAGATACCGAACATAAAAAGCTGTCAAATACGTAGCCAAAACTTTTAAGCGTCTTAAAATATCTCAGTATCTTAAATGATTCTTTCTTTATGATTCCATGTAGATTTTTTTCCGGATAATACACTAAACTATTTTGTTTAATTTTTTACTTTAGCACGATTCCCAAGATATTATTGTAGTACAATTTGTTATCAGGAACAATGCCTTATTTTGTTTAGCAGGAAACACTAAAAATTGAAATTTGTAAGAAGTTTCGGAAGCCGTGCGAATTTTAGAATCATCTGATTTAAAAAAATGCAATAAAAAATACGTAAATTTCCGAACTTATTTTGATTAAAAATAAAAAATATAATAAAAAACGTGGCAAGAAGGCTAACATACTTTTTACAGAACTGTGAAAACCAGTTTTTTCTATATTTCGTCAAAAGAGGATAAGAATGATATTGCTCCAAGAGACCTACTCAATAATTTCGCTATTTCCAGAATTAAATCTGTTTGATCGAAACATATTTCCTTGAAAATAAAAACGGGGAAAAAATTAACTTTTATTATTTATCTAAGCTTATTCCATTCATTTAATGATAGCGGTATCAAGGTTAAGGATATGCGATGGAAGCCCCGTTTACTATTATACTATAAATACGTTAAATCATGTTGCTTGAATAATTTATTTTAAGCTTATTATTTAATAATTTTAAGCAAATAAGGGTGTAAAAATAAACTCAATCAAAATACTCCGAAAGTATACCCTAAAATAATTGTAGAATAAACTTTGGAATCTATATATACAAAATACCTTTTCAAACAACTTCGAGTAGGCCGGAAACGCTAACTTGTTTAAAATAGTTGTCCTTGTAAATATTTAATTTCGATTTCTGGTGCTAGGGGACATTCCATTTTCACATTCGACTTTTGAAATTTCAATTGTAAACGGAATTTTTTTTATGTCCTTAAATTAAAATGTTAAGGCTTGCAGCAAAAAAAAAATTGTACTACATGGATTTTTTTACAAAATAGCGAATTATTATTTTTTTTAATCTAAGAACCTGTGCCTATAACTTAAGTAAAACTTATTTTAATATCGAGTGAAATAATTTAATATATTGTGTAACTAAATAGATAACCCCAAGAAATTGAATTGAAAATATAAAAACTTCATTGATTTAAAAATTAATAGATGATGATAAAAATAGACATGTTTTGAGCACAATAATAAAAGTCTCAAGTTATTCAAGCTCCCTCTTCATATTTTTTGAAGCTAGTTGAGTTTTTATCATCAATTATACTGTTTTACATTTGGGTCTTGATCATTATTTTGATAAGGATTTTACACTCGTTAAAGTAAAAATATGCATTTTCATATTTCAACAGGAATTATGTGGTCTTTAAAAACATAAGAGCATCAATATTGTAAAAAGTTATATTTAACTTGGTTTAAAATTAAAATTTTGAGACCAGATATTTTGAGTTAATGAAATTAAATATTTTATCTTTTAAGTTTTCGTGCCCTCCTTTCAGTATCTTAAGGACCTTACAAGCTCTGTTTAAAAAGAGAGTATCATATCAGATATATATAAGAAAACAAAAATAATCATAGTATCAGTATTTGGTGGTAAATGTAGCTTACCGTAATTGAAGAATATGCTGTGCGATATTTTATGGTGAATTTGAGAACGTAAGTTTCTAAATGTATCGAAGCATAAGGATGCTATTTGCTAATCATCTTTATCCAAAGAAAACCTTGTTATCTAAATATCTAGCAGAATGAAGTGATTTTTGAAACAATGAATCATACTATATGCAACATATTATTGAAATATCTTATTCTTAAACATAACCTATTTCAATGCTTTTAAAATACCACTAAACATTCAGCAATTCCTTGAGCTATAGGAAAAAGAAATATCGTAAATTATAGAAAAACTTGTGAATGCGCATTAGAATTACTATACAATATACATTTTATTTTTCAAGCACTTCTTTTTTCTTCAAACTTTCTTGCCTAGAAGACTTGATTAAAGCTGTAAAAGTGATTATCCCTAAAATGTTGTATTTAGCCATAATAAGTTATGTTAATTTGATTTTGGTATGAAATCCTCGAATAAATACAGCAGAAACAACATAATCTAAATAATATCAGATAAAATGTTAATGTATTTAAATTCTAAAACTTAGAAAATCATAAATAATTTATAATCGATTCAAATTTTCTTTTCAAGGGAGATTAAAATAAAAAAAACTTTGCTTTTTGGACAGAAATCAGCTTCAAAATTGTCAATTGCCTAGAAACTTCGAGATATTTTCTATTAACTATTAATTAAACCTCTCTGAGTAATCACAGAACATTATTTCAATTTTTTTTCCAGTCAGAGCTTGGTTGCTTAGCAACTTAGTAAAATTAAGCATTCTTCTTTTGAATTAGTCAATGGGTTACCTTAAAATATTCATTTGCGCTGGCGACTTTTTTTGGCGGTTTTCTGGACTATCGCCAAATATATAAACCTTTGTTGCGACCCTATTTACCACCCATTTTTTTCAAAATTTTGTATACCCCCCCCCCTAATTCAAGTATCTGGATTCCAAATATGTAAAAAAAAAATATATGTTTATTCAGAGAGAGTAGGTTTTTGTGTCTGATTTCGTAACTTCAGTAATAGTTAGCACTAACTAATTAGCATATTTGAGGTCACCCCCAGGAACCATTAAGATTGATACTTAGTTCGCGAAAATCCGATCATTAGAACGAAAATTAATCAGGGTGATATCTTTTTTTTTTTTTTGCTGACTGTACCTACTATTACTTTAATAAATGTTCAAAATCATAAAATAAATGTACAAACACAGTATCTAATAGAGTTTTATTTTAATTAACAGAAAATTGCCTTTATGGGGGTCGATGGAGATTTCGAAAAATTATATAGGGGTCGATGATCAAAAAAGTTTGGCGACCCATGCCTTAAACTATAAAATTTGATAATATTTGAAAGTATAAAGCTTTTGTAAAATTTACAATGATTAATAAATTAGTAATCACTATTTTTACGTTTTGACTGCTCTTATCCGAAACTAAGTATAGATACTAACTTTTATAAGAGAAAAAATAGGTCAAATTATTTTAAATGAACATGGACAATAATTTTAAAAAAAAATTTCTAATAATTTTTATAGAAATATCTATACACAAAAACTCATTGAAAAGCAGAGTTTTATAATTGTTTTATAAGTCCTTCGATAGCTATCATAAGTTGTTTTTTTTTAAAAGCAACTTTAAATTTTTCAATTAACTTAAATAAACAGTTTACCTAGAGTTGTAACAAGTTTATGTTTACTAATAAAGGTAAAGCTCTATCGTTAGAGAGAATGCTGGCAAATAAATAAACTAAAAAGAGGAAATATATTCAATATTCTCAGTTCAATTTACACAATCCAGAGGTGTGTAAATCTGAGATTGTTTTATATTGGATAAATTGCAACTTAATAGGCTGAGCAGGGCCTGATTAACCATTAGGCCCGACAAACCTAGTTTTTTTCTGTGTTCATGTATATATGTCTCCCTCACAGCTAAAACCTAAGAGAACGAAAATGTGAAATATTTAAAAGTGTGTTTTCATACATAGCTCATGCACTTTCTGCTTTCACCAACCAAAACCAAATATTTCTTCATAATGTTCAAAGTAAACTGATGTGAAAGAAAATGAATTATTATTTGTGTTGCCTACTTGTGGTACTGCTTCTAAACAGTTTCAACTGATCTAGTATGTAAAATTGTAAGTAACAATACAAAAAAACAGATTAAAAAGTTGGTTAGTTGGATTTTATTGGCGCAAGAGCCAAAATTGGCTATACTGCGTCAGGCAGTAGGTTAAAATTTGGTCACAAGGTTAAACTAAGGTGCTATTTTTTAAAGCAGAGAATAAAGTCCTGTGGCTTTGATAAATTTTAAAAGAATGTGATGTATAGGATCACCGAGTAAAGATTAAAAAGTGGGAAATGACCATATTGGTAATATAAAGTGTAACACACTCATTCATTATTTGTGTTTGCTTTGAATTGGATTATATTTATCGCACGTTGAAGTAATCGATTTTAAATTTATTTTAAAACAACAATGTCAACCCGAAAATATGCTTCTGGTAGTTTTAAAAAAAGAAAGAGAGAAGAGAAAGAAATGAGAAATGTAAGTCTTTTGAAGACAATGAAACCGTTAAATAATTTTTATTCTGCTCCAAAACTCGCCAACATTGAGGAACAATCTGCCTTAATAGACTGATTGAATGTAGAGTTTAATGGCACAAGATCCAGATGTGGACATGCAGCGCCAAGCAATACGTTTATACATGTCAAAATTAAAGCTCATACTTATTTTCTATAAATCACATTAAAATTGATAAAATCATTTAGAAACAATCAACGGTAATATTGGATTAAAATCAAGTCAAAGTCAAAACACCGTAAAATTTTGCAAGACATTTCAAATAGTGTAAAAATAAGAATATCCTTCTAAAAGTGAACAAATTCATGAATAGAATAAAACTTATATACAATTTAAAATGCCAATAGCACGTAAAAATGCAAAAATGTTAGGATGATGAGAGTCACCTAACAGATCTCCCATAGATAAAATAGAACTACCAAAAAAGGTAAGACGATGTCTGTTAAAACACAGGCAAATGATTAAAATATGGTGAATCGAAAGTAAAACATCACAAGTGTTACATTGAGGAGGTGGTTCACCAAACAACAAATGTAGATGGGTAAGTCTGGTATGTCCGATTCGCAGCCGGGTAAGTTTAACATCTGCACTACGTAGTCGCAACACAGGAAAGGGTTCCAAATTTGATTTATGAGCGTGCAACTTATTATTCACTTGGTTATCCTAGTTTTGTTGCCATAAAATTTTATATACTTTTTAATATGTATTTTTATATCTGAGAATGGTATAGATAAATTTAAGGCAGTAGTAGCAGATCGCGCTGCTGTATCGGCTAAATCATTGCCTAGGATTCCAACGTGACTTGGAACCCAGCAAAACAAAATATCGAAACCATTCTTATGAAGATTAAATAGCAAATGTTGTATAAAAGACAAAATGGGATGAGTTTCATTGTCAAAATGTTTCAGTTGCCGCAATACGCTCATACTGTCCGAATAAACGCAGTATTTCCGACTCAAACCACCTGAAATAAGCCTTAATGCCAACAGAATTGCTACGGCTTCAGCGGTGAATACGGAACACAAAGTTGGTATTTTATAACTGTAGGTGTCGTCAGCAATAACAATACCACAGCCTACATAGCCAGGAGATTTTGACCCATCCGTGAAAACTGGAACATGTTGACAATATTGATGACGATGAGCTTTGAAATGATAGGTGCAACATGAGACTTACTATGTACATCGAATGGAGAATGAAAATGATAGTGAAACGTTCCAAGGTGGAATAAGCGAGTGATCCACACATTGAGTAGTTGAGTCACAGATACTGAATGATTGGTTAAGCGAGCACATGCGAGCATTAAAAGGGCGAACATGTGAAGATCGAGCATCATAAATCCGCTCTAAACTTACTGGAAGTGTTTCACGTTTAAGAGGGTGGGATGTGGATGATATTACGTGAAAATAATATATTAGACCGAGCTGCATGCGTCTCAAGTCTAGAAGCAATTGGTGACACACAGCATACAGACTTTCCACTGGAGAAGTACGATATGCGACGCTACATATACGCAAGGCAGTATGATGCACTGTATCCAACCTTTTAAGGTGAGAAGCTGAGGGAGTGCCATATACTGCACAAGCATAATCAATACGTGATAGAATAAGTGCCCGATATATCCGTAGTAAAGCAATACGGTGAATGTAGGATTTAATGGCACAAGATCCAGAGAGGACATGCTGCGCCAAACACACGGTTTTAAAAGCAAATTAAAAGGTAGAATAGAGTACAATTACACAGTCAATAAGTATAGTAAAAATGATGTGAAATCTAAAACAGGGTAAAGGCAAGTATTTTTATATGTGGATAAAACTTGATAAAATGGTTAGCATAATAAATCTGTTATATACAGTTTAAAATACCAATAGTGCGTAGAAAAGCAAAGATGTTAGGATGATGGTTTTCATCTAACAAGTCTTTCATGCATAAAATGGAGCTACCAAAAAAGTTGAGGCGAAGCTGGTTAAAACATGGACAAAGTATTAAAATGTGATGAATCGTGAGTAAAACGTTGCAATCGTTACATTTGGGAGAAGGTTCACCAAATAGCAAATGAAGGTGAGTAAGTCGAGTATGTCCTACTCGCAAGCGGGTGAGTTTGACATCTGCCCTGCGCATGTGCAGTGCAGGCCAACGCTCCAAAGTAGGTTTAACAGAATGTAGTTTGTTTTCGCTTTTCAGGTCCCAGTGTTGCTGCCATAAACATTGAATAAGTTTGCGTATGTGGCTTTTTAAATCAGAAAGTGGGACAGATAATGTTATAGGAGTTGAGAGAGATCGTGCAGCAGAATCAGCTTTGTCATTTCCTTTAATACCTACATGACTCGGAATCCAGCAAAATAATATTTTAAAACCCTTCTTGTATAGAGAAGTCAATATATGTTGAATAAAATTTAAAATTGGATGAGCTTCGTTTCTCACATTTTCTAACTGTCTTAAAACACTCAAACTATCCGAGTATATACAAAATTTTCTAGCCGAATGCGAAGAAATGAGTCTCAAAGCTAAAAGGATAGCAAATGCTTCCGCGGTAAAAACAGAGCAAATTTCAGGAATGTCGTAGCTGTAAGTAAGATCAGCCACAACAATTCCACAACCAACATGTCCAGGGGACTTAGATCCATCTGTAAAAACTGCTATATATTGTATGTACTGATGACGATGGGAAGTGAACAGCTGTTGAAAAATGCTTGGTGAAACATTAGACTTACTGTATGACACAAATGAACAATCAAGATAATATGATGAAATAGTCCATGGTTGGATGAGAAAATAATTTACAGATTGCGATGGTATATCACAAAAATCAAATGTCTGAATGAGTGATCGCATGCGAGAGTTAAAAGGTGGTATATATGAGGATCGTGCATCATATAATCGTCGTAGACTTAGTGGAATAATCTCACGTCGAAGAGGGTTCGTTGAAGATGACATGACGCGACAGTAAAATTTCAGAGAGAGCTGCATGCGTCTGAAATCGAGAGAGGGTTGATGACACAGAGCATACAAACTCTCAACTGGATTGGATTGAATGTAGAGTTTAATGGCACAAGATCCAGATGTGGACATGCTGCGCCAAGCAATACGTTTATACATGTCAAAATTAAAGCGCATACTTATTTTCCATAAATCACATTAAAATTGATAAAATGATTTAGAAACAATCAACGGTAATACTGGATTAAAATCAGGTCAAAGTTAAAACACCGTAAAATTTTGCAAGACATTTCAAATACAGTAAAAATAAGAATATCCTTCTAAAAGTGAACAAATTCATGAATAGAATAAAACTTATATACAATTTAAAATGCCAATAGCACGTAAAAATGCAAAAATGTTAGGATGATGAGAGTCACCTAACAGATCTCCCATAGATAAAATAGAACTACCAAAAAAGGTAAGACGATGTCTGTTGAAACACGGGCAAATGATTAAAATATGGTGAATCGAAAGTAAAACATCACAAGTGTTACGTTGAGGAGGTGGTTCACCAAACAACAAATGTAGATGGGTAAGTCTGGTATGTCCGATTCGCAGCCGGGTAAGTTTAACATCTGCACTACGTAGTCGGAACACAGGAAAGGGTTCCAAATTTGATTTATGAGCGTGCAACTTATTATTCACTTGGTAAACTCTCAACTGGAGAAGTGCGAAATGCTCCACTACATATGCGTAACGCCGTATGATGCCCCGTATCTAGACGTTTTAAGCTAGATGCAGAAAGCGTTCCATAGACTGTGCAAGCGTAATCCAGGCGTGAAAGTATTAATGCTTGATACAAACGAAGTAAAACTACACGATCCGCACCCCATAAGGTATTAGAAAGTACTCGCAACATATATAAGGGTTTGTCACATCGTTTTCTCAAATGTAGAATATGAGGTAAAAAGGTGAGTTTTTCATCAAAAATTACACCTAAGAATTTTGTTTCTGACACAACTGGTATGAGAATATTATTAATGGAGATTACAGGATGAAGATGAATGTTACGCAACCGACAAAAGTGAATACAAGAACATTTATTGGGTGAGAGAGTATGCCCGTTTCGATCACACCATTCTAAAATCTTATTAACAGCAAGCTGCAGTTGGCGTTCGATAACGCGCATATCTGATCCTGTGCACGACACATTTAAATCATCAACATAAAGTGAACCAAATACGGTAGGTGGTAAAACGTGCAAGATGAGCGAAATATGAACAATGAAGAGTATAACGCTTAAAACACTGCCTTGGGGAACCCCCTCAGCCTGAATAAAAAGGTTGGAAAATGTAGTACCTAAATTTACCCTAAAATACCGTTTCGACAGGAAGTTTTTCAGGAAGATGGGTAAATTACCTCGAAGTCCCATATCGTATAGCGTCTTAAGTACTCCGTATCGCCATGTCCGATCGTAAGCCTTCTCAATATCAAAGAAGATAGAGACAAAATGGTTACGTCGGACAAAAGCATTACGAATTCGAGACTCAAGAGCTATAATATTGTCAATTGTGGACCTACCCTTCCGAAAACCGCTCTGGAAATCAGGAATATGATGGTTCTTTTCCAGATAATACACAAGGCGAGCGTTGACCATGCGCTCAAGTGTTTTACCGAGACAGCTGGTTAACGCTATAGGGCGATAATTAGCTGGGTCTTTCGAATTTTTGTTTGGTTTTAAAATAGGTATTACAATAGCCTCTCGCCAATTTGAAGGGAACGCGTGTTCCTGCCAATATCTATTAAAGAGAAAAAGTACATTAGTTGAAGACGCAGTATCCAAATGGCGGAGCATGTGGTACGTAATTCCATCTAATCCAGGGCTCGTGTTTGCAGCTGCTGATAATGATCGCTGTAATTCTGCAAAAGTAAAATCATGATTATATGGAAATGATCGTCGAGTATGAAAATGGATATCGTGGCGTTCAGCATTGCGTTTATGATTTTGGAAAGCTAAATTATAGCTATCAGGACTTGAAACAGCAGCAAATGTCTCTCCAAGTATGTTGCAAATATCGGCTGGATTTGAGAAGGTGGTACCGTTCTTTACAAATATAGGGTAATGAACATCGCGATGTATGCCATTTGCTCTTTTTACTCTCGACCAGACTTGTCTGGGAGATGTCGTAGATGTTATTGATGACACATATCGCTTCCAAGACTCCCTCTGACTATTGCGCCGGATCTTGCGAGCAAACGCTTTGGCTCGTTTGAAAGCCAAAAGGTTTGTCGTTGAAGGGTAGCGACGGAAAACATTCCAAAGCCTTCTCTGCTCCTTGTAAGCAGTGGAACACTCAGCATTCCACCAAGGCTTACGATGACGTGGAAGAGAACTCGAAGTCCTTGGAATGCTGACTTCAGCAGCTTGCATAATCACAGATGTTACTGTCTCAACGGCAATATTTAAGTTGTCCTGTGTTACTATAGTATCGGTGATTTGAGCTAATTCAGTGAATTTAGGCCAGTTAGCGCGATGATATATGAATGTTGATGGTCTTGAGTTTATGGAAATGTTAACGGAATATGAAACTATAAGTGGAAAGTGATCGCTGTTATGAAGATCATCACTAATAGAAAAGTTTATGAAAGGCAAGAGTACTGGTGAACAGAATGCTAAATCGATAGAGTGAAAGGTTCGTGTAGGTTGATGAAAATATGTTTCTTCACCTTGGTTAAGTAAGCAGAGGTTATAATCCTGAATTAGTTTTTCAATTTTCCGCCCTCGATCATTGGAATCTGATCTACCCCACAATTCACTATGTCCATTAAAATCACCAAGTATTAGAAAAGGTGAAGGTAACTGATTAATCAACGAATTTAAATCTGTTTGAGAAATTGAAGCATGTGGAGGCAAATACATAGTGCAGACGGTAAGCAAAACATTTGTGTGAACTTGAACAGCTATGGCCTGTAATGAAGTTGACAAGGGAAATTGAGTAGAAGTTAAGATGGCAACACCACCATTAGGCCTGCTGCCACCACTATGATTTTGTCAAAAACATGAAAAATTGCGTAAGCGAAAATTATCCGATGTAATTAAATGTGTTTCTTGAATTGCAATACATATGGGTTGATATTTAAAACTGATGTCTTGAACATCAGAAAGTTTATTTTTTATTCCACGACTATTCCATGAAATAAATAAAATAGACATTATGAAAATAATGAAGATGTTTTCATATGAACGTCAGATGTAGGGGGACAGTCAATGAGACATTCTTCATCGGAAGAAGGATGTAATGAAAGTTCAAAATCATCATTTGAATTTTTTAAAACAGCAGCAGTAGGTTTATTTATATATTGTAGATATTTCGGATCTTTTTTCTTACGTGACTGACCTGGCTTTTGACTTGGCGGTAGTTTTGTTATTGGTATTTTGGTATTTGATCGTTGTTTAGGAAAAGGGTGAGAGTTTTCAGTTTTAGAAGTTTTTGAGGGAGGTGGTGATGTTGTCCTATGGGATGTCGATGGATTCATAAAATTAAATTTCAGTTTTTCAGATGTTTGCTTGTTTTGTTGAAATAATGTTACCTTTGGAGAATCTGTCTGTGTACTGACAGAGCAATATGTTGTTTTTATAGCCGTAGAATAAGACACGCCTGGACGGGGTGTTCGGGCGGTGATTATTCGACGTGCTTCAGTAAAAGAAATGTTTTGTAGGACTTTAATTGATTGAATTTCCTTCTTTTGAGACCATTTTGGACAACTTCTGGCATAAGCTGCGTGATCACCCTTGCAGTTGATGCAAAAAGGTGGCAGCTCGCAGGAAGTGTCCTCATGGTCTGCACTAGAGCAACGGGCACACACCGGTCGACCACGGCAAGATGTTTTTGAGTGCCTAAACCTTTGGCATTGGTAGCAACGCAAAAGATTTAGGATATAAGGTCGAACCGGGCAGTTTATCCAAGCCATTTTGACTTCAGATGACAGCTTAGGTGAGGCAAAAGTCAGGATGAGATGTTTTGTAGGGAGGTTTTGAGTTTGACATCCCTACGAATCTTAATTCTTCGGATATCAGTAACATTTTGAGACTTGAGGTTTTCTAAAATCATTTCTTCTGTATCGTTAAGGAATTCTATTTCAGATATGACACCACGCGAGGTGTTCAGCGATTTATGAGGCGTTACAATTACGTTAAATGAACACATAGTTTCACATGTTGATAAAATAGTGGCTTGTTTTGAAGATGAGACTTCAACTAAGAGGTCACCTGAACGTAGCTTTTTTACAGAGGCAACTTCCCCCAGGATGGAAAGAAGTGCCTTGTGAATCAGAAATAGCGAAACGTTGGTAAATGAAGTATTTGGTATATTTGGGTTGGTCAAAGAAATCAGAAAATAACGAGCGTAATCACATGGTGCAAGGGATGTTCCGCTGTTTTTGCATTGGTGTGCGGAACTCAACACCGTACTATCTTCAGCCATAAAAAAATAAATGCAGTTCTACTACCAGCGGCATCACCCACCACGAAGTCCTACTGAGGGGATGCAAGTAACATAATTCGTCACTTGACACCGATGCTAACCAATAGCTATACGTCCGCGAGTCACCCATGAAGCAGCCTCCACCCTTAACGAGGTGCCCAGTAAGTGACCCCGGACTTGACCCTAGCCAACAGATGACGTTCGTGACTAGCCGGTTGATGCATACAGGCCAATATGCACCTCCCGTTTACCTGAAGCACGGGCCAAAGCAGTGTGTTGGAGTACCAAGATGCCCCTCAACTGCCAGGATCCCCTTTTCCAGGAACACGGGTCTCCACGCACGGCAAACACGCGGGTGGTCTCTTCCCACCTGGGTCCGATACAACAGGGTGGTAATCAAACACAGACAAAAGCCCTCACCAGTTAATGTGGCAGCCAGGACAAGGGGGAAGAGAAAGTAGGAGAAGAAACAGAAAGGCGTGACTCCCCGTGTTTACCTAAAGTAGGTAAACCGCCTCAGGGGGCCTTAATAGACAAAACTTGTGTTGAAGAAAATAGTTTTAGAGATAATTTGAAAGAAATCTGTGTGGCAAGCTCTTCAAATCTTCATTTAAATAAACCAGATCAAACTTTAAATTAAAATGAAACAGCAACTGTATCTTCAGACGAAAGATTGCCAACCTCTTTCACCCACAATTCAAAGGTCATTTCAAATCCTGCCACCTCGTTTTCTCTAGATTTACTTGAGGTGTTCGATAGTGATCCTGCAACTTGGACCACAGTAACAAACAAACTGAAGGAACATTTTGTTCGCAGTCCACCTAACCAAAACAATGCTGGTTTAAAATATTCTGGCCGTTTATTTGCTGATAAGTTTCGGACATGCACAGAAAACAACTTTTCACACAAGAGAAATGGAGAAGTAATTAAAAGAAAATGGCTGGTGTATCCTCCGACTGTCAATGCTGTTTTTTGTTATGTGTGTAAATTGTTTGGCAATAACAGCGATTACTTAAGCAGTTGTGGTTTTACAGATTGGCACAATGTAAGTAAAAGGTTATGCTCTCATGAGACATCACAGGAAGGCTATAAACACTATGGCTCAGTTACGTTTAACTTCTGGTCGGATTGATAACAAAATAATAGAGCAAAATGAAAAAATTTACTGGAGGAAAGTACTTTTCAGAGTTGTAGAAACTTTAAAGTTTATTTCAGTACGTGGGTTGGCAATTTTTGGTGATAATGAAACCTTTGGCTCTAACAAAAATGGCAACTTGGTTAACTTCAACTTTACCGGTAATGTTATTTTACCCAGTGACGACAGTGACAAGAGCAATTCTGCTAGTGAAATCTAAATAATAAGGTATTTATAAGCTCAAATATCTTTATTAGTTTCTTATTTGTTTATCTTTTTTTTATAATCTATTTATATAATTGATTTATAAGTGTACTTGAACCTCATCATTATCTTGAATATCTCAATTGCAATTTAAATGTTTACATGCGTGGTTTATTTAATTTTTTCATAATTATTGAGGAGGCTTTATTTTTATTATTTCGTGATCCAAATTTTTAACTGTTCTGATAATTCACTCTTTCTATTATTTTTGTTTTCTTCCTTTAAGTTCAACTTGTTATTTGGCTTGTTTTTCGGTAACCCTAAATTAATCATTTCTTCTAATTACAAATTAAATGACATTTTAAATTATTTCAATATTGCTATTCATCTTCAATATTTATATATTGTTATTTTACCTTTTTCTACATAATTGTTTCTATAAATTGTCTATTGATGGTGTTTTCAACATAAATGTAAACAATAACAATCTCCAGCCCAATACTTGCTCTAGTTCTGCAACTGCTTACTACAGCTTATTCTGCGAGGTGATATTTTCAAATGGATAATTTTGTTTGTAACAAAAGAAATAAATTATATACATATGAGCTCAAATCTGTTGTATTTCATAAGATATTAATGATAATAAGTAATTCTGGTGAATAAGAAGTGAAAATTTGTTTTCTTTATTTAGAGATGTATTGTTAAAAAAGTGACATGGTTGCTAGATTTTGAATAACTTCATTTTTTGGCAGTCCTGATTTGGCCTCTTTCCATTTGTTTAATATTGTTTGTTCTTGTTGCAAGCTAGGCACCATCTTACGTTAGTGTTAGCACCTTAAGCATTGTAAACACAAGTAATAAGTAATCAATATGTATTAAGTTAATATTGTCATTTTTTTTTTCTTCAGGTTCTATCGGCATTCACAATCATTCCTAATGACCAAAGAAATCTGCTAATTCTACCGGTAAGTTGTTGATTGGTTGGTTGGTTGGATTTTATTGGCGCAAGAGCCAGAAATGGCTATACTGCGCCAGGCACTAGGTTAAACTTTGGTCACAAGGTTAGACTAAGGTGCTATTTTTTAAAGCAGAGAATAAAGTCCTATGGCTTTGATAAATTTTAAAAGATTGTGATGTATAGGGTCACCGAGTAAAGATTGAAGATCAGGGTTAAAATTGCCAAAAAATTTGTTTCTCAAGTATTTGAATCGTCTGCAGTCAGTAAAAATATGCTTAATAGTGATAACGACTTGACAGAATGAACAAATAGATGCAGGTTCGTTTTTCAATAAATGCATATGGGTATATCGTGAGTGGCCAATGCGTAGCCTGTTTATTATAACATGAGTTTTACGGTCAGTGGATATTATTTTATTGTTATCAATAGAAGGGAAAATTTCATGTAATTTATTATCATTTTGTGTATTCCAGTGTTCTTTCCAGGCTTGATAAACTGATGATTTACAAATTCGCTTGATGTCCAATGGTGCTAAAACATTCCTGCTTATATTATGAGTACTTTTTGCAACTATATCAGCACATTCATTCCCGTGTATACCGACATGGGATGGTATCCAACAGAAATAAATATTGAAGCCTCTGTCATATAGTCGAGCGATGTATTTTTGGATTTAGAGTACGACTGGGTCTTGACCGATGTGTGAAATACTTGCTATAAAACTACGCGAGTCAGTATATATTATCCACTTTAGATAAGTTTGGTCGAAAATATAGTTAAGGGCAAGTAAAATAGCATAACATTCCGCAGTAAATACTGACGATTCAGGAAGCAGTTGCTCAGATACCGTACAATTTTCGGTAACAACACCACAACCAACATGATTATCGTGTTTTGATCCGTCAGTAAAAATTGGTTTAAAATCAATATATTTATGGTGATGTTCATAAAATTTTTGAGTGAAAACACTTGAGTTAGTGTCAGATTTTTTAAAATTATTAAAAACGTCTAACACACAGATTGAAACATCAATCCAAGGTGGGACGATGCTTGTGTTAGTAAAAACCTCAATATCTAAAAAAATCATTTAAAATATTGGTGATTCTAATCCCAAACGAAGGTATATAAGATGGACGCGAGAAGAAGTGAGTGGAATATTGTGGATGAACGACACACGAGTATAGTGGATGAAGTGACTTCGATTTTATTTTAAAATAATAATCCAATGACAGTTTAGAGCGACGGAAATAAAGAGAGGGTTCCGAACATAACACATACAGACTTTCAACTGGTGAAGTCCTAAATGAACCCGATGATATTCTCAATCCTTGATGATGTATAGTGTCGAGGTATTTTAAAACGGATTGACGAGCCGAGGAGTATACAGGAATACCATAATCTAGTTTAGAACGTATAACTGCACGATATATTTTTAACATCGAATCCATATGAGCCCCCCATGAACAGTTTGCGAGGACTTTAAGAATGTTTAATGATTGAGAACATTTTCTTCTAATGTAATTTATATGAGGTTTAAAAGTTATTTTAGAGTCAAAAATCATTCCCAGGAATTTTGTTTCTTCAACAACAGAAATAGCGTTATAATTTCAGGATGAGGATGAAGACCACGTCGTCGACAAAAATTACACAATGAGTTTTTTGAGGGGAGAAAGTAAAACCATTTTCATTTGCCCATTTTAAAATTTTATTTACAGCTAGTTGCATTTGTCGCTTAATTAGTGTCATATTAGTGGATCGGCATGAAATCCGAAATTCATCTACAAATAATTCACCGTGTACTGTTACAGGAAGTTGAGTTAAAATATTGTTTATTTTCAATATGAAAAGCGTTACACTTAAAACACTTCCCTGAGGAACACCTTGTTCCTGAGGAAAAATATCAGTTAAAATGGAATTAATTTTGACCTGAAAAGTTCTATTAGATAAAAAGTTTTTAATAAAATAAAACATGTTACCACCTATTCCACAGTTTATAAGGTCCTTAAGTATACCATAGCGCCAAGTTCTGTCGTAAGCTTTTTCCATATCAAAGAAAATTGAAACTAGATGCTGATTTTTTAAGAATGCGTGGCGAATGTCAGTTTCGAGTTTTAGCAGATTATCTACGGTGCTCCGACCTCTACGGAAACCACTTTGGTGTGCAGAAAGATGATTCTGGGTTTCAAGTAGAAACCTAAGGCGTCGATTCACCATTTTTTCAAAGAGCTTGCAGAGGCAGCTGGTTAAAGCGATGGGTTTGTAGCTTGTGGTTTCTTCTGGATTCTTTCCTGGTTTGAGAATGGGTATCACGTAAGCTGTAGACCAGTTTTTAGGAAAAATTCTTTCTGTCCAGATTCGGTTGTATATTATTAAGAGAAGACTTAAGATTTTTTCAGACAGGTTTTGAATCATAGAGTAGTGAATTTCATCAGGACCAGGAGTTGTAGAGCGGGTATTTTTTAAAACATATTGAAGTTCGTTAAGAGTAAAAGGTTTATTATATTCGCTGTTTGTGTTCTTTGGCGTCAGTTTAATCTTCTCACTATTTGTTTTTATCGTGGCAAATGGTTGTTGGTAAGCAGAGTCGCTAGAAACTTTGGCAAAGGCATCGGCTAGTGCATTTGCTATATCGTGAATATGAGATATAAGTGAATTATTGCATCTGAGGATAGGAATATTATTTGCCGTGTATTTACCAGATATTGCTTTTATCTTATGCCAGATAATGTTTGATGGTGTGTTATGTTTGATTGACGTAACGTAATCTTTCCAAGATGTTTTTTGGGCATTACGTCGGATTCTGCGAGCCAAGGAGCGAGCTTTTTTAAATGCAATTAGGTTATCTACTGTTGGGTGCTTACGGAAAATTCCCCATCGTTGTTTTTGCTCTTTCTTCGCTTGATTACACTCCTGGTTCCACCACGGTTTCGGTTGTTTTGTTAATTTGGACGATGTCATTTTTGTACTGTGTTTGGCTGCTTCAAGTATTTTATCTGTAAAGTGCTCAACTACATGATCTATATTATTTTGATTTATAAGATTTTCTTCAAGTTGTATGCTAGAAGTAAATTTAGTCCAATTTGTTGTATTCATTTTGAGTCGTGGGGTCTTGGAGAGCTGATAATTATTAGTGCCTGTATGAGTCAGTATTAATGGGAAATGATCACTATTGAAGAGATTATTATATACGTGAAATGACCAGTATGGATACTGAGATGAACTGCAAATCGCTAGATCTATGGCATGAAATGTTTTTGAGGGGATGTGGAAATGGGTGCTTTTTCCTGTGTTTAAAAGGCATAAAATATGGTCAACGATAAGTTTTTCAATCATAAGTCCTCTATTATTTGAATCAGGACTCCCCCACATAGGGCTATGACCATTAAAATCACCGGCTATTATGAAAGGTTGAGGAAGTTGTGCGAGTAAATTGTCTAAATCTAATTGGCTCAGATTATCATGAGGAGGAAGATAAATACAACAAACAGTGAGAAGAAATTGAAGAGATATTTGAACAGCGACTGCTGGTAAGTTTGTGTTAAGTGATATTATACGAGTTGGATACAGAGTGGAAGTCATGATCATGACTCCACCACAAGCTTTATTTCTGTCAGTGTTATCTTTTCTAACTGAATTATAACCACGAAGTTTAGCATTTTGGTTCGGTTTTAGTGAGGTTTCTTGGAGACAAATGCAACATGGAGAAAATTTATTAACAATATCAATGATGTCAGGTTTTGTAACGTTATAGCTTCTGCAATTCCAAGATATTATTTTTGCCATGATATTACCTTCGAATTTTGAGTTTAGTATTTTTCGGACACAGATTTTGTGGAGTCTCCATCCCATCTTCAGTTTGCATCTGAGAATTAGGCTGTTCGTCGTCCTTATCTTCTTCTGTGCTCATTGCATCAGATTCTTGTTCAGAATGTTGTTCTTTATTTTTTAAATGCTTTAACCTGTTTTTGTTAAATTTGTTTTGTCTACTTTTAGGCAAATATTTTTGTTTACTTACTATTGGAGACTGAGTTAGTTTTTGTTGTAATTTGTTTATCAACTGTGGGGTTAACTTCAAGTACTTTTGATTTTCAGAATTGTTTTGTACCTGTGTTGAAGAAGGGATAACGGATTTTTCAGGATTTCGTGTTTGTTGAGATTGAGAGAAAGTTGTTTTTGATGAGCTTGCTGTTTGCCTGGGAGTTATTGTTTTAAGTTTAGTATTTTGTGTTTCTGCTATATCATATTGACTGCCTACTGATTTTGTATGTTTTGCATTAGAGACTGAGTTCATAACTGCTGCAGCATACGAAACATTAGGTCTGGGTTGCGAATTCCGGAATTTAGTTTTAGCTTCAAAGTAGGAGAGATTTTGAGTTAATTTTATGGTTAAGATCTGTTTTTCTTATTTCCATTTTAAGCATTGTCTTGAATTTGCAGAATGATTTTCATTGCAGTTAACACATTTTTCAGGAGATGTACAGGACTTAAAGGAGTGCCCGGATTGACCACAACGTGAACAGGTTTCTTTACCTCTACAATTGTTGGTGGAGTGACCAAACTTTTGGCATTTAAAGCAGCGTAGGGGATTCGGAATATATGGACGGACTTTGCAATTTTGATATCCAGCTTTAATGTCAAGAGGTAGATTAGCAGTGTTGAAAGTCAATACTATATGTTGGGTTGTGAAGATATCTGAACCCTTTTTGATAGTGATGTGCATCTATAACGCCTTGATTTGAGAGACCTTCTTTTATTTCTGAGATGGGTAGGGATTGCAGAGTTTTATCTGAAATGACGCCTTTAGATATATTCAAAGTGTTGTGCGGTGTTATTGTAATATTAACGTTCCCAATTTGTTTCATTTTTTAAAATGCAGTTGTTTGTTTAGCAGAATTTGTTTCGACTAATAAGTCTCCTGATGGCATTTGTTTGACACTTTTTGGATTCCCAACGTGAGTTTCAAGAGATTTCTGAACTAAAAATGGTGATATAGAGGACAGTTTCTTTTCACTAGAACTAAGTATCAGAAATTTTGCATTTGAGAGGTCATAATTAGGGCAGTTTGACAAGACAAAACTAGGTGAGGAGGTTGTTCCGCTTTTGTTTTGGTGTACGGAACTGAACACCTGTTCTTTTTCAGCCATATAAAGATAAATAAACTTCCACTATCAGCGGCACCACCCACCACGGAGTCCAACATAGGGGATGTAAGTAACCAAAAATGAATCTGTTACTTAGACACCAATGCTAACCAATAGCTATACGCCCGAGAGTCACCCCTGAAACAGCCTCCACCCTTAACGAGGTGCCCAGTAAGTGACCCCGGGCTTGACCCTAGCCAACAGATGACGTTTGTGACAAGCCGATTGATGCATACGGGCCACTATGCACCTCCCGTTTACCTGAAGCAGGGGCCAAAGCAGTGTGTTTGGGCAAAAAGATGCCCCTCAACTACCAGGATTCCCTTTTCCAGGGACACGGGTCTCCACGCACGGCGAACACGCGGGTGGTTTCTTCCCATCAGAATCCGATATAACACAGGGCTAAGATGAAAAGCCCTTACCAGTAATTTGGCAACCACAACAAGGGTGAAAATTTAAGGAATATAATGCAGATAATGAAGTGAAACAAAATTAATAAATATTCATATAACGTAACGGAAATAAGAGGAGATAATCAAAGGAATAAGAACTCATAAATGTTCGCTCACTAGGTCAATGTAATAAATTATGAAAGCCAGAAACTCAAAACAGGACCATCGCAAGAGAGAATCAGAAAAATGCTCAGGTCCAGCTCGAGACCCCGGGTACGCCAAGCCCATCACACCAGAGTGTGCCCCTGGGAGGGGGTAAGTCGTTGAATCTGTAAGGAGTATATTTTGTTTTAATAAATTGAAAGTTCTTGTAAATATATTTGTCATCATTCGCCTCTTGCAATGTGAAGCTGGTTTAAATATATGTGTTTATATTTTAATTCTTAGTTTACTTTTATATGTATATATTTAGAGTTAAAACTTCTGGTATATTGTGTTTCATAATACGTATTTTTTGACAGGGTAAAAAAAAATATTCAATGATTTTTTAAGATAAAATATTTAGTGCTGTAAATGGCATATAAAACTTACTTGTAGTTGATCTACATATTTTCTCTGTTATTAAATGTTCATTAACATTCTTTAACTAATAGTTGTGGTTGAAACATTTAATTAGTATTTACTTATTTGAATGTTTACAAAAAGCATTTTATTGTAAATATAAGTATTGTCTTTTTCTAGATTCTCCAAGAGCTTGTTCTTTTACAAGAACTGATTTACGATAAACTATTTTCCGAATGAAATTTTGTTTTCTTTAAAATAAATTTTTCATAATTGTATTAATTTGCTTTTTTAAAATATTGTTACTTGTATAATTTCTTATTCGTTTCAGATACTTACATAATTTTTTTTCCATTTTATTTCCGTACTTAATTTTTGTTTATTGTATTTATCTAATTCTTCATAAATTAAAATAATTAGATGACTTTGTTTGAAAAGTTGTTATAGAATGCTTTTAAATATAATCTTTGATAATATTCTTCAATATTAATTTTTTTTAATGAGATCATGATATAAAGCTTAATTTGAATTAAGACGTGAGCAACATACTTCATCTTGAATTTATTAGTAACCATTGTGCAATTTCTTTCAGCTGCCCCCTCAATGCATCAACGATGCGATCTAGAGATTCCTTTAAAATGTGTCCGTGAATTTGTAAAGCTAAATTCTTTGATGAATAATTTGGAAATAATTCTAAAAACTTTTATATGATCATTTTCTCTAGCATTTAAAGTTATAGAAAATTTTCTCCCCAATAGTATAAATTCAAGCGGAGAGTTTTTACAAAAATTCCTTCAACAAATTTATAACTTAATAATATATAATCAGCGAATTTGCTTTTATGTATTTTTAATATAATGAAATCTATAATTTATTGCTTAAATTATTCTTTTGCAGTGGTTGTAAAAATTCATTTGTTTCATTCATTTGTTTTTATAAGTAAATTAATAATGCTTTGCTACCCTAAGATAAATTATTTTCTGAACTTAAGGTGATAAATAAGGTGAACTTAAGGCATAAGGTGATAAATTTTTTAATTTTAATAATTTTTTTTCTTTTTTCTCATAGTCTGCTGGATTGCAAAGTCTTGATGGAACTGATTTTAAAGAACATAGAAGACGAGCACTTCGTCACATCGTGCCTGGTGATGTTGCTGAACTCTGTAGCTGGGTGGGCAATAATGGAAAAAAAAGATTTTTGGGTTACAGAGTGTCAGACGCCATTATTGGTAACATTTAATCTCTGTTTTTATATATATATATTATTCCATTTTTGACAGTATATAGTTAAAATTTGTGTTGCCTTTCTAGAAAGTGAATCTTATTTTTAAAAGTATTTATACCCATTAAAATGGTATTATTATTAAATTTAGTTTTCAAATAAACATCTATAACCAGCTTTTTTTTTACTTTTTAATATACTATAATTTTAGTATTCCATGAATTTTTAATGAGTTTATAAATTTCTAACATTCCCTGTGTTTGGAATAATTTATAAGTGTGTAATTGTTTGCAATAATCTTGTTATTAGTATCACCATATTCTTTTCCAGTCACAGTAGAACGGTAATCATACGATACTTCAGTTATCCAACACTTCTTTTGACTTGCACTCAAAAAAATATTCTGATCATTGTTACATGTGTTTGTACTAACAGCTTTATTATTACAGTTGATGTTACTTGATTATTCTTGTGACAATGAATCAAGATGTATCACATCATTTTATTTTTTGTGAACTAGTATACTGTTATGTATGATGGGCAATTGAAAAAACTAGTCATTTTTTTTATTTAGAGTGATTTTAGTCCTAATTAAAAAAGCAACGTAAAAAGGTCACCTTATAATATTTTCCCTGAGAGTAACAGAAACCTGGGTTTCTACTAATTTAGTTTTAGATACCTTTAAAATAGGTTCTGAAATAATTTTATGTTTGTTCATAAAAATATCTACTGGTTTGCTTATATTTTCTTTTTCTTATGTTTTAGAGGCTGTTTGCAATGTTTTCACAAACACTGAAGTAAATGAAGTTGAAAGCATTATTAAAGGCTGGTTGCGCAATGCTAAAGAAAGAAGAGTTTATTCTGAAAAAAAAATTAAAAATAATTGTGTAAATAAAAGTTTTACATATGTGACTCTAATATTGTTTATTTTTTTCTATTCTCATATTTATTTGCATACGTTAAATTAATGCTGCAAAAATTTATAAATCCTTAAAACAAGTTATCATTTTTAATATCTTCAAGATACTGATTTAAGTATGCCTTCGGCTAACGATTCTTCAGCAAAACATAGCAAGAGCTGTTTTAGTTTGTATATAAAAACATAATTTTCTAGTTTTATTTGTTTTTTAAATTACATCCTTAACATGATAACTAAACAATAAAGTATGTGATCCATAAATATCTATTTTGGTAAAAGTCACAACTTCATTTAAACTATTTATAATATAAAATGTTTTTAGTAAATTTTGCAGAAGAATGGAATGGGAATTATTTTGCCAATTAAATAGTTTCAATTGATAATACGAGAAATTTAAATATTAATGTGAAGTTCTCAGTATTAGAGCAACGTTAAAAAGAAAATTATTCATTATTTTATTTTAAGATCTTTAATATATCTACTATATTAAACAATATGAGCAATAATGAAGCAATCGTAAATTACAATGTTCACAAAAGATTCAACAGGTTCATAATTAAATTAGCGTTAGTTTTCTTTAAAGAATATTTCTAAGTAGGAGACTTATAACCTTCCTTGGTGTTTAAAAGGTACATTCAATTAGACTTTTTAATAATTGCCAAGTTTTATTCCAATAAACTTGCATATTTTTGGATTAAAATGACACATTTTTCTTTTCTTTAGATATGTTTGTTTTTTAACTGTTTTACTTCCTTTTGCGTTACTTATTTTCCTTTAAAAAAAATAGTTTAGGAATAGCTCATTTTTCTGGAAAATTAGTAATGCCTAGTTAGTGTGTATACAAATTAAAAACTATCACCATTTTTTTCATTTAGAAAACATTTTTCTGAACTCTAATTTAGTTAATTTAAAAGAAAAACCTTATTACAATACAAAGTATTTAAGTTACTAATATTAATAAAAATTTCAGAGATGAAATTTATTTCCAAAATAAGACACTCCTACTACTATCATACCATTTACGACATGCATCCCACAAGTCACCTAAATCCTTACTAAACTGGTTTTTTTTTTTGTCCTAATGCCATCCTAAAGCGTTCTAAAGGTATCTTGAAACTGTCCTAGTTATGACATCATTAAGATTTCTGCAGGTGGGACATTCTAACACGCAGATGACATCCGTAGGACATTTAGCGGTAAATATAGGACTTCCTCTGGAAGTCACACAATCCTAAAGATGACAACTTTAGGATGTCATAACGAAGTCAATGTGCTGTATGGGATCAGATGTGTATTGTTGTGCGATATGTAGATGCGCAAAATGAACCTATTGAACGTTTCTTGCCATGCATAGCCATGCTGCAGAGCACCTGCATGATACAATTGTGCAATTTTTAACAAATTTAACCATTAATTTGCAAGACTGCAGGGGGCAGTCATATGATAATTCTAGTAATGTGGCTGGTAAGTACTCTGGCTTACAATCCAGATTAAAAATAGAGTGCCCTTTGGCTGAGTTTGTGCCCTGCACAGCTCACCCACTAAATTTGGTAGGAGTGAATGCTGCAGAATCATGTGAAGCAGCTGTTTCCTACTTTGGTTTTGTGCAAGCACTATATAATTTTTTTTCAGCTTCCCCTCACAGGTGGGAGTTTTTTACTTCTAAATTTGAACAAAAAGATTTTCTTACTCTCAAATCTTTATCGTGTACAAGGTGGTCAGCAAGTGCTGCTGCCGTTAGGGCCTTAAGAAAAGGATATGCAGTAGTAATAAAAACATAGGAAGATGTCGCTAAAAATTCTAATGAAAAGGCTTCGACGAAACATGAAGCTAAATGTTTACTTAAGAAACGCCAAACTTTTGAAATTGCTTTAATAACCATTATTTGGGATATGTTACTGCAGCGTATAAATGCTACAAGTAAAAGTTAGCAGGCTCAAAATTGTACCTTAGAAGTGATAATCCCACTCTATGAATCCTTAGAAGGATTTATTCAAAATGTGAGAGAAAACTTTAGTGAAAAGGAAGCTGAAAATCTTGTGGGAAATATTTCTTATAAAACATCAAGAGCTCTTTGAATACCAAAGGCTTTAGATGATAGCACCAGTGAAAGTGTGAATTTGTCCCCAAGAGAAAAATTTTAACTCAGACACACTATGTCATTTGATTTAAGTGAAAGAAAAAAAGCTTACAGCTTTCTCGAAAGAAGGTTTGGATTTCTAACCAATCAGAAACCAGTATGCTTGGAAACAGTAAAGCCATTTCAGGAAGCATACTTTGAAGATGTTGATGGACTTTTTGACGAACGTGTGCAATTTAAAGACTTTTTGACTGATAAGTCAAATCCAACTGAAATGTTAAAGACTATACGAATGCTACAGATAGAAGACACATATCCCAATATTGAAGTAGCGTTAAGGATATTCTTATCTATTCCAGTGTCAAACTGTTCAGGAGAGAGATCATTTTCTTTAATGAAAATAATTAAGAATCGACTTCGTTCAAGAATGACAAGTCACAGACTATGTGACTTAGCACTAACGTCAATGGATTGTGATTTGACAGAAAGTCTAAAATTTGAAGATATCTTAAACGATTTCAACAGTAAATCAAGAAAAAAACTTAATGTAATAAGTGGTACAATATAATTTTTTTCTTATTATATAAGTTTACTGTATTTTGTGTATAAATTTACTGTAAAATTGAAGTCCATAATTCCTATTTCCGAGAAGCTTCCCCAAAATGGCTCCATTGACTGTTTATTATTGATTGGACAATTCTATAATTTACCTTTAGTAACACTACTTATAAAATATTGCATATTTTTTAATTTAAATATATATAAATATATTTCATATTGGTTTCCAAGTTTTTGGTAACTTTTTACTCTAAAAATCAAGTTTTCTATTTAGCTTCCTGGAAATGCTGATTACTGATTCTTTTTTATTGAAATATAATTTCTATCGTGACTTTCACTTTTAAAATTATGTATTAAATTTATTTGTTTATGGTCACATTTTGAACTTTTTATACTCTATTTGTATGAATTAAATTAAAATTTTACTGTTTTATTTTATATGGAGATACATATAGATAATTAATATCTGCCTATTTTGAAATTACAATTATTCACTTATATATCTCTTCTTACTTATACATATATTTAAGATCAACTTTTTAAAAAGAGGGTTTTTAATTAATTTAAGATCAGATTCATCGGGGCCCACGACAGTCTAGTGCCTACAGTCCCCAAATTTCTAGATCGGTCCCTTTTGTTGAGCACGCGGCACTCTTAAGACAGTTATCTCCTGGATTATTGATAATCTAAGATTCCAAATATAGTTTACTGATGGTACCTAATGCTGGAGGGCGGCACTAGGGACCTCGGGATTGTGACACCCGTGTTTACCTTAAGAAAGGTAAACCCCTTGAGGTATACGTCTTAAAAAACGACTTATTTAAGCACAAACAATCTATGCAAAGATACTTTCAGTCATCATCCTGTATAACGTTTCTAGAATAGAAGTGAGTACTGGACTCTTTATATTTATTTTAAAAAGAGATAGCAACTTTTTTCCAAAAGCTGCAGACTTTGCATTTATACTAGATTATTCACACATATTCAATAGACGTTTCTTGTTAACTGTAACTTTTTCTTTGTAACTATGGGACATTGAAGACACAGATAAGTACCAACTTTCATTGCAAATCAGGATCTATTTTATTTTTCAACTGTTCAAAATAATTAGAAAATGTTCTTTCAACCTGCACTGAAACAATATTTATACCACTATTTTATGAGATTCAATCAAATGAAATATAATAAGGAGTTATTTAAACTATATAGCACAAATAATAAGACAAATCTAAACAAAGAAATTTATTAAGCTACAATACTTATACATTCAATTACTCTCCTGAATATATACAATCTTCTTAAATGTTGCTGGCTCTTTATCACCACCTGAAAAAAAAAGTTTATTACATTTATTACGATGAAATCTAGTTGAAGCAGTGGAGTTTTTGAAAATAATTTTTTTTTTCTTTTATTAAAATAAGGGCCCCTACCCTTTGCTCCCTGTCCTAGCTAACCCCTAAAACAGCTTTTACAGTTTTTTGGACCGCTTTTCTTGCTCACTGGATTATTCCAGTGATTTAGTTTAGGTTTGTATGTATAATGTAATTCTAACATTTTGTTAATGTCAAAATTTTCTAGAGCCGTAGATGATTTTTGAAAATGACATGCATAGTCACTAATTTCTTAATGATTCGCTGTTTTCACTTAGTTAATAACAAAAATGACAATTTTAAGCAAGCCCATGTTAACACGTTGACTGCATCACACATTTACAGTGAAAAATCGTTCAGGCCACGAGCGCCACTGTGCGAAGTGTATCCTGATAAGTACTCCCATCGATATTTTTATAATGAAAGTATCTGATGGTCACAAGAATACCTCGCTCAGTTTATTTCCATGGTATCATGCCAGTTTATTTGTGAAAGTTGCTGTTTCTCATCTTGCCACTTTGCACTACCAGTTTGAATCTTTGCCAAGTAAAGAGAAGTATAACTCAAAATCTTCACCCTAATTGATTGAAATTTCAAACAGAAAAATGGAAAACTTATTTCTCAGTGAGTCACATAGCAGTAAACAAGAAAGCTTTTACAAGGCTCACAATAATTTTTTTAATCATTTTTGTACTACTTTTATAACAATTCAATAGTTGTGTTACTTCCTATGAATTATCTTTTCAAATAGAAGTCTTTCAAAACTAGGCAATTCGCAATATCCTTTGTAAGTAGTGAAATAAGCACCACCACAATATGGCTGACCAAGGCCGGATTTCGTATAAGCTAATCAAACTGTAGCTTGGGGCCCCGAGATCCTACTTTTTTTTAAAAAAGTTTCTTTCGGAGCTGGGGCCCTCTGTAGCCCAAAATAATTTTATTGGTACTCTTCACTTTTCTAACCATAAGAGCAATAAAAAGCTCTTTTGACTGATGAAAATATCGCTTTTTTCGTAGCTAACACCCACAGAGTTGTCAAATAGCTAACTCACTAGCCTCTTGAAATTGCATTGGACTCTTTTGTCCTTACTTCGAAAATATCGGATATCCACGGAAACACCCTTTCGTCTGATTTCTGGTTGGTCATAAATTTTTTGGAACAAAAAAATTTCTAGGGCTGTAAAAGGAGGAAGATCTTTTTAATATTTGTTTGGGTCACCATGTCTTGAGATTTCCGTTGTGTCACATTGTCGTTAAAGTGGTCCTCGTTCAATTCTCATTTTTCTTTTTTACAAAATTTAGATATTTTTTTCTAATTTATTATAAAAGCTTTTTTTCCTTTTAATTATCCTAAATGTTTCAAAAACCCTAATTAAAAAATAAATAATAAATTAAAAATATACAAATAAAAAATATATAAATAAATGACTGGATAAAATAAAATTTTTTTATTGTTATTAGAATGGAACATATTACCTTTTAAAAAAGCATTAATAAATTATTTAAAAGTATTAATAAATTGAGTATTAATAGATTAGTTAAAAATAAACAATTTGTTAGTTTATAAGGTGAAAACATCAATTGAATAATATCAGTTTGCATAAAGAACATATCCAGAAATTTTAAACAAAATCAAGAATGTCAAGTATCCAAATGACTCTTAATTTACTAAATTTAAAAAATAATAAATAAAAAACCACTGCAGGGCTGGTGCGTATATTTGGGCTGATGATTATGAAATTAACGCAAAACTGAGAGATCGTGGGTTCTATTCCAGTTAATGACAGTTTTTAATTTTTATTTCTTAATGCTGAAAAATGTTTTTCTTATTTTTTTAAAGTATGCATGTTAAAAAACTAATGATTTAACAATTATTTAAAAAATAAAAAGATTCCGCTCCTTGTTCGCTTTGCACACCAATCCTCTTGGTTACTTCTCGCTAAACATTGCAGATTAAGAGGAAAAACGATTTATTAAAATTTTTTTGGATAAAAATTACAATTAGCAATTGTTTTTTCCATTCTATTTCGAGAAAGCCAAGCCCGTCAAGTATTAATCCTACTAAATGACGCATTCTATATTCTTACACAAAGATTTTTTCACAAAGATCTCAATTCTACCACCATATATTTACACAAAGACTTAACCCAAAGAAAAGCATGTAGCCATGTGGAACATAAATAAACTTATTATGCATTGAAGTTGCCAGGAATTCAAAACAAATATTGAATTGGCAATTACAATGTGAAGATTACTAAATTTAGGCAAATCAATAAAATTGGTACCAATCAATAAAATAGGTTCGAATCCCAGTAATGGCTGGTCGATACGAATTCCACACTCGGCTCGCACCGACCACAGTGCTGTAAAATATACTCAGTGGTAGACGGATCAAGAGTTAGAGGCAGACTAACCGTGCTGTCAGACTAACCATGGGAGTTCATGGTTTTCTTCTCAATGTAACTCAAATGTGAGTTAGTTCCCTTAAAACGTCTTCCACGAAGGTAGAAATTTCTTCCAATACTTGATCCTGGAGTTCCCTTGCCTGCTGCATTGGGTTCAAAATTACAAGGCTACAGAGTTAAACATTAGTGGTCATAAACTCGAAATTTGGTCTGTTGTTCAATGAATGTTAAAAAATAAACAAATAATTTGGCCGGGATAGCCTGGTCGATAGGGCGTTGGACTCTTGTTTGTGAGAATGGGAGTTTCAATCCAGACGGCCATGAATATGGTGACTGGTGCCTGTTAAATCTATCATGGTCACAAAGTTCTCCTAGCAAATCAATCTCTGGATAATGATCCCTTGTCTCCTGGATTGGGTTCAAAATTACAAGGCTATGGAGTTAACCATCGGTATTAGACTTAGAAAAAATTTCATGTTTCTAAGTCTTATAGATTTTGAGCTGCAAAGCAAAATGTAACGTAAAAGAAAAAAGATTGAGAAAAAAAAAATCGCAAAAAAACATCTAAAAAATTACAAATAACACATATTCCGAATATAAAACTTTGTTAAATATACAATGGACCTTCCATCATACCAATTTTTTACTGTGCTAAAAATTTTCTTATGATAATCTTAAAATGTGTTTCTAGTGTAACTTTTATTTATGTGTATTAACTCAAAAACTATGTGTAATAAAAGAAAGGTTAATAATGGCAATAAAAATCTCATCACAATCAATATATTTAACAATCCAGCAATATTATCACATTTTTTACTATATAATGTTAATACTGATTACCTGCATCTGAAAAAGAATCAATTGTACTTGAAAAAAATTTAAACTCAGGAAAACAATGTTTTTGCACAATAAAAAGAAATAGTAATTTATTTGTTATAAATATAATTATTACATGAAATCATTAATTGTTTATCTTTTGTAAACTCTAAAATTAAGATTTTATATTTTTAAAAATCAATGTAAATCTTAAGATTACATTGATTTTTAAAAATATAAAATCTTAATTTTAGAGTTTACAAAAGATTCAACTCGAGATTGCAATTAGATTACTACAAGAGATTCATTGCTAGCAAATTCTTTCTCTTTTTCTTACTTTCAACATCAACTCAAGAACGAGAATATAAAATAAATTTTAAAAGAAATAAACTTTTCTAAAACAATAAATAAGCAATCACTTAAAGCAAAAAAGCATTAAAAATTGCTCATGATCACAAATAAGAATGAACCTCTCATCACATCAAATATACACATAAACTTTACTTATAGTTTAACAGTCAATAATTCTTAAACAAGTGAATGCTAACATTTTTTATTTCAATATACCATTTGCACATTTTCCTATACGCTTTAGTAATTTTAAGATTCCAGATGTCAAAGTTTTTGCACAGACGAAAAATTTTTTTACACTAAGTTGAACATCTAAAACTGCTCTAAAAATATATTTAATATAAATTTCAGAAATGAAATATTTTAAGCATTAAATTTAAACTGCATGCAAAAAGTTAAATTTATATAACTTTCTTCTTTGTAAACACTTAGCCTTTATTAAAAAATACAATTACAATTTTAATGACAAATCTTTTTTTTATTTTAATCAAAATTTATATAAAAACATTTTTAACATAAATACAATTGTCATGAAATATATTTTAAGTAACTAAAAGACATGGTTATAGAAGTATATCAAAAATATTGAGATTTAACATGCCCCACCCCCAAAGAAAATAAATATACAGCAGTGTTTTCATTACAGCGCTAGAATCTCGCATATTTTTTTTTTTTCTCGCATTAAAAAATGATTAATGTGAGAAGTTCGTGCACTCTATAAATCAATTTTAAAATGCGCGAATCTCTCGAATTTTGGAAAAAATTTAGTCTTCCGCCATTTTGAAAAAGACATGAAAACAGCTACGACAAGTGTTGAGAAAAAAAATTAGTTCTTTATAATAAATTATTTAAAATTAGCTCCATTTTCACCTGTTAATGAATTACCAAACTCCCTCATCGACAATTTACAGCAATTTGTGAAAGTTTTAAGTCTGTGAAAACTATGCTGGAAGACCCAACAAGTATTAACATGGAAATAATTTCACTATTCTATAACAGAAATAATTGAAAAGTCTATGCTGGCAGATGTAGAGGATAGGAAAGTGTGTGCACAATGGTACAAATTTATTTAGTGATTCCGAATAGTTCAGCATCTTTTGCAAGGTCATTTAGCACCCAAAACAGAATTAAAACAAAATATCGAAACAGATTGACTAATGAGCATTTGAGCAACCCAATGAGAATAGTTGATGAAAAGGTAGATATAGAACATTTTCCATATGATGATGCAGCAAAAATATTCAATGGTTTAGAAATTAGAAGATGCTAAAAATTTATTTTAATTAAAGAAATAAGTCTATTCGTGTTTTTTTAATTTTTAGAAATCTCACCCTGTTTTTGAGAAAGGGTTAGAAATTCTCTCCCATTTTTTTTCTGTAATGAAAACACTGATACAGGGTATCTACTACATTTTACATTTTCAAATTCATGACTAATTCCTAGAATTTTTCATTTATGACTTAACGAAGTTACTATTTTCTCCGACAAAAACACAAGAAATTTAAAAAAGTATTATAATAAAAGAAATGATAAACATAAACAAAACTGTTATACTTTGCATCGTCATATTTAAAGATTTTAAATTTAAAAAAAAAAACAGAGTAAAGAAAGAGTTACATCATATTGAAAATAACTTCCAAGAAAGTTAACACCCACAGCACAGACCCACCATGATTAAATTGTCACAAATAGAATTTGCCTAAAGCAATTACTAGAAATCAAAATTCGCACATTGTGATAACATTGCATTAAAAATATTGGCATTCGAAAATGATAACTGCCAATACTATCAGATCAATACTAGAGTAGCATTACATCACAACAAACCCATTTAATTATAATAGAAAGATTAGATATCACAATTTATAAAAATGTGGTTATTAGTAATGCATACTTTAATGAAAAAAAAATCATAATCACCTAGACAAGTTATGGTGCAACAGGAGGACTATTAAAATCTATACTGCAAATTTCTTTTGATATATAAACACCAAATGCAAATACTCCCCAAGTTTTGATCAAACTCCTAAAAAAATTAGAGATTAGTAGAAAAGTAGGATCAAAGTGGCAGCTCTCTAAAATTGAATATACAAAAGAAATACACTTAACAATGGTTCTTAAAATTTACAAAACTGGGCTCAAAATATTACATGCAGTAAATATGCAGGGTTGCCACTCAAATCTGGAAAAAAAATCCCCTGTACATATTACACACAATATGTTAAGAGAAAACAATTACTGCGCCCTTGTGTGAGATATATTAAGCTAACTATACTTATTAGTTTTAATTGATCGAAAAACAGCTGAACATACTTAAACAATGCTATAGTAAATGAAATAGTTTAGTATAGCTGAAATATCATGGTTAAATATCCAATAGATTACGCTTTGAGTGATCACCATTTCTTAAAATACAAAAATAAAAAACAAAATTCCCTTTATTTTCCCAGTTTGTAAAGAAAAAAAATCGAAATTCCCTGCATTTTCCCTGTTATTTTAGGTGATTTTTAAAGTCCCTGTATTTTCCAGGTTGTCCCTGTGGAGTGGCAACCCTGATATGTCACCTGTTAAGAAATCTTATGTCTCATAAATTTTCCTACCCAGAAATAGTAAGATAAAAACAAAGTATCTGTGCACACAATCGAAAAGTATCTACAAGCTTATAATATTTTTGATAATAGAATAATTTTATTAAATATACGAAATCAGTCAGCTATTTAATATTTTTATTTATTTTTGACGAAAAATATATATACATGTACATTAGTATTAATAGTTATACATAGAACTATATTCAAATAAAGCAATTTTTATATTATGTAATATTAGTAATTTCGCTTCTAACAAAATTGCATTAAGATTTCCCAATGTCACTGCAATCACCTATTTTTGTCGTAAAGCAATAGTCGAGTTCTAAGAAATCAGCTGGTTGTTGGCTTGACAATTAACAATGGGATTGCTGAACTTTGGACTAAAGTGACAGTTATATATTTTCTCTTTAGGAGCAACATGCATACAATTAAACACTTCCACAAATCATGATTACGCCATCTGCTTTATATCCCCTCCCTGCAAACTTTTTTTGAGCACAGATTCTTTTTTTAATATTACAGTAAATATAAAAAAAGTTGAGGATCACCACCAATGTACCTGCGTACGGCGTACGTCTATATTATCCAACTATGTACCTAGATATTGCAAAAATATGCTCATCACAAAGCATCATCAGGGCTTCCACTTAATTTAAGGAAAAAAAACTATCTGACTTTTCGAAGAATATCAAGAAATTTTTATGAAAATCCAAACCATACTTTATCTATTCCATTCAATTTTTTATCAGATAACTGATTTTTTTATTTGTCAAATATTAGATTTTGTGAGCAAAGAAACAGTATTGAATGAGGATTGATGCACGGAAGTTTCACTAAAATGTGAAATGTTTATAACAAATAATTGTAATAGATGCTAGAATTATGTAACTCTAATCTAAATAAAGAATTATGTTAATGTACTGTTATTGACCTGATAGTTACTTTCCTGATTTAAAGGCTAAATAAAGACAATTCCAGGTTTTCCCTATTCTCACTGATCAGTGGGAGCCCCGTTTATGTACTCTATTATCACAGGAATGCCTTCCAGCACGTCATAACGAGTATAATATATTCTTGTGATTATACACACAAAAGGTTTATGCAATTTGCCAATACCAGTTTAAAAAGCTTATAACATGCAACCAACTATAAGCTGGGACAAACTTCAACTGACCACCTTGTCTTACCTAGATTAAGTTGCTAATTATTTCTAATCTTAAAATTATTCTTTTAAAATCATATAGATAAAAGCATTTGTTTATAAATAAAAGCATTTGTTTAATTCTAAGTACTATTTTTAAATATTTAATGAATTCAAATAAAATAATTAAATTTATTAAATTAAACTTTCACAATTTTTAATGGAAAATAATATAAACTGACTTAATTTTGAACAATTTATATAAATAAGTAGGGTTGAAAAAATATGCAAAGTACTAAATCAAAAATTAAACATGGGTATTCACCTTTGATAAATAGATATTTATGATAATTTATTTAACTCTATATTAACTAGATATTTATGATAATTTATTAACTTCTTTTAACTCTTGATCCTGAAGTGTGCTTAGAAAAACAAACAAGTTTTTCTTGTTTAAAACAAATAGCATATCCTTATAACGCATATCATATGCTTTATAAGGCAAGGCATAAAATGATAACCAAAGAGAAAATGGTAATAAATTTTGAGAAAAACAAGAAAATTGTTTTGGAATGTTCATGAGAAACTGCACGGGGATATTTGTGAGGAAATTTTACCAAGAACATTTCTATAACAGTTCAAAGTTGAACAAAGAAGAAATGACTAGTAATTTTAACAAAATATAAAAAGGGCACAAAATGTATAAACCTTGGGATCAAATGATTCTGCATTCTTCTTTAGCAGTTTTTCAACACTTTCTCTTATTTCAGGTGAAATATTTCTGGCATCAAATGCTAAAATTTCTTCTTTGATGCCTCTTTTTGAAAGAAAACTACAAAAAAAAAATATATATATATATAACACATTTATAAGAATAAACATAACTTCAAATTCTTCGCTTAGATAGCACTATTGAACTTGGCAAGACTAAAGCTTTTTATGTTTGATTTCAAACTGGATAGTATAGTACCTTAATTCTTTAGGGAAAAAATAACTGAGTAATAATTTTTTTTCCTAGCAAGCAAGTCGTTGTAAAATATATTTGATGATTCACTAACTTTCTCATTCTGCATCAATTTTAATCTAATCCTCCTTTAGCTTAGATTAATGAATGAGACAGTGGGGAAAGAGCTTTCAACTATGTAATACTTCAGCTATCAACAATTATCCCAAGATTGAATCAAGTTAAGTTAGCATGTCTTATATACTAATGAATTGATGTTTAATAATAGTAGTGGTAGTTACTCCACAATACTCCTCCATCAGAATTTCATCAAGGATAGAATTTGATAAATGGATACCACTAGCTGCCTTATTTACAAAAGACCAGGAGAGTGTTAAAAGATAGGAGCCATTATTATTAAGTTTCTGATATTGAAACAAACATCTATTATAAATAAAAAATTCACTTCATAGAAAACTATACAACTATATTTATTGAAGATAAAACTTAAAATCAAAAGAAAGAAAATCTACTCTAAATTAAACTAAACATAACACAAGAGAAGAAACATACTCTATATACAAGCAAAACCTAACCAACTAAAAAACACCCACTTCCTTCTAGCAGAGATAACAGGAAGTGACCCAACTTCCCACAGGAAGTGACACAGAAAGAGGAAAACACTGCCCAGGTTGGTCCCTGTGTTGCTATTAGCAATCGTGTGATAGAGGGGTCTCTATCTTTACAGGAATTGGTAACTAATTTTAAACCATAGTTTCTACTACAGAATGGCAACAAGGAAATGATAACGTCGGATCAATGGGCTATTCTCATTGTGATTGGCTATTGAATATCACTCTTGGTTGCAAGAATTTGGAAAGTTATCGCGTTTATTGTGAATTAAAATAAAAATTCAAATAATTTTGTGCATGCTCGTCTGTGTTTGCTCACTTATCTCGTATTTGGAGTGTTGCCACAATTGATTCATTGATGGATTGTGTTTACATTTATATTGTAAACAACCACTAGAAAAGAGGAGATTATTGTTTAAAAAATGAAATTAGATGAAAATGTTTTCGAATTTTTAGAGATTTATAAATGTAACAATAAAAATGTACGTTTTCTTTTTTTTAGGTTTATTTGTTTTTAAATAAAATTATATCGTTTTGATATTAAGAGTAAGTTAATAGGTGCTCTTAATTACCTTTAAATTAAGTATTCTCTTATAAAAGCTTAGCTGCACTATTTATGTAATTTTCTTACGTTCTGTTGTAAGGAAAAGAAAATTCAGATTTTAATTAAAATAATAATTATGCCATGTAAAGTCTAATAATCTTATGCATATTTCCTAACATTTGTACTTTTAAGTAATAATTAAAATTATTAAGCATTGTAATTGTAACATAGAAAATAATTGTGCAGTTGAGTTTAAGTGTTTTATGTTTATTCAACATTGAAAGTGTTTCTAGTTATAACATTTTTTAAATAAATTTGTAATGTGCAGTTTTAATAACATGCGTTGAAAGATTAATTAAACTATTACAAGAGATTGCTGTTAAAAAAAATAATCAATAAAATTTTTATGTGGTTATCAATTATTATTTATTTATTTGGAAATAGTGAAAAGTAATAATATATTTGTGAATTTAAGCACATTATGATAAACAATAATACTGAAATGATAAAAATTCTGTGGAAATAACAATAACATTGAAAATGAAAAAATTCATGATACATAAAATTTATTTTCGAACTATGGAATACTTGCTCTTATGAGGATAGATTAGATTCTCGATAACAGATTATTTACTGCTGAATATTAATAGTTACGTCAAATGTGTGTCAAGTATAAAAATGTTTTGTTTTTTTTTAACTTGCCACTGCTTTATTAGAAAAATAATTTTGTAACAATCAAATAATAAATATATAAAAATCTTTATTTGAAACATATAAGGGTAAAATTCTTTATTTTTTGATTTAGAAATTATCAATCAGAAAAATCCTTTAAAATTTTAATTATATTTATATAATAAGTAGAAGGAAATATTAGCAATAGCAAAGGAAAAATTTAATGAGTCATTCCACCTCAGATCAATCACTTTTGAACTGACCCCCCCCCCCCTATTTTAATGAAATTTGGTGGAACATGCACACATGATAAAGTAAGCATTTCGACCAATTTTTAAGTTGAAATTTGTCCAAGTTATAGACACTTGAAAAAATAAAATTTAGAAAAAACCACAAACTTGCATACATATGTAACTTTTTTTTTTAATTGTATCAGAAAAAAAAATTGAAACACCATTGCAATAGACCTTTCATTTGATACCTTATATGACTTTCTGAGGCTAGGTCAACTTACAAAGCAACTTGATTTGGCCTTATATGTGGTCTCAAAAAATTACGAAAAAAAATTTTTTTTTTTCAGCAATATTCTTCTACACATTTCAAATTTGTATCATAGAAATAGAAATTTTTTTTTAAAAAAAAACATTAATGACTGCAAACCAAAATTTTTATTAATTGAAAGCGGTCTGCTGTACAACTTTTTTTCCCTTTAAGACATTTAATACAATATACATGGAAAACTGAGTAAAAAGCCTAAATCAATGATCATTCATATCAAAAGTAATATTTATCTCATACTTTTGGCTTCTAAAATGTGTTGAAAAAAACAATTTTATTTTTAGCAAGTGTATTATATTTTTCTTATTAAAAAATGGTTTACCTTTAGATATGCAAAAAATATGTGAACTAGTTACAAGACATGAATAACATTTATTTCATAGAAAATACTTTACTTCATAAAACTTAAAATAAAAATTATGATTATTAACTCTGCCACAATATGTTATGAACAGAATTAGTAATTGTATAAACATCTAAGCATTATAAAATTTTATGAAGTAGTTAGGAATGATGTAGTGTTATTTTTGTGTTTATTATTTTTATTTCATTAGGTGGTATGAAAAAATCTTGACCTTTTGTTGTTTGTACATCAACATTCTAAATGATCTGTATTTTATTTACTTTCAATATCAAAGGCTTCTGTGGGTACGAGTATGACAGTGAGGGTCCATGAGGCTGTAGAAAACTTATCTTAACTTCTTTGTAGTTTATATTTACATCTAAAATACATCGTATCCACCATTGGCTGTCCTCCAAAATAACAACATACCCTGAAATATCTTCTAAGAGCAGTTCTAAAGAATTTAACACCACTGTCTGGATCTTGCTTTCAGATGAATTTGAATACATTTTTGTTTTAATTGATGTGTGGGTTTTGTGCCTGTTTTAATGGATTTTTTGTGTATCAGGGATTGTGTGGCTTTTCAAAAAAATGTCTCGATTTCTCACAATCTTAATATGATTTTCTAGTACACAAAATTTGTTTATTGATGACAATATTAAAAAGTGTAAATAATTTACTCTCATTTTTATTTCATTAAAGTTTTTATTTTGTAGGGTTGTTTTGTGTTGAATGAATATCTAATTTAATTTGGTCAAAATGTTGCTAGCATAATGTTTTTTTTTTTTTTTTTTTTTTGATGAAGTTATGTATGAGTGCTGAAACATGAAGGAGAAATTTTTTGCGGTACAACTGTATTGTTTTTATGTTAAAAGGGCATTTAATTTTTTATTTCTTTATGCTTTGTTTAGAAACATAAAGAGACCAAAGAACATCTTAAGGGATTGTGGACCTCATTTGAAATCAGCTGAAATAAATAGAATTAAATTGTTTGTTCGTTATTATTTGAATTAACAGTATTTGTTAATGCTTACATGGTTACTGCTACTTTATAGCCTAAAATAATAATTTTTTGTTTTGTAATCAAATGGAGAAGTGTATTATTTCTTTTTAGTCTAAATCAACTACAGTTTAATTGGTAATAAAAAGTATATTAAATTTTTAATTTATTAACCATTTGTATCAATATTAATGTACTCAAGTGTCTCAAAGTTTGGTATGAAATAAAACCTATTAAGAAGCTATTTTTGTACATTGTCTTAAAAAAGATACAAGCAAAGTTTCATTTCATTTTTTCAAACTATAGCTGGTTACACACATTTTTTTTCTTTTATTTTTTTATCATGGCTAAAATAAATTTTAACAAATTTAATACAGGAAATAGGATGTGTTAAATATTTAGTTATTTGTTTAAGAATGAAAAAAAAATTATAATTTTTATTTTATTTACATGTATAGAATTGGCATTTTATGTATAATCTGCACTAAGGCAATTTCTCACACTGTTTAGCTTTTCTTTGATGCCTCATGCCCTATTGTTTGTATTTATATAAAAGTAATTCTTTTAAAAAATATATATATTCTGAGTTTTGGAATTTTAACTTTTTTTTTTCGAAATGTTATTGAATACAGCTTTTTTTATTTTATTTATTTTTGTCTTTTCTTAGATGACCCCTTGACTATCCTTGGACTGCAACCCTCAAATACTAAGCCTATACTTTTCCCCGTGATTCATGCATAGAATGAAAAGGCATTGCCCCATTAATTTAACATTACTTTTCTTTTTTATTATTGATTTTTAATTGTTTATTTGTAAAAGCTCTGTTTGAATTCTAATGCACCATTTAAAAAGATTATCCTTAGAGCATGAGTGGTGAGTTTTCATTGCTTATTACTAATGAAAATAGTGCAGTAACAGAGAATTACAATTTATAATTTAGGATTAAAATCATAGATCTAATAAATAATAGCATTAACATTGTGCACAGTGAATTTCAATAGTTAAATGGTAATCAATAAATAATGTTTGAATTTCAGGGTTCCCATGGTCTTTAAAAGTCCTTAAAAACTGCTTAACTTTTATTTTGGATGCAGTCATCGAATTCCATCCAAACTCAGACATGTTATGCAGTTTAAGTAATGATATCTAAGAGCGTTAAATCTGACGCGCAAAAAAAAGATAAAAATAGGGATATTACTAAAACAATTTGTGATTTGGAGCGCGCGGTTTTTATTTCATTTCATAATCGTCGTTGAACAGCCGACCCAATTTCGGGGTTACTGTTACCAATGCTCAACACCGTCGCCTTGTAATTTTGAACCCAATCCAGAAGACAAGGGAACTTATGGATCAAGTATTGGGGGATTCAAGTATTTCCTTGGAACTAACCCGCATTTGCGTTACATGAAGAAAAAAACCACGAAAACTTTCATGTTTAGTCAGACCGCAAGGTGACTCTTTCCCATAATCCGTCTGCCGTATAGGATAGTTTACGTCAGCAGTAGGTGCGAGCCGGGTGTGGAATTCGTGTCGATCAGCCATCACTGGGATTCGAATCAGAGGTTCAACTCATTGAGAGGCAGGCGCTCTATTCGTCACCGCGGCTCTGGAGAGCGAGGTTTAAGGCATCCAAGCCATGTAAGGGGCTGCGGTGCTTGTGAAGAAGCAGATTGCTGGTCGATGAACCCTTAAACAAATTACCAATCGCCTGTACTCACAGCTAATGATTTTCATATCCTCGAACCTTTTTGGATTATACGTCTTCATTTAAAAAAGTTTAAGCTGTTACATTAACGCTAGTTTCGAGTACAAAATGAATAAATAAGGAAAGTGTGACCAAATTACACTTAATCGTTCTCATTTATCTGCGAACTCATTTTTCTGCTATATAGCAAAAAATTTTCTGGAGAGCGTGCATTGCGCCAACGAAGGATGGAGCACCAAAACCAGCACAGTAGTACGTTGTAATTCAGAGATTTTAATGTTCCAATAGTTTTGTCAGGAGAACAGTATTAAGTTTAGACCCCTTAATGTTAATTTTACTTTTTGCGTATTTTGCTATATCTCGAAAACTTTTAAAGCAATTTGAAATATTTTTGCGCTCAGTTACAAAATTCGTTTATCTAAAGCGAATTCTATATAAAATATAACTATAATATATAAATATTTATTATTTTATTTAATAATAGTCGAAACAAATTGAATTGTATGGTAGAAATCTTTTTAAAAATGCAACTTTTCGCTAATAGACCAATTTTACTGAGATTTTGTATTTTGCTTTTTAAAATTGCATTTTTTAAGATGCATTCCATACAATTTAAAATTTCCGACTATTATTAAATAAAAAAACTAATGAACATTTGCTAAAACATATATTTTGCGTGGAATTAACTGCAGATAAACGAATTTTATAATCGTAAATAAAAAAATTCCAATTCGCTTAAAAAGTACTCGAGACAGTAAAATACGCAAAAAGTAAAATTAGCATTAAGAGGACCAAATTTTGGAACTCTCTCCTGACCAAACCATATTTCCATGGTTCCGGCTACTCCCAATGAAAAAAGAAAAGGTAGATTTATTTAGAGAAAGTGCATTTTTGTATCTGATTTTGTAAAAAATTGTTACTGTAAGACTGTTTTTTTTTTTTTTGTTTTGTTAAAAGGGCATAAATTTTCTATTTCATTACGTTTAGATTATGAGCATTTAAAGGCCAGATAATGTCTTTGGGTCGTTTATGCTTTTACGGTTACTGCTACTTTATAACCTGAATTAATTGTGTTTTGTTTTTTAATTAAGTGGCAGAGCCATTTTAATGTTTTTAGGGTCCATGGGCCTGTCTTTATTTGGGGACCTTTTATGAGTAGTTTTAAAGAAAAAAAATTTACTTATTGACTTTATTATTTCTTTGTAACTTTGAATTTTTTTCTTCTTTTAAACAATAATATAAAAACAATAATAGATTATTATAAAAACTTTAATACATTATTTACAAAGAAAGCTTAAGGCAACAAAAATGTTCACACTTTTTGAGAGGAGATACCTTTTATCACAACATTAAAATCAATTTCTTGCAAAACATAATATTCAAGGTTCATGATTGAAAATGTACAGTTTCTAGAAGTTCTTTGTTCTTTTCAAAAATTTGAAGAGCAGCCGTGATGTTTCCGTAACTTTTTTGCAGTGCCGTTGTTGCGTCTAAATGGGCGAACCACCTACCATCCGATATACTGTTTACGACTAGTGCAGATTCTAAGAATTCTGTTAATAGGTATTCCACCGATGGGTAGAACTCAAAGAAAAAAAAAAAAGAGTTAAATTTCTGTAAAAATTGGAAATCCCGCGGTTCGCGCACGCATTAATTTTAGGCTATGTGCTAGGCATGGTAAAAAAAAAAATTGCAATACTGCCTGTTATGTTGCCATGTGGTGGACGCTAAAAAAAAAAATACTATATATATATATATTAGGCAGATAAAAGGTCACAATATTTATTTAATAGTTATGAGAGATTGAATAATTATCCAAATGACACAAAATCGAAGTGCTCCTCAATAAAAGTTAGGGGAAATCTTGCACAATAAACCCGTAAAATATTTCGTTTTGGGGAATAAGGGAAATCTCAATAATTACAATCGATCTTAAAAATTGGTTAAGGAAAAAAAACTTTCCCACCTTTTAACTAAAGAGAAAAATCAAAAATGTTAATGCATGATTAAGGCCAAAACAGATTAAAAGACAGGATGTGAATATTAAAGTGTGCGAAAGAGCGTTTTGTTTAGAATAATCAATTAAGAAAAGGACTTAGATAAAGGAATAACATAAAAATTTGAGTTGAAGCTTTTATGTTACACACACACATATGTAAGAATAGACCAAATTGCATCATCCGTCATTATGTAATATTTGGGAGAATTTCATCATCTACTTCCTCATTGAACGGTGCCAGCGAGTTCAGGCGGGATAAGCCCCGAATTTATAATTAACTCTCTTTTCCATAGAAATATTTAAGAGAAGACAGCTCTCACCAATCATATCACTGTTAAACTTATTTCCTTTTTTTCTATTAAATGTTAAGTTTGATTATTAAATTATTGTCGTTATTTCCTCTTTTGCTCCACAAACTCCTACACACACACACACATATATATATATATATATATACAGTGAAACCTCCTGTTATGGACACTCCTGCAAAATGGACGCCTCTCAATACGGACATATTTTTAATTCCCCGGGAATCTTCTATGAATAAACCATTATGCACATTCTCCGCAAAGCGGACACTCCAGTAACAGGGCGCGGACAGTCATTTTGGCCCTGAAACGTTATTTTCTATCTCTTCAAAACGAACACTACTTTTTCTAAATTTGAAAAAAGAACTGTTTTTGCTTTAAATAGCAAGCTAAAAAAATGCGACTTTTCACCATTTTTAAAGCATGTAAATTTTTTGCCTTATCCATAACTAAAAATATTGTTAAGCTATTTCCCTACTGAAGAATCAATCTTTCTCCTCTCACCTTGCCTTATTTTTGTAAAGAAAGGAGAGAAAATGATACTGCTCTCCTGAAATAATTCGGACATCGGCATCTTTTCATCTGGACCACACAGGTTATGAGATCCCTCAAGTTGAAATGACATCTTAAATGCTTCTTCCCCATTGAAAATTTCTTTATTTTTTCTTATCAATTTGAAGACTGTATTTAACACAACTGGTATAAAAAAAAAAGAGAACCGAAGAATCTTTGAGGTGTTCATGCAAACGAAACATTTATTCAGACACTTGATAGCTGATCAATTGTGAATAATCAACTCCATAGGTCCTCATGACTTACAGGTATGCATTGCTTTTTTTTCCTTCTGTGAATCATGGGAGGTTTACTTTCAAGAAGGCCATGTTCCCTATCAAATGAAAGTAGGTGTAAGGGGATGTAAACTTAATAATTGAAACCGACTGAGCTCCTATTCGGTATCATATGTCTAACTTAAGTATCTATGCTAATAGGAAAATTATATTCATTTATCTGTAACTACATCTAGAATTATGTATTTATATTAAACTTCTTTAGATATTCTTTTTTATCTTTCTTGAAGTTTAAATAAATATCCTTGTAGATTATTTAATTATTTCTACATCTTTGAAAATATTCTAAAAATAATTTAAGGTGTTGAACTTCGTTATTAGGGTACCCTTCCCGTAAACGGAAAATTTTTTCGGTCCCAAGAATGTCCGCTTAACTGAGGTTTTACTGTATATATATACATACATACAGGGGGGGGGGAGAGTCCCTCCACTCTTGCGGTACTGCTAGTTTAATATAAAAAGATGTTGGATTACAGTTAAGTGAAGTACTAGGATTAATATACTTTAAAATAGTCGCTTCCTTTGATATGTATATTCAGGGCCGGATTTAAGCTTGGCGGGCCCTTATAAGTTCAATTCTATTTCTATACATCTAAAGTAAATAGTGATTATTTTTTATTGATGAGTATTAATATTATATTATTAAAAAATTTGATATTACTTGATTGTTAAATATATTGATTATGATGAGGCTATAATGTAAAACCTCTTTTATTGCATATATTTTTTGAACATTTTTGGCTTATAATTTTAAGGCTTTATTAAAGAGTCTATTAAATCAGAAAGAATAAATGTAACCGCATATCCAGCTAAAACGCGCATTCAGTATATCAATGGAACACACTAAAACTTTATATCAATTAGTTTTCGATAATGACAATTATTGAATAATTATTTTTATTATAGAATAAAATATTTTAAAAGATCTGTTAATGTCTAATATTTAATGAATGAAAAAACATAACCCATATTGAAATCTAACAAATTGCCCCTGATAAATTTTGTGACAGAAAAAAAATTAAAGCCTCATAGATTTCCGCATTTTAGAAACCCCTTCTAGATTTACTTTTCAATCAAATTGGTTTCGATGTCTTTCATTCCACCTGTCTCATTAGTGATTCAACATATTTCGATATCATTTCTGTTTCGTTCTTACTTAATATTAATTTGCTTGCGATACTTAATTTGTATACCCTTTTTTAGGAGTTTAAAAATATAATATTGAGGGGATTAACTGAAATTAAATTGGCTTTTTCATCAGTAAATAACAATTAGATTTGATGTTTCTTTAAACAGAATTATCGTATTTTTTAGACACTTATAGTAATAATATATATAGTAATAATTACTATAATAGACACTTATAGTAATAATATAATAACCTGCTGTATTGGTTCTTTACATACTCTCCCTTCAAAACAAAGAGGGTCAAATAACCCTTTAGTGAGAAGGTTTGACCCAGTTCTTTAGCTCTTAAATTATTTATATAACATATTTTTTAAACTCGACAAAGTTTCTAATTTAAGTAAAAAATATTGATGTAAACAGGGGACAAATATTATAAGTTATTAGATAATTACTAATTTCAACTTTAAATTAGAATTGATTCAAACGAAACGAATTGAACGAGGACCATTTTTAACGACTATGTGACACAATGGAAATCTCAAAACAGAGTGACTCCAAAAAATACTAAGAAGACTATAGCTTATACGTATATTCAGACTTGTGTATATTCAAGAAACGATAAATAAATTATACACATTTTCTTTTGATCTTTATTTGTTAATTTTTAGTGGTACATGAGAGTACAGCGTAAGTGAAAAGTACAAAATAAAAAATACATATATATATCAAGTTGGATCTGGCAATTTGAAGTATTTCTATTCTTTTCGTTCCTATACAATGGCAAACACAGTATTGGTAGCCAGCCTGACTCTCTGAAGTTGCTGTAGGTGCAATCATATAAGGTCTATGACTACTATTAGTGGCAACATCCTGAGAAAACAAGTAGCTTAAAGTCTTCTTTATAACTATTGTCTGCTTAGTCAGCTAGAAAATAGAAGCATCTTTCTTGATAAAAAAATAAAAAGCATGTTACCTTAAAATTTTGCAGTGGGTCAGAATCCAATAATAATAATATCTGGCAACCATGTCGGAAAATAAAGAGTTCAATTAGTTTTATTAATTAAAAGAAAAAAAAAAAAACAAAACAACTTCATTGAAAGACGAATTGCAAATTCAATGCCCGAAATGTTATCTTGTTGCTGTACAGAGATATTCTTCAAAGTAAATGAGAATCTTCATACACCATTGTAGTAATATTAAGTCCTGGTAAACATATCTCACAGAAAAGCTTTAAATAGACAATGCTGTGAAACTATTCCCCGGGACAAATATGAATCATCACTAGAAAAACAAACTGCAATGAGAATATTAATTAAACTTTTAAATTTAAGACAGACTATATAAAATTATAGAACAATTCCAAATATAATCCAGACAAAAGCCAGAAGAGAACAAGTTGCTTCAAATTAATATTTCAATCAAGATACCTTGTTAAGATTTCAAACAATGGTATATAGTTTAAAGCACAACTTTTCAAATTTTAAATATAATAAAAAATTGCATACATTAGTTGGAATCAACTTGAATTATAGAGAGAAAGAGGGACATTCCACACAGAAAACAACATTTTTAATTAACAGAAAAGTGTTATAAGCATGCGCTAGAAAATTTCATGAAACATTATTAGGAAGCATGCATACATACATACAATCATTATATATATATATATATATATATATATAATAACCATGAACAATTAACATAGGCATATTCATCCTTTTCCAGACGTACTTGCGACATCTTCAGAAAAGTCTCACTACTCCTTATCATAATTACAAAGCACATATACAATTAATGTTAAATCATATAATATATCGTATATATACATATTATATACTGGTTAATCTTATTCAATACTTCTATTGCAGCATCCATCAGGGTTTAGACAAAAAGACTAACGACATTAAGAACAAGACTATCACAGGACATTACATCACAACATCTAATAGTTAGTCACAGCACAGTTTCCCCCCCCTTCATTTTATTCTTTACATAATTATTTTTTTTAAATATGATATAAATGACATCACGGCCAACTGCTCAGTTGGCATAAACATAGTAACACACAAAAACACCACAATTCATATTATCTTTTTGAATTGCATGGGATAGAAAAAAACCCGATCAATTAGAGTTACAATTTTTAATCCTATTTAACTCCTGAATCCATTTAATTATTTCTTTCATATAGACTTTTGGTTTGGCAAGACCATATGGATCATAAAATTCTATTCCATTTTTTTGCAAAATTAGCTACCAGCAATGTCCCATGATTTTCTTTATTTATAGGAATAAAAATTTTCTTTGCCTTAGATAATTGATCACTGCTCCAATAATTCAGAGGAGATCCATTAGACATAATATAGGGGGTATGAGAGCAAAGTGCAGCTAAATTATTAGAACTTGGAAGATAGTTTTGAAATAAATGCATTAATGATACTGCCATACAGCCAGCCTTTCATAAAATTTTTATCAACTGCTTTTAAGTATTTATCTTCTCTTTCATGAATAAAAATGTCTAATGACTTCAATTCTAAAAGTGATATGTTAATTTTATTGATTGTTAGATTTATATTTTTTATGTTATTTAGATTTGGAGTGAAAGACATACAGTTAACTTCTGAATGATTAGATTCATCAAGTTCTTCTAAATTATACTTAGCTTTCTTAATGGTAGTTTTTAAGTTATTCGAAGAACCTCTCTTCATTATATTTACCTTTTTCTTAATAATATCCTGTTTTTCTAATTTAGCATTAAGAAGAACTGGAGATGGAATTACAAATTTAGTAGATGGTACATCAACTACTTTTGATATGCAATGACAACAAGATATTAAATGTTTTAAAATTTGAATAATATTAGGCAACAAGATGCTTTGCACTTTCTCATCTTCAATAAAATCAGTCAACTGAGAGATATATTGTTTACATTCAAAAATATCTGTACTTGATTTACAATTTAAATTAAATGGAATGGGAGGAGTGATATAATTTTCAGGCATTAATAGGCTCTTTTGTTTCATTAAAATATCGGCTTTCAAGCGACCTGAAATATATGTATATATATATACACAAATTATAAGAGGACTTCAATCAAGACTGGCCTACATTAAAAGTACCAATATAAAATAAATACATACTGCTTCATAGGTAACTTTTTTTTGTAAGACCTATAACATGCAAGCAAACGGTTAAGAGAATGTCATGTAATATAATAGCCACTGAGTGTGCTTTTTTACAGGGACAGAAATAATTTACTTACGGTTTAGATTTAGACAATTTTATTTTATCCAAATATCCACTTTCGGAAGATCTAAAATATGGAAGCAAGCAATAAAACATACGTTTCATAATCAGAGTTTACTTTGTAATATACATCAAAATAACACGTAAACAAACACTTAACAATGGACTCTGCAAAATAACAATATGGAACTACTTTGTAGTGTTTTAGTTGAATTTGTATTCTCAGATAATAAGCACCATTTAAGTTGTGAAGTTATTGACATAACTATACAACAGACTTTTTTATTTTACTATTTAAATACATCACATATAAGTTTTTTTCTCTATGCTGATGTATCAGGTCAAGGAAATAGCCAGAAGTTTTCTTATAAAATCTATTTACAGAGGCCAGATAAATAAGGGATGCTTAGATTAACTAAATGATATGCAGAATATGAATATGCCAGGTTCTATTTGGTATAGTGCAGGAAAATATGTTGCCTGCAAACTGAAAGGAAAAAAATAGTTTTGGTATGTGAAAGGGATAAAAATAGCGGAGGAATTAGTTTCATAATTTAATGTATATACTATTGCTGTTCACCTATTAAACCATTGATAAATTTAATAACAAAGTGGCATAAATATCAGATCTATTTTGTAGAAAAGAAATAAGAAAAACATTTAAACAATTACATATGAGACATTTATATATATATATATATCTTTTGTGGTAAAATTTGACACTAGAATCTAAAATTAAATAAATACATACTTGTCTGTCGCAGACAACTTGACTTGATCAAAATATCCATCTTTGTTGCATTTAAATCGGGTAAGCAAACATTTAAAAGCAGGCTTGGCAATAAAACAAAATGAATATAGCTTAGTAAATACCTGAGTGCTTTACATGGAAAGCATTAAATTTAAGAACTTATTGAAAGGCAAATAAAATAAAATATAACAATAACTTATCAATTCATATTTATTAGTAATAAATTAAAATTTTATTTAAATAAGCGGCAGCAAGTTTTAGCAAATGCCAATAAAGAACATATAACAATTTTTACTTAACACATGCCTAAGGATTGTATTTATGGGGTTAATCTCCTCCTGAACCCATGAGGCTTTTCTGAGAAGCACCACGAGAAACATGAATTTATTGAAGTTTATTTGTTTAATTAGGTTTATGAAGAAATGAAACTTAAAAATAAAAAAATAGTGAATCAGGGATAATACTTTCATGCCAAAGTCACTTTTACCAATAAATTGACAGGGAGGAACACGTGTAGGTTAAGCATCTTTTAACCTTAACTAAATAAAAAAGTTTCTATTTTACATTAATAATGAAAACAAATAGGATATTTTCAAATCATGCTTTATAAATCCGAACATTAGGTCAGATTAGATTGAAAATTATGTAGATAGAACATTAAGTATCTTTACAGAGCTAAGAAAAATTTTGAAATTTATTTCCTTATAAATTTCAATTCCAGTCACAATAAAGAAATAATCAATAAACGTATAGGCATTTTAACAAAAAATAACAATAATTAACATAAGTGATATATATATATATATGTGTGTGTCAAACATATTTACTAAAACAGCTTCAAAATTTTGAATTAAAAAAAAACTTATAACAATGGACAATTGCAGTCAATTTTTTTTATGTTCTTAATGAATTCAGAATGATGGAAAAGTCCTGAAAAACATCTTTTTACCTCCCAAAAAATGCTACTTTTTTAATTAAGAGCAATTAAAAATCGTGTACTTTCGTTTTCAGTTTAAAAAGGAAGTCACGTGACTTTTAAGAAAGTGACGCCATTCGAGCCTGACTCGCGTTTGTTTACACTTTTTCTCCCTGGTGATTTAACGCTTGTTTACGTGCCTAGTTGAACGTCGTTTGTTTTTTTAAAAATATATTTTAAAATCGAAGTGTATTGCTGTTTGATGTCTTCATCAAGTAAATATAAGTACTGCATAGTGCCTATGTGCACTAACACAACTTCCACAGCTCCTGAAAAGATATTTTTTGATGTGCCAAGAAAAGCTGAGATAAGGAAAAGATGGTGCCATCTAATGAAGCGTGATGAGAATAAAAATCCTGAATTTTCTGAAAAATGCCCTCGATATATCTGCCAAGACCACTTTGATGTAAGTATATTTTTATGTCAACTATATTCAATCACCTTATAAGTTTTTATCTTCGTGAGACCATCATTAAACTGAAATAAGATTTGTATTGACAGACGAATTCAACAGTCGAAATTTGATCGATTGTTGACAGCCGATCTACTACTTTTTTTCTTTTGTTTATTTAACTCTCACATATGGACGGCAGTGTATAAATAAAGTCCACTTTTATTTATTTATGACTTTAACCTATACATTGGCCTTTTAATGTCTGGTAGCTACATGTGAAAGTGCCACTGCATTGTGTGGAAATTGATATCAGTTTTTGTTGCTGTAAATTATACCTAGGTAAATTGGTTTTAATAAAATTAGGTGTTAGTATCTAAATATTTCAGAAAACTCAAACTATTTATTTATGAATGTAAATTAATAATGAGCATTAATTTTGTTTGTTAAATGAATAAAAAATGTATCAGATATTCATTCCAATAGCATTCTATTTCTGTTGGAGATGGTAGCGAACATTTTCGGTGAACCCAGAAAAGAAATGCTATCATGTGCTTGCATCCTCCTGCGCTGGCCGCACAGTTATCGCACACTAATGAGTTTATGACCCCAGAAGATTCATCACATGTCAAAGTTATTGCATATGCTTTGGTTTTTATTTTATGCTCAGGAGTCATTTTCCCTTTAACAATGCAGATATCACTTTCTCGCTTAACTTGCACATAGCCTATAGCATTATCCCCATATGTTTGTCTTGCTGATCTGAAGTTAAAATATATATATATATATATATATATATATATATATATATATATATATATGTGAAAAAGATGATTTAAAAACTGAAAAACAGAATCTTATTAGACTAAACAACCAATTGAGACAGACCTGGCCTCCCCAAGGCCATAGCGTCGATAAAGAAGAAGTTTTTTATAGCTTTCCTATGTCCATGTAATATTTGTTTGTGTTAATCGCTATTTCATATCTTTCTTTTCCGTAAAAATTCCAAAAGTTTCTGGAAACCTTAAATTATGAAATAGTTATTTAATATAAAATTTAGTATACATTAATTTTTTCTTTTTTTTACAGAATAGGGATAAAAACTATTATATTTTTTTAAATCCTTCAATATGCACACTATCTGCATAACTAGACGCTTTAAAATATAATGTAATAAAAATCTTTTTGATTTTTAATACATCATTCATAAAATGTACCAGTATCTTTCAAAATGGTTCATGTTATTATTTACACCTTGGATTTAACACTTTAAAAAATATTATGAAGCAAAACTTATTTTTAAATTTAATAAAAAAATTCGATAAAAAAACATTAGCAGGTGTAGTTAAAGTAAAATATACTAAAATTGAAGATGTGTATTTATGTTTGACAGTAGAAAGGGTAAAAATATTCTATAACTAGCTTGCCTCTGACTATTTCTTTAATTTTTTTTATAAATTAGAATCTAATTTTCTTTAATTTTATTTTATTAAATATTAATTTTTGAAAAAACAATAATTTTTAATAAAAATAATAGCTTATTTATTTTTATAAAATCGTTTATAAATTATTTTTAATAAAATTGACTTCAATTAATTTTTAACTAAATTAATTTTAATAAAATTGATTGTAATTATTACAAAGTTGTTTATAATTGGTCTTTAATAAAATAATAACTTTAATTCAAATTAATTTTTAATAAAATAATACATTTTATTAAAATTAATTTTTAATAAAATAATTTTAATAAAAGAGTAAGTATAACGTTTATAATAATAATTTTGTGAGTAAGTATAATTATTTGTTTTTGTGAGTAATAATAATTTAGTGTGTAAGAATAGCGTTCAGTTTTATACTTTTATGAAAGTGGAAAGATGTTTTTAGTATACTTAAATCCTTGCTATATTTTAACGTGTACCTATATGTGTTATAACAAATCGCCGTTCCATTTTCACACATAAAATTATTTACAGCCAGGGGCGCCGGTAGAATAAAATATAGGGGGGTGCAACCCTCTAACAAACTACCATCCCCACAAAAAAAAAAGATTAAAACTATTCTGTATGATTGCAATTCTTGTTTGATTAATCAATTTTTTACATAAAATTTTATAACTAAATTGCTTTTCTATTTATTTTTAATTGCTTAAAGAAAATCCAGAGTAGTGCAAGTGCACCTCCTTGCCGACGCCCTTATTTACAGCTACAGTTTATAAATAAACAAATTTATACCTTTGAGCCTTTATGCCTTTGATTTCAGGCGAAATGAAATCTTAGTTCGTTCGGAAAAAAATCCATAATCATCTCTTCAGTAACTTGCGGCAAATTGTCCGTTTGAGCTTTTTGAAACCCCTCTTCCATTTTGATTCTATATATGCAACAGATTTCAAAATATTTGCTGCTAAATACGCATTTAAATACACGCGGGAAAATTGGGAAAAAATAAGTTAAAGAAGAGCTAGTTAAAACCGCAAGAAAGAAAATACATAATAACAACGGGAAGGTCGTGAGGAGTAAGGCTCTAATGACGTCACACCAATCAGCGGTCGTTTTCGAGTGAGGGCGCTTTCGCTCAAATTAAAATATTAATAATTAAATAAATATTTATTTGTCAGAGTTAAAAATTATATTTTCGTAATCAGGAAATCAATCTTAAGAAGTAATGACTATAATTTGGAAAATTTAAGAGATGCTGCAATTGTCCATTAAGGTACAATGCCACTAATAATAATATACAATTCATTGAATAATAAAAAAAAAAACAGCAAAATTATAGTAGCAATAGAGATAGATACTAACACTAACTGAGACACTCTTAATGGCTCCTGTTCAAGCTGCCTTTCATTTAAGCTAAAAAAGAATAAAATTAGATGAATCCCTGAGCAACAGAGAAATTTTTATCAATAATTTTGTCGCAGTAATTTCGCTCTTTAGTGTTGCACAATATACAAATTGTTATTTTGAAATAGTTCATTAATCTTAATGTCTGGTTCAATATTTTAACAAATTGCAGCTTTCTTAAAAATTAATTTTAGTCTTATTATTTTGTATTAGGATTTGCAACTTACTGAATTGTACCTCTTCTTGATAAAGTGATGTGAACAAAAAAAAACCCAGCTAAACCTTTGTAAACTAGAAGGGCATTATGCTGCTTTTATTTTGCTGTTTAACAAACAAAATAGTTGCAAAATGTATATCAAAATCTATTAAGGCTAGTACCATCTGTGAAAGAACATGGAATCACCTAATAAAAAGAGTAACAGAGTTAAATATATGTAAGCATTTTGTGAAAGGACAGAAGAAGTATGCAAGGTTTGTTTTACATTGTCCTTTATGACTAAAACATTAACTATAAAAAATCTTGGGGTGCTGAGATTAAAAAACAAATATACATATATGTAGATCAATATAAAAAATACAAGTAGTTTTATTAATAATTAGAAAAACTTCAAATTAAAATCCAATCAAATTTGTTAATATGAATTATATTCTAATGAATTATTATATTAATCTTATTATGTATTTTAAATAGAAAAACATTAATGTGTACAAATTGTTTTGCACATAGATGTGATACATATAGAATAAAAATGTTAAAGAAAATATGCATGCTCATAATCAATTCAATAGTTAAGACAACCTAAAACAATAATAATGAAAGCAGTACTTGCGAATAAAAGCAGGGGTCTGTCCAGATATTTTGTGAAAGGTCCGTTTTTGTAAAATTGTGAGAAAATTACTCGTAATTTGTGAATATAAAATAAAAGTCAGGTCACATTCTTTCAACCAGGGTCCGCTTTTGTGAATTTGAGCAAATAGGGTCCGTTATTTCAAAAAAACTTTTTCAATGAGTTTTTAAATTGTTAAAGACATACAAGATTATGCTCAACACTGTATAATTATAATTAAAAAAATTTTATTTAAAAAAATAAACAGCAATTGCAACTACTAAATTAGCGATGCAACATACAAATATTTGGTATTTAGCATATACTGCTGAACGCAGAATATTCATTTCTGACGAATAAAGGAAGAAGCGCCTGCCAAAGACAAAATCTAGTTCCTTTACATCTGTCTCTCTCCCCCCTCCCTTTCCTGGGAAGGGTTTATTCAATTAACAAAACAATAATGAAGATAAACAAATTTGTGAAGGGTCCGATTAAAAGATAAATTATTTTGTGAAGGGTACGTTTTTATGAAAAGATATTTTGCGAAGGGTCCGTTAACGGACCCAAATTTCTTCTAAACAGACCCCTGAAAAGTGATAAATATTAGATAAAATCCAAAATAAGGATCTTTCCATATTTATTCCTAGATTATTATTTATTTTAATTTTACACCAAAAAAATTAAACAACAATATTTTAAACATGATCAAAGAACTCTTCACTGTTAACAATAAAATTCAATATAAAAGCTCTCAATAAAACTTTAGAAAAAAAAAAACCTTTGTATTATGCATAGATATAAAGTCCCTGGTATTATGTCCTATATTAGTCCCTGGTATTATGTCACTAAAATAAACATTAATCATCTAAATTTAATATAAGAAATTTCATCACTAAACTGCTTCACACATTTTTGACAGTACAAACAAAGGATTTCTAAGAAAGCAGAGAAAAACATTGCTGAATGAAATTTTTTTTTTATTACGATTTTTTTAAAATACATAAATTTTACATATAAAGAGAGACAAACTACGCAATTTGAACTCTAAAGCGTTGTATTTTCAGAAATTTAAGATAATTCATTAATCTTTTTTAAATTTCATGTAAATTTTTTTATATAATGCTTTGAAACATATACTAATGTTATAAATCTATAATTAATAAGAATTACCTGTAATTAAAACTTTCATGATGATACAATATCATATCCCGCGCAACCAAATCTAGAAAATGGCTTCCAAAAATGCTTTTGCATAAACAAAGCCAAATGCTTTGGCGAATAAGTTTGGCACAGTACGGATTTACAATCAATATAGGGTTATAAGAAGATTGATGGATAAAAGCTAGCGTCAAGCTCACTCCGCCCAGTTACCAATTCCTAAATTGACCAAATATCTCCAAATACAGTACACGTGGCGTTTCTAATAGCGTGGCGTTTGTAAAAGAAAAATGATACAAAACATCTAATCAACACAATTTCTAAAAAGAAGATTCAACGGTTTCATCAGGTAGATTTTTATGCTGCTTTATTTCTTTTATTTTATTTATTCTTCTAGTTTATTGATTTATTATTAATTATTTGCACTCTGTCTAAATGTGCATTTTTGTAAAAATATACAATAGATTAGTAGTAGCATTTGCTCACTTGTACACTTTTAATCGAATCCTAATAGTGAACTAAATGGGAAAAAAAATTATTTATAAAGATCTATTAATATACTTAATAATTCCTAAGAAATTTTTTTATTTTACTATGTTTATTTGTGATGTACTTTGTTTAAGGTACTATGTTACAGCAGTGGTTCCGCTTAACTTAGAAAAATATGAGTCTTCCTTAGGATTCAAGACTTCCAAATTTCTGAGCCTTTTTTTTTACTAAATGCTGGTCCCTAATATAAATATCATTACTTTTATAGATATAGAAAGTCAATATTTCGTGATTTGAATATATATATATAAGTATACAGTTTATTCAGTAATAATTTATCAAAGAATAAAAATCAAAAACTTTGTATAAGCCAGAGGTCGCCAAATTAGTCTATATAGACTCCCAGGGGTCTATTAAACAAAAGCGGGGTGGATTGGAAACCGAAGAAAAAACAGTTCTTAATACGGAAATCACACATACCTAATTGAGTATGTAAAATTCGTGAATTTTTTTTTTTATAATTGACTTAATATCATCAGTTTCTTTATAGAACATAAATTGATAAACGTATATTTATTCGGGTGGAACAATTATTTATGTGCCAGCTCGCTGTGGCACGAACTCTGCACTTCTGGTTTATAAGTCATGCATATGTGCGCTTGTCCAAATGTCACATGTGATGAGCATTGACGTTACAAACGCAAATATCATACGCAGTTTCAGCTATCTTTTCAAACTGTGTATGAACAGTGTTATATATTTGCAGTGTCATTATAATGCAAAAATATGTAAAACTATACGAAATAGCTCAGCCATTATGCTAGCATTTCCAAGTTCCTATATGGTTGAAGCCGGTTTCAATCACGGAAATTCAATCTTAACTAAGTACAGAAATAAATGTGGAGTTTCGAGGGGATTTAAGATTAAAATTTACCAATTTTGAACCCAATATAGCGAGCAAAAAAAAAAAAGAAACATGCACACCCATCTCATTGATTAAGAAGCAATAAATCTGTAGTTACTTTACTTATTATTCTTCTACTTATGTATAATTACTTATTATTTAATAAATATTAAGGTATTTAAATTTCAACATTAATATATTTTTCATAAAACAATTGTTACACAATGTACTATTGCTTTAATAAATGTTTAAAATCATAAAATAAATGTACAAACACAGTATCTAATAGAGTTATATTTTAATTAACAGAAAATTACTTTTATGGGGGTCGATGGAGATTTCGAAAAATTATAAAGGGGTCGCTGATCAAAAAAGTTTGGCAACCCATGGAATAAGCTTTCTATATAAACTCAAATTCAAGCGGTGTTTTCCAATTTTAATAAGATGACAGCCGTTAATCAAACCAACTATATTATTATAAAAGAAAATAAAGTCTATTAATAATTTAGAAGCAGTGTTTTTTCTTCCTAAATAATGTACCATCTCTTTTTTTTTTTTTTTTAATAATAATAAAACATATCTTTCACTTATTTTTGCTTTTAGAACTGTGACTTTAGTCAGCCTAACATTATTATAGTATTGTGGTATTTTTATCATTATTATTTATTTATTTACGATTTCTGATTGTATACTTTTGATTCAAAATGAGTTTAGTTTCCTTTAAATGAACCCCTATTCAAACCAATGTTATTCCACCGTATAATGCTATGTCTATCTGGCTATATATCTCAGTATAAATTTCCTTATGTTTTCCTAGTCTGGTCTATGGTTTTAGACAAATTTGATAAGTTATTATCCATAAGCTGAATCACTTTCATAGAGATAAATTAGATTTCAATTGTATTTTTGTAAAAATACTATTGAAATGTAATCTAATCCGTGATTTACCTTGATGATCTAATTTATTTTTTTACATTAGTTTGTAAATATTTGTTTTTTAATTTAGTATATGTTCTATGAAAAAATGTTTTGTTTCTTAATAAAGCAAAATTATGTACTTCTAATGAATTACTTTGGGGGATGAAAAATGTGGTTTGGAATTTAGTTGACATTTTCCTAAAAAAGTAAGTAAATTCTATTTCTAAAATTGAGTGGCAGTCTTATATCTGTTTTTTCTATGTAGGAATATTTTTATTGGCTGTTGCATGAGTAACATTGGTATTTGTTTTTAAAATTTGCATCATTATTATTAATTTTGTGGTAAAGATTTTTTAATTGAAAATTCTGCTTTTGAAGTAGTGCTAAGAAATATCATTTTTAAATTTTAATGGTGCCCTGGAATTTTTATTTTGTTATATTGCTTAAAATTTTCTTTTGGTTGTTATTAAAAATTCTATAAATTTAACTTCTTTTTTTTTCTTAATTATGCAGGATGGAGTCAACCATACCATCTCAACTGTCTCTTGGTTGCCCAGAGACAAAACTGTGTGAACTGTATCCTTACTGATATTTCCATCTGAGTCCCTATGAAATAAATGAAAATTATGTGGCTAACACTTATGATTTTAGAAAAAGCATATTTAAGACTTCATAGTATTTTTAAATACAGATGAGAGTGTTTTATAATATATTTTGGGTTGGGTTTTGTAATACATTTTGGACACAATGGTAAACATCTTGATCTTTCTTATATTTCCGTGGTTAGATTTTGTATAAGTTTCATCAAAAATATTCTTATTAAGAAATAACATAGTTGACAACTAAATGATTACAGTCAAACTTCAATATAGAAATTTAACGAAAGACACTAAGAATTTCGGAATATTGAAAATCCAATATTATAATTAAATATTGTTTAACAATTCGGTCAAAATAATAAGTTTATTGATATTTTGAAAGTGGTATAACATGTATTTGCTTCATTATGTCGAAATCAATGCATTTACTGTGTAGGTAATGTTAAAATCTTTGCATAATTATTTGATTTTAAACTCTGTTTAAGTTTTTCTATATTTTTTTTTCTGATATCAGATATGGAAAACAAAATCGATGCTCTTGCTTCATTTAATAATTCTGGTTCTCCCATGACACCACATAATGAAACAATTCATTGTAATTATATCCTCATCAATATCAGTTTCTTTTTATTTGTTACATTATCAAGTTCTTTCTTATTTTTTCCTCAAGTATTCTTATTTATTCACACATTTTCCGTGTCAACTTTTTTAGGAAAAAATAATTGAGGAAATTTCTTTTCAAACATGATAATTTATTTTTTAATAGAGTTGTAAAGAAAAGCCTTTTATGTGTTGGTAAATATCAAGGAATCGTCAAGAAATTCGGCTAAAAGGGGGGGGGGGTATTAGCAACGTAGCAAACGTTTAATATTCATGTAATTCAAAACAATTGAGTTGGTAATATTTGTTTTTATCCTTGCTGTCTTAAACTGTCCTAAATTAAATAATGCTGTTGAGTTTTATGTGAACGATGCTGAAAGTTTTAATTTGGGATCTTATTGAAAAGGAAACATGTAAAAATAAATATCAGTAAAAAAGGTATAGTTTTTATGTGCAAAAAGTACACAATAATTATATTTGGAGTTATTAGTCTATCTATTTTTAAATTTATAAATTTTAGTCAGTTTAATATATATTTGAACTACAAATCCTACAATTCCTGTCCAAAACCACTTATTGACATCCAAAACCTCATCCTATATGAAAAAATCTTATTTCGTATGAGGTTAAACAAAAAAAATATGCAATAAAATTTTATGTGGCAAGTTATAAAAGCATGGAAAGCTTTACTTGTAATCAACTTAAAGAAAAGTGCTAGTAACTCAAACCCTTTTTGTAACCAACAATAGTTGGACTTCATTTTACATACATATACAGTGCACTCTCAATTATCCGTGCTCATTCTGGAGTCACACAAAAAATATAAAGAGAAACATTTTCAAGATTTTAAAAAAAAAATGATTCATGAAGTTATAACACCACCAAATTTTTGGAAGCAATATTTGTTATTAGATTGCAGTATATGGAATATCAGCAGCATGGTGATAGGTAAAATCGTCTACGTTATCACGATCGTGAAGAAAGATCATACCGCTTGATGAACAATCTTCTTCAAATGTTCAAGAAAAATATGATAACAGTATTCTTGAACAAACAAAAGAAATCTAAGGTTTCAAAATTCTTGATGAAGAAAATTTAAAAGATTGGTTTCAAAGTGATGCACGTGAACCTGGCAACCAGTATTTGACAGATGAAGACATAGTTATGTTGTTAAATCAAATAGTGATGATAGTAACTGATGCAGAAGATGTAGTAAATGAGGGGAATACATTTTCATTCTGCTGCTGTGTGGAAACTTCATTAGATTATATGGGAGGATTTGATTACGGTGACATTATTGCCGTTCGTAAGATATGAGTCAATATATGGCGAAGACGCGTTAACACATTTTTTTAAAAGTAAAATTCCTAGATTGATGTTATACAGCTTGCAAATATCAGTAATTTTTATATTTTTTGTACGGATATTGATTTTTTCTTTAATTAGAGGGAGTTTTCAGATTATCCTAGTTTTTCGATTGTTCGTGTGACCTGTCTCGGCGATTAACCCAGATAATCGGGAGTGCACTGTATAAATATATGAATCAAAATAAATATGATTTTTTTTTTTATTCATACATATATATGGATCAAAAAAATTTAAGGATCAGAGAAGTTTTGATATGTTCCGAAAAAATGTACCTAATATATGGTGATACTAAGAATTATATTTTAAATATTAGGTCAACTTTAATTTTGTAAAAAAAAAATAATTATCACTTATTTTCTTTTGAAATTTATATTTTCTTTAATAATATGTGTAGATATTGTGTCTCTCGTGATGTTTTGTTCAGTGGCAATCCTTTTACTGAGAAATTTTTAAAATCTCTTATATCAATACTGAATCAGTCTAGTTATACATTGAATGTAGAAGATTCACCTGATTACCAAATATTTGTTCTCTTACCTCCTGTGCAAAGATGTACTATTCCTCTTGAAGTGTTGTGTGCTATTATTGTAAGAAATTAAGTCCAACTACAATAGCATGTTAATTATTATTTCCTACTACTATAAATTTATAGCATGTTGAAAAGCTTGATGACTGAAGGTTGTAACGTTTGTGACATTTAAAAGTTTGTGACATTTTTAAAAAAAAGTTAAGATGTCTTGAAGAAACTTGCTTTAGTGATATTTAATTGTACAACAATAATTTATTTGCCAAATCTTAAGTTTTGTAGACCTCAATAGAAGATGCAACTACCATTTCTTAACAAATCTGTATTTTTGCAATAAATTAAACCCCAAACTGTGACATAACTTTAAATTCGTGTAGAGGATTTATAGATTTTGCAAATTAGAATCGGATAAGAAATAAAGACAAAATATAATCCTTAATTCCTTTCATTATATAAACTTTTCACATAATTTAGTTATAAATGTTAAAGGTTATTAACTTAAAGTCATTAAAATCCTCAGCAAATTACTGCAACATGTCTTAAACAGGTTAAATAAGTGTTTGGTATTTATAGATTTTGTCCATTTAAAGCTTTTGGACAAGAAATAGAGATACTAAGTGACAGTTTTTTTTTTTTAGTATTTTCAGTGAGGAGTGGCTGATTTAAATGATTGTGAGTGATTTATGGATTTCACCAATTGGTAACTTAGGGGGAGAAAAAATACAGACAGAAGACAGAGCATAATCTTTCTTGCTGTCAAAGTTTAAAAGTTAGTTTACATGAATTCCTTGAAATGTCACTTAAAACATTCAAACACTCAGTTTTTCAATTATACTCCTAGTTTTTTGCTATTGGTAATTTATACTGATTATTATTTGTGGTTGCTCTCCATATTTCTCAAAAAATTAATATTTAAAAAAAAAAAAATTTTTTTTTACAAGTTTTAAAGTAGGCATTTTTGAAAAATACTTACACCAGAAAAATTAATAAATTTTTCACTTGCAAATAAAACATTTCGTAATTTTAACTTAGTGCTTTGCTAATAAATTTATTTCACATTTGGAGGGAAAAAAACTTAATTCTTTGCTCCTAATGTGTAAAATTGCTGTTCCAAAAATGTCTTTAAAACATCTAAACTTGAGGTAATATCAAAAGTGAAATAGTGATTTTCAAGTCCAAATTGTTAGAATTGAGCCTCAACAATCAGTTATACTTTGAACTTGATCAGTAAAAATTTATCTTACTAAATTTGACATCATCGGATAAAAGTTTAACATAAGAACTCGTTTTAGTTTTAACCAGGCATTTTAGTTTTAAGAAAAGTGTGATAACCTATAATAAATATCAAATTCTATATGTTATATTATAAAATTTAACATTATATACAATTTTAACATTTTTATGAAACTATCTTGGCTGTTACCAAATGTTCTAGCCATGCAAAAATGGTGGCTACCTTAATGTTTATTAATATAATTTCTAAAAGTTATTTTTAGTTGAAAATTAAATTTTGATTAATTGTTTTATCAGGTCCATATTGAGTTTAACCTTCCCTCTGACATTGTGATATGTGGATCAAATCTAATTCAACCCGTGCCTAGTTGCTTCAATAAATGGAATGTGAAAACAGATGTTTCGAGATTACGTGGTCTTCATATTATTAATTTAGCAACACATCCTCAGTATAAAAAAGTAAATATTTCTTTATAAATTTTTATTCAATTGTTGAAATAAATAAAAATGATTAAACTTTTATTTATAATATTTCTTCTTTGTAAACAAAGAAAACAGTTTCATAGTTGGAAGTTGTTACTTTAAGCCCCTTTTTATGACAGACATATTAATGTGATAATATACATGACCAATTTTGAAAGGAGGAATACTTTTTTGATACAAGGAAAATATGTTTGAATGGCTAGAAAAGCACTGTGATTTCTATGTGGGCATCTATTTTTTTTTGCATTTTGCTGCTAGTAGAGTTTTTACAAACTTATAAAGTAAGCATCTGTAAGCATTGCTAAAAAAAACTGATGTAAAAGTTTTGCAGTTAGACAAAGTGTAACTTGTCAGTTACACGAGTTTTTCATGTGTACAAAGATAAAAATTTCCATAAAATGAATCAAAGTTGCCACTCTCAGGGCTGATTGTGCTCCGAAAAAATTCCGTATTTTTCGCTAACCGTGATCCGGAGATCGAAGGTTCTGGCATTTCAAAAAATCATTGATCACAGAAGTTTCTGGGAATAAATTTTTCAAAGGGAGAACTTAAAAACACATTTTATTTGTAAGGGAGTGACAGATATTTTATAAGCTTATATTCAAGATTAATATTCATTTTTTATCAGTAAATAGTTATAATAATCATAAACTCAAGAAAAACTAAACTAAACTCAGTGGCGCGACAGCCCATAGAGGGCCAAGGCCTACTGTGCCCATCTCAGTTTTCTTGACCTTGGGCTCTGGGGTGTAGAAGCAGATGTTCCAGTTAGGTGGTCAGCCGAACGCGAAACCCTCAGTGTTTAGTTCCCAAGCATGCTTGGTACTCATTTATCGACCCACTGAAGGGATGAAAGGCTGAGTCAACCTTGTCTGGCCCGAGGATACTCAAGAAAGACATATTTGTACATTTTAAGTAAACTAAGAAATATTGAGAAAAAGGAAAAAACCGTGTTTAAATTTTTGTTTCTAATTTTTCGATTTAAATTTTTTTTTTTTACTCAAGAAATTTTCCGAATTTTGACTTGGGCTTACAATCACCCCTGCACTCTTATCTATAGCTTAATTATTTCATTTTCTTTTAACTTCTTGCTATAATGTTACCTGCCATAAAAAATAAATAAATAAATACTTATGTTTGTGCAATGTATGGAAAATCAACTTTTAGATTGATAAAATGTTCTTTAAGAGATATCAAGCTTGAAATGAAATTATAGTTTGATTTAAATAAATGTTCACTTCTTTTTTATTATCAGGAATGTGCAAATAAAATTCTCTAAGAGCCAGTTTGTTATGGGTTGTAGATTTGCTTAATATCGTACTAAAATATTTGGCTCCAGTTTTGATTTTGTAGAAACTGTGGCGACCAAAATTCCAATACCCTCGATTGTTTTCATTTAATAAATAATTTTGAATTAACTGATTGTTAAACAATTTCTTACTTATAATTTATATTGTTACCTTTTTAATATTTGGTGTAATTGGCTTGATTTTTATTTTGAAGTGTTTTTAATTCCTGTCTTAGATGGGATATGGCTTGCGAGCTGTGCAACTATTGAAAGAGCTGTATGAAGGAAAAGTTATATCGCTTGAAGAAAATGTGAAATTGTCTAATAATAATCAACAAACGGTTGAAAATCAAAATGAAGGTTCTAAATTCGACCCCCCTTTGTTACTTCAACTTTCAGATTTAAAATTGGATAATATAGACTTCATGTGTGTTTTCTTCAATTTGTCATCAGATGTTTTCAGGTTGTTTTTCTGTCTTTGTTTTTATAATCAAATTTTATTTTTAAAAGAAAAAAGTTCTTTAAAATAATGTCAATTAAAATAGAATTTTTTAATATATATATATATATATATATATATATATATATAATTTTTTCCACTTTATTTTTTTCTAAACTTGATAGTATATTTATGTTAAAATATTTTTCCCTAGTTTTTGGAAGAAAGCGGAATTTGTACCTTTATACATGGCTGCTAACAAAGTAAGAAAAGGTTTTTTCTAGCATTCTAATTACCATTATTATTTTCTATATCTATTGGTTATTTTTTGAACATTTTATTTCAGTTCATAATGTATTATGATGTTTTCAAGAATGCAAAATTTCAATGAACTTAAGATAGCCATTTTAGAAAACCCTCAAGTAGTCTAAATAAATGCCCATGAACCTAAAATACCCTGTGTTTTATTTGCTTTTAAATTTATATTTGCACTTAACTGTAATGAATTTGTAATGTTTTAATTAAGTGCTTTAGGTAATCTTCTAGCTGATGAATACTGCATTAAACTATCATTTTGGGATGATTACCTTTTTTTCTTATTCTCTGTTTTTATTTTTCAGGATTCTGATGTAGTACCTATTGCCATGTTTAAACCAATCAATGAAGAGTCATCTAGTTTTGTAGAAAAAAATATGATGAGTTTTAGCAATCATTATTTTGCAATTCTCAAATCACATTGCACGAAGTTTCCAGCATCTTTTGCTCTTAGCATATTAAATTCTTGCCAGAGATTTATAAACACAAAAGGTATGTTATCCTTATGATACCACTTATCAGGATATGTATCATAAAATATTTTGTCTATAAAAAGAATTTTTATTTAAGGAATCTTACTATATTTACTAATTTGGGTGGAAAATGGGGGGGGGGTATTTTTTCTTCTCTTGTTCTACGTCTATTTGATGTGGAAAATACGATTCTCAGTATCCAAAATAAAGCTTTCATTATTTTACATTTTGTGAGTTATTTAAATAATTTCTACTCAAAAATTAAATGCCATACCTTGCAAAACTTCCAAGTGCATTTTTCTCAAGAATTGTTTTTGGCATGCATTGTTAGTCATATTCTACTCTTATGATTTTAACCTTTTATTGTGAGTAAATCAGATATGTAAGATTTAAAAAATTACTTTCCAGAACAAATGTCTTCCTTAAAATATAGATCTGCATGCTTATATGCTATGGATCAATTTCACCATTTGGGAATGCCATATATAGAGACTTTAAGAACAGTTCAGTTTTAAAAGTTCAAACAGCTCTAATAATTTTTTTGTGAAAATAAAGCATTTATCCTCTTAATTTTGAAAAAAAGAAAATGCTTAAATTAGCTGTAACACTGTGACAATTGATTTACTGTGTTGTCTGCAACACTAATTTTTAATAAATTTTTAAACTAATAAAAGTTACTGAAAATTGGAGTAAGATTAAATGACACCACGACATACTTCTACAAAAATGATGAACTACTAGATTTTATTTTTAAACTAAGTTATATATGACTTTTTTTACAACTGTTTTAATAATTTATTTCAATATTTGTATAAACTTGTTTTATTTTATTTTTTAGATGTTTCTAAAGAGGAATTGGATTTATATTTAAAGCCCTATCATATGAAGTCACTTGAAAAATATTGTTTAAGGCTTCAAGAATTGAATACAGTCATTCACATCATTCCTACTATTGCCAAACTATATTTTAAGAATATCTTGAAAAATGTACACCTTCCAGTGGCCCAAGAAGTAAAAACATTTATAAATATTAAAATATTTATTATTAACTGAAGAAGTTTCCTACAGTATTATAATATCATCATTATGCTACATTATCATTGCTTTGATACTATTGCGCAAACTTAATACCTATGCACATGTTCTGTTATTTCTTGAACCAAAAATTTTCTTTTGTAATATATTAAAATTCAGTTTGTAAATTTATTGTATATTACCGTGATCAAAAATTTCCAGAATACTTAATTTAAAATTCATCCATTATAACTATCGTCTGTGAACTTTTATAAATTATTTTGATTACTTTTAAAAACATACGGTATTTAATTTGGACATTAATTGGTTTTTTATTTGGCGATTTTCTAACAAAAAAAAAAAACATGATTTCATTTTATTTTGCAATGAAATATGTACTACAAAAGCATTTTAAATATTGTTAAAAAAAACTGAAGAGAATACTGTTTAACAAAAGCAGCAGTATCTGATAGGTATGAAAGTTTTAAAATGTAGAAAATCCAACAAAGATGACCACCGTTCTCTTAAACACTTCACTTTGATTAATGATCAACATATGAAACAATTCAAATAATTGATACTCTGTTCTTTTTTGACAGTATATAGACTATATTCTGTTGTTAGTTATCATTATCCCTATGGAGAGAAACTGTCTCTAAGTGTAAACTGAATGTATGCCAAGCTCCTAGCGTGATCGTATATCATTGCACAGTCTTCTTTTTATTGCTTTACTAAATTGTGTGAAATGAGGAAAACAAAACTTATTGAATAAAAGCTATTGTTTTTTTTCCTATCATAAAAATAGAAAGTTTTATCATATTTAAATACTATTCACGTGTAAAGGATTGGATGAAAGAATAATAAATTTTGGTTCTTATAAACAATTTTCTTCTATAGCAAAACAAAAGTAAAAACACTTTAAAAATTAAATTTCTGTCTAACGTTTTTAACTTTATTGTTTTGAATGGATAGATGTATAATTTGAAATCGAAATAAAAGGGAACTTTATGCAGTCACGGATGATTACCTAAATCCTATACCGCGATGGTCTTTTCGTAATTTGCAACAGAGTATAAATTAAACAACTCCTCTGCCATTTATTTTCTTTCAAGCAATTTTAAAGAAAGCATAAGCAAACTTTTCGTAGGCTATTTTGATAATTGTAAAAAACATGAATTTTAATTATTACAAATACAATGTCAAAAGTAAATTGAAATCTGAGAATATTATTTTTAAGAATATAGAATTGGTACTTTTCATTTTGTGCCACAATTTCGGGTACATTTTGATCTTGTTATCATGGGTATCTTTTTAATATAAGGTACTAAAATGTCAACATTTAAGTAATCATTTTGGAGAATATCCGAAATTTTTGTTAAATACCATTATTTTTTGTTTATAACAGCAAATATTTAAATTCAGCAGAGCTCATTCTAGGCAGAAAAAAGGGCAGGGTGCAAAAGTTAAAAAAAAAAGGGCATCATTATTCTAAAAAGGCAATAATTTCTTTTTATGGGCTTTACACATTCAATTACAAAACATTGTCAATTAGTAAAATTACTATTATTACTAATCATATTAACATACTTGCCAACTTTTACGGATTATCCGTAAAATGTACGGATTTACGTCTAATTTTACGGGCCTACAGATTAACCCGAAATTTACACGGATCCCCCGCTTTTAACGTTGCACGATTAGCTAAAAACTAAGCAAATTTTTTAAGCCACCTGATAATGTCCAAGATGAAGTAATGTGTGCTGAGTTATTGTTTACCTCTTTTTTAGTTGAGCATAATGTTCCGCTAAATGCCGCCAGCCATGTGGGTCCGCTTTTTCGAAAGATGTTTCCGAAAAGTAAAATTGCGAAACGGATGTGCTAAAACCAAAACTGCATCCCTTGTCCATGAAATGGCTATGGATCGAACTTCAGAAATAATTAAATATTTGCAAGGACAAGCATTTACTGCAGCATGTGATGGTAGTCACGAAGCTGATTATAAGTTGTACCCAGTTGTGGTGAGTTATTTTAACGTGGATCTTCAACGCATTGAAAGTACTTTATTGGCAATCCCAAATTTGGAAGGAAACTCCACAGGTGAAAATATAAGCTCCCTTCTTTTAAATGTGTTTGCTAAATATGACATTCCTTTTAGAAATTGCATAGCATTCAGTGCAGATAATGCTTCTGTTATGCAGGGAAAGAAAAATGGTGTGATTTCATTTTTAGAAAAAGAAAATGAGCACATAATATCAATTGGATGCTGTTGCCATTTAATACATCTTGCGTCTGAAAAAGCTGCTGCAACTTTTCCCGTTAGGATAGATGAAGTTTTGGTAGATATTTTTTACCATTTAAAAAGGAGCGTTAATCGTAAGGACTCTCTTAAGAAATTTCAGGAAATGTTTGGTAAAGAAGCACAAAAAGTGCTTAAACATGTGTCAACTCGCTGGCTATCGTTAGGGAGAAGTCTTACACGCTTGGTTAATCAGTGGGACCCACTTATGAGTTATTTTAAAGCTGAAGTTTCTACTTGCAGTGTGTCTGTATCATCTACTTTGTCATTTTTCAAAATTCCAAAAGTAGTTGATAAAGAAAGCAGCACAGGAGTAGATAAATTAAAGGATAAACCTGCTGTGCCTAATGTGGAAACTAAGACTTGTGCAATAATGAAACAGCCTTTGACACATAAACAGGACCCAACTAATGATAGAAAAAGGAAAAGTTTACAGCAAGAAAGTGTGATTCCGATTAAAAGACATAAAGTTAAAAAAGATTCAACTTTATCCAAAGAAGAGAAAATTTTTATGTTTTTATCTTCAAATTTAAATAAGTGCTTCAGTTTATTTCTTTTAAGTATTATCCCTACATTTGAAAAAGTAAATGTGATTTTGCAGTCATCTTCCCCACAAATTCATCGGTTAAGAGCTCTTCTTTTGGATCGGTTAAAAGAACTTTTTTCCAAATTTGTTAAACCTTCTGAGGTTAAAGGAAAAGAGTTAACATGTGTTAATTTTCATTCTTCTTTCAACCATAAAGATCAGCAAAATTTAGTTATAGGCAGTGCAGCAATGGACTTAATTTCAAATTCTTCGGAAAAAGAAAAATCATTGTTTTATTCAGCTGTTATCAAATATTTCATAACTGCCTGTGAATATATTGTTAAGAAATTCCCTTTAAATGATCAAGTACTCAAACATGCTGAAGTTGCTGACTTGAATAAAATTGAAAACTCCAGTTTTGAAAGTGTGAGATATTTTGTAAATTTGTTTCCCTTCCTTTTAAAAACAAAAAGTAATGAAACCAAGCTTACAGCAATGGATGAACTGCAGAAACAGTTTTGCCAACTTCAATTAGAAGATTTGAGTGAAATAACTGTTCCAGATAGATCAATTGATGTACAGTGGTCAATGATAAGTCAAATGAAAGGTGCGGATGGCATGTTTAAGTATGAAAAATTGGGAAACATTGTCTTGTCAATTCTTCTCATACCTCATTCAAATTCAGAATGTGAGAGAATTTTTAGTTTGGTTAGAAAGAACCGTACTGAATCGCGAACAATTATGTCTAATAAAACTTTAGAAAGCCTGCTTATATTAAAAACCAAATTTTCTAAAATCTGTCACGAACAAGTGTTTGAAAAAGATTTTTTAATTAAAGCAAAGAAGGCTACTTCAGCTTCTTTAAATTCAGCATCCTCTTTTGCTGTTGATTTAGAAGAAAACCCTTAAGGAACTATTTTATTTTGCATATAGCATTTTTTTTAAAAAGTAGTATCATTGTAATAGAATTTGAAATAATTGTAATAGAATTTAAAATGATTGAGATGATAATTGGATGGTTGATTAGATATTTCTGTACATCTTCTAATAAATGTAATTTAAAAATTTAATGCAAATTTGCTTCTCACTTCATCAACATTCAATCATGTGATAGATTCTATAATTAATATACTTATTAAATGATTCGAATAGTCTTCGTTAAATTTTTCATAAAAAAAGTTTTACTGATGCCAGTTTTTTTAAGTTGGCAAGTATGTATTAATTACTAATTTTCATTAATAAATCAACATATATATCGAGTTAATGAGCTAATTAGCTTAGTAACTTATTTAAAATGCATGCATAATAAAATAATAAATGTATGTTTGTAAGTGTCTGTAGTTATGATTTAATAATTAAAATGATTAATAATAATTATGATTTAATGATAGTGGAAGTAACTGAAAACTTTCAAAGACAAGTGCAGCAAGGGGGTGTGATGGCTTTTTTTCCTTTCCCATATAAATCTATGTATTGACAGCAATGACAAACTAAATAAAAAGAGTTGAAAATAACAAAAGTTTAAGAAATCCATTGTAGAATTTGGGGAGAAAATAAAGAAGGGTTGAGGACAAAAAGGAAATGGAGTCTATTACATCAGGGCACTAATTTACTTCAGGGGTAACAGTGTGGATTCTTTTGACTAAAAGGGCAGCAGGGTGCTGCGTCCTGTTTACCCTGCCTACAATGAGCTCTGTATTCAGCATTTGTCCCATACATACATGATGACATCATAAAGGATATCAATAAAATTTAAGTCTTAATTTATTGTAAACCTAAATGCTGTCGCCTGTTTATATAAACTCTACTGCATAGTCCCTCAGTCTATATTGGTAAAGGCACTAAGCCATCCCATCCCCAGTTAACATTGCAAAAAACGATGGTTTGATCCCAAGTGACAGATTGATGGGTATGAGATTGGCTGAGAAGTAAAGTGGTTTGTGTGAGGAATGCTGATCAGTTGAAACAATCATGCTCACATATTAACATAGCTGTAACCCTGCGTTCGACTTTATTGTAACATGTTAGACATTTCAAATATGTTGTCTTTTGCTCTCTAAATTGTGTGGAACCCCCTGTGGCAGAATTTTTTCTGGCTTTCTGCGACAAACCTAACTAGAACCAATATCTTTCTGCAAGATAGTTATAAATATATCTTTCTGCAAAATATTTTTTACGTTATAAATATATGTGTAATGAATTTATAATAATAGATACACTTCGTGTTTATAAAAAAAGCCTACATGCATAGAATAAAACTGTGTAGATTTTATTTTCTTAATTTCATAATATAATTTTACATTTCTTAATAAGTTTAAATTATTTAAGTTAAAATTTGCATAATCTTTGGTAATAAAGAAAAATGATAAATGTATAGATCTGCAGACAAAAATGCTTACTAGAGCATAAATTAAGATTACCCAGATCCTGTAATAAGATGGAACTTATAAAAATAGCTAAGAATGGACAAAAAGATTAAATTTATAAAACAAGATAACTGAATTTGAAGTATCAATTTAAAACAGTATGATTCAACAGTTTCATTATAGTAGTTATATCAGGTACAGAAACAAATCAGGTGAAAAAATCAATATTGAAGTTGAGTAATCAAAATAATAAAATAGGATTGACTATATCCGAATTCTAAAAGCAAAAAAATTAACGCAATCTTTGTTTCAATTTTTTCTATATGAAAACAATTACAGATTAATTAGATTCGATTAATATTGTGCTGACTTATTGAAATATTTTTTTTTTTAAAAAAAAGGAGGTAAATAAAACTTTTTTCGTGATCAGATTAAGTTCAGAACGAAAAAAATACACAGCGCTTGTGATTTTTAACAGAAGTCGCACTGTATTGTGTACATATATAGCATTGATTTCCAACGAAGTACGCAGATGCGGTTTACGACTCAATACGCTCAAGTCTATTCAACATTTCGAAACGAAATCGTCTTCATCAGTACTGAAACATCGGTATTAGAGCCATACTCATTGGATGCGATTTTTTTCGAATACGTATGGAAACCTATTTGATTCGCCTTAGTGATTCGCCAGTAAATATTTCCCACCAATCTGGTTTTCATTGCATGCCAAAAAATCGTAGATAGTGAGATATCTATCAGGCTTTATTTCATTTATCGTCAGATTGCGAGTGTATTTTTATATCGACGACTTAATTCAAAGGATATAGGCATTTTATCTTTAAAAAAATATATATAGTTATTTTTTACCTTTGACTGCTTCTAAAATTTCTTGATTTGTTGGAGATGCTGTTTCATCCCTACTATCGACATCGCTACTAGTAAGAATATTTGGTTCGAATCTAGAACGTTTTTTTTTTTATTTATTTTTTTATTTTTTTTTAATATTAGTAGCGGGGGAAGCTTCTCTTCTTTTTTCCTGTCGCTTTCCAGAAAAAATATCTCTGACATCGCTAGATGTTGTCGACTTCCATCTTATTTGTTCTTCGTAATACTGTCTTGAAAAATGAGTTTTCAAATTTTTTTAAATTATTATTTCTTCACAAGAGCAACAAATAACCTTTTCGCTAGACATGATTTTTTTTAAAAAAAGATAAAAGAATCTTTTTACGCATGAAATTTTCCACATAAGTGCAAAAAGAAAACTCAAAGCAAATTACTGCGCCAGCAATAGAGGCCGAAGTCGGCAAATTTCCAAAAATAGCTTAATACAGGGGAAAAAATTTCTCCCCTTTTTATCCAGTAACTATTTGTGTTGGAGATTAACGGAAGATCACGAGCACTTTCCCCTTCCGCGGTACGCTAGAAAAACAATTATTTAAAAACTATTCAGTAATAAAAAAAATTTGCAGAACCATTATTGCTTCTGCAGAAGTTTGTGTAAAAATTATTTTTTTGTAAAACAGCTTCTGTTTCTGCAGAATCTTTTTTGAGAACTTTTATTTCTGCCAAACCAAATTTTTTTTTTTCCCAAATAAAAAAATCTTTCTGCAAGAACTCTGTCGCTTTCTGCGACAATGTCGCCGTGTCGCCCTGTTTCTGCCACGGGGGTGGAACCTATTTCACAAGTGCATTGTGCAAGATTTTATTTAAATTTGCATGCTTATCTTATGTATAATGTCTTTGAATAAACTTACAGATATTTACTAAGGCAATATGCAACTTGGCACTTGTTCAAAATTGAATACAAAAAGTTAAAATAAATAAAATTTTGATAGTTCTAATTAGTTATTATTGTTTTAATTAGTTTCCCCCCCCTTTTTTTTACTATATGATTAGCATACCTTTATCAATTCAGTTTATTAAGTGGTACTGCCTTTATGTGACATTGTATAAAAAAATATCTAGTTTTCTAATTTTTGGATAGCGCCCATGATTTTATAAATAATTTTGAAAATTGTGTTGTTATAAAGGAGAATGTGGTACTTATAGGATATTTTATAACTAAATCTAAAATGCCTGCATATTTTTACTCAGAAAACACGATAGCCAATAAAAATAAGATAATAAAAACATTTTTTTACATACTGAACATGTCAGGTTTACCATGAAATGATCTATATTTTATATTCTGTGTGTGGAACAGAAAGTTTATATCAAATTAATAAGACATTGTTATTGTACAATTGTTTACAGATATATATTTGATCAGATTATTGTTTAATTATTGATGATATTGTTATATTTTGACCTTTCCGTTATTAATTTTTATTTTGTCCCTTTAGGCTATATTGCTGTCATACGGGTTACAAAACAAATCGTTAGATGCTATTTCAAAAGATTTAGAACTACAGAATATTCAAGTTGTTGGGCTTTTAAATCGAACACTAAAGAAAATTAGCAATTACATAACTGGCATTATTGAAAAAAGTGTTGAAAGTACATTAATCTCTACTGATGTTGAAATGAAGCCTTTAGAAATGGATTTGGATGAAGAGCTTGTAAGGCAGCATTTAAGATTGTAGTTTTTTGCATATTTATTGCATTTTGATTCAGAAATCAATCATTTTATTATTTTTACAGGAAGAAGCTGCTGTTCAAGTTCAGAAACAACAGGAAAAACTACTTGCTTTGGATGTTTCTCAATATGCAATTAAAGGATCTGAAGATGAATGGCAAAAAGCTCTTTTTACTGGAAGAAAAACGCTTGTTAGCATAAAGAGGTACACTTATTATTTTTTATTTTTTTTCGTTTATTAATTGCTGGTTTTTATATGCTGCTTTGAATTGACATTCTCAGAATATAGACTTACAATGTTATGGAATTTGAATATGGAGTCTAGTATGAAATATTTTTACTGTCAGTTTATTTTTGTCAAGAATTATGTTCTTATATTATAAAAAAGCATTCTCTGGTATGATTTTACGATAATCGATGACTGAACCCAACAAATATGTAACCAAGCTTTTTGTTAACATTCTGTATAAAAAAAAACTTTTTATAACATAAATTCTATTCCTTTTAGGAGTGATTAATAATTTTTTTCCCTATGTTGCTTAAATTAAAAATTTACAATGCTAATATTATATTAAAATAATGTATTTTGATATTTTATTCCAAACACTAAGAAAATGGCAAGTAAAAAAAAATTAAAAATTGATTTTATAGAAGTTTTAAACTACTTTCTTCCAATAAAAATCCTCCAAAAATAAAAGCTGTAAACTGTCCAACAATTTTAATCAGTCATCTATGAGCGAAAAAGTTCCCTTAAACTTCCTCTCTATTAACTTTGATATGAATGACTATACTTTTTCTTAGTTCATGTACAATGGTTTTTACTTACCTACCTTTTTGTTTATTTAGTCCTATCAGTTTGAATAATTATGATTTTGGTAAAATGTGTTTAATCTCTTGCAAGCTATTTTTTTAAAGATTTTTTCTTCATGTAATGGCTGTATCTTTGTATATTATAAAATTGGAGATTTAAATGATAAGAATAATTACATTTTCTGAAATCTAAGAGTAAAATTTAAAACAAATTTCGCACTAACCTCTTATAAGTTGATGTGAATATCATCTTAAGCACTTGAACAAAAATGAAACAATTAAGAAAACAAGATTTGCTATGAAACAACTAAACAACTGCATGTTACTGCAAAGCATTAGCCTTGCCAGAGATTATACTTATACTCTGTTTTAGAATTTATTGAAACAATTAATATCTCAATCTTATTAAATTTAAATTTGTCTATGACCCCCAAGGTAGCCAAAAATTATTAACTTATTACCAAGATTTAATCTTCATGTATGTAACTAACTTTGAATTTGTAAAAAACGTATGCATCAAAAAATATGTTAATTTAACTTAACTTTAACTTAATCACTGTAATATTAATATATTTTTCATAGATATTTATAGCATTTTCAAAATTGTAATAAATCCCAATATAGCCTATAACAAGATAACCAAAATTTTTGGAAATGATTTTTTTCCCCTCTATTTCTTCTCTCCTTTTTCATTATTATTATTTAAACAAGTTCAGAAAATAAAAAAATTGGTTAGAATGTTTGAAAATCCCCAATTCTCTAACATGTCTGCAAATTAGTTGTAGATTTCAAAAGGATTTGGGGTAATTAAGAAAATCTTCATTTATGCAAGATAAATAATCCCCACCTACTATATTTAAACAGATCATTTTATTCTATCAAATAACAAAAATCTTCACTCTTTTACATTTTCAATACATAATCTAGAAATGTTTTAATCTTTCTTTTTCTTACTGAGATCGAAGTATTATTACAGTGCCCGCCGTTTATTAAAATCACTTTTATGCTCTTTTGATTTTATTAAGAGGTATTATATGCTGATTTTATTCAACATTTGAGAAAAAAATCTAATTTTTACGCTATATTCTAAATGCACACACTTTCAAAGCTGAAATAATGACAACATTAATGCTTTATTTTAACTAATTTAATTATTTTAATAAAGTAAAACCTTACATAAGATTAAATTTACAAAATTTTTGCAAAAAAAAAACGATCAATGGTTCCCTGAGTTGCAGTATTTAAAATTAACTTTTCAACAATCATTTGAGAGTTTATAGAAGATTTTATAGTTTTCGATATTTCCTCCTCTTTGTTCTAAAGCTTGCCGCAATACATTAAGTGCTTTTCTGACTTCCATTGAAGATGGCACTGATGAGTTTATTTCATCTTCTGATTCCTCCATTTCTTGATTGGAAATAACTTTGCAATTTTTGATGTCTGTAACAATTTCAGAATCAGATTTTTCTCCTGATGTTTGCAGGTTATCGTCAATACCTACGTAACGTGAAAAATTCTTGTCCATTTCATTTTCTTCTTTGCTGAGCATTTCTTCGAAACAGTTATCAGCTCCATCGCCAGTGCTTAATCCACACTTTTTAAAGCAATTTGATATTGTTTGGGTTGAAACAATGTCCCATGAGTTACGAATCAAATGCATTGATTCCAAAATAGTAAGGGTTTTCGATAGTTTGTTTGCAGTTAAGAGTTACGAAGAGCTGTCACAGTCTATGTCACTAATGATTTTTTGAACAACCATTTTTCTGTAATGAAACATGAATGATCTTATGATTCCCTGATCAAGGGGTTGAATAATAGCTGTAGTGTTGGGTGGCAAAAACACTAGTTTAATGTTTTTCAAATGCAAGTTCTCATCATCAGGGTGCGCAGAACAATTGTCTAAAAGTAAGACGACCTTTTCATTTTTCAGCTCCTTGTCCCATTCAAGAAGAAATTTTGTGAAGATGCCGGATGTCATCCATGCGTTATAGCTGTTGGCATAACTGGTGGACAGGTGTTTTACTCCTTTAAAACATTGAGGTTTTAAACTCTTTCCTATCACTAAAGATTTTCTTTTTCACAGTTCCTGTCATGTTGCATGTTAGCAGCACAGTTAGTCTTTCCTTTATTTTTTTACATCCACCAGTCGATTCATTTTTAAACAGCAATGTGTGTTCAGGAAGTGCTCGGAAAAATAATCTTGTTTCATCTGTGTTGAAAATTTGCTCTGGTTTATAGTCTTTGGTGAGTGTTGGCCACATGTCGTTTACCCAATCGGCAGCAGAGCTAAAATCAGCATCTTGCTTTTCACCATGCAATTTACGATAGACAATGTTGTTGCGGTCTTTCCACCGGGTTAGCCACCCATCTGTAGCTTTAAAATCAGAATCACAAAATAAATTAGCAAAGTCCTGTGCTTTCTGAAATAAAATTCAATTGGAATTCTTCATTAGCGTGCATTTTTGATTCATTCTAACAGAGCCATTTCATTTTCCTCCGATTTTCCATCACGCTTACGCTTTCTCGACAGATTTCCATTCTTTTTTATTTCCTTGGAAATATTTATCCTTTGTTTCAGAATGTTGAAAAGAGCAGTTTGGGAAATCCCTAATTTAATTGAAGCTTCACGTTGACTACATTTAGGAAGCTTATCATAGTTTTGCAACACTTCGAATTTATCTTTAAGACTCAAATCCTTCCTTTTCGGCATGCTGATAAAATTTAACACCAAACGAACTTAAAAATGATATGTGCTCTAACTCTAACTATAATTTACTCAAATGGTAGACATGCGCAGAATGGAACATGCCCACAGCCAGTTTTTGGAAATCTATTCATGTTCTCTCTGTTAAGATAGATAACAAAAGAAATTTCTCTCCCTTCTATGGTACATTCAATAAAAAGTAAGATAAGAATTCGACTGCCTGTTCAGTGAGATAGGTTTCTCCAAACTTCATTCAAGTTAAGGAATTGACATTGATAAATTGATTTCTATAAACTTGCCACTTACCACCCACATTTTTCCTTAACTCTTACACTATGTATATGGCAGGAAAGTGCTAACCACACGTGTTTCACAGGTTTGTGAGTAACTGTTGCTTCTTCTAAAAAAAACCCTTTAAACTTCGAATAAATAAGAACAAAAAAAGCTGAAATATTGCAATTTTGATTTATTATGTAGTCAAAATTTTGATTTTAAAAAGCGGCGGCATTGATTTTATTAAAGGATGTTTTTAACATGTATTAATATTGTGGCGATTCGGTTCTAGCCTATTTGATTTTATAAAGTGGCTGATTTTATTAGCGGCGGTCACTGTACTTCCTGGTGTATGGTTGTATTACTGCCATAGAAATATAGTGATTACATGATAAGCCCTCTATATTTTTTTACATTAAAATTTTTAATTGCTAAATATAATGCAAAATTTCAGTCTATATTTACATATCAGTTATTCTCTTTTCATGTTTCATATTTTATTTTCTGATTTTTATTTTATAACTGAAAGATTTAATTGATTTATTTCTTTGCAGTATCAAGAATAAAGTTGAAAATGAAAATGCTGCTAAAACTGAAAATAAATTCAGAAAACACAAAAAACAATTTAAAAAGAAAAAACACTGATCTATGTATTAAATTTCTTAAATGTATATAAAGTTTTTTATTTATTAAAATGTTTTTTATTATGTTACTTTGTTTTACTTTTCTTAATTTCAATATTTATAAGATACATGTGAGAAATATTTTTAAACTGTTCAGTGATTTAAGCTTCTTTTTTTTTTTCGGCAGTCAACACCATGCATTTCCACATGGTATAGAATCCGAAATTTTAATACATAATCGTAGCAACACACAAAATGTAAAAGGTGGGGGTACATGTGTGTTTCAAACTGCTCACTGTTTGTAATTTTATTTCTGATTTTTTGTTGTTTAAATGTCTTTTTAAGATAAGAAAAAATTTACTTTCACATTTTAATAAGTTGACTGATAAAAAGTATTCATCGCTTGGATGGAGCATTAATGTTCACATAAAACTTGCCATATTTGCCATCAACATGGAATAATCCTCAACAAGCGATTTTACAGATACGTGTACGTCAATTGGTTAAATCCTTAATTGCTGGAGACATAGTAAAAAAAAATTCTATACATTTATAAGGTTGTGATTTAATAAATTACTAAAAATTATCTTCTGCAAATAACACAGTAGTTGGGAACTGTATATTTATGATGGAAACAACTTATAACTATAGGGTGTTTCCTTAAACCAGTTTTTAAAGTTCTTTTAGTTAAATTAGTTTCAGTTGTTAATTAAAAGTGTCAATAAATTATTCCAATTTTTAATAATTAAGATTTTTTTTAAGCTATTAAAGTATTACTCTTGTTTCGAAACTAAAAATCGTTCACTACAATTAATCTTGAAATTTTGCTTTTTTTAAAAAATTATATATTTTAAGCTTTTATTTAAAAATGAGTGTAATTATATTAAGAATGCTGCCAAGGATTTGGGCTTGGCAATAAAGAACATAGTGTGTAACTGGTTAGGATAAGAAGTCGTACTTTTGAAGGCTTCATTATGCAGTTTAAGTGTCTGGGTCCACTGATTACTAATAATAATATGAAAACTAAAATTAAGAGCACATTTTTAACGATAATACTTGACAATTGAAATGGGCTACAGTTGGCGCAGAACTCTCTACCTTTCGCAATATTGCATGCTTTCCCCATTAGCATGTGGTTAGTCATAGGGAAAAGAAGTACATTAGTTTCCGTATTGATTTTGAAGCAAGTTTAAAATGATTTAAGTTAGGAGACTTTGAATTTCTAAACGGCATTAAAAATAGTTTTTAAAGAGAACATCGTGGAAATTTAAAGAAAATATTTTTCACAATAAATTTGAAAAAATTTATGGAAGGGGAAAATATGTAGTATATTCCCATTAGTGATGGGCAATAACAGCTGTTACAATATAAAATAATACCTGTTCCAAAATAACAGGTCTTAGAAAAAAATCCAACTTTTTTATACTTGAAAGATAGTTTAAAATGGCAAGTATTTTTTTTTCTATGGGTAAGAAAATATAGCGAAGGTTTTTTCTTATTAACTTTTAAACAATATGAAAGCAATTATATATTAATTTCTCTATTGTTTAAGTTCAGAAAAAAAAACTATGTTACATCCTTTTTTATGTATTGTTAACACTGAGCTTTAATTTCATTAAAGTTTAAAAAGAAACTGATTGGCCACTAGATGGCAGTAGCAATTATGTGTAGAGAGCGCGTAGGGGTGCGTGCCGAGAGAGCCTGATGTGAAGAATGATGCAATTACTGATGTCTATAAATATTGTTTGTAAATAAATTATTAATATGCTAAAATAATCAAACTCTTACTTCCTCCTCCCCCCAACCGAGCTACTCGATACCTGCCAAATGGTATAGCTTGCCAACAGTATATATAGTTTTTTCTTTTTATGATTATATTTTAGAAGAGCAGGCAGTTCAAAAGATATAATTCAGAATTAATTTCTTATATTCAAAAACATTTTTGTTAGTGTAATCAAATATAATGAATAATAATAGAAACAATAGTTTTCTTTATGAAATATATCCCTTTTCCATTGCATTGTAAGGAGAAATAAGTGACAGCGAAAAAATTATTTTGCAAAATTTGCATCTTTTTAACAATTATTAAATAATTTAGAGAACTAAAAAAAGTTATTGCAATGTTCAAAAGTTATTGTTTCTAAATAAAAAAGAATTTAGGAGTTCCTTATTACATTCTTTTGAAGATAAAACCAGAATATTTTCATTTCCACAAGAGGAAAAAAATGGAATAAAATACTTCATAAATATTGAGACAAATTAGAAATTTAATATCTGAATTTAAAACGCAACATTGCATAACATTATTGTTAAATCAAAACAATTAAGAAGTCAGATATTACATTCTCTACATGAGAAAATATAGCCAACATTTTTTATCATTTTACAAAAAGAAAGACAACTTAAAATACAGATACAGACGAAGTAGAAATTTTAAAAAAATTACATTTCTGAATTTAAGCACATCATTGCGTAGCATTATTTTTAAATCAAAACAATTTTGAGATTAGACATAACATTCTCTATATAATTCTATACCTTTTATACATTATGTAGCCAAATGCTCTGTCTCTTGTTCTCAAAGAATTCTAATAAGAAAATTATAAATCGACCCGTGACACACTGTGTATGATTTATCATAAAAGCTTTAAAAGATCCAGGAGAACCTAAACATTTCCAACTATATTTTTTCTTAATATTCGTCCTCTAGAATGTTAAGTTGACAAAAATTAAATTAAAATATAAGCTTAAATTCTTTTACTGTGTAAACCTTTTTACGAAATAGATTATACAAAAACTTGCTCTAAACAAGATGTTTATTTGATACAAATTACATTTTGTAGAAAGCCGGGAAGTTTTGTGCTTATATACAGGTTCTAGTTGCGTAACAAAATTTGTAAGTTTAAATATATAATTTAAACTGATAAATTTTAAATCGTTTGTTAAATCGAATATCTAGTAAACAAAGTTGTGTTTAAATTACTCTTTTTTTTTAACTCCTACAATTTTGGCAGGTGCCCCTTGAAAAAATAGAGTAGAAATAATTCAAATATTCTTTCCTACCTGGTTCTATCTTTTTACCTCAGACTTCGATACAGCATCGCTTGTTTTTAAAAGGAGACGAATCTAATAATAAAACTAATTTATTAAGAAGAGGACGGACAAACATTAACGATCATCTTTCATCAAAGCTTTAGAAATCAAAACTGAAACATAATAAAAAAACATTAGTATTCATTCAGTCTGCGCGCCATCTGTTGGCATTAAAGTTAATCTGTTTCATCCACCGGCCCCAAAGGACCATTGGACAAACAGTTTTCGGTCCTTTTGAGTCTTAGCCAAGTTCACAAGGATATAGAAGTTGAACTGGTCTTTTTAAAATAGTTCCATTAGAAAGTCTAATTGTGCACGATCGAGTCTTTCCATCACGTCCAGGATGGACACAGGTGACAATCCCCATTCTCCACATGAGTCGAGGAAGTTTTTCGTCGTACACTAGGACGGTTGAGTCTTTGGTTGGTAGAACATTTTCTTTCTGTCTCTTTAACTGGTGGGCTGTTCTTAGTTCTAGAAGATACGAAAATTTCCATTTTTTCCATATTCTTTCTAAAAGGGAATTTTTTTGCTTCCATCCTTGTTCTAGATTGGATTTACTAGAAGTTGATTGAGTCGAAGCTGTGGGAGAGCAACAAGCCTTCTGCTTATGAGAAAATGTCCAGGCTTAAGCGGCTCAGGTTCCTCAATATCACTGTAGACAAAGGTCAATGGTCTGGAATTTATAATTGCTTCAACTTCAATAACTATGGTCTCTAATTCCGGAAACGTCAAAGATGTTCTTCCCAGTATTTTCCTAAGGCAAATTTTTGTAGATTTTATCAGTCTTTCCCAGAATCCGCCCCACCAGGCAGCTCTTTCAACGATGAAATTCCATTCTATGTTTTTGGTGGCAAAATAATTCTGAATTTCTTTATCCTTAAAAATTTCCACAATAAATTTATCTCAATTTTGTAAGTTTTTGCGTTGCCAGAGTACTGATTTCTACAAAGTCCTCTGCGGGATACAAATTTTCTAAAAGCAAGTAGGAACGTTTTTGTAGTCAGATCTTCAGTGAGCTCAAGATGGACGGCTCTGGTGACAGCGCAGGTAAAAAGCAAAATGTAAGCTTTTTTCATTCCGTTAATACTCTTCACATAAAGATGACCAGCATAGTCGATTCCTGTTACTTCGAATGGATGAGCTTGTTTAATGCGGTCTGGAGGAAGAGGAGCTTCGTCTTGGGTAAAGGGCTTAGCTCGAAATTTCTTTCAAAGATTGCAATTGAAAATAATACTCTTAATTCTTTGCCTTCCTTTAATAATCCAAAAGGTTTCTCGAACGTCTGTTAATGTATTAGCAACTCCTGCATGTCCTAATTTTTCATGACTTCTACGAATTACAAGATTCGTTAAGTGACTTCTGCTAGGTAGTAGCATCGGAAATACTTCGTTGTGACTAATTTCAGCAAATCGAAGTTGCTCAGTAAGCGAATGATGTTATTTTCGTCTAACGAAATAAAAAAGTTTTTCAATATTGACTTCGAAGATATGTCTTCTCCGCATTTTAGTGCTTTCAATTCTTCTCCAAAATGTTCTTCTTGAGTTGTCTTTATCCATTATTCTTCTGCTGATTGTAATTCTTCGCAACTAATAGTTCCGGTTTTTCTGTTTTCTCTATTTTTAAGATGAAAGATAAATCTTCTTATCCTCGCAGTGATACGTAAAATTTTTGTTAAGTTTCCAAATCTTTCAATATTAATAATTTTCTCCATCTCTGAATCTATTGAAAGAACTACTGACTTGTCAACCTCTTCATTATCGATAGTTGCAAGCTCTTGATTTTCCTTAGGCCAATTATCTTCACTTTTTATCAGCCATTTTGGCCCACTAAACCACAATACTTTGTCAAGCAGATTTCTTAAGGATTCGCCACGAGTTAGCAGATCTGATAGATTTTCGTCGCCAGGACAGTGCGACCATGAAGAAGTGTCAGTCTTTGAACGAATTTCAGTCACACGATTTTGGACAAATGTTTTCAGCCTTTTAGATTTTCCACGAATCCAGTGAAGTACTATCATCGAATCTGTCCAGAATCAACGGAATATTCTGTCACAGATGAAAGGCTGTTCTTTACATATTCAAATAATCGACTTCCAATTACAGCTGAGAGTAATTCAAGTCTCGGAAGTGTCAACTTTCGAAGAGGCGCGACTCTGGATTTAGAGCAAATTAACGATGTTCGAAAATGTCCATCATCGTCTGTATATCGAATATATAGGACTGCACCATACGCTCGTTTGCTTGAGTCAACGAAACAATGAAATTGAAAATTTCTCTTACCTTTAGCATATTTCATATAAAATCTAGGTATTTCAAAGTTATTTAAGTCTTTTAATTCATCACACCATTTGTTCCAGGTTTTCGTTAAATCTAATGGTAGAGGATCATCCCACTTGAATTTTTGTTCCCAAATATCCTGAAGAAGAATCTTTGGTCTCAGCGTAAAGGGACTAATAAATCCAAGAGGATCAAATATTTTCGATGCAAATTTTAAAATTAATCTTTTAGTTAAAGGATTAAATTTGTTACTTAATTCAGCAAACTTGCATTCTAGTTTTAGCGTATCATCTTTCGAATTCCAAACGTAACTTAACCGCTTAGAAGATTCATTTAAATTTTCGTTACAATTTTCGGACTGGTCTAGTTTTATCTGAAGAGATTCCAAATTTGTTTTCCATTTACGCATATTAAATCCACCTTCACGCAAAATTTCTTTTATTTCCTTATAAATTAAAAGGCATTGATTTTCGTTATCTAATCCAAAAATCAAATCATCAACATACAATTTAGAATTTAAAATTTTATATGCTAACGGATATATACGCTCGTACTTTCTTATATGATATTTGAGAGTTGCAGTCAATAAAAACGGACTTGGAGTAGCACCAAATAACACACGCGTCATTCGAAAAATTTTAATTTTTAACTTCTCTTTACTTTCAAAATTGTCCTCGAACCATAAGAATCTAACTGCATTTCTATCTCTTTCATCTAACAATATCTGCAAAAAACTTTGCTCTATATCGGCAGTTAACGCGAATGATTTGCTTCGGCAATCTAAAAGTAATCTTAAAGAGTCGGGACTCAGATTCGGTCCGGAATGTAAACAATCGTTCAATGATAATTTATTTTGCGAGTGTGATGAGGCGTCATAAACTATTCTTAACTTCGTTGTAGTTTTATCATCACGTATAACGGCACGATGAGGCATATAATATTCTCTATCCATATTCGTTTCACCCTTTTCATTTATTTCAACGGGTTCCACTATCCCCTCGCCAATCTGTTTCGATAATACATCCCTATACCGATCGTAAAATTCCTTATCTTTATCAAATCTCTTAACTAAACTTTCTAAGCGGTATTTCGCGATTTTATAATTATTTTCTAACTCTTCAGCATTTTCATTCCACGGTAATTTTACCACGTATTTATTGTTTTGAAATTTTATATTTTTCTCAAAATCCTGTAAGATAAATTCCCCATCATTATTAGACAAATCCCTTTTTTCGTTTTCGATTCCCAATACGTCCAATTTCCAAACATTTTGCAGAATTAAATCTGAATTTTCTTCACGCGAAGAATCTACGACTACTTTCATCATTTTTATTTCGTTTTCACTTTTTGTTTTGTCTTCTAAGTAAGATGAACCACTCAAGACCCATCCGAAAAGACTATCCATTGCAACCAGAGACGTATGTGGAATCCTGCATATATTACCAGAAATAATATTCCAATAATTGTCGGCGCCCATCAGTAGTCTGACACGAGAACTTTCACTTCGTTCCCACGGTGATTCATCTGCGAGTGTAAAATTGTTTACGCAGCATAAATTTCTTATTTCTCTCTCTGGCCGATGAATAACTGCATTGCTAATAGCATAGGTAGTTAACGCTTCTAATTGTATCTTTTTCGTAGGATCATGAATATTTCTTAAATTTACTAAAACACGATCTATTGTTTCTTTCTGGGGTTCTATCGAACCAAAAGGATATATTTGTATAGTTTCTTTCCCTATCGTTTTTAATTTTAACTGATTAACAAGATCCGATTCGATAAATGATTTTTGACTACCTAAATCAAATAAGATTCGTATTTCAGCTTGTTTGTTTTTATTTTCTGCTATTACCGTCGCGGTTTGGAGTAAAATATTACTGCTCGAATTTTTATTTTCTGCAACAGAAGACACCATAGTTTTATTTTGGGGGACTTCCGGTTTTGATTCTAAAAGTTTATCGCATATGTTTTCATTATGTTTTTTACGACAAATAGTACAAGCAGGTTTCTTAACACATCGCCTGACAATATGAAATTTTTCTAGACAATTGAAACACCTTCCTTGACGTAATAAACATTGTTTCTTTTCGGCAACACTTAATTTACATTCATCATTTTTATGATCATTAGAACAGAATACACATTTATTTTCATTACTAATAACATTTAAAGCAGCAGCACTCACATTCCTATCGTATCTCATTTTTGAGAATTTATTATTTTCAAAACCAGAAAATTCTCTTTCATTTCTATTTTTAGAATAACCCTGAAAAGAATTAGATTCTTTTTTCTGAAATGAAAATGTTCTTTTTCTTATTTCGATTTCGGATTTTAAATACTCTAACAATTTTGTTACGTTCCATGAATCTGTTTCGTTTTTATATTCACGATTATAATTTAATATTAAACTATCAGGCATTAGTTTAGTTATAATTGGGAAAAGTAACTTTCAAGTTCGATGCCAAGTGATTCTAAACTACGTATTTGAATTTCACACGTATCGTATAATTCGCGGAGCGCTATCAAGTTAGAAGTGTTACGAATAGGCGACAAATTTACTAAATTATTAATATGCGATCTAATCAAAATTTCTTTTTTGCCGTATCGCTCTTCAAGAATATTAATTGCAATATCGTAGTTTTTCTCAGACAATGATAATCCCTGTATCGCGGTTTGAGCTTTTGATTTCAACAAACTTTTTAAGTATGTGAATTTATCTATTTTATTAAAATTTTGATTATCATGAATCGCGTTTTTAAACTGAGACCAAAATTCTTGAAAGTTCTGAGGAGTGCCATCAAATTTTTCAATGTAAATCTTAGGTAACTAAATTTTAATTTGAGCTTCAGAATTTTGGAATAAGTCTTTAACAGTTGTATTTGAGCTTTCGACGCTAACAGTTTCTTTTTCGATTGCATCCTTTTTGAGAATTTTCTTAATTTTAAACTTATAGAGAATAATTTTATCTCTACATTCTTCAGTTGATTCAACTTCTGTTGTTATTTGTTTACAGTCTTCGATTTTATCAATAATCAGTTTATCGAGTTCAATTATTTGTTTTTCTTTTTCATTTAACTGTACAAGTGCTACTTCTAAATATTCTAAATTCGAATTTTCTAAAGCTTCGTCAATTTTAGTCATGAGTTTAGTGGCACTTGTTCTTAAACCACCTCTACTCGTTTTTAGTTTCGCTTCGTCCGTCATTTTCGTTTTCAAATTCTTATAAACAAGCAATAAACAGTAATAGTCCTGGTGTTATCGGCACCATGAAAAAATAGAGTAGAAAAAATTCAAATATTCTTTCTTACCTGGTTCTATCTTTTTACCTCAGACTTCGATACAGCATCGCTTGTTTTTAAAAGGAGACGAATCTAATAATAAAACTAATTTATTAAGAAGAGGACGGACAAACATTAACGATCATCTTTAATCATCTTTCAAAGCTTTAGAAATCAAAACTGAAACATAATAAAAAACATTAGTATTCATTCAGTCTGCGCGCCATCTGTTGGCATTAAAGTTAATCTGTTTCACCCCTATTTGCTGCCGCTCACCAGCCCCTATGATTACTTCGCAACCATCGCGTTTCTTTTTGCGAAAAAGATTGTTTTTCCAGATCTGAAGGTACTCGCTTAATGAAAATAAATATATTCTCTCCAGGGCTCGAAAAAACTCAGAAATTTTACCCGTCCCCGAGGACGGCTTGTTCAATAACGAACCCGTCCTCCTTTGAAACGAATCCGTAGCTTCTAAATAAATAAAAATATAATTTTCTCTTATTTATTACTAACATTTATATAAATTGCACAATGAATTAGTAGTTACTAGGATTACATTATACAGTAATAAAAGAAATACTAGGTTACTAATATTAAAACCTAGTATTTCTTTTATGAAATAATTTAAATAACAAAGGTCAAATTATCCGAAATGTCAGTTTATCCCAGGGTACTGCGTTTTTTAAATGAATAAAATATGACTTTTGCCAATTCTACAATCAAGCCAATGATTTACAGAGGTTTCTGCACAGAAATCTGATAGGGGTTTTCCATTTAGGTAGATGTTCATAATTGCGTTTAACCCTTCTTGTTTAAGACCTGTACGTAATGTGTTTTTTTTTTTTTTTTTTTTTTGTAAGTTCATTGCTGAAAAGCCTCTTTCAATCACTGCAGTACTCCCAGACAGAGAAAACATCAATTCCACCATGCGCAGTACGTTGCTGTATTTCTAGATTAGAGGGTCATTTTAGAAGTGAGGCGTTAGACTCTTGTAAGAAAAGAAAAATTGAAAATGCATCAGGAACATTAACAGGAAAATGACCTTCCGCGCGGACGTCGGATTCGAGAACTTTGTTGTCCGCGGGGAATTTTTGATCGCCGAGGACGGGCGGTTTTTCGAGCCCTGATTCTCTCCTTCGTTTAACCCTCTTAACTACAATTCCCCAAAGATTTGTTTTGTGATTATTATTACGATCCCTTTGTTACCTAATCACGTCATTCTAACGCCACTTTCGTAAAATTATTTATATTTTCTGACATAATGAATTTAGTGAATTTTACTGATAGTGATTTATAATTTCATTTACTTAAATACCTAAAAGTAGTCTAACTGCATACATTACAACCCAGTTCAATGCAACTTTTTAAATATAATTCGAATAACATCATTTTATAGTTTTAAACTAAGAAAAATATATGTTTACTAAAATGTAATTGATTCAGCTTTACCAATGTGCACGAGCTAAAACATTTAACAAATTAAAACAACTAGAGCATAATCCGATATTTTTTTAAACATTTCTAAAAAAAAATTTAAATATTCAAAATAAACACCAGTATACGAATTTAGCATAATTTTTAAAGAAACAAGCCTTTTTATAACAATTCTAAACTTATCTTGGATTATTTAAATAATATTTTCATTTTAAAACAATTAGCACATTAATTTAAAAATATCACATACTATGTAGCCTTTAATGACAATTTTTATATCAAGTAAAATTCAAACCATTAAGGGACAAAAATTCGCCAAATTAACTAACAGATTTTTTCCTTTCCTGCAGAATATTATCATTTAAAAATATATTATTTATTTTCTTCAAAAATTCAAAACAAATAAATCTCTTAAGCAACTAAATAATAGGCAATGCCAGAGAGACATCAATTTGTATGCGAGTGGACGAAATTCAGCGAAATAACAAATCACTCTTCACGTAGAACAATGATTGAATTACCACAACAAATAAAATAACTACGAGGGAAGTAAAGGACACGCCTTCATTTAAAGATATTGAGAGAATCAATAGACAGTGACAGTGATGACGTCAAACCCCGCCTCCTTTAACTCGTTCCAAACATTTTTTCGAACGAACCATTTATATGGCATTTCCTATGTGAATATCAGACAGCAAGATTTTTAATTTATTATTGAAATAAATTAATTTATATAGCGCTTCTAAGGAACTTATTCCTAATTTAAGAAGTTTTCTTTATACGGGGTATCAGTAGATTTTACGAGTTAAGTGCATTAAATGCTATTAGCGTCAATATTTGGTTTAAGCGTCAATATTTTAACTCTTCTTTCATGTTTATAATAATGTCTTATTTTATTTAGAATTTGTTACTTATTCTATACATACATAAAATTTTTTTCTTTAGTTTTGGAAAGGCATGCATTGTTTTACAACGTTCTAAAATTAGTTTTTAATCTATAATTAGATTATATTTATCAATACTAATGTCTGTTTATTTAATTATGTCTGATGATTAAATTTGTAGTTATTGTAACTTTGTTTGCTTAAGATTTTCTGATTATTGCTGCTAATTCTCATAGGCTTTAGTTTTTAACTACTAAATAGGAATAAATTATGTAACTAACTTATTTAATACGCATACATATGGTTAAATCTGCACAGAGTTTTAGTTTAAACTCAGATTTATTTTGACTTGACATTTTTTCTTGTTTATATTTGTCAACATCATCATTAATTAGTTTTTAACAGTAGTTTTATGCATTAATTTTTTGAGAAAATTCAGATACTTTATTATTAGATAATTAATATTAGATTATTTCTTAACGTAACTAGTGTAGTGCTATGTTAATGTGTAGTGTTATGATAGTGCAGGGTCAATACTATGTTTAGTTTCCAGAATTTTAATATATAGAATAAATAAATTAAAGCAAATTTAAGAATTTATGAGAATTTATTTTACTTAACTAAGATTTTTAATTAAAGAAAAGCATTAGAAAGCTTTGAATTTCCTATATTTTTGTTTTAATTTCAAGTTCTATATTTTGTTTAGACAAGATAGGGAGCCATCAATAAGCCCATTTATCATAAATTTGTCTTAAAATCTCAGATTCCTATTTTATTCGATAAGAAATTATGAATTATTTTAGATTAATTATTTTAGAATTCTTTAAAACATACTTATCCCATACATAAACTTTCATTTAACATTCATATTTATTAATCTATGTATTCAGATAGGTGTTTAAATTTTACTTATTTAATAATATTAATTTCAAATAAATATAATTCAAATTTTTAAGAAATTTTTTTATTTAGAAACTTAACTCTTTTTTAATAAATGTATGTATACATATTTAGTTATACAGCTTTTATATTTGGCAAATGTTACTGTTATCACTTTTTAAGGAATAAAATTTGTATTTGACAGTCTAAATCAAAATTTTTTAAATTACCTTCATAGTAATATTTTATTTGTTACAGTGCTTATGTTGAACGTAACATTCAAGTCACCATTATCCAAATTTATTTTTAATTTCATAATAACTACAGTTTAATTGGTTGTAAATATATTCTAAGACCTGTCAACTCTCAAACTTTTGTTTAAGTTTTATATAATTTTTTTTTACTTCCTATCATTTTAGTAAATCTATATATATAAAAGTGAATGTGTGTCTGTCTGTCTGTCACCTATAGACACCTAAACCATCCGACAGAAAGCTGTGAAACTTGGCATACAGATAGTTCAAAGCACGAGGAAGGTTTATGTCGACATTAGAACATTCTGGGACAAACCGTTCCAGCGATATCAGCGAAAATCGAAATGGAATTTTCTGATTGGTTAAAAGTTAGCCATTGTTTTAAATTTTGCTATAAGCGATTCAGTTTTCAAATATCTTGAAGATAACAACAGTGATATTTTCTATCTTATAGCTCTATTCTTTTAGGAAATTAAATTACATATTCTTTAATTATAATTCTCGCAAGTTTCTTTATGTCAGGTGAGCACAAGCACGTAAAATCAACGAGAATAGATTTCGTAATTATTAGTCGTATCACGGATTTAGTATTGTGAAAACTGTTTAATAAAAATAAAGGTGAAAGCAACTTTTATTCAAATTGCAAGTTTTCAATAATTATTTATATTTTTTATGCGATTTTAGGTTAGCACAATGAAATATAGTTTTTGAAGGTTTCATTGCTGACAGTTGTCATTTGAAAACTATTAGAATGTTTATTATTACAAAGTTTTCGAATTCCCAATTATTTCATTTCTTTCATTTAAAAAAATTGATTTTTGTTTTAAATTTTATCATTATTATATTTTTTATTTGAATTATTTCATTTTTATTGCTTTTTTTATTACTTAAAATAAATATGTGAATTTTAGATTTCACAAATTCGCGGCCACTGTCAACTTTTACATTTCTTTTTGTTTGAGAGAGAATATTTCAAAAATATGCCGCCTAAACGAATCGCTCTTAGTCAATCAACATCTCAAGCAAGCAAAAAGAGAACTACCCGTGTTTCAGAAACATTGGAGCAACGGGAAAAAAAGACTTGAAACTAATCGAGAACACAATGCTTTAGCCCGTTCCTTAAAAACGTCTGAGCAACAGGAAAGAAAACTGTTAACAAATCAACTACGAACTACTCAAGCCCGTTCGTTTGAAACATCAGAGCAACAGGAAAGAAGATTTTTAACGAATCAACTACGCGCTACTCAAGCCCGTTCGACGGAAACATCAGAGCAACGGGAAAGAAGACTGTTAACAAATCAACTACTCGCTACTCAAGCCCGTTCGTCGGAAACATCAGAGCAACGGGAAAGAAGACTGTTAACGAATCAACTACGCACTACTCAAGCCCGATCGTTGGAAACATCAGAGCAACGGGAAAGAAGACTGTTAACAAATCAACTACGCACTACTCAAGCCCGTTCATTGGAAACATCAGAGCAACGGTAAGCAAGAATGAAATCCGATCGAGAACGCACTACTCAAGCCCGTTCGTCGGAGACGACATCAGAGCAACGGGATGCAGGAAGGAAAATCAATCAAGAACGCGCTTCGCTGCCAATACTCTGATTTGAATCTCAGTACATTTCACTATGAACTGACAACCAACTATGGTCTTCACCTAAGCGTCATCATCGGAAAAAATTGATCAATTATGTATGTTTTGTAGTGCTCTAAAATTTAAGAGTGAAACAACTGGAATTTGCTCTTCTGGAGGCAAAGTGGAACTACCCGATTTAACGTCGCCCGCCGAGCTATTATCAACGTTGTTATCGGGTCAAGCCAACACCTCCTAGAAGAAGGAAGGTCTCAGCACGGATAAATTTAGTAGTCCGATATGACGAAGTTAACTGCGCAGTTGTTGAAAAATAAGAAAAATGTCTCTACGTTTGGGGTACTAAGCTGCGCAGTGGTTGAAAATAAGAAATATGTCATTACGTTTGGACTACTAAAGGGGATATTTTTGGTAACCCGTGCTGAGGCCTACTCTTTCTAGGAGGTGTTGGTCAAGCAAGATAATAGAAACTTTTCTTGGCGAAAAAATTTCGGTACATTCGTGTTTCCAAATGACTTCATTCGGTGCTACAAGTATCGGTGCACATATGGGCAGCCAGATTTATTTATTACATTCACATGCAATCCTGCTTGAGCTAAAATTAAAGATCTTTTGTAACCTAGGCAAACATCATCAGATCTTCATGATGCATTACCGCACGTGAGTTAAAACAAGTATTAAGCTCTATACTTGGTTTTATTCGCGATCGCAACGAACTATAGGGGGCGTTGTTGTATGTGCCGAATCCCTGCGATTTCCACATGAACAGTCATTCAGTTACACTGGAGACGTCTTTAATGCAGCATGTAGCATTGTAACGTTCCATCTTTATTGTGGCTGATTAAATTTAAAAAAGAAAAATGCTTGTTTTCTTTCTTATGCAAACGAAAACAAAATGGTATCTCCTTTTTTTTTAGAGAAGGAACATTCAGAACACATCGGAAAAATATTTGTAAATAAAGAGAAAAAAATAGGTATATTCTTATAAAAGTTCAAACCTATTACCTGAGAAATAGTTTTACTAAATTTAATGGTATAACATGAAAGGCCCATTTAAATTTTAACGTAAAATAAAGAATGCTTACGAAACAAAAAGAGAACTATTCTTTTTTTGTCGCCATTTTTAGTGTTACGAAAATGCGTCTTTGGGACTTGCCAAAAACAAAACAAGATGCAATTTTATTTTTTTAAGAGCGAAATATTTTATGGAGTGAAATATAACGAAAATGTACCAATACCCATAACATGAAACTTTATCTTAGTAAAAGTACGTTTTGGAAATGTTATTTCATTTTGAATCTTATTTATTAGAGTTCATAATGGTTATAGAATGAGGTGAGAGAAAAGTTAGTTTTGAATCTATGCTAAACTCTATATCGGCCCATTTTCCACCGAAATCCGATTGACTACTATGATTTTAAACAAAGTGTTTCATTTTAAGATTTTTTCCAAAAATTTTAAGTGTAGATTGGCGGCACTTAAAAATCTGCCAAATCTGTAGCTGTGGTTAATACGTAAGTACCGAATTTTTCTTCCATACTTTTCTGAATCATATTACTTCAAATATTAGAATATGCAAGAAGTATACATAAACACATAATTTAATACCATTTAATTTTTCAAAAAAAGTATTTTGACAACAATTTTATCAAAAAATGATAAACTAAAAAACGTAAAATAAAGAATTCTTAGGATAAAAACGATTTTAAAAATTCCTCATTTTTCAATAAAAACTTTCGTTTTTTTTTTTTTTTTTAATTCTCATAGTATTTAATCAGACGTAAAAAAACCATTTTGTAGAGAACGATCATCAAGTAAGAAAAAAAATTTTTTACAAAAAATTTTTTATTATAAAAATCATAACACTTACCTGATTTATAAGTCCGGAGAATTCCAAAATGATATGTTCTTTGTTTGAAAACTTTATTCTCAAATAATATATACATAGTTTATCCCTTCATTACTTTTAGGTAACATACCACACATCAAAATTTTATAATTTAAGATCTCGATATGAATTTTAATATGTAGCTTAAAAACAGAATAGCTGAAATCTAGTTGAAATTCTTTCAAAACTAAAAAACACTTACCAAGAAAACGATAAAAAATTTATTTATAATCAGCACTAAAGATACTTTTTCAAGTAATTCGGATTATTCTTTATTGTTGTTTTCTGAATTATGTAGATACAGAAATATATACTATTCTATGAAGAAGAAGAATATTCTATAACTATTACAGTTCTGTATGGAATTCATTGGAACACATTTATTCATTGGAATGACGAAAGCAATGTTGATTTCATTTTAACTTGTAATGAATTGAAGACAGAAAAATTATTTTACCGCAATACACACATCTGTAACAGCAAGTGATCATAAAATCATGTTATGTTGTTGGTAATAGGAAGGTAAAAAATATTGAGAAGTTGTTCTTCAAATGCTTGGCGTGTTCTGCTTCAATGTTTGGCATGTTCTGATTAGTTTTTCCAAGAAGTTTTACCTTGTCTTTAGGAAAATTTTGCTTCTTTTTTGATGCTAAGAAAATGGCGTCCGTCATTGCCAATGGTTATGTGGGAACTAATGCACGATATTTACAGTCTCCCGCTAGATGGCGTATCGAGTGTTGCGATCGCGAATTGCAAAGCGTCATGTTTTTGGAGAAACATGGTGTTTGATGCATTTTATGTAATGGCAAAAAAAAAAAGAAAAAAAAAAGAAAGAGAATTGCCATATGATTTGGCTCATTGAAAAAATCACACCATGACAAATTGGCCAGCTCATATCAACAGAAATACCTGATGTCGCCATTGATTCAAACTTTTTTCAGATCATCAGCCAAAATATGTTTCATGGTCCGCGTGCATCACCATACATGTCTGTTTGAAAATGCACTAACAATATCCTAGAGAATTAACTGTTGAGACTATCACTGGTTTTTTTCACCATTAAATAAAATTCTCATTTCAAATCATAATTGCAAATCTCATTTACACACTTAAATACAAAATTAAAATTCAAACTGAAAGCGTTGCAACACACGCAGGGTACAGCTAGTCTATATACATAAAAGTGAATGTGTGTCTGTCTGTCTGTCACCTATAGACTCCTAAACCATCCGACAGAAAGCTGTGAAACTTAGCATACAGATAGTTCAAAGCACGAGGAAGGTTTCTGTCGACATTAGAACATTCTGCGACAAACCGTTCCAGCGGTATCAGCGAAAATCGAAATGGAATTTTCTGATTGGTTAAAAGTTAGCCATTGTTTTAAATTTTGCTATAAACGATTCAGTTTTTAAATATCTTGAAGATAACAACAGTGATACTTTCTATCTTATAGCTCTATTCACTTAGAAGAGTAAATTACATATACTTTAATATTTAATTATAATTCTCGCAAGTTTCTTTATGTCAGGTGAGCACAAGCACGTAAAATCAACGAGAATAAATTTCGTAATTATTGGTGGTACCACGGATTTAGTATTTTGAAAACTGTTTAATAAAAATAAAGGCAAAAGCAAATTTCATTCAAATTGCACGTTTTCAATAATTATTTATATCTATTATGCAATTTTAGGTTAGCACAATTAAATATAGTTTTTGAAGGTTTCATTGCTGACAGTTGTCATTTGAAAACTATTAGAATGTTTATTATTACAAAGTTTTCGAATTCCCAATCATTTTATTTCTTTCATTTAAAAAATAGATTTTTGTTTTAAATTTTATCATTATTATATTTTTTATTTAAATTATTTCATTTTTATTGCTTTTTTTATTACTTAAAATAAATATGTGAATTTTAGATTTCACAAATTCGCGGCCACTGTCAACTTTTACATTTCTTTTTGTTTGAGAGAGAATATTTCAAAAATATGCCGCCTAAACGAATCGCACTTAGTCAATCAACATCTCAAGCAAGCAAAAAGAGAACTACCCGTGTTTCAGAAACATTGGAGCAACGGGAAAAAAAGACTTGAAACTAATCGAGAACACAATGCTTTAGCCCGTTCCTTAAAAATGTCTGAGCAACAGGAAAGAAAACTGTTAACAAATCAACTACGAACTACTCAAGCCCGTTCGACGGAAACATCAGAGCAACGGGAAAGAAGACTGTTAAAAAATAAACTACTCGCTACTCAAGCCCGTTCGTCGGAAACATCAGAGCAACGGGAAAGAAGACTGTTAACGAATCAACTACGCACTACTCAAGCCCGATCGTTGGAAACATCAGAGCAACGGGAAAGAAGACTGTTAACAAATCAACTACGCACTACTCAAGCCCGTTCATTGGAAACATCAGAGCAACGGTAAGCAAGAATGAAATCTGATCGAGAACGCACTACTCAAGCCCGTTCGTCGGAGACGACATCAGAGCAACGGGATGCAGGAAGGAAAATCAATCAAGAACGCGCTTCGCTGCCAATACTCTGATTTGAATCTCAGTACATTTCACTATGAACTGACAACCAACTATGGTCTTCACCTAAGCGTCATCATCGGAAAAAATTGATCAATTATGTATGTTTTGTAGTGCTCTAAAATTTAAGAGTGAAACAACTGGAATTTGCTCTTCTGGAGGCAAAGTGGAACTACCCGATTTAACGTCGCCCGCCGAGCTATTATCAACGTTGTTATCGGGTCAAGCCAACACCTCCTAGAAGAAGGAAGGCCTCAGCACGGATAAATTTAGTAGTCCGATATGACGAAGTTAACTGCGCAGTTGTTGAAAAATAAGAAAAATGTCTCTACGTTTGGGGTACTAAGCTGCGCAGTGGTTGAAAATAAGAAATATGTCATTACGTTTGGACTACTAAAGGATATTTTTGGTAACCCGTGCTGAGGCCTACTCTTTCTAGGAGGTGTTGGTCAAGCAAGATAATAGAAACTTTTCTTGGCGAAAAAATTTCGGTACATTCGTGTTTCCAAATGACTTCATTCGGTGCTACAAGTATCGGTGCGCATATGGGCAACCAGAGTTATTTATTACATTCACATGCAATCCTGCTTGAGCTAAAATTAAAGATCTTTTGTAACCTAGGCAAACATCATCAGATCTTCATGATGCATTACCGCACGTGAGTTAAAACAAGTATTAAGCTCTATACTTGGTTTTATTGCAAAGCGTCATATTTTTGGAGAAACACGGTGTTTGATGTATTTTATGTAATGGCAAAAAAAAAAGAAAAAAAAAAAGAAAGAGAATTGCCATATGATTTGGCTCATTGAAAAAATCACACCATGACGAATTGGCCAGCTCATATCAACAGAAATACCTGATGTCGCCATTGATTCAAACTTTTTTCAGATCATCAGCCAAAATATGTTTCATGGTCCGCGTGCATCACCATACATGTCTGTTTGAAAATGCACTAACGATATCCTAGAGAATTAAGTGTTGAGACTATCACTGGTTTTTTTCACCATTAAATAAAATTCTCATTTCAAATCATAATTGCAAATCTCATTTACACACTTAAATACAAAATTAAAATTCAAACTGAAAGCGTTGCAATACACGCAGGGTACAGCTAGTCTATATATATAAAAGTGAATGTGTGTCTGTCTGTCTGTCTGTCTGTCACCTATAGACTCCTAAACCATCCGACAGAAAGCTGTGAAACTTAGCATACAGATAGTTCAAAGCACGAGGAGGGTTTCTGTCGACATTAGAACATTCTGCGACAAACCGTTCCAGCGGTATCAGCGAAAATCGAAATGGAATTTTCTGATTGGTTAAAAGTTAGCCATTGTTTTAAATTTTGCTATAAACGATTCAGTTTTTAAATATCTTGAAGATAACAACAGTGATACTTTCTATTTTATAGCTCTATTCACTTAGAAGAGTAAATTACATATACTTTAATATTTAATTATAATTCTCGCAAGTTTCTTTATGTCAGGTGAGCACAAGCACGTAAAATCAACGAGAATAGATTTTGTAATTATTGGTGGTACCACGGATTTAGTATTTTGAAAACTGTTTAATAAAAATAAAGGCAAAAGCAAATTTCATTCAAATTGCACGTTTTCAATAATTATTTATATCTATTATGCAATTTTAGGTTAGCACAATTAAATATAGTTTTTGAAGGTTTCATTGCTGACAGTTGTCATTTGAAAACTATTAGAATGTTTATTATTACAAAGTTTTCGAATTCCCAATCATTTTATTTCTTTCATTTAAAAAATAGATTTTTGTTTTAAATTTCATCATTATTATATTTTTTATTTAAATTATTTCATTTTTATTGCTTTTTTTATTACTTAAAATAAATATGTGAATTTTAGATTTCACAAATTCACGGCCACTGTCAACTTTTACATTTCTTTTTGTTTGAGAGAGAATATTTCAAAAATATGCCGTCTAAACGAATCGCTCTTAGTCAATCAACATCTCAAGCAAGCAAAAAGAGAACTACCCGTGTTTCAGAAACATTGGAGCAACGGGAAAAAAAGACTTGAAACTAATCGAGAACACAATGCTTTAGCCCGTTCCTTAAAAACGTCTGAGCAACAGGAAAGAAAACTGTTAACAAATCAACTACGAACTACTCAAGCCCGTTCGTTTGAAACATCAGAGCAACAGGAAAGAAGATTTTTAACGAATCAACTACGCGCTACTCAAGCCCGTTCGACGGAAACATCAGAGCAACGGGAAAGAAGACTGTTAACAAATCAACTACTCGCTACTCAAGCCCGTTCGTCGGAAACATCAGAGCAACGGGAAAGAAGACTGTTAACAAATCAACTACTCGCTACTCAAGCCCGTTCGTCGGAAACATCAGAGCAACTGAATGCAGGAAGGAAAATCAATCAAGAACGCACTTCGCTGCATACTCTGATTTGAATCTCAATACATTTCACTATGAACCGACAACCAACTATAGTCTTCACCTAAGCGTCATCATCGGAAAAAATTGATCAATTATGTATGCTTTGTAGTGCTCTAAAATTTAAGAATGAAACAACTGGAATTTGCTCTTCTGGAGGCAAAGTGGAACTACCCGATTTAACGTCGCCCGCCGAGCTATTATCAACGTTGTTATCGGGTCAAGCCAACACCTCCTAGAAGAAGGAAGGCCTCAGCACAGATAAATTTAGTAGTCCGATATGACGAAGTTAACTGCGCAGTTGTTGAAAAATAAGAAAGATGTCTCTACGTTTGGGGTACTAAGCTGCGCAGTGGTTGAAAATACGAAATATGTCATTACGTTTGGACTACTAAAGGATATTTTTGGTAACCCGTGCTGAGGCCTACTCTATCTAGGAGGTGTTGGTCAAGCAAGATAATAGAAACTTTTCTTGGCGAAAAAATTTCGGTACATTCGTGTTTCCAAATGAATTCATTCGGTGCTACAACTATCGGTGCGCATATGGGCAGCCAGATTTATTTATTACATTCACATGCAATCCTGCTTGAGCTAAAATTAAAGATCTTTTGTAACCTAGGCAAACATCATCAGATCTTCATGATGCATTACCGCACGTGAGTTAAAACAAGTATTAAGCTCTATACTTGGTTTTATTGCAAAGCGTCATATTTTTGGAGAAACACGGTGTTTGATGTATTTTATGTAATGGCAAAAAAAAAGAAAAAAAAAAGAAAGAGAATTGCCATATGATTTGGCTCATTGAAAAAATCACACCATGACAAATTGGCCAGCTCATATCAACAGAAATACCTGATGTCGCCATTGATTCAAACTTTTTTCAGATCATCAGCCAAAATATGTTTCATGGTCCGCGTGCATCACCATACATGTCTGTTTGAAAATGCACTAACGATATCCTAGAGAATTAACTGTTGAGACTATCACTGGTTTTTTTCACCATTAAATAAAATTCTCATTTCAAATCATAATTGCAAATCTCATTTACACACTTAAATACAAAATTAAAATTCAAACTGAAAGCGTTGCAACACACGCAGGGTACAGCTAGTCTATATATATAAAAGTGAATGTGTGTCTGTCTGTCTGTCTGTCTGTCACCTATAGACTCCTAAACCATCCGACAGAAAGCTGTGAAACTTAGCATACAGATAGTTCAAAGCACGAGGAAGGTTTCTGTCGACATTAGAACATTCTGCGACAAACCGTTCCAGCGGTATCAGCGAAAATCGAAATGGAATTTTCTGATTGGTTAAAAGTTAGCCATTGTTTTAAATTTTGCTATAAACGATTCAGTTTTTAAATATCTTGAAGATAACAACAGTGATACTTTCTATCTTATAGCTCTATTCACTTAGAAGAGTAAATTACATATACTTTAATATTTAATTATAATTCTCGCAAGTTTCTTTATGTCAGGTGAGCACAAGCACGTAAAATCAACGAGAATAGATTTCGTAATTATTGGTGGTACCACGGATTTAGTATTTTGAAAACTGTTTAATAAAAATAAAAGCAAAAGCAAATTTCATTCAAATTGCACGTTTTCAATAATTATTTATATCTATTATGCAATTTTAGGTTAGCACAATTAAATATAGTTTTTGAAGGTTTCATTGCTGACAGTTGTCATTTGAAAACTATTAGAATGTTTATTATTACAAAGTTTTCGAATTCCCAATCATTTTATTTCTTTCATTTAAAAAATAGATTTTTGTTTTAAATTTTATCATTGTTATATTTTTTATTTAAATTATTTCATTTTTATTGCTTTTTTTATTACTTAAAATAAATATGTGAATTTTAGATTTAGCAAATTTGCGGCCACTGTCAACTTTTACATTTCTTTTTGTTTGAGAGAGAATATTTGCAAAAATATGCCGCCTAAACGAATCGCTCTTAGTCAATCAACATCTCAAGCAAGCAAAAAGACAACTACCCGTGTTTCAGAAACATTGGAGCAACGGGAAAAAAGACTTGAAACTAATCGAGAACACAATGCTTTAGCCCGTTCCTTAAAAACGTCTGAGCAACAGGAAAGAAAACTGTTAACAATTCAACTACGCACTACTCAAGCCCGTTCGTTGGAAACATCAGAGCAACGGGAAAGAAGACTGTTAGCAAATCAACTACGCGCTACTCAAGCCCGTTCGTTGGAAACATCAGAGCAATGGGAAAGAAGACTGTTAACAAATCAACTACGCACTACTCAAGCCCGTTCATTGGAAACATCAGAGCAACGGGAAAGAAGACTGTTAACAAATCAACTACGCACTACTCAAGCCCGTTCATTGGAAACATCAGAGCAACGGGAAAGAAGACTGTTAACAAATCAACTACGCGCTACCCAAGCCCGTTCGTCGGAAACATCAGAGCAACGGGAAGCAGGAAGGAAAATCAATCAAGAACGCACTTCGCTGCATACTCTGATTTGAATCTCAGTACATTTCACTATGAACCGACAACCAACTATAGTCTTCACCTAAGCGTCATCATCGGAAAAAATTGATCAATTATGTGTGCTTTGTAGTGCTCTAAAATTTAAGAATGAAACAGCTGGAATTTGCTCTTCTGGAGGCAAAGTGAAACTACCCGATTTAACGTCGCCCGCCGAGCTATTATCAACGTTGTTATCGGGTCAAGCCAACACCTCCTAGAAGAAGGAAGGCCTCAGCACAGATAAATTTAGTAGTCCGATATGACGAAGTTAACTGCGCAGTTGTTGAAAAATAAGAAAGATGTCTCTACGTTTGGGGTACTAAGCTGCGCAGTGGTTGAAAATACGAAATATGTCATTACGTTTGGACTACTAAAGGATATTTTTGGTAACCCGTGCTGAGGCCTACTCTATCTAGGAGGTGTTGGTCAAGCAAGATAATAGAAACTTTTCTTGGCGAAAAAATTTCGGTACATTCGTGTTTCCAAATGAATTCATTCGGTGCTACAACTATCGGTGCGCATATGGGCAGCCAGATTTATTTATTACATTCACATGCAATCCTGCTTGAGCTAAAATTAAAGATCTTTTGTAACCTAGGCAAACATCATCAGATCTTCATGATGCATTACCGCACGTGAGTTAAAACAAGTATTAAGCTCTATACTTGGTTTTATTGCAAAGCGTCATATTTTTGGAGAAACACGGTGTTTGATGTATTTTATGTAATGGCAAAAAAAAAGAAAAAAAAAAGAAAGAGAATTGCCATATGATTTGGCTCATTGAAAAAATCACACCATGACAAATTGGCCAGCTCATATCAACAGAAATACCTGATGTCGCCATTGATTCAAACTTTTTTCAGATCATCAGCCAAAATATGTTTCATGGTTCGCGTGCATCACCATACATGTCTGTTTGAAAATGCACTAACGATATCCTAGAGAATTAACTGTTGAGACTATCACTGGTTTTTTTCACCATTAAATAAAATTCTCATTTCAAATCATAATTGCAAATCTCATTTACACACTTAAATACAAAATTAAAATTCAAACTGAAAGCGTTGCAACACACGCAGGGTACAGCTAGTCTATATATATAAAAGTGAATGTGTGTCTGTCTGTCTGTCTGTCTGTCACCTATAGACTCCTAAACCATCCGACAGAAAGCTGTGAAACTTAGCATACAGATAGTTCAAAGCACGAGGAAGGTTTCTGTCGACATTAGAACATTCTGCGACAAACCGTTCCAGCGGTATCAGCGAAAATCGAAATGGAATTTTCTGATTGGTTAAAAGTTAGCCATTGTTTTAAATTTTGCTATAAACGATTCAGTTTTTAAATATCTTGAAGATAACAACAGTGATACTTTCTATCTTATAGCTCTATTCACTTAGAAGAGTAAATTACATATACTTTAATATTTAATTATAATTCTCGCAAGTTTCTTTATGTCAGGTGAGCACAAGCACGTAAAATCAACGAGAATAGATTTCGTAATTATTGGTGGTACCACGGATTTAGTATTTTGAAAACTGTTTAATAAAAATAAAAGCAAAAGCAAATTTCATTCAAATTGCACGTTTTCAATAATTATTTATATCTACTATGCAATTTTAGGTTAGCACAATTAAATATAGTTTTTGAAGGTTTCATTGCTGACAGTTGTCATTTGAAAACTATTAGAATGTTTATTATTACAAAGTTTTCGAATTCCCAATCATTTTATTTCTTTCATTTAAAAAATAGATTTTTGTTTTAAATTTTATCATTGTTATATTTTTTATTTAAATTATTTCATTTTTATTGCTTTTTTTATTACTTAAAATAAATATGTGAATTTTAGATTTAGCAAATTTGCGGCCACTGTCAACTTTTACATTTCTTTTTGTTTGAGAGAGAATATTTGCAAAAATATGCCGCCTAAACGAATCGCTCTTAGTCAATCAACATCTCAAGCAAGCAAAAAGACAACTACCCGTGTTTCAGAAACATTGGAGCAACGGGAAAAAAGACTTGAAACTAATCGAGAACACAATGCTTTAGCCCGTTCCTTAAAAACGTCTGAGCAACAGGAAAGAAAACTGTTAACAATTCAACTACGCACTACTCAAGCCCGTTCGTTGGAAACATCAGAGCAACGGGAAAGAAGACTGTTAGCAAATCAACTACGCGCTACTCAAGCCCGTTCGTTGGAAACATCAGAGCAATGGGAAAGAAGACTGTTAACAAATCAACTACGCACTACTCAAGCCCGTTCATTGGAAACATCAGAGCAACGGGAAAGAAGACTGTTAACAAATCAACTACGCACTACTCAAGCCCGTTCATTGGAAACATCAGAGCAACGGGAAAGAAGACTGTTAACAAATCAACTACGCGCTACCCAAGCCCGTTCGTCGGAAACATCAGAGCAACGGGAAGCAGGAAGGAAAATCAATCAAGAACGCACTTCGCTGCATACTCTGATTTGAATCTCAGTACATTTCACTATGAACCGACAACCAACTATAGTCTTCACCTAAGCGTCATCATCGGAAAAAATTGATCAATTATGTGTGCTTTGTAGTGCTCTAAAATTTAAGAATGAAACAGCTGGAATTTGCTCTTCTGGAGGCAAAGTGAAACTACCCGATTTAACGTCGCCCGCCGAGCTATTATCAACGTTGTTATCGGGTCAAGCCAACACCTCCTAGAAGAAGGAAGGCCTCAGCACGGATAAATTTAGTAGTCCGATATGACGAAGTTAACTGCGCAGTTGTTGAAAAATAAGAAAGATGTCTCTACGTTTGGGATACTAAGCTGCGCAGTGGTTGAAAATACGAAATATGTCATTACGTTTGGACTACTAAAGGATATTTTTGGTAACCCGTGCTGAGGCCTTCTCTATCTAGGAGGTGTTGGTCAAGCAAGATAATAGAAACTTTTCTTGGCGAAAAAATTTCGGTACATTCGTGTTTCCAAATGACTTCATTCTGTGCTACAAGTATCGGTGCGCATATGGGCAGCCAGAGTTATTTATTATATTCACATGCAATCCTGCTTGAGCTAAAATTAAAGATCTTTTGTAACCTAGGCAAACATCATCAGATCTTCATGATGCATTACCGCACGTGAGTTAAAACAAGTATTAAGCTCTATACTTGGTTTTATTGCAAAGCGTCATGTTTTTGGAGAGACACGGTGTTTGATGTATTTTATGTAATGGCAAAAAAAAAAGATGAAAAAAAGAAAGAGAATTGCCATATGATTTGGCTTATTGAAAAAATCACACCATGACAAATTGGCCAGCTCATATCAACAGAAATACCTGATGTCGCCATTGATTCAAACTTTTTTCAGATCATCAGCCAAAATATGTTTCATGGTCCGCGTGCATCACCATACATGTCTGTTTTGAAAATGCACTAACGATATCCTAGAGAATTAACTGTTGAGACTATCACTGGTTTTTTTCACCATTAAATAAAATTCTCATTTCAAATCATAATCGCAAATCTCATTTACACACTTAAATACAAAATTAAAATTCAAACTGAAAGCGTTGCAACGCACGCAGGGTACAGCTAGTTTACCAATAAATTTGAGCTATTTTAAAAACGTGTATCTTAAATGTTTTATAATTTTCACTAATTTATCTAACTTTAATCATGCTCCTTACATAACTTTTTAATTTGTTTTAAAATTTTCATAATTATTTACAATTAATAAGTTGTCTCAATGTTATAAAAAAATTGATTTAATATAATATACATATTTTAAGAAAAATTAAACATAAATTAGAAATAACATTTTCCAAATAATAAAATTCACAAATTTCCGATTTCCAGATTATAAATAGAATTTATATGGTAAATATTAAATACAAATTCTCCCAATCATATATACAAAAAGTTAGCTTCTACAGCATTCTCTCCTCTTTCTATCAATTTAGGTTCATCAGAAAAAAACTTTACGATATGGAAGCGCTTAATTACACTTTTTCTTGCCATTTCAGTGGTTAAATTCGTTTCTATATTAATATATTCAAAGATATAGTTGACCCACTTTTAACTTACATGAGAAACGCCATAGTGTTTGCTCCGTTCAGAACAAAGTTTGGAACGAGGAGAGCTAGTGACGTCGTTGATGACGTAGGACTAACCCTGTCTATTCCATGGGTTAATTCGCAACCACGAAGGTCACGGTCGATCTCAACCTCCAAAACGAAAGCCGAAAAAGAAACCCGCAGCGAAAGCTAGGGAGCCAACGGCGTAAAGAGGTGTCTGGATTCTCTAAGTAAAACTCCTTCCCCCAAAAGACGATTGTAATTAATGTAGTAAACACAGTAGGCAGCAAAAATAGCCATTAAAAAATGTAGAGCACTTTCAAGTAAATGCAGGCCACAGTTACTCTATTGTAAACAGTTCACTATTTCAAACAAAATATTCTGAATTTTTTATTAAATGTATAAAATTTATAAATTTAATTACCTAAAACTTCATTACTTAACTTCCTAAAATAGGTTCCTAATAAAAATAATAGCGATGTAATTAGTTTTAGAGTCCTTAATCGCTAACTGTTGTGAAACGAAGTGCAGTGAGGAAAGAGTTGGCGATGTGCGCCTCTGTGCTTGGCGTCAGATTTTGTCATTCAATGTTATGATTCCGTCGGAGAAGCATCTCTGACTTTGGAACTGTTTGTTTATGTTGAATAAATGTCTTTTGTGTTTAAAAGGACTATGTTTCATTTTATTTTCCAATGCACCCAGCATCTGGTAGATGCAGCCCACACAGCCACAAATATCCACAACACATCTTAGAGATATCTCTTGGATAAAAAAACTGGATACTGCCATATCCATCAGAGATCCCAGAGACATCTGAATATCCATGAAATATCCAACAGAAATCCAGGGGTCGCATCTGTGTGATGTCTAGCAGATATTTGGATATTGATGTCTGCTGCATATCCAAGAGACATCTGACAGATATCTTTGACCTACCACGGTTATCCAAGGGATATCCTAAGTTAAACATTGATATCTCTCTTACATCGTTCAGATGTCTGTTATATTTAGTTTCTGGATATCCCAAGTATATTCTTTTAGATATCTCAGAGACAACCCTGAATGTCTGAGACATATTTCATTTTTGTTTACAAAAGTATTTAAAAAATGCATCTTTACTAAATTTGTATTATTTATTATTAAACGATACAAATTTTTAATTGAGCATTTCTTATTAAATTGAATTTATCTTGTATTATGAGTATATTTAGATTGTATATCATGTAAGTTTTGAGGATATTAATTGCAAAATGTTGGGATATATGTAAAATACTCTCATAATACCTGATTTACTTTATTTGACAAATCGTTTCAGAATTTTAATTTAAAATATTTGTATATTTTAAATTAATTTTTGCTTTGATTGCTAGCTTAAGAAGTTTATTAAAACAATTAATTTTATAAAATACTGAATTTAGTAAAATTTTATTGAAATAAATTTTTTTCCACGGGGATTGTAATATTCAGAATGAGTGTTTTAAATTGGAAACGTAATTACAATTCAATGCATAAACATTTTTATTGGAAGAAAATAAGTGGTTGTACTTGAAAAATGAAAAGTTGAAGGAATAATATGAAAATATTTCAAAATTCTGAATTTTTTCAATTATGAAAAAAATTTGTAAGACATCAATGATTCATTTTCTAAAATTAAAAAGTTAAATTAACTTTAAGAAATGTTTAAATTATTAGTATGAGCTTTAATTTAAATTAGAAAAAAAAGGAACATTTCTGAAACTGAAATTTTTTTTATATTTTCATGCTTATTGAAAAGGGTGTTAAATAAATATGGGTATAAATCTAAACAATCATATATAAATAGTTTATTTACAAAAAAAAATAGTTTATTTACAAAAAAGTAAATTCACAATTTAAAATTTTTTAATGAAGAAACATTTCTTGCTTTTGCATGCCGCAACCAGTTTTTTTTAATAGATTTTTCAATTTCATGGTCTGTTGCATTATCTTGGATCGAAGGATTTCTCCTCACAGCACCTAAAAACAGAGTAATGGCATAGCATAAGTTTTAGAAATGATGGAAATTAAATATTTATGAATGACATTCAAGAAAAATATTTATTCTTTCCTTAACAGATTTTTTTTACCCCTCCATTCTCAATTAGAATTTTTTTTTAAATAAAAATAGCTAAAATGTGAAAAAATTTTTATGTAGTTTACTTTGTTCACAGAAATGAGTAAAAATAAAAAATGTGTAAAAAAGTTGAATGTGATTTTTTTAAATAGCAATTACTCTCAATAAATTTTAACTTTTTAATTGCATACAGAATGATATGCACTATTTTGCCACTATAATGTACACATTTATCTTTTCTATAATCTGATTAAAAGCAATAAGCTAAAACTAATTTGATTGATAAAAATAGTAGGAATTATGGAGAAGTCTACCAGAAAGAGCATGAAAATCCTTTTAATTTATACTAAGAAAAAAATTCTAAAATGTGTGCCGGTGAAAATAAAAAGATCAGTGGTTAAATTATTAGCATATTAGTTCCAAACATTTTTGTTGCAACCCTTCTTCATATTTTTGCTTCTTAAAATTTACCGAAATGTACTTTATCATTTAAGGATACAGTAATAATACAGCATGCATAGTCAAATGCATGCGTATACAGCATATGCGTAGTCAAATTTTTCAACAAAAAATGAGCACTCATAAAATATTTTTTATCACTTTTTCAAAAAAATACAAACACATTTTTAAAAACTTAAACAAGTTTCGGTTAAATACTGCAAAGAAAATTGGGAAAATCACGTTTATTTTTTATTTTAGTAATTTGAGACAATAGGTACGCTAAAAAAAATCTCTTTTTAAAAAATAGAAAACTAAGCACGTTTTACAAACCCACAATAAAAATAAAAAAACACCTTAAATGGCTTTTAAAATATGAAAATAAATCAAAAATAAGCATCTTTTAGCACTTTTTAAAACTGCTAGGCAACCTGTTATGTTAGAAAACGAAGGTAGGTTTCATCACAGTTTATTACCTAACTTGGTTATATATATTAGATAATTATTTTTCAAATTTAAAATATTATTTATATAATAACTGAAAATGAAAAATCTTTTGTTATGCATAATTTTTGCATCCTGTTAAAAAAAAAAAAAAAAATCAGGGAATTTACAGGAAAAATAAATCTCACAATATTTTTGCTTGGAAAGTTTTATTTTTTTATTGACCAAAAAGAAGAAACTCTATTGATTTTTTTCTTTTATCTGGAAAAATATGATTTATATAAAGTTATGTTTAAAAAAATGATAGGATTGTTAAAATTTTTATTTCAGTAAAATTTCCAGAATAAAAATTTTAATACATGTTTTTAAATATAAGTGTATGTATGTATGTGTGCATATATACATATATATATTTTCCTTTTTATCAAATTAAAATCAGCTCATAAATAAAAATGTTTTATACTTCTTACGTCATTTTGATTTATTTAATCAAATCGGTAAACATATAAAATAAATGAAAATTTTGTTGAAGATGTGTAACATATACTATTTTTAATTTCAAAATTATTTTGTTTAGAAATGGGAGTTTTAACAGTGTCTAGCATTGGGTCTGGTAATAGGTTTAGGTAATATGAATAAGCTTTAACATTCCAAAGTTGGTTAAGAACAATTGTATCAGATTGAATTAATGTATATTCAAATTTTACATCCAGATCTGGGCTAGAAACCAAAGGGAGAAAAAAAGTAAGAAAAGAGCAAGGAAGTAAATAATAAAATAGTGAAATGTACAGCACTCTGAGGTCGTACCTGAGAAGAACAAATTAATTCAATAACAAAAATTATACATAGTTCATCACATCCTATTGAATCATATACAAACATCGTGTGTTAACTGGTATATACATACCAGTTGAAATTGCATTTGGAGGGGAAAAAAATTTATATGGCAAATCCAATCTGAAGAAGCTTCAGTTAGCTACATAACAAGTTTCCCAACTTCATACCCTTTTAACTTCATACGCCTTTTGTTGACAACCAGGTCACTGGCACAACTGCAACCTCATCTGTCAATAGAAATTTCACAATTACAAAATTGGTCGGCATTATCTGTATATTGCAAAATTAAAAATACTATTGACATACATATTTCAGATATATACATGAATAAAGAAATTACAACATTAAAAAAAAATTCTTAGTTTATGATTTTTTTAAAATTAAAAGCTATATATACAATGGTAATCCATTACATTCAAGCAATCATGTCTGTGCATGGAAACATTGTTTTGATACACTTGGTCATTATCCATATAATGCAAAATTAAACATACTTTTGAACATTTACATATTTCAGATATATACATGAATAAAGCAATTACTATAAAAAATGAATATAGGATATAAAAACTATCGCGAAATCAATAGTTGCCAACAATTAGACAGAATGATTGCCTTAAAAAGTAAATACTCAAATGCACGATTCGAATTTTCCATATAGTGTGAAATAAATCGAGATATTTAAAAACCAGGTGAAAATCAATAACTGCCGAAAATACAATCGAAACATTACATTGACTTACGATATTATCGACGTAAATTAAGCGTGTCAAAAAGTGATTATCTAAATGCATAACTCAAATATGTGTAAATTTCTGTAGGAAAGAAAATAATTTTTTTTTTACTTTTCAAAAGAAAAATCTTTCTGCAAGAATCCTAACATTCTGGGACAATGTTGCTGCGATTCTGCCACGGGGATGACCACAATAATAAAAAATTATTAACAATTTCAGCAACCAATATTACATATAAAATATATACAAATAAAATAATGATGCATTAATATATCATCAGCCTGACAAATGGCTAATGTATTTAAAATTAAAAATTTGGCTCTGCAATTTGTAAGTGGGCAAACAAAATAGAAGAATCGTATATATTTATATATATATTGAACAGAATTCAACGCTAATATTAAAGGAATGATTTTGTCAGGAAAACAGGAATCCTCTGTTAAAACTTTCAATTCTACAGAGTGAAAAAAATTAATGTATTTAGACTTGTCAATCTGAACTACAAAATCTGGGAAAAGGGGGCTATTTATACTAATAAGTCTCTTAATGAGAAGAGAAAAAATTAGTTCACATTAAGTATGTTCACATGAGGAAGATTATGTACATTGTGAGAATTCATACAAGGGTAAGCGATTCACTTTTATTAGCAATAAGATATAAAAAGTATGAAAAATAATAAATATATTATGCAATATAGGTAAGAAGCTGAAATCTAATTAGAATGTAATTAATAAGCAGAAAAATAATAATAATATAAAAAGTATGAAAAATAATAAATATGTATTATGTAATATATGTAAGAAGCTGAAATCTAATTGTAATTAATATTCATAATACAACGGAAATATGTCGTAATTATCATTTTCTTTTAAGGCAAGGCATTTACATAAAATATGATTGACAGACACATAGATATGATTAAACCACAAGGATATTTCTTTAAAACTTTTAACAAATTAGTGATCGTAGATTGAGGCACATTATCAGTAATAGCCCATACTGCCAAATCATTTTTTAAATTCGATGGGTAATCTTCTTGATTATCTTTAATGGTGTTATTCAGAGTTGAATTTATTGAGGATGAACCTATTTCGATTGTGTCAGTTACATTAGAATAAAAAGAAGGTAGTACACAGATAGATTTATTATTTATTTCAAGTGGTGTTGCTGGCGACTTAGATTCCGATTTTGAAGACTCAGACAGCCTACCTACATCAGTAACAATCAATGATGCATTAATTTTTGTGTAAACTTCAGAATGAATACGTTTTTTAATTTTGGGCATACCTGCCAAATGAAATGTTACACACAATAATTTGTAAACTAACTGACATAGAAATTCAAAAATCTAAGGGATGTCTGCATACATTTCAGAGATAAGCAAAATGCATATAGGAAAAATAAAAATGACAATATAAGCAATAGGAAGAAGAAAAAAATATTTAAATACAAAAACTCTTACTTACTTCAACAATAAATGATTTTTATATCAAAAAGAGATTGTAAAATGAAAAGAAGACGCTAAAACTGAATTCTGCGGTTTCGTATTTGGTATCAGGTTTCAGTTTTTTCTGAGTACGGTTAGAATTATAGTTATCTAAGAATATTAAAAAATTCAAAATTCAGTTTTAATTCAGAATAAAAAATCTGCATCAGAAAAAGAAAATTATATCAGAGTTTAGAATTGTAAATAAAAGAATATCTATATCCAAAAACTGACATCTGTGAGATATCGAAAACTGGATCTGCGTCAGCTATTGAGTACCATTTGAAACGTCTCTTAGGCATTCTACAGACATCCAGTGATCCATGTCTTAAACTGATCTATATTAAATATCCAAAAGATATCCAAAATGTCCATATCTAGGACTTAGATATGCCTGGATATCTCTATAATAACCAAATTACCCTATCCTCTAGATATCCAAAAATGATATCTCAGAGATGTCTAAAATATCCAACTCATGGACTTAGATGTGCTTAGACATCTGTAAGAAGTCTGGAACATATCCAAATATCCACTGGATATTTGGATAGGTTGGATAGGTGTTTGGATATCCCTGGGATAGCCGTGGCTGTGTGGGAAGAACGATCTGGAATTCTCCCTCGGTTTGTAACATAAATGGTACCCTCGGCGGGACACGGGTGCTTATTGGAATGGATTTCGAAATGAAATTTGATTAGAACTGATTTTTTGTTATGATCTTGATTTTCGATTTGATAGAAATTTGATTTGAATTTTGTACTGATTTTTTCCTGATTGATTTTTTGAACTGATTGATCTTGAATTTCGATTTGATGAATTTTGAACTTACGATACTGAAAATTTGATTTGTGAACTTTCGAACTGTGAATCTGAACTAGTTTGATTTCGAATTGAAAATGGAATTAAATGCTTTGAAAACAAAGAAAAGGACTGCGAATTGCCTTCACTCACACCGTGAAGAAAAATGGAATTAGCCAAAGAAGTAAGAGATTTAAAAGCTCTATCGATTTTGAAGTTCCAACTTAACGATAAGTTCCAAAGACTTGAAGTTTGTCAAAATGCTATCTCAGAGCAGCTTTTGCAGAATGAAACGACAGAAAATGCATATAATGAAGATTTTGAAGAGTCTGAGAATTACCGAGACACGTTCTTAGAACGATGTGTTCAAATAAACTCCGAAGAACAACTCTCTGTGCTGCGGACTGACAAGGAAACGAGAAAATTTAAACTCCCAAAAATAGAACTCAAAAAATTCTCTGTTGAAACTAAAGATTACTTAACTTTTTGGAGCCAGTTCCAGAAAATTCACGAGGATAAAACTATTGCAGACGAAGATAAAATGCAGTACTTGCTGCAATGTATGGAACCGAAATCGAAAGCTGAACGTCTGATCCTTAGTTTTCCTGCAACGACGGCTAATTATTCTAAGGCTATCGAACAACTGAATGAGCGTTTTGGACGAGAGGAATTGCTGGTACAAATATATGTACGCGATTTGTTAAATTTAGTCATGAAGAACGCAGCCACCGGAAGAGAAAAAACAGATTTGCCCTCCCTCTATGACGAACTGGAAAGCAAGCTGAGGTCTTTAGAAAGCTTGGGAAGAACCCAAGAAAAATATGGGGATTTTTTGACACCGTTGGTAGAAAGTTGCCTACCAGAAGAAGTATTGGTGGCGTGGGAAAGGAGTCGTAACCACGACTCCGCTGGAAAAGGTGACCGTTCTTTGGAACAGTTGATGAATTTCCTTCGGCAAGAAGTGAAAGGAGAAGAGATGGTCTTGCTAGCAAGAACTGGTTTTGCCCCCCGCCTGAGCCACCATAATAAAAACCATCGCGTCTAGCAGGTAAGAGTAGCCGATTCGGGCTACCGCGGCATCCCTAGTAAACAGCAGCATCACTAGTAATGCAGGTAAGCGAAATTGTACTTTCTGTGATAAATCCCACCCCTGTGAAAAATGTTTTTCGGTGAAGAAAATGTCATTAATCGAGAAACAACAAATATTACTAAAAAAGGGTGCTTGTTTGTCATGTTTGAAAAAAGCTAATCATTTAAGTATATTTTGTGATGAAAAAAATAATTTAAAATGTTGTAATTGTAAAAATAATCATTTTGATATAATGTGTTCCAAATTAAAAAATAATGACCTAAGAAGTATTTCTAAAGAAAATTCTCTTTCTAATAGCAGCAAAAACGAAACAGTATATTTGCAAACTCTTTGCGTTTTAATTCGATGTCAAGGACGTGAGAAAACTATTCGATGCGCAATTGACACTGGTAGCCAAAGCAGTTACGTTAGTGAAAATATTATACGTCTACTTAAGGCGTGAAAGGAGACAGTGATCCATGCACTGTTCGGGGGGAATGAAACGAAACCAAAACAACTCGAAGTATACTCAATGGAGGTGGGTAATTTGACGCGAACTTTTGTTTGTTGTTTTGAAGTTCTCTCCGAGGAAATGATTTGCGGTTTTATTCCAAAAATCGAGGATAGAGAGATATTGAATGAATTAAAAGAAAAGAAAATAGATTTTACCGATTCTTTCATAAAAGAATCAAAGATTGATCTTTTAATCGGATCAGATGTTATAGGAAAATTATTCGAAAATTATAGGAAAAACAGTCGGGTTTGACAGCTATCGAAACTAAATTGGGATGGACGGTTTTTGGGAAACGAAACTCGGGTGAAAGGAATATTTTAAAGACATTGTCAATGCATTCTATAAAAGTACCTGTAAATAAATTATGGGAGCTTGAAACTTTAGGAATATCTGATCCAAATCAAACTGAGAAAAAGGAAACTGAACTCGATTTAAATTATTTTAATAAAAGCTTGAAAATTCTCCCCGATGGGAGATATGAAGTCGAACTACCTTGGAAATATAACTCGGCGAATTTACCCACTAATAAGGAATTTGTTAGAAAGAGACATGATAGAATGATAAATAGATTGAGTTGCAGAGAATTTTTTACTGATTATCAGAAGGTGTTTGAGGAGTGGGAAAATTTTATCATTATTGAACGCGTGCCCGATTTTGAATTGAGAAAAGAATGTCATTATTTATACCATAGACCAGTAATTAAACTAGATAGTCTTACTACGAAAGTTCGTCCCGTGTTCGACGCTTTTGCTGCTGAGAAAGGGAAACCTTCTTTAAATGAATGTTTATTAAAGGGAATTAATCTCATTGAATTAATACCTGATATTACTGATAGATTTAGAATGTATCCAATAGAAATAAGTAGTGATATAGAAAAGGCATTTTTAATGTTATCAATTGCACCTAAGGACAGAGACTTTCTTAGGTTTTTCTTCCCGTCTAATGACGGTCCACAGATTTATTAGAGATGTCCAATATTTTATGGAACAGGTATTTGGAACCTGTTATTTAATCATACCTGTTATAAAAATAACAGGTTACTTCCAAAGGCCTGTTCCAAAATACTAGGCAAAAATTTTAATTCAATTATCTTGGCAAAAATTTATTTTTCTACTTTTTTTAAAATGTTAAACTATTTTTTTTTTTTTTTTGCAATCTTTGTACAGTTTATAATAATAAAAAAAAATCACGTTTTATTTATTATTACAGGGCCGTAGCCAGACATTGCGAGGGTCTATAAAAATTATAATACTAGAAATACAAAACTTAAGTTTTGTATTTCTAGTATTATAATTTTTTTAGAGCTGTTTTAAATCTAATAATTTAACGAGTAACTTTGCTAAAATCAAATGAATTATTCTAAAAATGTTTATATATAGCTTATTTTCTCTAGTTCAATAGTTAATATTTCTATATATAGTTTTTTTTTTTTCATATTGCGTGGTGTCACTAGAACTGCATTCAAAAACCATGTCTAGGCATTCTTGTATAGGTTTGGGAAAAAATTAACAAATACCGCCTATGAAACGTGAGCCACTCTATGAATTCCCCCCCCCCCACCCCTTCTCGTGTCTTGAAAACTTTGAACTTACCTTTTTTTGAAAGGGGAGAAGCACAACCTTTGCTGGGGAAGATTTTTATTTATTATTAGATATTTTATGCTGCTATCTATAATATATATATATATATATTAAGGTTAACCCTAAATATGCTAATTAGCTAGCATTAAATATTATACAGAATCGAACCAGACACAAAAACTGTTTTACTTGAATAACAATATCTTTTATTCAAAAAAATTTGATTTGGAGGGTGAGTCACTATCTGTAAAGTATGGTCCCGACAATTTAAGCAAAAAAGCGGTCGTTTAAATCCTAAGTTTAAGTACAATTAGTATTATTATTCACTTTTTTTTCAGTTTATCGCCATATCTCAAGAAATTTTAAAGCTAGTTGGAAATATTGATCACATAATTATAAAATTTATTTATCCAAAGAAAATTGAATGTAAAAATTAATTTTAAATAATTATTTATTATTGTTTGTTATTTATAATTAGAAGAAAACTAAAATTTAAGCTATGTAAATTTTACATCATTTTAACTGTGTAATTTTAAAATGCGAAATTTGAACATTATTGATCAAATCGTTTCTAAGTTAAAAAATTTCAAAAAGAATTGACTTCATTCGAATTTTGCATTGTGTAATTTAAAATTACATAGTTTAAAATGATACATGAGTTAATGTGCATTGGTATTCAAAATTGTTTCAACCATTATTAAACAAATTAGTATAAATAAAGAAATAATTTCAAAAAGATTACATTGTATTTCCCTTAGTTAAACAAATTTTATAATAATGAATAAAATTTTTTTAATTCGTTTAATTTTTTTTTGTTGCATGGAATACGTAAAAAGTAAAATTAACAAGCCCAAATAGAATTAAAAGGAAAAACAAATAACCCAAATTCATCGAACAAACGATCGGTTTAGTCAAAGAATGTATTTTATTATACATACACTTAAAACGTGAAAATCCAATCAATAGAACAAAAGTTTTTCAACAGTCTTTTTTCCCCCCTCCCTGTAAGTGTAAACATGATATTTCTAAACTTAAAAGCAATTTATAGACTTTTAAAAACTGTTTACTTGTATCAGCAAGAATTAAAAACTTCTCGCGTGAGTAGCATACGTTGTAGTTCATTTATGTCGCACAAAAGCTGCACAATGGGCTATTGGCGACGGTTTGGAAAGTATCCCTGAGGATGATCTGAAGACATGCCATCACAATTTTGATCCTCTGCAGAGGGGATGTCCTCCCCGCTTCGGTAGCCCGACGACCTGCGCGCGAATTGGAGCACTTTACGGTAAAACAGTTTAACGAGGACCCGTACCGCACACCCTCGGTCTCTACGCAGACTGATCCAAGTGGTCACCCACCCGCACACTGACGGCATCCAGTGATGCTTGACTTCGGTGATCTGATGGGAACCGTGTAGCAGAATTGAACGATCAGTCCACTGCGGGACGTGAGTAGCATACGATAAGTTTTGTAACGTATATGTGAAATCATGGTAAATCTCAATTTCTGTGTTTTCATAGTCTAAGAAATAAAAGAGCTGTAATAGAAGTCATAAAATTTAGTTCTAATGAAACTAGATGTCGTTCTATAAACTTAAATATTAATTCCAATCATAAATTAATAATAGTACTTAAATTTCGTTTCGTTAAAATTATTTTGCGTCCGAAGTGAATCATTAAATGCCTTTTTTTTCACTCCTAAGAAAATGATTATTCTGCAATTATATTGTTAAAAAACATTTAGGGTGTCTTAAATTTCTTAATAAAAAATAGCCTTTCTAAGGTTTAAATAAAAAAAAAAAAAAAAAAAAAATTGAAAATTATTGATAGTCAACTGCTAGCCCCCCCCCCCTTGTGGTTCTACTTCTGTGTCTTAACAACCTATTATTAATATATTAATAAAACTACCACCTAATATTTTAAACATGCTATATCGGAACAGCCTGTTATTTTTATCACAGGCTAGTATTTCGGAACAGGCGATATTTTTTCACAGCTAGTATTTTTGAAACAGGCGATATTTTGTCACAGGCTAGTATTTTGGAACAGGCGATATTTTTTAACACCTAGTATTTTGGAACAGGCGATATTTTTTAACACCTAGTATTTTGGAACAGATGGTATTTTGCCACAGCCTTTCCTACTATTTTGCAGTTTAAGCTAATTTGCAACAATGCCGGGCACGGTGACCTGTCTTCCATGCCCTTTGGGTTTTCGGGCATATGGGGGGGGGGGGGGCAGGTTGTTTATAGTTGCATTTTCCATATTTCCTATTTCCATGTTTCCTACAAGTTAAATAGAAAAAAAAAAATCACGAAATTTTCCTAGAAAATATGAGTCTTATTGTTTAATTTCTTTTCTCCTAAGTCTTACACTCTCTCTTTCGCATTTTTTTTTGTTTTCAAGCAATAAATATTTTTACTTTTTATTTCAATATAAAAAGGGGTTGTTAAAATTATTAAAACTATATTTAGTATGTTCTAGATATCTTAGTATGTTTAGTATATTCTATTCAAGCTATATTTAAATACTATATTTTCTTTATATGCAAGCTATATTATCAAACACTATATTTTTCTCCCTATCTTTAATCCTTTTGCACTCCGTATACTTTAATATGGTGAACTTATGTATATATAAATACGAAATCATTTAAACTACATAGTACAATATTTTTATATAATTTCTAAAATTCCTAAATTTCTAAAAAATCTAGTTATTAAATATTAAGATATAAAAATTGTAAGTTTTAGAGTTGTGATTTTCGATGTTTATGCAGATGACGAAGCATAAAGGGTAGTACAATAGTACAGAGAGAGGATGAAGAACAGTAGAATAATATGTAAATATTTTTTTTCCGTGTTAATCTATCAAATGATATTTTGTGAATGATAAAATAACTGTTATTTATTTTATCTACTGAAATAGAAACGTAAATGAAACTAATGAAAGGAAAAAAATGAGAAATAATTCCTAACCTTTAGCCAAAGGAAGTTAGCGATTAAGGACTCTAAAACTAATTACATCGCTATTATTTTTATTAGAAACCTATTTTAGGAAGTTAAGTAATGAAGTTTTAGGTAATTAAATTTTTAAATTTTATACATTTAATAAAAAATTCAGAATATTTTGTTTGAAATAGTGAATTGTTTACAATAGAGTAACTGTGGCCTGCATTTACTTGAAAGTGCTCCACATTTTTTTTACTGGTTCTTTTTGCTGCCTACTGTGTTTACTGCATTAATTACAATCGTCATTTGGGACATCTAACCAAGGAGTTTTACTTGGAGAATCCAGGCACCTCTTTACGCCATTGGCCCCCACCTCCCTAGCTTTCGCTGCGGGTTTCTTTTTCGGCTTTCGTTTTCGAGGTCGACGACCTTCGAGGTTGCGAATTGACTCTCATCAGTAGTTATTTGTTGTGGTAATTCAATCAATGTTCTACGTGAAGAGTGATTTGTTATTTCGCTGAATTTCGTCCACTCGCATACAAATAGATGTCTCTATGACATTGCCTATTATTTTGTTGCTTAAAAGATTTATTCATTTTGAATTTTTGAAGAAAATAAATAATATATTTTTAAATGATAATATTCAGTAGGAAAGGAAAAAAAATCTATTACAGTTAATTGGGTGAATTTTCGTCCCTTAATAGTTTGAATTTTACTTGACATAAAAATTATCATTAAAGGCTACATAGTATGTAATATTTTTAAATTAATGTGCTAATTGTTTTAAAAGGAAAATATTAATCAAATAATCCAAGAAAAGTTTAGAATTGTTATAAAAAGGCTTGTTTCTTTAAAACTTATGCTAAATTCGTATACTGGTGTTTATTTTGAATGGTTAATTTTTTTTTAGAAATGCTTAAAAAAGTATCGGATTATGCTCTAGTTGTATTTAATTTGTTAAATGTTGTAGCTCGTGCAAATTGGTAAAACTGAATCAATTACATTTTGGTAAACATATATTTTTTTTTAGTTTAAAACTATAAAATGATGTTATTCGAATTATTTAAAAAGTTGCATTGATCTAGGTTGCAATGCATGCACAGTTAGACTACTTTTAGGTATTTAAGTAAATGAAATTATAAATCACCTTCAGTAAAATTCACTAAATTTATTATGTCTGAAAATATAAATAATTTTACGAAATTGGCATTAGAATGAAGTGATTAGTTAACAAAGGGATCGTAATAATAATCACAAAACAAATCTTTGGGGAATTGTAGTTAGGGGGTTAAACGAAGGAGAGAATATATTTAAATTAAGCGAGTACCTTCAGATCTGGAAAAACGATCTGTTTCGCAAAAAGAAATGACGATGGTTGCGAAGTAATCATGGGGGCTGGTGAGCGGCAGCAAATAGGGGCCCCTGTCAAAATTGTAGGAGTTAAAAAAAAAGAGTAATTTAAACACAACTTTGTTTACTAGATATTCGATTTCACAAATGATTTAAAATTAATCAGCTTTATTTATATATTTAAACTTACAAATTTTGTTACGCAACTAGAACCTCTATATATTTTGATTTAACAATAATGTTATGCAATGTTGTGTTTTAAATTCAGAATTTAAATTTTTTGAATTTCTGATTTGTCTAAATCTATATTTTAAGTTCTATTAATTTTTTCGTTTTGTAAAATGAAAAAAAAAGTTGGCTATATTTTCTCATATAGAAAATGTAATGTCTAATCTCTAAATTGTTTTGATTTAAAAATTATGATACGCAATGTTGTGTTTAAATTCAGTGATTAATTTTTTTTAAATTTCTAACTTGTCTATATCTGTATTTTAAGTTCTATTTATTTTTTCTTTTGTAAAATGAAAAAAAAAAAAAGTGTTGGCTAAATTTTCTCATATAGAGAATGTAATGTCTGACTATAATACTAAAAGAGTACAATTAATATCAAAACAAAATGAACAAAACTTCTTTTAAAAAGATGCGCTAAAAAGCAGCAGAATTTTCAAAAAAAGAGAGAATAAAAATAGAAATAAATGTAGAAAAGGAAAAAACAAAATTAAAAATATTAAAAATATGACCACTGAAGCCGACGTCTTCAGGGGGTACCGGCCCCAGTGGCCAAAAAACAAAACCTTTTCTATTGAGGAAGAAGGCAAAAGCCTAAAAACCTTCCTCAGTACCCCGAAGGTTTTGTTTAAAAGTCCAGGAGAAAAAATCAAGCAAGACATAAAACTAATACAGAAAAGAAACTCATACAACTCATCAAAAACTCAAATTATTCAGAAAATAAAAATCAACAGAAAATAAAAACTCACATAAACAAGGTCAGACAGCAAACTCTAAAGTAAACCAAATGAAAAGGAATCACTTAAACCAAAAGAAAAACAACGCCCTCTTTTAAAATGCGCAGAATGAAAAAAAGATAGATAAAAGTTGTCAAAGAAAATTTACGTCACATATTAATAGAATGCTTAACTGGGGCTGCTCAGTTAAGTCTTGAATTGCGCCCTGTTAAAAGAAATAAAAAAACTAATATTCTTCAATCATTTTCTTAATTAACAAATTAACATTACAAAAATTATAAGGAAAATCATTATTACTCAAATTATTCAAAAAATTATTCACAGCCTCTTGAAAACTTTCAACATTATTGCAAATATTTTTAATCCTAACCAATTGTGAAAAAACTAAATTTTTAAAAATTTTATTACACAAATTAGTATAAAAGTTGCAGAAAAAAATAACTTTAAATTTAAAAGCCTTTCTTTTATCAAAAACACCAATTTTAATAATTTTGTCAACGATAACAATTTTAAAATCTAAATACTCAACATTAAAACAATCCTCATTAGTTTTCTTCAAAACCAAATCTCCAGGATAAATACTATAAATAAAATTATAATTATCACTATTAAACAAAATCAGGTCATCAATATATCTAAAAGCTTTAAAATCATTATTTTCAAGAAATTTAGCTTCAAAAACATGCAAAAAAATATTAGCAAAAGCACCAGAAAAGGAATTACCTTGTGGAATTCCAATAATTTGTTTATAAAAATCTAAACCATTAAAAAGAACATTCTCAAAAAGATTAAACCTACACAAATCCAACCAATTAGACTTATCAATTTTCTCATTAATTAAATATTTATCAAAAATGTCATTACAGATATCAATAATCTTTTCGTGTGGTATACTTGTACACAAATTTTCAAAATCAAAAGTATTAATGTTGGATATTTCATTATTATTAATATAATCCAAAACATCAACATTACTATCAATAATAATATTTTTTTCTTTTTTAATTTTCAGCAAAATAATTTTTAGAAAACTAAAAAACTTTTTACTAACATCAGAATTGTAACAATTAGTACCACACGCTATAAACCTAAATTTAACAGGATTTTTATGAAATTTAACAATAGGAAATAAATATGGAAATTTAATCCTATTTAACCTAAATTTTAATTTTTTACTAAACGCAATAATTCTTTTTTCAACAACCTTCCTATCCACTTTTAATTTTAAATAAGTATTATTTGCGTTATATTCTCCAATAATCAAATTTTTAAAAAAATATTTACACATAATACAAAAATTATTTGAAGCTTTATCCACAACCGTAACAATAAATTTATCCCTAAGATTTTTAATTTTACTAGACAGATCATAATCAATAATGGTACCACTAGGAAAAGAACCAAAACTGGTATTAAATAAATTAAAATTAACCTTTTCAATAATTTTAGCCTTCCACTCTGAAAAACCTTCAACGGGCCAATGATATTTTCTGGAAATTTTTGCTATAAAAAAATCAAGATCTTTTTTAATGGACAAAATAAAATCTTTTTTATTCATTCTAAACATTGTCCTAAATTTTGAACCTTTGCCTAAAATATTAATTAAATCTTCATTATCAACAATATCCAAATTTCCGGTAATAATATGCCCATAATCATTATCAATATATTGTGAATATTCCTTTTCATTACAATAACAATCAAATTTAGAAATACATTTTAAATTTTGACAAAATTATAATTGCAGACCCTTTTAATAAGTGTAGAAGAATACTTAAAAGCGACAGAAACATTAATATGCTTTAAAGGAAAAAAATCCGAAAGTTCATGTATAATCTGTGGCAATTTAGCATTTTCAAATTTTTTATCATGAAAATTAATCGTACAAAAAACCTTTTCAAAACTATAAACCTTATTAAAAAGCAAATCTGTCTTACTAACCCCAAGTTTTGATTTAATTAAATCCAAAACAATAAATTTAACTAGTTCAGTATCATATTTAATTTTAGAACCAAAATTAATAAGAAAATTTTTAAGAACCTTATTTTTAAAACCAAAAATATATTTCCTAATATTGAAAATATTATTCAAATTAACAGGTAAATTGCAGAAATTCAAAAATTCAACAAAAGCAACAACTTTACCTTTACCTTTCCCACTACCTCTTTTATTCCTATATTTTGAATTAAAAACCCCAGGAAAATCAAAAACTTTAAATCTGTCATAAATACAATAATCACCAGCATTAACAATACCTTCCCCATTAAACTTACTATTTAATCCATATGGAAAAAGAGTTTTAAGACTACTAATGTAAATATTTTCTAAATCAAGTCTATTATCTAAATTATCCATAAAATCCAAAATGAAAAGAGTAACGTTATCAAAATCATGAAATTGAAAATGTAAAATTTCATAATCAGTAGAACAATTATTATTATTAAAATTTTTAATAGCAGACCTGTGGGAATTAATCCGTTTGTGAAACTCAAGTCCTGTCTGACCAACATAACACAAATTACAACAATTGCATTGAATTAAATAAATAATATTAAAACTTTTACAAAAAAATACATTCGAAAAACTGTCAATCTGAGAATTATCTGCCAACGGACAAGTTTTACATTTTTTATTTTTGCATTTTTTAAACTTTTTAAATTTTTTTATATATTTTAATTTATTTAAACATAATACATGACTTAGTAACTTTTTGTCCGAAGTAATCCCTAAATCAAGATTAACTTCAGTGCTCCTTGTTTGGGCGCGCGACGAGCCATGCGCCATGAAATATTCATTAATTGTACTTTGCATTGAAATAAATTAAACCTAAAAGGAAAATACATAATTAGACATATAAACCCAGACATCCAATGCATTTCAATGCAAAGTACAATTAATGAATATTTCATGGCGCATGGCTCGTCGCGCGCTCAAACAAGGAGCACTGAAGTTAATCTTGATTTAGGGATTACTTCGGACAAAAAGTTACTAAGTCATGTATTATGTTTAAATAAATTAAAATATATAAAAAAATTTAAAAAGTTTAAAAAATGCAAAAATAAAAAATGTAAAACTTGTCCGTTGGCAGATAATTCTCAGATTGACAGTTTTTCGAATGTATTTTTTTGTAAAAGTTTTAATATTATTTATTTAATTCAATGCAATTGTTGTAATTTGTGTTATGTTGGTCAGACAGGACTTGAGTTTCACAAACGGATTAATTCCCACAGGTCTGCTATTAAAAATTTTAATAATAATAATTGTTCTACTGATTATGAAATTTTACATTTTCAATTTCATGATTTTGATAACGTTACTCTTTTCATTTTGGATTTTATGGATAATTTAGATAATAGACTTGATTTAGAAAATATTTACATTAGTAGTCTTAAAACTCTTTTTCCATATGGATTAAATAGTAAGTTTAATGGGGAAGGTATTGTTAATGCTGGTGATTATTGTATTTATGACAGATTTAAAGTTTTTGATTTTCCTGGGGTTTTTAATTCAAAATATAGGAATAAAAGAGGTAGTGGGAAAGGTAAAGGTAAAGTTGTTGCTTTTGATGAATTTTTGAATTTCTGCAATTTACCTGTTAATGTGAATAATATTTTCAATATTAGGAAATATATTTTTGGTTTTAAAAATAAGGTTCTTAAAAATTTTCTTATTAATTTTGGTTCTAAAATTAAATATGATACTGAACTAGTTAAATTTATTGTTTTGGATTTAATTAAATTAAAACTTGGGGTTAGTAAGACAGATTTGCTTTTTAATAAGGTTTATAGTTTTGAAAAGGTTTTTTGTACGATTAATTTTCATGATAAAAAATTTGAAAATGCTAAATTGCCACAGATTATACATGAACTTTCGGATTTTTTTCCTTTAAAGCATATTAATGTTTCTGTCGCTTTTAAGTATTCTTCTACACTTAGGAAAAGGGTCTGCAATTATAATTTTTTAAGTCAAAATTTAAAATGTATTTCTAAATTTGATTGTTATTGTAATGAAAAGGAATATTCACAATATATTGATAATGATTATGGGCATATTATTACCGGAAATTTGGATATTGTTGGTAATGAAGATTTAATTAATATTTTAGGCAAAGGTTCAAAATTTAGGACAATGTTTAGAATGAATAAAAAAGATTTTATTTTGTCCATTAAAAAAGATCTTGATTTTTTTATAGCAAAATTTCCAGAAAATATCATTGGCCCGTTGAAGGTTTTTCAGAGTGGAAGGCTAAAATTATTGAAAAGGTTAATTTTAATTTATTTAATACCAGTTTTGGTTCTTTTCCTAGTGGTACCATTATTGATTATGATCTGTCTAGTAAAATTAAAAATCTTAGGGATAAATTTATTGTTACGGTTGTGGATAAAGCTTCAAATAATTTTTGTATTATGTGTAAATATTTTTTTAAAAATTTGATTATTGGAGAATATAACGCAAATAATACTTATTTAAAATTAAAAGTGGATAGGAAGGTTGTTGAAAAAAGAATTATTGCGTTTAGTAAAAAATTAAAATTTAGGTTAAATAGGATTAAATTTCCATATTTATTTCCTATTGTTAAATTTCATAAAAATCCTGTTAAATTTAGGTTTATAGCGTGTGGTACTAATTGTTACAATTCTGATGTTAGTAAAAAGTTTTTTAGTTTTCTAAAAATTATTTTGCTTAAAATTAAAAAAGAAAAAAATATTATTATTGATAGTAATGTTGATGTTTTGGATTATATTAATAATAATGAAATATCCAACATTAATACTTTTGATTTTGAAAATTTGTATACAAGTATACCACACGAAAAGATTATTGATATCTGTAATGACATTTTTGATAAATATTTAATTAATGAGAAAATTGATAAGTCTAATTGGTTGGATTTGTGTAGGTTTAATCTTTTTGAGAATGTTCTTTTTAATGGTTTAGATTTTTATAAACAAATTATTGGAATTCCACAAGGTAATTCCTTTTCTGGTGCTTTTGCTAATATTTTTTTGCATGTTTTTGAAGCTAAATTTCTTGAAAATAATGATTTTAAAGCTTTTAGATATATTGATGACCTGATTTTGTTTAATAGTGATAATTATAATTTTATTTATAGTATTTATCCTGGAGATTTGGTTTTGAAGAAAACTAATGAGGATTGTTTTAATGTTGAGTATTTAGATTTTAAAATTGTTATCGTTGACAAAATTATTAAAATTGGTGTTTTTGATAAAAGAAAGGCTTTTAAATTTAAAGTTATTTTTTTCTGCAACTTTTATACTAATTTGTGTAATAAAATTTTTAAAAATTTAGTTTTTTCACAATTGGTTAGGATTAAAAATATTTGCAATAATGTTGAAAGTTTTCAAGAGGCTGTGAATAATTTTTTGAATAATTTGAGTAATAATGATTTTCCTTATAATTTTTGTAATGTTAATTTGTTAATTAAGAAAATGATTGAAGAATATTAGTTTTTTTATTTCTTTTAACAGGGCGCAATTCAAGACTTAACTGAGCAGCCCCAGTTAAGCATTCTATTAATATGTGACGTAAATTTTCTTTGACAACTTTTATCTATCTTTTTTTCATTCTGCGCATTTTAAAAGAGGGCGTTGTTTTTCTTTTGGTTTAAGTGATTCCTTTTCATTTGGTTTACTTTAGAGTTTGCTGTCTGACCTTGTTTATGTGAGTTTTTATTTTCTGTTGATTTTTATTTTCTGAATAATTTGAGTTTTTGATGAGTTGTATGAGTTTCTTTTCTGTATTAGTTTTATGTCTTGCTTGATTTTTTCTCCTGAACTTTTAAACAAAACCTTCGGGGTACTGAGGAAGGTTTTTAGGCTTTTGCCTTCTTCCTCAATAGAAAAGGTTTTGTTTTTTGGCCACTGGGGCCGGTACCCCCTGAAGACGTCGGCTTCAGTGGTCATATTTTTAATATTTTTAATTTTGTTTTTTCCTTTTCTACATTTATTTCTATTTTTAATGTCTGACTATTAAATTGTTTTGATTTAACAATAATGTTATGCAATGTTGTGTTTTAAATTCAGAATTTAAATTTTTTGAATTTCTGATTTGTCTAAATCTGTATTTTAAGTTCTATTAATTATTTTTTCTTTTTGTAAAATGAAAAAAATGTTGGCTATATTTTCTCATATAGAGAATGTTATGTCTAATCTCTGAATTGTTTTGATTTAAAAATAATGCTACGCAGTGATCAGCTTAAATTCAGAAATTTAATATTTTTTTAATTTCTATTTTGTCTGCATCTGTATTTTAAGCTCTCTTTCTTTTTTCTTTTTGTGAAATTATAAAAAATGTTGGCTATATCTTCTCATGTAGAGAATGTAATATCTGACTTAATTGTTTTGATTTAACAATAATGTAATGCAATGTTGCGTTTTAAATTCAGATATTAAATTTTTTTAATTTCAAATTTGTTTCAATATTTATGAAGTATTTTATTCCATTTAGACAATTTTATTCCATTTTTTTCCTCATGTGGAAATGAAAATATTCTAGTTATATCGTCAAAAGAATGTAATAGGGAACTCCTAAATTCTTTTTTATTTAGAAACAATAACTCTTGCAATAACTTTTGAACATTGCAATAACTTTTTTTAGTTCTCTAAGCTTTCTAAATTATTTAATGATTGTTAAAAAAGATGCAAATTTTGCAAAATAATTCTTTCGCTGTCACTTATTTCTCCTTACAAAGCATTGGAAAAGGGCTATATTTCGTAAAGAAAACTATTGTTTCTATTATTATTATTTATATTTGATTACACTAACAAAAATGTTTTTGAAATGTTTTCGAATGTAAGAAATTAATTCTGAATTATATCTTTTGAACTGCCTGCTCTTCTAAAGTATAATCATAAAAAGAAAAAACTATATATACATAAAAAAGGATGTAATATAGTTTTTTTCTGAACTTAAACAATGGAGAATAAAAGAGAAATTAATATATAATTGCTTTCATATTGTTTAAAAATTAATTAGAAAAAATCTTCGCTATATTTTCTTACCCATAGAAAAAAAATACTTTTCCTAATAATATTGTCAAATTAATAGAAAAATATGTATCTGTTACAAAAATACTTGCCATTTTATCTTTCCATTACTTGCCATTATATCTTTCAAGTATAAAAAAGTTGAAGATTTTTTTCTAAGACCTGTTATTTTGGAACAGGTATTTGGAACAGGTATTATTTTGTATTGTAACAGCTGGAACCTGTTATTTAAAAATACCTGTTATTGCCCATCACTAAGATTTATAAGACTGTAGGGTGGTGTTTGGGATTTCTGCCAGCCCTTTTTAACTTAATGCATCTTTTGGAGAATTCTCCTCCTCAGTATAGGGATATAGCCCAAAAACTGAAAAGTTCATTCTAAGTAGATAACTGTATTTCTGGTGTTTTTCATAAAGATTAACAAGATTGTTTTATTGAACATGCTAAACTTATTATGTCAAATGGATGTTTTAACTTGCGTAGTTTTGAAAGTAATGTGGCTGGTAAACATATTGATAAACATTCAGGGGATACTTCCGTTTTGGGGATAATTTGTATAATGACACGCTAAGATGTTGTACGGATATTGACGCATTAATATGCGATACGAAAATTACAAAAAGATTAATTTTGGGCATTGTACAGACTTTTTTTTGATCCCATTGGTTTGTTAACGACAGCTACATTGCTTCCGAAACTCTTATTACAAGAATTGTGAAAGTTAAAAATTGGTTGGGACGATGAATTATCTACAAATGATGTAAATACATTTTCAAAGTGGTTTAGAGAATTATATATTTTAAAAGATGTTACATTGTCTCGATATATGTTAATTAATGATACGTCTGAACTACATGTATTTGTGGATGTTTCCAAGGGGGCCTATGCAGCGTGCGTCTTTGTAAGATCGGTTTTGAATTCAGAAGTTAAAATCAATTTAGTTCGAGCGAAGTCTAGAGTTGCACCCCCTTGGCATCGAAATATTTTTTCCAGTTATGATAAAATGATAAGAGTAATGGCATGGGTATTTAGATTTGTGAAAAACTGTAAAGGTGGTCACGGAATAATTAAGAACTCTGAACTTTTGCCGTCAGAAATTAAAAATTCTGAGAAAAATTTAATTCGTCTAGTTCAAAGCTATTATTTGTCTAATATTAGATATTCAAATTTTATTGAGACTGTCATTGACGATGCAGGTATGAGAGTAAAAACGAAAATACTTCACCGAGATGATGATAAATCCTTTTTGTACCCTATACTCTTACCAGAAAAATGTGAATTTTCTAAACGACTAATTAGAAACGTACATAACAAAAATTGTCATGCGGGGATTCAAATGATGCAATGCTTGCTAAGAGAAAGATTTTGGATAATTAGGGCTAGGAAAGCTATTAAAAATATTTTATTTAATTGCATTACTTGCAAACGATTTAAGGTCAAGGCTTTGTCGAGCGAACCAACACCTCTGCCACCAGACCGGGTTACGGATAGTGCACTTTTCGAAATTGTAGGAATTGATTTGGCTGGGCCCTTGTTTTTAAAAAATGGAGAAAAGGTGTGGATCGCATCGTTCACTTGCGCGGTGTACCGTGCCATTCACCTAGAATTGGTCAATTCCCTCTCTTCAGATGCTTTTCTCCTGGCACTTCGTCGGTTTATCGCCAGACGCGGTCGACCTAGAACAATTTATTGTGATAATGGGACTAATTTTCGGGTGCATCTAATGATCTTAATAATAAAATAATAAAAAAATTACTCATCTTCTTAGTTACAAATTAGGACTAGTTATTTTTTTCATTACAAAATCTAAATAAAGCTAATATTTGTTATATTAACTTTCTATTTGTTAAAGGAACGTTTCATATTTGTTTTTGTAAAAAGGTTTATTTTAGACTGAACTCAGGGGTGTAAAGACTTTAACTTTGCAAATAAATTCTTAATCGTAGTAATCGAAAGGAGTTATGAACATTATCATAAACAATTTAACTGTGTGTTGTTAATTATTTTTCTTGGTGACTCAAAAAATTTTTCTTTTTATTTTATTAGGATGAACCAAAGATGAAAGGTTTGTTCCAGGAGGGAAACTTTCCAGAGTTTTACTATCCAATTGGTGAGGACTTATTCGTTTTGGCCAGCACGTATAACAAGAAATCAGCCATTCATATGCGAAGGTTTAACAGATATGGAGACTCATACTATCCTTCAGCGTATGGTATAACTCTACAGTCTGAACAGTATAATGCTTGCTTCTGTCACGGTCTACCGACATGTATCTTCGGCATTGCAGACATCAACATGGCTTTGGAAGAGATCCCTCCAGCTAATCACCGTGAAAAATTTTATGTGCTGATGAATGGCGAGGGAAAGTATCTACTAGTGGACGAATATACCTGCAGAAGTGGTCGCGTATACAAGCACGAGACGGAAATCAGTTTCAAACAATGGAGAGAACTCCCTACAGAAGTGTCGAGAGAGTGTGACATTCGGCTATATTAATTTAAAATACAGGTCAGTGGACTTTTTGAACATTTTTCAAGAATCTATGAAACAACAGTGTCCGGGTGTGCCAAAGAATCCTGACATCGACGAAGCGGGTCCAGTTATGAAAAACAATTCTTGCAGTAATACAATAAGGAAAACTATTTTATAGTTATTTAGGCATTACTACTGGAAAATTAATACATTCCCCTTAATAATAAAAATATTTTCTGCAAAAATAGAAAATTTTGTTAAAAAGTTTGCAAAACTAGCAGATTATTTACGTAAACAAAAAAAATTTAATATTTTCTTAAAAGAGAAAAAAATTTTGCAAAAACATAAATATTTTCTTAAAAGATAGAAATTTTTTTTATAAAAATAAAAATATTTTCTGAAATATTAAAAAGTTTCCCTCAATAATAAAAATATTTTCTGATAAAATAGAAAATTTTGTTAAAAAGTTTGAAACACTTTTTCATTGTGAATACTTAATACTGCTTTTTTGGTTGCTATTTTGTTTGGAAGAGGTAGGTAACTGCTTGTTCTCAAAGGATTATATGCTGCTGTAAACATCTCCATATGTTGCTGTAAACATCTCATGGAAATGACCAGTAGTAGTTTCCTCTTCTCCATCAACGCTTGTACGAATAAAATTTACTTTGCATATCACATACCATTTGATAGATCGATTTTCCACTAAATCACTTTCAATTATCTGTTTAAATTTTGGATGCGTTTTATCAATGAATATAAGTAAATCTCATGATGCTACCTCACTTGGAATAAGAGTCACTTTCTTAAACACTTCCAACGCATTTTCATAATTTTTTTCATCTTTTTATTGTTATTTATGGAATGATCTACCTTCCTTTTTCTTGAGCAAGACGGTGTGTGAATGGATTAGATATGATTGAGTAAATCAGATTTTAACTTAAAAAGATTCACTACACAAATTAAATTTATGCGAAACTAAATGAGTCAGTAAGTGTCTCTTTAAATTATCATTTCGAAAAAAAGGTCTTTTTACATTCTTCACATTCAAAAGTTTCTCGATTTTTCATGAGTTTTTAAATGTCTATTCAAGGTACACTTTCGATTAAACACCTTATCACATAAACGACATTTAAAGTCTTTTTTCATTAGACTGAATTTTCAAATGTAGAACCATATTCTTTTTATGCGTGAATATTTTTCCACATATTTCACATATCTACAAAGTAAAATAAACGCTATTTGAATATCACACTACATTAACTCAATGAATTATTATAAAAAAAAGTTTAAGTATTCTACAGAAAAGGATTATTTTTTTAAATTGCTAAGTTCTTAAAGTTAATATCGATTTTTTTATTTGTTCTCATGATCTTTCTTTCAAAAATCAATTTTATATCACAAACAGTAACAATTTCAACTATATACGCATATTGAAATCATCATAAGTTTTCAAAAATCCTCGAAACGTAAATATTCAACAAGTAATTTAAAGTTATACAAAATGTAACTAGTAAAATTTCAAAAATTAAATTTGCTATTTTTAACAAAAAAGTAAAAATATTTTCTTAAAAGAGAAAATTTTTTGTAAAAACATAAATATTTTCTTAAAAGATAGAAAATTTTTTTTAAAAAAAAAGTATAAATACTTTCTTAAAAGATAGAAAATTTTTTTAAGAAAAAGTATAAATATTTTCTTAAAAGATAGAAAATTTTAACAAAAGGTAAAAATATTTTCTTAAAAGAGAAATTTTTTTGTAAAAACATGAATATTTTCATAAAATATAGAAATTTTTTAACAAAAAGTAAAAATATTTTCTTAAAAGAGAAAATTTTTTATAAAAATCATAAATATTTTTGGAAAAATAGAAAATTTTGATAAAAAGTTTGAAATATTTTTATAAAAATAGCTTTATAAAATAGCTTTTATAAAAATAACTTCTTTTAAAATTAATATAAAATTTTAAAAAACTAGCTTATTTGTTTTATAATTCATAAAAATATAACAATAAAAATTATTATTTTATTTTTGTTTTTTGAACTACCATTTTTAGGTAAAAATAAAGGAATTTTTTGCATATACGCTAAACACTTTTAAAAAAATTCTATACCTTAAAACAAAATATTCTTTGGGGATTTTATTTAGAGGGCTATCAACTATGTTTTGAAATATTATCTTAAAAGCAAGTGCATATACTACTCAGTTAGGGAACAATCTAAAAAAAGCATACATATTTTTAAAAAAATTTCGCACTTGTCTTTGTGAAAAACATGAATAAAAAGTGAAGTTCTGCTTTTTTCTCTAAGTCTGTAGTTCAAAACATGTAAGCTATAATCATTAACACTCATGAAAAATTTTAGACAATTATTTTAAAATGAACTTGTGATATCGTGTTTAAGGTGATGTAAAATGTGAAAAAGAATCTGATTTTCAGATAAACCCATTTAAAGACCTAAAATCACAAGTCTACCCCAGGGGTCTATCCAGTGTTATCACTGCACAAAAACTGGTATAACTTTTTTTAAATAAATGGAGTAAAAACAAAAGTAAAGTACTTTTATAAAGCTTAAATTACATTGATTTTATATTTATAATAAACTCAATTTTCAAAAACTTTTGTCCAAAGTTTAGTTTTTGCGCTAGTCAGATACCTTAAGTGTCTAGAAAAGTACAGTATTTATTCAAACTTATTTCTTTATGCACATTCAAATGACACTCAACACGAGATGATTGATGTAAATTTAGCTATAACTTTATGCATAAAAAGTACCAATTTGTTATTTTACCTTTTTATACACCTAACATTACTATAAATAAGTAAAACATTGTTTTAATTGTATTTTTCGCATTTAATCAAGTTAGAGCAAACACGAGTCAAAAAAATTATAATTTTAGAAGCTGCACTAGTTTTTTAACACATAAAAAGTATTATTTCTGGATTTCACTTCCTATGAATAAAACCATTATAACTTTAAAGCTATTTATCATATCTACCCGAGATGTGTCTTATTAACTCAGCATAAAAAATACACAAAAGAAAATGTGCTATCCACCAAAATAATGGACCACCCTGAATAACTTTTGATCTAATGATCGGATTTTCGCGTATTAAGACTCAATCTTAATGGTTCGAGCCTTTATGCTAATTGTTTAGTGCAGACGATATTTTAAATTATAATATTACGAAATCAGACACGAAAACATTCTGAATAAACATATCTGCTTTTTTCAATGGATTCGGATTTCTGACTCCCAAAGAGGTAGCCGCAATTCGGGAAATATGGTCCAGGTAGTTTAAACCGGAGAGCAATCCAAAATTTGGACCCTTTAATGTTAAATTTACTTTTTGCATATTTCGCATAGTGAGAGAGCATTTCAAGTGAATTGTAAATCATTTGCACGCAATTTTAAAATTCGTTAATCCAAAGATAATCTCGTGCAAAAAATGAATTTTAGAAAATATATATTATTTCATATAATAGTAGTTGAAAAAAATATGTAATTAAAAGGTATACATTTTTCAACTTCATTTCAAAGTAAGTAGTTTAAAATGACAAAATTTGAGCGAAATTGAGAAATCAAATTTTATTTGTACGACTTCCTTAAAATTCGATTTCTCAAAAACTTTCTACTAAATTCCTCTTCCATCACTACTTCCTCTAAAGTACTATCGTCTTCGATATAGTATTCTTTTTTTTTTTTTTTTTTTTTTACCTTTTCTACGAGTGGGCTGGAACCGTTTTCTCCCAGCATGGTCCATCTTCAAAGCATAATAACTCCCGGGAAGTACTGATTTTCAGCGTCATTGATTTGTCAATATGCTTTTTATATGTAATAAGGTGCTCAATCAGGCACACCCTGCATGTATTTCCTAAGTTTGAAATTTTTTGTATCTGAATTCTGATTTTCATCTCTAAATTCTGATTTTAATTAAGAAAAATATTAATTTATTTATAATTTGCGTGTAATTTAATTCTTTTTTCTTTATAGTTATTTGTAAACTAAATCTTTCCTTCTCCTTCTGAAAATTATTTTACTTTCTCCATCAAAAAAAAAAAAAAGTGTGCAATGACCTTATACTAATGTTCCCCCCCCCCGTCAAATTTAACGCCATTTGATTGATTATAATAACGTTTGCTTTGTGCGCAGCATAGTTTCTTTCGTCCCCTTAGCCATAAAGCGTTTACCTGATTCCTACGTTCCAAGAATGGAATATGGACTTTGTGTTTGAACTTAACGAGCAATTAAATTAGGAACAAAATTCTTGATATACATTTACAAATTTACTTAATAAAGTATATATATATATATTTTTTTACTTTTCGTTTTATCTCGTTTCTATAATCGTTTGAATTTTTTTTAATGAATATAAGATGTTTGACATTATCTGTTAATTTCATTTCATTTATATTTCGATTTAAAGGAAGTCCTAAGTTTGAAAAACTCAATCTAATAGTAACCATTTTTTAAAAGTTTAATGTAAACCGTGCCAAATTTGAAAGTTGAAATATTATTTTAAAACCAAATGTTCCATTTCTGAGACATTAGTGCTTCAAGAGTTTGAGTTTTAGATCTCATATGATGCGTTGAGTTACATTTCACTTAATTCCAAAGTAGCACATAATATTAGATAACATCAGAAAAAAATGTAACATTATTTTGCACAACTTCCAATATTAGAAAGATACAAAAGGTCGCTGTTTGTTCTGCATTACATAATATTAGATTCTATGCAAACTGATATTCTAGCATTCGCCGTAATATGATTTTGCATTAGTTTTTACGCGTTACAACTTCATAGGAGGGAGTTTGGAATTTGATTAATTTTGCTGATTAAGTGGAAGGAGTATCCAAAATTGTCAAAAATATGTTTACATTGTATTTGAACAGCCCCAAAAGTATTTTTCAAAGTGTTAGCTACAATGATATTTTTTCTTCTTTTTTTTTTTTCGTCACTGGTATTGCACATTCTTGTGTTTACTACTATCAATGTTCAACTGCGTAAATTTTCAATTCTGAACCCAATCCAGTAGACAAAGGAACTGGGTCATTGAGACAAACAAGCCTTCAAAGATGGCTGGAACTAACCTGCATTCGCGTTATCTGAAGAGAAAAGCCACGGAAACTTCCCATGATGCGGTAAGGGAATTCTAACCCATTATTACTCTACCATTTTGGGGATAATTAACATCTCTACTTTGTTATGTGCTACTCGAAAGCGAAATTCGTATCCCTGGGATTCGAACTTGAGTCTCCCCATAAGTTTGCTACAATGATATTTAATAGATTTTTGGTATAGATAGTTCAGGAGGAATTTCCAATTCTTAAAATACATATTATTTCTGAGATACATTTGTTGTTAAAAATTGAGTTTAAAAAAAAAAAATTCATTTTTTTATTTACAAATGTGCTTTCTCTCTTAGCAATTTTATCTCTAATAATCGATGTCGAACGAGACGAGAAATAAGGTTCTTTTTAGAAACTATTTCTAACAAAAAATTAAAAGATGTAGTTACTTACAGAGACTGTAGTACCAGAGAGTAGTATTATATGAAAATAATTTTGAGCCTCATATTCTGTTAGATGTCTGAAGAATGATGGATATTGTTTTTAAAGTTTGCCGAATCTCTGGCCCAAGTGCAAATAAAAATGAAAAAAAGCAAGTCGAATTATATAGAGGAATAAGAAACTGGAATTCGCTAAGCCAGTAGGACAGAAAAAGCCGGAAGCATTTTCCAAAAATGTACCGAATTCGTTAATTGTACACTTTTTGACGGATTTCATAAACTTTCTCCCGAAGAATGAGTAAAATTATTTGTCGATATGGCATTATTTTATAAACTTTACGAAAAGGCGAAGTTTTCATACTTAAAAAAATGATGTATTTCAATTCTTTGAACTTCTAAGTGGTATACTGGTCTGTTCCGCCTGAAGACATGTACTTTATAACCGTCGTTGAACAGCCGACCCAATTTTATGGGTTTACGACTACTAATGTTCAACTCCGTAGCCTTGTAATTTTGAACCTAATCCAGAAGACAAGGGAACTCCTGGATCGAGTATTGCGAGAAATTTGCCTTCGTGAAGAACTTTTCAATGGAGCTAACCCGCATTTGCGTTACATGGAGAGGAAGACCACGAGAACGTCCCACGGTTAGCCTGACGGCAAGGGGACTCTAACCCATGATCCGTCTTCCACTGAGGATATTTCATGTCAGTACTGTGGTCGATGCAAGCCGGACGCGGAATTCGTATTGACTGTGATCCAAACCCGGTTCGTCTCGTTGGAAGGTGATCGCTCTATCCCCTGACTAAGGGCGGATTAAGCTTACGCAGGGCCCTAGGCCATTCAAATTTTTGGGGCCCTTAGATTAAATTTTTTTCTCGTATATTTTTTATATATTCAAATATAAAAGTATTTATATATCTTTTCATTTAAGAAAGATTTAAGAAAGCATATTTAAAATAAAAATAAATAATATCCTGAACCTCTTCTTAAACAGTGACAATTTCAATATATAAAATTTGATTGAAAGTGACCAGTTGTATGAGTTTTTTCTAGAGTATATAAAACAATAAACAAACACTTACCTTTTAGTAAAATATTTTGTAATTATTTATTGATCAAATAGAATTACGGACACTAAATAATTATAAAACACAAAAAAAATTATGAGACATTTCAGTTGAGGCACTAAATAACTTCTTTTTCATTTAAAACGTTTCAATAATGTCAACAACATTTAATTCTTTGCTTCTTGTTTAAACAAGTCTCAGCTCGCTATAGTACTGCTTTCAATTTTTTCGCGCGCAAATCAAAAGGACAAATTTGAATTTAAAAAACATTGATAAATATTATAATACATAAACTATAATAATACTTATAAATAATAACTAAAATAAGTAATGAATAAATATGTAAAAAATTATGTAATAATTATGTAAAAAAATTATCGTATTTTATTAATATATATTTGAAATTGAATTTTTTTTAAAAATCATTGTTTTTCTTAATTTTTTAAAATTTATTTTCAAAAAAATTTTTTTAAGCGGGCCCCAGGCCATGGCCCAATGGGTAATCCGGCACTGCCCCTAAGCAATCGCGGCTCGAAGACATGTACTGGAGTAAAGATGTATCTGTAATACCTACATTATGTCACTAAATCGCTTAAGTGAAATAAGAAAAAACTGATAACCTCCAATGTTCTAAGATTGAAACTTTAAAAATGCACATTCATATTTTTTCACTCAATATTTTTGTTTTATCGTCTTAACATAATTGTTCAAACTAAGTCCTGTCACTCCTCCCACTTTTTGTATTGCCGCTAAACTGGCTCTAGAGCAATACAAAATGAACTTACCCCTTTGACAGATTTAAACAATAAATTTATCCAATTTGAAATAAAGTAGAATTAAAGTCTCTAATAAAGTTTATAAGTCCAATCTATTCAAGGGAACAATGCGTCGTCCATAACGGGTTCGTTTATTACTGCATTGAAAAGTGTCTTGTTCTGAAGCCTTTTGTGATAATTCAGGAATAAGTATGCTCTTATTGCCTGAATCAACGGTTGCATTTTCGGATGATTCAGGAACCTCCTTGCAAACTTCAAATTCGTTCATCTCTAGGGGGTAAATTCATTGCACTGGACGGATGATTTCTCGATTTGCTATACGCACCCTTGGTATTCGTTGGATGTTATCTTCACCAGGAAAGCATAGCTGGAGAAAAATAAAAATTTATCTCCGAATTTCTCCTCTGCCTCAACGTTGAAATTCATGGACACTGTCTTGCGTCTTTCCGACAGTGCTTCTTCTGGTAAGGCCAGCTCAGAATACGGCCAAACATCTTGACTTTCACGTAACCATTTTGGACCCTCCCACCATTGACTTCGCACGAGTTCCAGTCACAAGCGCGGGAAGGTAGATCAGCCGGGTTGATTTCCCCAGAGACATGCCTCCAATCTTTTATATTAATCAATTCTCTAATTTCCTTTACTCTATTGCCTACAAAAGTATTCCAGGGTTCTTTATTGACAATCCATCCAAGTACAACCATAGAATTTGTCCAGAAATATTTTTCTATGGTGTCGGAGCTAATAGAGTCAGAGTGGACTGTATCGTTTAATAATTTTTTATTGAATGAAAAGAATGCTGGGAAGTTAAGCTTGGCGCTCTACAATCTCGCCAATAAGGGCGTGGACATCCCGGCCCTCATTGAAATATTCTGACATTTGAATGTTTCAATAATCATAAAAACAACAATAATAAAAATACAAATTTAAGCAATATTAATACAATTATTTTTTCACATTTTGAATTCAACATATAAATTTAAGTATTGTTAACAATTGGTATTACAGCAATATTTGAAATGCTTCTTTTGAAAATTCCATGAGGTGTGCGTACGAACACCACACGGACATTATCATCCTTACCAGTGATAATTTCAGAAATTTGACCTATAACCCATTTACATATAGGTAAATTGCTTTCTTTTACCAGAACCATCATACCTGGTTTAGCATTTTGTTTTTGAAACAACCATTTTGATCTTTGTTGTAAATGACTGAGGTAAGAGTTACACCAATTTTTCCATATTGTTTGAACAATTTTTTGAGTTTTCTGACATCGGTTAAGCAAGTTTTCTTTAAAATCAATCTAATTTATCAGATGTAGCATTAATTGCTCTTCCAATTAAAAAATGTCCAGGAGTAAAAATTTCATAATTTTCTGGATCAGATGACAAAGGAGAAAGAGGACGGGAATTAAGAATACCTTCTATTTGAATAGTTACAGTTATAAATTCTTCTAAAGTTAATTTTGTAGAACCAATGGTTCTTTTAAGATGATATTTGAATTGTCAGACTCCTCTCTCCCATAATCCGCCAAAATTTGGTGAACGAGGGGGTAGAAATTTCCACAGTACTTGCTCCGATGAAAGGAAACCAGATAAATTATCCTTTTTAGCATTTAAACACTTTAAGAATTTGCTTATCTCAGCCGAAGCGCCAACAAAATTGGACGCATTGTCACAAGATATAGTACAACTTTTACCTCTGCGGGCAAAAAACCGTTTTAAGTGTAGCTATTAAAGCACTAGTTGTTAAATCAGACAATAATTCAAAATGCACAGCTTTAGTGACCATGCATATGAAAATAGCTACATATACTTTGTTATATAACCCCTTTCTCTGGTTACGATATTTAATCCAAAATGGACCACACACGTCAAGTCCTGCGTTAGAGAAGGGTGGGCTAGGAATCACCCTCTCAGGAGGGAGATCACCCATTATTTGAGAAGAGACTATTGGCCTTATTTTAAAACACTGCACACAATCGTGCACAACTTGGCGAGCTAATTTTCTGCCACTGATTGGCCAAAAAATTTGTCGTACCGTATTTAATAGTCCTTAAGGACCAACATGCAAATCTATCAAATGAAAATAAGAAAAAATAATCTTAGAAAGTTTATGACCAGGAGGTAATATTATTTGATGAACAGAGTTATAATTTAAATTAGAATTGGTCAACCGACCACCAACTCTAAGCAAACCATCCTGATCAAAAAATGGATTCAAAAATTTCTATTTACTATTTGCAGGAACTGGCTTACCTTTTTTTAAAGCCTTACCTTTTACAGGCTTACCTTTTTTTTATCTAATTCTTTTACATTGAGAGGACCCCTAAATTTATTAACATTTCTACAATTTGAAAGAAACCTAAAAATAAATGCTAAAATTCTTATTAGTTTCATGTAATTATTTGAAAGATTTAAAAAGTCATCAATAAAGCCATTGCTGGTGATTGAAGTCAGTAGCAGAACTGGTTTCAGCTCTTTCTGAAAAAGTACACAATCAGGAATTAAATCTAGTTCAGGTTCATTGTTTTTAATTATGTTCTCGCTCAGGAACATAGGGCCTTCCCACCAAAGCTTATTGGTAGAAAAAACAAAGGCATCTTGGCCTCTGGACAAGGCATCTGCCGGGTTAAATTCAGATGCAATGTGTTTCCAGCAAAAGTCCTTGGACAGTTCTTGTATTTGTACCAATCGATTGCAGACGAAAGTCTTAAGGAGATGGGGTGAGGTCTTGATCCAAGCTAGAGCGATCGTGGAATCGGAGTACAAGATGACTTGAGCAATTTTAATTTTTAGAGATGAAATAACTCGATGCACGAGTTGACACAATAGTAAGCAAGCTGAAAGTTCAAGTCTGGGGATACTTATGGTCTTAATAGGAGCCACTCTGCTTTTGCTGCAGATTAGCTGACTGGCAGGCACATTGGAATTGGAAACAGTTTGTATGTAGATGCAGGCACCGTAGGCCTTTTCACTGGCGTCTGCAAAGCCATGAAGACGAATAATCGTTGGTTCCAAGATCATAATGTATCTTGGGATATGCAAAGTTTCTAAGTAAGAAAGAGATCGTAAAAATTTGGTAAAAATTTTTTTTGGTAAACGTGAGGTGGAATCATTTCGTTCCATTCACATTTTAAAAGCCACAATTGCTGAATGAATATTTTAGCACTGCAGATAATAGGCCCAATGGGTCAAAGATTTTAGCAATTTGGCTTAGCACTTCACGTTTAGTGTAATTCGAGCTTAAAGCTGCTGTGACATTGAAGTGAAAAGTATCCTTACTACTATTCCAGATTATTCCCAGAGTTTTTATGGTAGTATCTGCACAATCTTGTTCGAAGGGAAAAGATTGAGATGAGTCCGTTGAAGTATCTATGGCATTGGAACGCCATTTATGTAAGTTCATTTGTCCTTTTTGAAGGAGCTTAGTTAGTTGTTGTCTTAGTTCATTAAATTCCTCAATACAGCTTGACCCCGAAAGGCAGTCATCGATACAAAAATCGTTCATTAAAACCTTGGAGGCATTAGGAAAATCCTTTTCTTCATCGGTTGCAATTTGATGCAGAACTCTTGTAGCAAGATAGGGACTGGATGCACAACCATAGGTAACTGTTTTCAAACTGTACACCTTGAGAGGTTCCTCCCTCCCCTCTTTCCACAAAATTTTTTGATACTTAGTTTGCAACGGATTTATTTCGATTTGTCGAAGCATTTTATTTATATCGGCCGTAAAAGCGAAAATATGTTTTCTAAAACGAACCATAATTGTAAAAAGATCGTCCTGTATGATTCCGCCTTTACATAAAAAAGCATTTAAGGACATTCCATTCGTAGTTTTACAACTCCCATAAAAAACAACCCTTAATTTAGTTGAAGTGCTGGACGGCCGCAATACACCATGATGGTGTAAAAAATATCCTTCGTCCGGAATTGAAACATCGCAAATTTCTTCCATGTGACCTAAAGATTCGTACTTACGAATAAAGCTAATGTACAATTCTTTTAATTTCGGATCACGATCTAAGCGATTCCATAATTGTTTTAATCTCTTACACGCTATTTGTTTTGAATCACCTAATGAAATATTAGCTGAATATTGTTGTTTAATCGGCAATTCAACCACGTATCTACCATCTGTTTTTCGGTAGTGAGTATTTAAAAAATGCTCATTACAATAGTTTAATTCGTCATCAGCCAATGGTTTTATTTCGTTGACGTGTTCTATTTCCCAAAAGGAAGTTAACGCCTTATCAAGATTTTCGGTTTCAACAAGTAAAAAACACGAATCGTTAATTTTTTCTAAATTAGATTTTAAGTTGTTCGCTACTCCCGATACAACATGACCAAAAAACGTTTCAATTAATATTAATTGAGAATCTTTAATTTTAATTTTATTCGTACCCAATAGTTCAAAGAATAATTCTGCTCCTAAAAGCGCATCAATTCGTTTAGGTTTATTCCAATTATTATCGGCAAGCTTTATTTTTTCAGATAAACTAAAATTCGATATGTTTACAAATGTGGGTGGAAGAACCGCAATTTTTGGAACTATTACCAAGCCTAAATAATTAGATTTATTATTTTCTTCATTTGTTAACTCGGTACTAACAAATGGTTTAGCTGTAATGCACGAGTCATTAACACCAGAAATCGGAATATTTGTTTTTTGTTTCTGTAAACCCAATAAATTAGCAGCTCTACTGCTTATTAAATTCGAACTTGAACAGCTATCTAAAGTGGCTATTAATGGTCTAAATATGCCCTACCCATCTTTAATATAAACAACTGCCGTATTAAAAATCACGCAATTAGCATTTTCGTTTTTATTCGTAAGCAAAGTGTTCGAAGAAGTGGAAGGAAGGGAGGGGGGTGACAAGATGTCTGTCTCCCTTTTCTCTTCCGCTGGTGTATCAAATGTAAATGACTCATTTCTTATATTTTCATAAAGTAAAGAATGATGATCTTTGCTTTTACAAAAGCAAGTGTATTTTGACATGCAAGGAATAGGAAAGTACTTATTTAAGCATGCAAAACAAAAATTATGAGGTTTTACTATTTCAATTCTCTGATTTACGGTCATTCGTTTGAATTTATCGCATTTATAAAGATTATGACTTTCTCTACAACCTAGTAAACATTGCTTATTCACTTTCGATTTAATTAAATACATTTTCTCTGTATTTGGCCTTGAACTAAAATGGGGCTTCTTTCTTTCCTCGTTAATATTAAGACCTTGCATAATTCTTGAACTTTCTTCCAAAAAACTTAGAAAATTGTCTAGTTTGGGAATTTCGTTTTTCGACAATTTCATTTCAAAACGTTTTCTAATTTCTGGATCAATTTTTTTGGAATAAAATGTGCATAATCAATGCATTTGTTAGCTCATTTGATTTAAATTCGAGCAAATTTAATGCTCGTAAATTACATTTAGTGTTATCGACTAATTGCATGAGCTGATTAGGAGAGTCAGGGACTCTTGAAAAATTTAATAATTTATTAACATGACAATCGATAACTGCTCGTTTGTTCTCGTATCTGTCTTCAAGGGAAGACCATAAAGATTCAAATGTATCTTGGGCTGACTCAAGACGTTTTGCTTCGCTTTTGAGGCAGCTTTTAAGATAGCACAGTCGTTGTGTGTCGCTCAACTCTTTATTATTTCCAATAATAGAATTAAATTGAATTTTAAAATTTTGAAATTCTTCATATTTTCCGGAAAAGAAAGGTAATGGTAAATCAGGAATTTTATATATATTGGTACATGAAGCATTTGATTCCGTTTCATTAGGTCTATTATTATCAATTTTAGAGAGTAAAATATTAATCTTTACCTCTATTTCTTCGATTTCATCTTCTATCTCTAAAGCTACATCTAAGTTGTCTTTGAGATCTGTTTCTTCTGGAAGGAGCGTATACGCTTTTATAAGTGCAGATAGCGATGTTTGTAACTCCATCGCCACTTTCAGTTTCTTTTTCAGGATGATAGCAGCGGCGCTTGCATCTTGCTGCGTTGAATCATATTCTTCCAGAAATTTTTGAAATTTGTTTATTTTTGTTTTTAATGCACCACTTTGGCGATTAAGATTTGTTAATGAATTAATTGTGCTCATATTGAGGCTAGTTCTCTGCTCCGGGTCACTAGGACCAAAGATGTCGGAGCTAATAGAGTCAGAGTGGACTGTATCGTTTAATAATTTTTTATTGAGTGAAAAGAATGCTGGGAAGTTAATCTTGGCGCTCTACAATCTCGCCAATTAAAGCCAATGAGGGCGTGGACATATGGGAAATTGCAATGCTTCTACTATTGTTGTTGTTATTCGAGCAGCAATTACCGCTCCTAAAAGTTCTAACCGAGGAATTGTAGGCTTTGGAACAGGGGCTATTCTACTTTTTGAAAGAACTAGAGAAACCTTAACTTCCATTTCGCAACGTAGAAAGGCACAGCAAGCGTAACCATGAACAGAGGCATCAGAAAAAAGGTGCAAACTGGTCTTTCGGAGAGGGGCGTGTAACATTCTGCGAGGAATTCGACACTGTTCAAATAGGTTGATATGTTTAAAAGCGTCGCTGCTTGTTCAATGGCAATTCTCTGTGTCCCAATCCAATTTATTCACCCAGGCTTCTTGGAGTAGTATTTTGGGTAAAAGTGTGGCAGGAGAAATAAACCCTATAGGATCATAAATGCTGTTAATAATTGAAAGTAATTCTCTCTTAGTGATTGTTCTGTTGGATATTACATCAATTTTTGGGCCGACGCAATATAACTCATCTGTATGTGTCTTCCATTTCAAGCCAAGAACGTTTTGATCTTCTTGTTCTTGGACTCCATTATGAGCCCAACATTTCAGCTCAAATTTTACACCCTTCATAATTTCTTTCGCTTCAAGTATAAATTGTTCTAGTTTAAAGTTATCTTCGCTTTCTAAACTAGTAACTAGATTGTCCACATAGAATCCGTTAATCATTTTCTCGGCTGTTGCATTGTAATTTCGTCTAACTATCTCCGAATTTAAATGATGGTTTATTGTAGCATTCAAGAGAAATGGGCTCGAAGACACTCCAAATACGACACGACAGTGTCTGTAGATTTTAAGCTCAGATTTATCCTCATCTTTCCACCATAAAAATCTCAAGTAATCTCGATCCGGTAGGTGCACACTTAGCTGCAAAAAAGCTTGTTTAATATCAGCTATCACCCCAATTGCGCCCAAGCGGAGTCTTAGCAGCAATGGTGGAATCTGCTGCGAAAGACTTGGTCTTACACTTAAGCATTCATTTAAAGATGCATATCCCGGTCGTTTGAAGGAAGCGTCAAATACTGGACGAATTTTTGTAGTACTGCTAGATAATTTAATTACGGGCCTATGTGGCAAGTAATGACTAGGATTTAAGACTTCTTCACTTGTGACAGCTTCAATAATGCCTTCCGATTGCCATTATTTGAAAACTTCCTCATACCGTTCATAGTTTCCTTCTTTTCAGAGGCGTTTCGTCACAGATCGTAATCTTGATTTGGCAATGTCTTGTCTAGCATAAACAGGAGGATGACCAGTCAACCACGGTAAGGCAACTTCATACCTTCCTTCAACTATCTTCACGGTTTCTTGAAAGTGCATAAGTGTCTCCTCTTCCAACACGTTTCTGTTTTAGCGTTCGATAGGATCCTTTATACCTAAACTGTCGAGTTCCCAAATTTTCGGAATTTCCGAGTTTTGTAGACAAAAAGAGACCATACCAATTACAGTATTCCTCCTTACACTGCCTAAAACGCTCCAACCTAGTCTTGTCTCAATAGCAGATACACCCGATTTAAGAACTTCGACTCTTCCAGTGAGCAGTTTTCCAATTTCGTCAGCTCCTAATAACAGTCTAATGGGTGGAGTATCTTTCCCAATGTCAGTCAAAACAATATCATGACTCTTAAGTTCGGCTAATAAATTTTTGTCACGTACTCTTGGCAATGGAGAGCGTATTTTTGGCTGATCTAAAACAGAGACTGTACAAGAAAAAATTCCATCAGTTTTTTCTACACTGACACTATAACGGTCGTGTACTGCTTCAGGAGTTTGCCGTCCTCCAAATAAACCCTGTGAAAGTATTTCTTTCCCTGAAAATGAAAGACCAAGTTCTTGAGCTTAACTTTTTTCAATGTAAGAGCGTTGAGAGCCGTCATCTAATAGAATGCGTACGTATTGGCTTCGACCTTTATTTCGTAATCGTACAAGGAGAGTTTTCAAATAAATTGCCGTTGGAGTCGATGGAGCTATAAATAGAGTTGATGCACTCTCTTCCTTCCGAACGGTATTGGCGGACCTTATTTCTTCCTTCTTAATTGGTTTAAAAGATGCATTATTATTTACAAGTGGTAGTTCAGGACATAAAACTGCATAATGTCTCTTTGAACATATTATACACTGAACTTTACTGCGGCACCTTCGGGCTATATGTCCACCTTTCCAACAAACTAAGCAGAGTCCCTTATGTATTACCACCGTCTTCTTATATTCTCTAGTCAGTTTATTGGCTCTTCCACAATCTTGACTGAAATGTGAATTATTATAGAAGACACATTGGTGTTTTTCGTATGTCGAAGATAAGCGGATGGTATATCATTCTTAACAAAATCTGTATTTTCTTTCTCTGAGCTCCAAATGAGTTTTTATTTGAGCTCCAAATCCTGATCTAGCTAATTTTATCATCTCTTCGCCATTGACTTCTTGGCGTAAAAAGCTCATAAGTTGTTCAAGAGACCTTTGGCTGCTCTCAGAAACACCATCGTTAGTACCTGGTGTGGAAGACATTCTATGTCTCTCCCAGGCTCTTGAAACATCTTCAGGAAGACAAGATTCTAGAATAGATTCATTGAGAATTTTATATATTTAGCATTTCTGTATAATAAGCTACTTGTTGAAAAAAAAAAATTTTTTTTCAAAAAACATTTTTTGTTTCATTAGTTATTTGAAATTCATAGTATTAGCAATAGAAAAAAAAATAGTTGCCAAGCCACTTTTCTTAAAATCTACTATGAAGCACTTATGTTGGAACACTATACGACAGTATAGTGTTGCTAATAGGTAGAGAAAAACACTAGTTTACAGTGTCACATTACAGAAATATTTATAAATAGATAACTTGTAAATTAAGTGAAGTTAATAGAGACTTTGAAGTAAGAGAAAAAGAAGCTATGAAAATTTATTTTTATGATTAGCTTGATGGCAAATAAACTCAAAATTAATTTTGGTCCTCCTGTACAAATATTTACCTTAAATGAGTTTCTGTTAATAAAAGGCAAAAACATTATTCTAATTTTGCTACAAATGGGAGCTTTAGTATTACATCAAAACTATACAATTCTTGTATTTAAGTATAAAAAAAAAGTTTTAACACTTAAACATTACAATAATATTTTATTGTTAAATACAAATAAAAAAAAACTCAAATAAAAAAATTAAGAAGCAAAAGTTTTGCATCAAAACAAGAGGTGAACTAATTATAAAGTTTTATTAAATTATTATTTGTTTACATACAAGAATAAGTCTTAAATAAGATGTCAATAATGAAGTCTGCAGATATTGCTGCAATAATAAATTATCGATGTTGGTTCGAAATATTTTAATTTAAATTCATATTAATATAACAACACATAGTGACCGAAACCTTTGCCATCAAGCTGGAAATCTTTTCAAATAAACTTAACTATCGTTCCTCATTAATGTAAAATAATGGTGTGTGCTAAGATGTTTCACATGAAGTTAAATCTCCCTGTTATAACTAATAAGTTGTAGTTGTCAGAAATATTTTAATTCAAACTTCAATTTGGTAGTATAATTCAAAAAAAAAAAAAAAAAAAAATAGTATATAAAACAACAGTCATTAATAACTGTTTCAGAAATTCTCAAGTTGGTGTTATAAAAAAATAAATATTTATATTACATATAGACGTTAAGAATACCATGCATTAAAAAATAAGTATCATTAAGAAATAAATATCTTGAAACAAGAAAGTAATGAAATAACAAGAAATGTAAACAGAAGTCCTTGTTTTTCTTCTTCTTTTAAACAGAACTAAAACATAAATTAAAAGTTTACCAATAGAATATAAAATCTTCATATTGTTGAAATATTATCAAGTTGCAATATAATACGAGAATATTTATTATATTGAGATTTCAAGAATTTATGAAAGGAATTTAAATATTAACCTAAAAGCTCAAGACAATGAAAGCCTTGTTGTAATAACACAGGCCAATCAATGGCAAAGGCCATTGAATTTTATTTAAGATCCTTTCACACAAACTAACCTTTTATATAATATGATCGGTCATTAATCAAGACATTGATTTGCATGTGTGTTGAAGGGGACGCAGATCAGGACAGATCACCAAATCATCACTACAATGATGTGGTTTTCAGAAATGACTTAACACAAAAAAGAAATTCAAATTTAAATCTAAGCTCAAGACATTGAAAGCCTTGTTTTAACAACACAGGTCAGTCAACTGCTAGTTCAGTAGGGTTTATATTTGAAATCCCTTTAATCAAACTCATATTAAATATAACACAGTAAAACTAAAAGTATAATTTGTTATTAAGCTAGGGCAATTTTCATCGTTCCAGGCCTGTTAGAAAATATAGAAAGGATATTAGAAAAAATTATAACACAAAAGAAATGCATTTAATAATCAAATATTGATGGGATTTGTTTATTTTGAAAACAATATACATTGGACGAAAATGTTTAGGTGAAAATGTAACAAATATAAAAATATATAAACATAAGCTTTTCCATTTGGAGCAATAAATCTTTTACTGATGCTAAAATTCAATCACTAATACATAAAACTCTTATTACAAATTTGACAATAATGGTTTTGTTTGATTTATCAAAATTTTACTCTCAGGAAACACGATGTTTATTGAACTAAATCACAAGTTTAAATTTTTCCGATCTACCAAGTAACACTAATTACCACACGAATCAAAATTTGGATGAAATCTTAGTCTTGAAAACAAACTAATATCAGAAATAAAGCATTAATGTTTATAAATGATATCCATTGCAATAAATAGCGTCAAGACGAAAGCACATTTATCTACACAATACATATCCAATTATAATTAATATATTTAAATTTAATACAAGAAAACTCTTTTTCAATGCAAAAACAATTTTTTATTTAAAATTTATAATAAAATCCAGTAAAATATCCAGTAAAATAATGACGATCTCAGCGGCACTAAAATCAAGTTTGTAAACAAATAAGGGTAATGACGTCACACGAACTGACCAAACCAACTTGAAACCTGGTGCACTTTGTGCGTAACTGGTGACACCAGTTCGAATAAAGGAACGATCGGTGCAGTGCACTGGTGAAACCAGTTTTAATATTGGAACGGTCGGTGCGGCAAACCAGTGTAACCGGTGCGAATATTGGAACGTGCCCCTTCTTGATGCTGTTTATAGCAATGGATATCATTCATAAACGTTTAATTTCTGATATTAGTATGTTTTTGTTTTCAAGACTAAGAATTCATCTGAATTTAGATTCGTGTGGTGATTAGATTTACTTGATAGATTCTCATCGAAAGAATTTAGATTTGTGATTTTCAATAAACATATCGTTTTGTAAATCAAACAACTATCCAAAGCATTATTGTTAAATTTGTAATAGCGACAGAACTTTAAAATCAGTAGAAGATTTATTGCTTCATATGGATAAGCTCATGTTTACATATTTTTGTAGTCGTTACATTTTCCCTTACACACTTTCGTCCAATGTATATTGTTTTTAAAATAAACAAATCCAATACATATTTGATTGTTAAATACATTTCTTTTGTGTTATAAATTTTTCTTATATCCTTTCGATATTCCATAACATCATAACAGACCTGGAACGATGAGTATTATCCTAGCTTAATAACAAATTATGCTTTTAGTTTTTACTGTATTATACATAATATGAGTTTCATTAAAGGGATTTCAAATATAAACCCTATTAAACTAGCCTTTGACTGACCTAAGTTGTTAAAACTGCCTTCAATGTATCGAGCTTATAATTTGTATTGTATGTATTTGTATTTCTTTTTATAATATTAAATCATTTCTGATTACCACAACATAGTAGTGATGATATGGAAATCTATCCTGATCTGTACCTCCTTCATCACACATGCAAATCATGTCTTAGATTAATCACATAATATTATATAAAAGTTTAGTTTGTGTGAAAGGATCTTAAATAGAACCCAATGACAAAGGTCGTTTATTGGCCTATGTTATTAGAACTAGGCTTTTAATACCAACGTTTTTTAATATTTATATTTCTTTCATAAATTTTAACTAAAATGAATTCTGAAAATCAAAATATAATAAACATTCTAGTATTATATTATGACATGATAATTTTGAACAATATGAAGATTTTATATATTATTGGTAAATTTTTAATTTAAGCTTTGATTCTGTTTAAAAATATAAAAAATCGACTTCTATTTACATTTCTTATTAGTTCATTACTTTTTTGTTTCAAGATTTCTATTTCTTAATGATAATTATTTTTTAATTCAAGGTATTCATTACGCGATTATTGATCTATATGTAATATAAATATTTATTTTTTATAACAGTAACTTGAAAATTTCTGAAACACTTATTAATAGCTGTTGTTTTATATACTTTTTTTTAAAAAAAAATTATACTACTAAATCTAACTTTTGGCAAAAATCTTTTTAAAAAAGACTGAAATAAGTGAATTATTAACTAGCCCGTGTCATCCTAAACTTTCGGGTTAATATTTGAACTTATTTTAAAAGTTTGATGTAAAACATTTTTGACAAATACAACTTAAAATAGTTATGACAGGGAGATTTAACTTTATGTGAAACATCTTTGTACTCACCATTATTTCACACTAATTACAAACGATAGTTGAGTTTATCTGAAACGATTTTAAACTTGATGGCAAAGGTTGCTGTTACTATGTGTAATTATATTACTACAAATTTAAATATTTCTGTTCAATATAGAAAATTTTTTATTACAACAATATCTGCAGATTACAATATTAGTGAATTTCTTATTTAAGACTATTTTTTGAATGTAAACAAATAAAAACGCTTTAAACTTTATCATTAGTTCATCTCTTGTTTTGTTGCAACATTTTTGTTTCTTAATTTATTTATTTTTTTAAATTTAAGTTTTATCTATATATTTTACAATAAAATGATATTGTTGTGTTAAAACATTTTTTTTTACTTAAATACAATAATTGTATAGTTTTGATGGAATACTAAAGCTCCCACTTGTAGCAAAATTATAATAATATCTTTCCCTATTTTCAAGACAAACTCATTTCAGGTAAGTATGTTATCTATTTATAAATATTTCTCTTATGTGGCACCATAAACTAGTGTACTTCTCTATATATTGGCAGCACTGTTAAGTGTTTCAAAGTAAATTTTAAACAGCGTAAGTGCTTCACAGTAGAATTCAAGGAAAGTGGCTTGATAACTATTTTCTTTCTATTGCTAATACTGTTAATGCTAAAATAGAATTTCAAATAACTGGTAAAATAAAATTTGATTTTGAAAAAAAAAAAAAAAAAATTCAACAAGTAGCTTTTCATACAGAAATGTTAACTATATAAAAACCTGTAGCACCTACATCGCCAAGCTACCACAGCACCACCACATACCAGGCAGTGAATGCTCAGATTTTGAACCGAATGAACCTTTTTTTTCTCCTTCTCATAATTAATCAAATTTGTTTGTCCATGTGCTATTTGTAAATTAATAAAAATATTTGGCACTAAGCTTTACAATTAGTTATGCATTAAGTATTTATTTAGAGTCATCTTGTAATTTTATAGAAATAAACACCATAAATAAAATATGGTTTTATAATATATAATTAAGTTTGGTAAAGTTTGATAATTTTATCATGATACCTTAGAGCATGGCCTAAAATTAATTTATTCACTTAAACTCGCTTTTCAGTTCAGTATTTTTTATTAATTGTGTGCGAGTAATTTTGAAAACCAGAATTTTCAGAAAATCGTTATCTTGTGAATGGGAAAATTGAAGTGAAATATATAAATACTATATATTTTGGTTTTATTATTCAGAATAAGGAGGGATTTTTTTTTCCATAAAGTAATCTAATTTATCCAGAGTTTTTTCCTCTGTGTTAACTATTTTGTTAAATTTGTGATCTAAGTACTTTCAACTGGGGCAACAGCTAGAAGGTGAAATAAATTTTGTTAATATATTTTATAAAATTAATTATGCTGTTAGGATTGGAGGTGGGTTTAAAGTATTAAAATATTTAAATACTGTTGTGCTCTGCATTTGGCTTGATTACTGTTAAAGTTTATATATTGTACTAGATAATTTTGAAAGGTGACTTAGCTTCTCGCCAAAGGTGGCTGGTATAAAAATATCCTACAATATGTTCACTAATAAAAATTACCTAGCTTCTTTTTTTTTTAAAGATGCTTAAACTGCACCTAAGAAAAAACAATATCTCAACTGGATTTGGATCTTTTTAGTCTTATCTAACACATGATTATTTTCAATTTCTGTTAGAAGAACTGAGGAAGTTTCACTTTAAAATTTCTTCATGTAAACAAATTAGTTTTCGTGAAAAATTTTACTATGAAAATATATTTATTACACAGTTGAAGTCAATTTGCACATAAACATTTTTCTAAATTTTAGCAATCAAATTTTAAACTTATTTTGACTGTTTGTTATTGACATTTAAGCTTACAATGAGAGACATTTCAGCCATCTCATGTATTTGAAATGTTATCAGATTTACATTTTAAAAGATCTTCTTATATTAAGATAAAGTTGCTCTCATGAGAAAATTCATTCTAAAAGTAAGTTTATTATATATTTAAAGTCAATTAATTATGCTATTTACATGAAGAATGAAGCTTAAAGCAAGCTAAATATTTTTTTTTTAATTTAAAAAATCATAACTCACTCTGGGCACGAGGGAAACGAATAGTGTATAACGATTAATTTTTCAAAACTATGATACCCACATATTTCGGTGAGAAACGATAAAAATTGTACTAAGCAGATTTTTATTTTTCTCTTTAATTTTGTTAAATTTTTGTGAGGGGGGTGGGGTTATCGACCATGCCAACCGTCATCAATCAAAAGGTACCTCAGAATAGAATCAAGTTTGCTTGATGCTTGATATTTTGTGTATTTCGGTGTTTGGCGCGAAGCGCCACTAACCGATTCATCGTAATCTAATTTGCCTTATGCTCTCAGGTCATAAGAAGTTTAAGTAATATGTTATGAAAAGGAATAGGGAGAATTCCCCCATCGTTAAGTACAAGGTTAATAAAAACAAGTAAACAGTTGGATATGATAACATAGATGCATATTTAAAATGAGATACTAAATTGAAATTAACACAAAATGTATACAAATATTTACATAACTATTTACATTATATTACAAAACTAAAAGAATACAATTAATATCAAAACAAAATGGACAAAACTTCTTTTAAAAAAAGCAGCAGAATTTTCAAAAAAAGAGAGAATAAAATTAGAAATATAAGTAGCAAAGGAAATAAAACAAAATTAAAAATATGACCACTGAAGCCGACTTCTTCAGGGGGTACCGGCCCCAGTGGCCAAAAAACAAAACCTTTTCTATTGAGGAAGATGGCAAAAGCCTAAAAACCTTCCTCAGTACCCCGAAGGTTTTGTATAAAAGTCCAGGAGATAAAACATCATGCAAGACATAAAACTAATACAGAAAAGAAACTCATACAAATTCATCAGAAAATAAAAATCAACAGAAAATAAAAACTCACTTAAACAAGGTCAGACAGCGAATTCTAAAGCAAACCAAATGAAATGTAATCACTTAAACCAAAGGAAAACAACGCCCTCTTTTTAAATGCACAGATTGAGAAAATGATAGAAAAAAGCTGTCAAAGAAAAATTACGTCACATATTAATAGAATGCTTAACTGGGGCTGCTCAGTTAAGTCTTGAATTGCGCCCTGTTAAAAGACATAAAAAAACTAATATTCTTCAATCATTTTCTTAATTATAAAATTAACATAACAAAAATTATAAGGAAAATCATTATTACTCAAATTATTCAAAAAATTATTCACAGCTTCTTGAAAACTTTCAACATTATTGCAAATATTTTTAATCCTAACCAATTGTGAAAAAACTAAATTTTTAAAAATTTTATTACACAAATTAGTATAAAAGTTGCAGAAAAATATAACTTTAAATTTAAAAGCTTTTCTTTTATCAAAAACACCAATTTTAATAATTTTGTCCACAATATCAATTTTAAAATCTAAATACTCAACATTAAAACAATTCTCATTAGTTTTCTTCAAAACCAAATCTTTAGGATAAATATTATAAATAAAATTGTAATTATCACAATTAAACAAAATCAGATCATCAATATATCTAAAAGCTTTAAAATCATTATACTCAAGAAATTTAACTTCAAAAACATGCAAAAGAATACTAGCAAAAGCACCAGAAAAGGAATTACCTTGTGGAATTCCAATAATTTGTTTATAAAAATCTAAACCATTAAAAAGAACATTCTCAAAAAGATTAAACCTACATAAATCCAATCAAAAATCCCACTACAAATTTCAATAATCTTTTCGTGTGGTATACTTGTATATAAATTTTCAAAATCAAAAGTATTAATGTTGGATATTTGGAGGTGGGTTTGAAGTATTATGTTAATTTTTTAATTAAGAAAATGATTGAAGAATATTAGTTTTTTTATCTCTTTTAACAGGGCGCAATTCAAGACTTAACTGAGCAGCCCCAGTTAAGCATTCTATTAATATGTGACGTAATTTTTCTTTGACAACTTTTTTCTATCATTTTCTCAATCTGTGCATTTTAAAAGAGGGCGTTGTTTTCCTTTGGTTTAAGTGATTACATTTCATTTGGTTTGCTTTAGAGTTCGCTGTCTGACCTTGTTTATGTGAGTTTTTATTTTCTGTTGATTTTTATTTTCTGATGAATTTGTATGAGTTTCTTTTCTGTATTAGTTTTATGTCTTGCATGATTTTTTATCTCCTGGACTTTTATACAAAACCTTCGGGGTACTGAGGAAGGTTTTTAGGCTTTTGCCATCTTCCTCAATAGAAAAGGTTTTGTTTTTTGGCCACTGGGGCCGGTACCCCCTGAAGAAGTCGGCTTCAGTGGTCATATTTTTAATTTTGTTTTATTTCCTTTGCTACTTTTATTTCTAATTTCATTATATTACAAACTGATGATTAAAGGCTATGTGTGGCTCTGCTAAAACAGTGACCCGGTCGTCCTGGTACTCAATCACTCGTACCGGGTTGTTCACTGTACTAAGTTTAATGGAGCTGAAAAGACGTGACGTCACTCATCATATTCTGCATAAATTGTTTTTATAATTATTTATTAACTTTAAGTTTGTTTTTACTACAACTTTAATTCTTACATTTTAGAATTGCAGTTTAATATTGTTCTATTATTTTATCTTTGCGTATTTGCATCTTAAATATTTGATGCCGCATTTAGCCTAAACTAGTCATGTATAAATTGTAAATAAATGTAAATAGTAATTATCTAATGTGTTTATTCTTCAAACCATTCATTCCGCTTCACTGGTGACTTTCGGACGTGATTTGAATAACTCAATTGCAACCATTGAAAAAGCTATGCCTATTACTGGAGATACAGAGCTCGATAATCCAAGTACTTCTAAATATATTGAAGGCGTCTCAGTAAAACCTCCTCGTTTTTGGAATGAAACGCCAAAATTATGGTTTGCGCATATTGAAGCTCAATTTAAGAATAGTAATGTTTCGGCTGAAATTACAAAGTACAACATCGCCGTCGCTGCCTTGGAACAGAAAATTTTGAACACGGTAAGTGATATAGTTTTGTCACCTCCCGAAGAAAATCAATATACCGTATTAAAGGAAGCACTTATTGCTCGTTTGAGTAAATCCGAAAGTGTTCAACTAAAAAAACTCTTCTCCGAGCTAGATCTTGGCGATAAGCGCCTTAGTTAGTTGCTACGCGAAATGCGAAATTTGGCGATGGGTAAAGTTAATGACAATGTTTTAAAACCACTTTGGTTACAACAATTGCCGCAGCAAGTTCAAGCCATTTTAGCTGTCAGCACTGAAGCTCTTGATAAACTGACCTAAATGGGCGATAAAATTTTAGAAACTTGCGGCAGGTACCAGTGCGTTGGCGAATTTTCTGCCTATAGAAATCTAGAAGCGACTAAATCAGAAAGTCTGAATTTATCGACAATATTAGACAAAATTAATGAACTTTCTAAAGAAGTTAGTGAGCTGCGAAGATCACGCAGTACCTCTAGAAATAAAAATAATTGTAATCGCCAAAGTTCCAATTATAGGAACCGATCAAAATCTAGAGAAGGTATTTGCTGGCACCATCGTCGTTTTGGTAAAAAGTCAACTAGATGCACTAAACCCTGTTCATTTGTTGCTGATTTTGAAAAATCGGAAAACTAATTAGGCCATTGTTGGCGGCGCAAGACGATGGTAACCAGAATTCAAGTCGCCTTTTTATTTATGATCACTCTAGTAAACGAAATTTTCTTATCGATACTGGAGCTGATGTATCTGTTTTACCCGTTTCTTCAAAACAGAAAAAAATTCCTGATCCAAAATTTTACTTGTATGCTGCTAACGCTTCACAAGTGCACACGTTTGGAACACAACGACTTTTCCTTGATCTGGGCTTAAGATGAAAATTTTGTTGGACCTTTACTGTTGCCGATGTTTCTAAAGCAATCGTAGGTGCTGATTTTCTTAAAAAATACGGACTTTTAGTTGATATAAAAAAAAAAATTAATAGATCCTACTACATCTTTAAAATCCTTTGGTCGACTTGTCCATGTTCCGTCAACTAATTTGACTGCTGTGTCATCTAAAACTACTGATCCTAGAATTTACCAACTGTTGAATGAATTCAAAGATATAACTGTAGAAAATTCGACAGTCAAAGAGATCAAACATGACGTCACGCATCATATTATAACAACTGATCCACCAATTTTTTCAAAACCTAGACGTTTGGCACCCGATAGATAAAAAATTGCACGAAAAGAATTTGAGTACATGATTGAGTAAGGAATTTGTCGGCCATCAAAGAGCGCTTGGGCCAGTCCTTTACACATGGTACCAAAGAAAAATGGAAGCTACAGACCATGCGGTGATTACCGAAATTTAAATGCTGTCACTATACCTGATCGATATACATTGTCACATATTCAAGACTTCAACAACCAATTACATGGTTGTAAAATATTTTCGACAGTGGACTTAGTCAGAGCTTATCACCAGATACCGGTCGAACCTAATGACGTGGAGAAAACAGCAATCTGTACCCCATTTGGTTCCTTTGAATTTATAAGAATGAGTTTCGGATTATGTAATGCCGCACAAACCTTCCACAGATTCATCCATACCGTACTTCGCGGATTAGATTTCTGCTTTGCCTACCTTGATGATGTACTTGTGGCTTCCAGAACCGAAGACGAACATCTTTCACATCTAAGACCAGTGTTTCAACGATTTCAAGAAGCTGGTTTGGTCATCAATTTAGAAAAGTGCGTCTTTTTAAAGTCAAACATTGATTTTTTGGGACATCATATTTCAGAAAAAGGCCTCAAACCAACTGATGTCAGGATCAAAATTATTGCCGAATATAAAAGGCCAAATAATATCAAAGAACTGCGTCGTTACCTTGGTATTATAAATTTTTACCATCGATTTATACCGAATGCTGCTGAGAAATTGGCGACACTTAACAGTTTTCTCAAAGGAAAGAAGAAAAATGATAAATCAATAATAAATTGGATGGAAGAAACTATTCAAGCTTTCGAAAATAGTAAGAAAGAACTATGCTCTGCCACATTATTGGCGCATCCAGATCAAAAAGCGAAATTAGCTTTAATGGTCGATGCATCTGATCATGCTATTGGTGGTGTGGTGCAACAAAATATTTCAGGTGTCTGGGAACCACTGAGTTTTTTCTCCACGAAGTTGACAGACACTCAAACACGCTATAGCACCTATGACAGAGAGCTACTAGCAGCCTATTCTGCTGTAAAACATTCCAAGTATTTCTTAGAAGGACACAATTTTACGATTTACACTGACCACCGTCCTCTAATTTTCGCATTTCTGCAGAAAGGTGATAAAGCATCACCGCGGCAAATGAGGCATCTAGATTTTATCAGCCAATTTACAACTGATATACAGCACATTTCTGGTGTAGATAATGAAGTAGCCGATGCACTATCAAGAGTTGAAGAAGTTGCCCTTCCGGAAACGATTGATTTTAGTGCACTAGCCAAGGAGCAAGAAACTGATGAGGAGCTCAAAAATCTTATGAAATCAAACACTAATCTGAAGTTTGAAAAATTACCCATTTTCGGAACCGATAAAGAAATATATTGTGATATTTCTACAGGAAAACCACGACCTTATGTGACAAAGGAATTTCGAAAAGTAATATTTTTGTCAATCCACAACCTATGTCATCCAGGAGCTCGAGCTACAGCACATCTAGTGACAAAAAAGTTTGTATGGCCTTCAATTAACAAGGATGTCAAAGAATTCACTAAAAGCTGTCTCTCTTGTCAAAGATCCAAGATACAGCGACATGTGCATAAACCGGTTGGTGAGTATGTACCAACTTCAAAAAGATTCGACGAAATTCATCGGGACATAATTGGACCTTTGATAACTTCCGAAGGACAAAGATATTGTTTAACTCTAATAGACCGGTTTACTCGCTGGCCAGAAGCCATACCGGTGCCTGATATTAAAGCTAACACCGTTGCAGAAGCAATTTATAGTGGTTGGATTTCTCGCTTTGGAACACCGTCAATAATAAATACAGATCAAGGAAGTCAGTTCGAGTCGTCTCTTTTCACCGAACTTGCCCATCTCTTAGGAATCAAGCGAAGGCGAACCACATCTTACAATCCTGCTTGCAATGGGTTTATAGAGCGATGGCATCGAACTCTGAAAAATAGCATCATGTGCCATAATAATCCTCAGTGGACGAAAGTTCTACCTACTGTACTACTGGGGCTACGCTCCACTTTCAGAGAAGAATTCCAGACAACTCCATCGGAATTGTTTTATGGCTCAAATATTAGATTGCCCAGTGATTTTCTCCATGAAACGCAAGCATCTACTGACATTTCTACTTTTGCTGGTCAACTACGAAAATATTTCTCTCAAGTTAGGCCTGCTCCACCTTCACGACATGGAAAATCTCCCATTTTTGTGATGAAAGATCTTAACACTACTTCTCATGTATTCGTACGAACTGACGCCGTTCGTCCGCCACTTCAACCCCCATATGAAGGACCTTTTAAAGTAATTTCCAGAAATAAAGATTACTTCACACTATCAATAAAGGAAAAATCCAGAAATATCTCCATTAATCGTTTAAAACCATGCTTCACGGAACAGTCTGCAGACTTGGAGAACAACGCCTCTTCTTTCAATTCAATGCCCACAGTCGACGCACCTTCAGTCTTTCCAAAAATGACTGATTCAAATGTCAAAAAGAAAAGGGTTACATTTTCTGACGAACCGAAATCTTTTTTCAACAAGACATCACGTGTTGGGAGACCTATTAAAGTTCCATCTAAATTTCTCGATTCGTTCGAATGAGGTTCTCACTGGAAGGGGAGTAATGAAGCGACGTGACGTCACTCATCATATTCTGCATAAATTGTTTTTATAATTACTTATTAACTTCAAGTTTGTTTTTACTACAACTTTAATTCTTACATTTTAGAATTGCAGTTTAATATTAATCTATTATTTTATCTTTGCGTATTTGCATCTTAAATATTTGATGCCGCATTTAGCCTAAACTAGTCATGTATAAATTGTAAATAAATGTAAATAGTAATTATTTAATGTGTTTATTCTTCAAACCATTCATTCCGCTTCAGAGCTATGGCTTGCCCAGATCAGACCCTTTTCAGGGTTACTCCTTCATATTCCAGTGGATAAGCTGTGCCATAGTCCAGTGGATAAGCTGTGTATGTTTGTGTCCTAACATTTATAAAATTTTGAGATAATGCAGTCTGAAAGTAGAAATGCTGCTAGTGGGCAGTGATTGCTATTCTCTTTGATCAGTTCAAAATTAAAAATTTGTTTAAAATTTGAGGCATTGCATTCCTTTGCTTCGCTGAAGAATTTGGAGCTCAGTTTTGCCATGTGGCAGTTAATTTCACAAACATCTAATGGCAGCGAAGACCTCTAATGTTAATCTGTAGAACCTTCGCAGTTTTGCCTCAGGGCTTCTTGCAGTGAAGTAGTCGATAGATTGCGACTATAGTATTTCCAGGAAGTAAAGTGTAAGCAAATGACATGATAGCGTCACCTGTAAGCGGGGATAGGCTGTTGTTTATAATCGAAACGACGCCATTTTTTAAAATGCATGCATTCATCTTTAACTGGTTTATCATCTTTATCATATAAAAACTGGTTTGGTTTATCATCTTAGTCATCTTCCACTGCAAGAAGCCCTGAGGCAAAACTGCGCCGGTTCTACAGATTAACATTAGAGGTCTTCGCTGCCATTAGATGTTTGTGATGCAAAGCTGCACGGGAAGTTCCACGTGATGATGTTGGATAGGAAATGACGTCAGCAACTTCAGGGCCACATCTACTTATCGCACGGTAAAGAAAACTTGTTTGTGACGTCATCAATTACGAAGCGTAGCGCCGCAGTATGAAGCATTTGCCGATTGCTGGCTATTAGAATACTTTTCCCTGATTTACAAAGATTTCAGAAAAATTCCCTGATATATCCCTGATATTCCATAATTAAAAAATTCCCTGATAATTCCCGGTTTTCCCGATTTTCCCTATCGCTGGACACCCTGAGACTGACAAATTATAAATTCGTATCTGTAAAAAGTAAAAGTCTGCTCATGAAATTATTTTAAAAACAATAATTTCAACAAAGTTTAATTTAAAACTACTATTGAGGATTATGTCTGTATTTTAAATACTCAATTATGAAATTTATATTTGTTGTTTAAATATAATTTAAACTATTTTCATTCTGCTTTTAGCCATATTTATATAACTACAATAATTATTTATAATTATTATAATATTTATAAATAAATACTATTTATAATTGGGTAAAAATTGTTTAGTAATTTAGAATCCCCTTCCCTAAAATTAATATTTACAGTGCCTAGCATGCATATGGACAGACATAAATATATTTTAATTATAAACTTAAATTGTTATTATTTATTTATGATAAACATTAAAAAAAAAGAAAAGAAAAACATACCAAAGAAAAAGAATTCAGTTCTTCAATAATATTTAACATAGGCAAAAGAAGTAAAACTGCTCCACCTCCTTTTACATTAGGCAAAATAGTATTAAGCAAAAGTACGTTTGATGCATCGAGATCTTGTAGAACTACCATGCCATATGCTTCATAGAATTTACTTCCAAGATCACTAATATGAAAAAGAATAAAAACAACCTTTAGCAGCCAGATTATTAAAAATAAATAATAGATACGAAAATAATTTTATGTGACTGGTAATGGATTGTTGATGACAAAAATAGCTTTAAGGTATGTCTACTGTTAGTACGCAAATTTAAAATTTTTTATTACAAAGTTCAAAATCTTAAACAGCATTTAAATTCAAGGCCTTTTTTGGAGATTTTTTACTGGTATTTTTCAATACTTAAAATTCCTTTAAACCTGGACATTAAAAAAAAGTTAGTTTCTAAAATAAATTTTCAATGCATCATTTAATTTTTTTCTTTTCGTTTTCCTAGATTCCATACATAATTCGAGAAACAGTTCAAAGATTAAAGCACAAATTTTCATTAAATTCAATTTCTTCTTTCCATTATTTATTTTTAAAGTTCTGTATACTGAGAGAAATCTGTAAAACTGCAGACAGTAATTAGGTGCTATAAATTAAAAAAAAAAAAAAAAAAAAAAAAGCATTAAATCCTTATTTGTATTTATACAGGGTGCTGTAAAAAACCTTAACAAACCATTTTTAATAAAATTTCATTAAAAATCAAAAACAATAGTCATGGAGTTATAAAAATCAAAAATAAGAAGTAAAAACAAGAAATAATAACACCCTAGTTTCAAAAGAACTTGGGCCCTCATTGGACCAATATTCACGAGTCTTGGCTCAATACGGTTCAAAGGGCTGACATTTTCCCATTATGGGCCCTATAACGAATTGTCTGTCTCACCCAATATTCCACTGCCACTTTATTACCAATACCAGCCCTATATAGAATTGTCAGATTTACCCGATATTTTATAATCATAATTCAACCAATATATTGGCCCTATATAGGCCGATATTGTCACTGCATAGGACCAATATTAAAAAATCTAGACATCCCAATACTGGTCCCTCGGAGCATGTTCATATAGGACCCATATTGGGCCAGTTACGAGCCTGGGTCAAGATGAAATTATTGCTATTGTTTATGCTTCAATAAAAATAAGAAATAACTTTGGCAAATCCTGGTTATAAGGTATCACATTTTTCCTTATTTACAAAGGTACTAGGTTTTACTAAATTTAAAAGAAATATTAAGTTATTATAAATTAAGAGATGTTAAAAGAAATATTATAATTTTGCAAATGTGTGGGACAACTTTGCGAACTCCACCTTTAACTATTCCAGGCTGGCACAGTGCCAGCCTGGAATATATGCCACTATGGGATACACTGCACAAATTTTTTTTGCATGAATAATCACAGAGTTAACGTATTGTAACAGAAAACAAATTTGTTTATAAAATTAAGTGGTTAAAAAATTTTTTTCTAAATATACAAAAAATTAATTTAATTAAAATATGCTTTTGAAATACAATAAATCAATGAAAAGAACCTTACTTAAAGCAAAATTGTACAATATAGAACAATCGAAATTTCATCACTTCTAATTATTAGATTTGAAATGCTAAAATATTATCAAATCAAATAATTAAAACAGCCAAAATTCCTTACAATAATTTAACAAAAATATCATAATTAAATGAAAAGAAATAAAGCTTGTTTTGTGCAAAATTGTACTTCACAGAACAATCACAAATGCATTCTGTGTCTAAATACTAATCTCGAATTCCTTAAATTTTAACACATCAAATGATAAATAGCTAATTATTCTAATAGCTATTATTAACGTTATTATTTAGCTTGAAGCATAAAAATAGATCGCTGCAAAAAATAAAAAAAGGAAGGGCGATAACGAAATTTTGGAGAATCAGTTCTACAAAATAGAATTTTCAATCAAGTAGTAAAAAAAAAATTACTAGATAAGGTGCACCATCTGATACATCACATTTGCTAAAATGTAAAGTTTTAAATTATAAATGCTGAGCAAATCCCTTTGAAATGGCATAATTACTCAATAATGGTCATAAGTTCTGAATCATAAAAGTGGAATATTCTAGCGGTGTAACAGAACTATACTACTATAAAACTAAATTACCACCACGCCATCTTGTGGCGAAACTAGTGAGTTGAACTGCGGCAACCGAATGGAGAACATCTCCAAAATAATCTCTCCGGTCTATTATGTGAGTTTCGTTTTGCTAATTTGTGTTTTATTAATAATTTGTAACTGTTTCCTGTGCTCTGCTAGTACATAAATAAATAAATAATTTCAGAGCTAGCCCGGTGTTTTTTTTGTTTTCTTAATTTTCTTGGAAAATGGTTACAAATTTTGGCAGCCCAACGTGGGGCCACGAACAGAAATTTTGTTTAAAGTATCCGCTTTCAAAATTTTAGTGTTGGTTGCTGGAGATCAACTCCATTTTTTTTAGGTTAAGACTGTTAGTCTTTACATCTGACGTGTATGGCGTAATAAAACACAGTGGATGATAACCACGAGCAATGCTGCTAGCATTTCTGAAAGCTTCTTCCTAAGGAGTTAAGATAAGTGTTAAAATTTTTATTATTCTTGAGATAAATTTTGAAATAAATTGCTGCTTGTAGCAAATGTTTTTACAATTAAAAGATTTAAAATTGAGAATATCAAAAGCGAAACAGCTTTCGTCAGAGTCAAAGTGAGAATATCGAAAGCGAAACAGCTTTCCTTGAAAGAACAAGTTCCATTTTTGAAATTAATTTTAAATGTGTTATGGTGTAAAATTAACACAATTTTGCTTCTATTAGCAATTAGAATGCCCATTTTATGAATAGTATCTAAAGAAGTTTGTTATTTCTGAGGTGCGATTTATTCGCCTAATTCTTAGTCTATACTAAAAGATCATAAGATAGTTTCATCAAATCTATTTTATATTCAAATGCCAATTGCAATTTCTTGTGTTATTGGAAAATATCTTATTTATGCTGTGTGAAAGGTAAATATTTCTACTTGTGTAGAAACTTAAGATACTGTTTCAAAATATGTGCTGTGAACTTATAAATATTGCTTAAAATATATTATTTGTTAAATGGAATTTAAGTGAGAATATTTAAGTGTTTTGAGTGAAAATACAATTTATTCATTGAACTTTGGTTAATCTTTTATAATATAATAAGAGCAAGCAGCTCTGTTAAATATTAAGTTGAAGGTCACTCATTTAAGTGGCAGCGATAAATCAGTAAATAACGCATCACGGGAAAGTTTTAGTACTTATTAGTCATACATGTTTTAAAAAGTAATTTGATGTGGGGAAGAGAAATATTTTATGTCAAAAGTTTTCATTTCACTCTGTTATTGAAATAAGAGATATATTTATTCTGGCGCCGATATTATTTTTGATTTTCAAGCCAGACTTATATTTTGAACACATTCTTAATACTTAATGGTTTTGATGATAATAATTTATGGAATTGATTTAGTCATGAAGTAATTCTCATTAATTTGATGAAAGATAAACATAAAGTTTGTTTTTTTCAATATTTATTTTTCTAGTGATTAGTAGGTACACCATGTATGTAAGTTAACATAAGGAATGATATCGGGTTAAAATTAATGATATCCGCTTGTTTTGATTTAGGAATATTAATTTATTTATGCTGTATTGATAAGTGAAAGTAAAGAAAAGTGTTGTATGTGCTCATGTTTATTGTTAAAATCAAAATTTAAAAAATTAAAACATATTACAAAAGGGGGTAATTTCTATATGTGTATAATAAAAATTGTTTGATTTATTATTATGTAGTGGTTTCACATGTTGTATTTCAAAAGTAGTTGTGATTTCAATGCTACAATTGTAGGGGTTATTATTATTTTTTTTTAAAAAAAAGTATTTTATTATTTGATTGGGTAAATTTACAAACTATAATAATTTTGAAAAAGACAGTAGTAATTGCAAAGACTAAAAACTGAGTAATAGTAAAACAATATCTGAACAATAAATAAAAATTTATTGCATCGTTTTCCCTCCCCCCTGACTCCACAAATAACAATGACTTACTTAGCCAAGGCCCGTAAAGACGATTTAAAAACTTTATCCATAGAATTGGGCTTGGAGGTAAATGATACCATGCGGATTATTGACTTAAAGGAACTTATCGTAAAATCTGATACTTACGATGAAGAATTCACTAAAACCCTTCTTGATACCATAATGGAAACTAGGCATCAAACAGAAAGTGATAACAGAGAATTAGAGGAACGTAAGCGACAAGAAAGTGAACAGTTGTTGGAGATCGAACGTTTGAAGTTAAACTTGGCAGCCGCTGGCTCAAACCCTACCTTTGGCACAGCTGCTTCAAAAGCAACTGCTGAAATAAATTTACAACATTTAATTCCCGAGTTTAAAGAAACTTCTGATATTGCAGGCTATCTGCAAATTTTCGAAAGACAATGTCAAAAATTGAAGGTAAATGAAACAGATTACCTAACTCACCTTCTACCTCTCCTACCTTTAGACATTTCACAAATTATTTTACGTGAACCAAAAGACAAGTTGGAAGACTATCCGTACATAAAGAAAATCCTGCTCCAGAGATTTAAACTGAACGCAGAATCTTTTCGAATAAAACTTACCACTCACCAGAGACTGCCTGGGACTTTATGGAAAGATTTTGGATATCAATTAAATAATTATTTGGAAGAATGGCTACATAGCTTAAATGTTACTGACTTTGAATCCCTCAAAGATTTGATGCTTACGGACCAACTTAAAAGAAGAGTGAGTAATGATGTTAAAGAACATTTCGTTGATTCTTGGGGTGCGATAAAAAGTTCAAGCGAATTGATGCAGAAACTAGATGATTACGAATCTGTACGCTTTCAGAATAAGACTCTTAAAGTTCACACATATGCAAGGCGGAATTATTCTCCCAAGCAAAATTATACACCCAGAAGTAGAACAGACTATCACCCCAGTGATATTCATAGAAACAATAAGACTTTTTCAAGTCATGGGGAGCAGCGAAGACAAGAAGACCGTTCTCTAGTATGCTATGGATGTGGCACGCCAGGTGTCATTAAACCTAAATGTAAAACTTGTAAAGGAAATGACCAAAAAAACCATGGTACCCTCAGCAGTGCTATTTTTCAATCGTTATCTAGTCCATCAAGACAGTTGGAAACCCTCCAAGTGACTATTAATGGATACATGGGTACTGCTTGCGCAGACACTGCCGCAACCCATTCAATTGCTGGTGAAACCCTTTACAATTTATTGAAAAATCAAGGAACACCCTTCGCAACTAATTCGCTTGTCATGTTTTTGGCAGACGGTAGCAAGATAGAGAAAGAAATCTATACCACCTGTGTGAATATTCGTCTCGGAGGTCGTACATTGCCTCTAAACCTTATTGCAATACCTGGAGCAAAGAAGAACAACACTCTTTTGGGTGTTGACTTTCTAGAATCATCCGGAATTGTTATCAACATCAAAAGGAAAACCTGGTTTTTTAATGATCAGCCTAAACGTCAATTTCATTTTGTAGAACAGCTACAACAGTACTGTAATGCTGAAGATTCGAATGTCTCCCGAACGGCTGCACCGTTAATCGTAAAAGAAACTGATCACCCTGATCACTTGCATGAAGTTGAAGATACTCATCTGACTTCCATTCAGCAGTTCGAACTGAAAGATCATCCTGAACAGTTACGTGAAGATGAAGGTTCCAACCTAACTGCTATCCAGAAGAAGAAATTGAACGAAATTTTATTTAAATATAAAAGTAGTTTCCGTCTAGGGGGAGAGGCAACTCCTTTTATTGAACATCACATTGATACACAAAACCATCCACCTGTATCTGTACCTCCTTATCGAGTGTCCCCAGCAAGAAAAGAAATCATGAAGCATGAAATTGATAGACTCTTAGATGAAAATATTATAGAACCATGTGAGTCACCATACGCAGCACCTGTTGTGCTCATAACTAAACCAAATGGTAGTGTTAGATTTTGCGTGGATTATAGAAAACTGAATGCCATCACCAAAACAGATTCCTATCCCTTCCCACGCACTGACGACCTACTTCATGATGCCAAGCACACTCGTTATATGTCCACAATCGACTTGAAAGCTGGCTATCATCAGGTGAATGTAGCTGCTGTGGACCGAGACAAGACAGCTTTTACTTGTCCGTTTGGAACCTACCGCTTCGTAAGAATGCCTTTTGGATTAAAGAACGCACCAGCGACTTTCCAGAGACTCATCGATAATTTCAGAAATGGTCTGAAAGATATTTTTATATTATCTTACCTTGATGATATAATAGTTCTATCAGAAACTTTTGAAGAATACTTAGAAAATTTGGAAGAAGTTTTTCAAAGACTTTCTTTATTCAAACTAGCCGCTAATCGAGAAAAGTGCCACTTCTGTTGTGAAAAAGTTAAATATCTAGGCCATTATATAACCAAGGAGGGTATTTCTGTCGATCCTCAGAAGACTGCTGCCATAGCAGACATGCCATCACCAAAGACTGTCAAACAGGTGCAGTCATTTGCACAGACATGCTCCTGGTATCGGCGTTATATTCCAAATTTCTCGCAAATAGCTAAACCCCTGACCGATTTAACAAAAAAGAAAGCATTGTGGAAGTGGGAGGCCGAACAAGAGAATGCCTTCCAAGATCTAAAAATGAAATTAACAAGCCCTCCTATTCTTAAGCAAGCTGATGGTACAAAACCTTTCGTTATTCGGACAGATGCTAGCAATGTAGCTATTGGAGCAGTGTTGCTTCAAGGGGAAAAGAATGAAGAACATCCCATAGAATATGCCAGTCGATTGCTGACCTCTTCAGAACGAAACTACTCTACGATAGAGAAAGAAGCACTAGCAGTAGTGTGGGCACTTAGCAAGTTTAGAGGGTACGTTGAAGGCCAGTCCATCACAATCACTTCTGACCACCAACCATTGAAGTGGTTGATGACGCTAAAGTCACCGACCGGTAGACTCGCAAGATGGGCCTTACTAATCCAATCTTACAACCTGGAAATCAATTACATTCCCGGACGTTCCAACTTTATTGCTGACTTGCTCTCTCGACCCATTTGTGAACATTCAAGTACAGATTCCTGCCAAATCTGTGCTGTATCAATTGAAATCCCCACTACTACTCCAGCCGAATTACGTCAATCACAGCTGGAAGATAATGAGCTTCGAAAAATCATTGAAGCTTTTGAGAAACCTGAGAAATCAGTAGACTTTGCCACCTGGACCAGCCGTGGTTATATCATGAACAGAGGAGTGCTATACCGGTACTCGCCAGATTCAGACGAAGAAGAGGCCCAACTTGTCATACCCCAACAAAGAAAAACAGAAATCCTTAAAGAATACCACGATTCGTCAATGTCAGGTCACTTTGGATCTGAAGGAACATTTCATCGTATCGCAAAAAGATACTACTGGGTTGGAATGAGAAAAGATATAGCGGATTATGTTAAAAGCTGTGTTGAGTGCTGTCGCTATAAACCATCTAATCAAAAGCCTTCTGGGTTACTTCAAACTCCGATATATATGCTCAACGCTTTGAGACCCTGTCAATTGACCTTTTCGGTCCTCTTCCCGAAACACCAACTGGTGAGAAATGGATTTTTATTGTCCAAGACTGTGCTACAAAGTGGACAGAACTATTTGCTTTAAGGGAAGCAACAGCCAGAGAGTGTGCCACAACTCTCATGGAAGAAGTCTTACTTCGATTTGGGTTACCCAGAAAAATAATAAGTGACAATGGTGCTCAGTTTACAAGTGCTGTCATGCAACAGCTATGCTATATCCTGAATATTGACCAATGTCTGACTCCTGTCTATCATCCTCAGTCTAACCCAGTTGAACGAAAGAACAGAGATTTAAAAACTCGTTTGTCTATACTTGTTGGTAATGACCATCAGTCATGGAAAGAAAAGTTGTCATTCATAAGGTTTTCCTTAAACACAGCCAAATGTGAATCAACAGGACAATCTGCCGCCTATCTCCAATTTGCACGAGAATTACGAACACTTGATGATTTTAAACATGACGTAAAAGCAGTTATTGAGAATGATAATTTCGTTCCGGAAATAACTCCTTATTTGAAACGTTTTGCCAGAACTGTACACCAAGTTCAGGAGAGAGTTGAGAAACATCAGGATAAACAAAAGAAATATGCTGATATGAATCGCCGAGAAAATCCTATATTCAACTGTGGAGACAAAGTTTGGGTTAGCCTCCACCCTGTTAGCAAGGGGCATCTAAAGAAAACTAGTAAATTCATGCCAAAGAGAGATGGTCCTTACGTCATTGTTGCTATAAGATCGCCAACAACGTTTGATATTGCTGATCCCAATGAACCAGATAAGATTCTCGGCAAATATCATGTATCAGCCCTAACCCCATTTCAAGAACAGAATAAGTTTCGTGCTTCACATCAGATAACTCCAGTGGCTCCCTTGCGGAAAAGAGGGCGCCCAAAACGTATACAAGATGTTCAAATAGCAACAGGTATTCCAACGATATCTCCACCTTCTGCACTAAATAGACATAAAAATGTTCCTGACTCCTTGCCGAGACGTCTAAGAAGTCAGAGGGGGAGGTTGTAACAGAACTATACTACTATAAAACTAAATTACCACCACGCCATCTTGTGGCGAAACTAGTGAGTTAAACTGCGGCAACCGAATGGAGAACATCTCCAAAATAATCTCTCCGGTCTATTATGTGAGTTTCGTTTTGCTAATTTGTGTTTTATTAATAATTTGTAACTGTTTCCTGTGCTCTGCTAGTACATAAATAAATAAATAATTTCAGAGCTAGCCCGGTGTTTTTTTTGTTTTCTTAATTTTCTTGGAAAATGGTTAAAAGCGGTATATTCTAAACAATGATCTTTTTTTTTGGGGGGGGGGACTAGGAACATTAAATATTTAGACATAAATAATAATTTAATTATATTTGAATCAATCATTTCAATTGTACTTATTTAATTGCATTTAATTAATCAATAATAGAAATTTAACAATAAATAATGAAAAAACCTTACTTATATGAACGATATAATGGTTTAAAATCCAATATATCTAACGATCTGATATCAGGATCACAATGGTCTTTTTCATCCTTTGATCTAAAACAATGATTTACTGATTATCACAAAGTTTTGTTATGATACAAGAGGTGGTGCAATCTGCAGTCCCCTTATTTTCAGCTATTATTCATTAAAAAAAACATAACTTGCATAAGAGAATTTTATTAATTCTCTTTTAAATTAATTAAACTAAATTTTAACACAAGATTCATAAAAAAATCTCGAAATTTCTTGCATAAACTTGATATTTTATAATTTTTTTTTTTTTTTTTTTTTAAGAAGAAATCTTCTTAACAAAGATGTGTTCAAAACAAGATTTGGTTTTTAAAAAATCCCATTGAGTACTATTTGGTATTTGCTTTAATAAAAATTAATTCAACTAAAAATAAGTTTTCAAATTTGAAATAATTAAAAATAAAAGTTCATTCTAAGCAATGTCATTTGATAAAAGTCACCAAGATTTAGATTTTTGCTTAAAAAAATATTTTAGGAAACCTTAGATTATAAGAAAATAGCAATAAAACACATTTTCAAAAATACCTGATAATTATCATCTTAAAGGTATTATATATATTATATATATATATATATATATATATATATATATATATATATATATATATATATAATATCTGGGTAACAGACCCCGATATTTTCATAGGAATATTAGTCCAGTTTTCCTGAATAATGAGGTCATATTATAAATAAGCTTTTATGAACTAAACGAAGGTGAAACAGAAGTCTCAGCCCCTCTCCAGCTGGAAGGGGAGAGACACAGATCTCGTCAAAACTGACGGAGTTTTGTTGGTAATCATAAAACACAAAAAGCCACACAAAAGCCATCGGTCCTGTGTTTTATACATGGGTAAGGGGGCAGTCATATTGCATTTCTACGCCTCATCGCAAATAATTTAATACTCATAGAAAATCGTTTAATCTTTCCTTATATGGAAGTGCAAGATCTTAAAATAACTCCTCTTTTGAAACATAAATCTAATTATTATTCATTGGTGTGTTTTCAACCTTGGAGTCCCAAAATAGAATATCTGTACTCTCATTTTTTAACTAAGACATTTTATGAAAATGAATAAGTTTCAATGCTTTTATTAATACAAAAGTATTTTTATAACTTTTGTATTACATCCCTCCAAAAAAAAATTTGATAAGCCAAAAAAAATAAATAAATAAACAAAATTTAGACTACTTTGAATTTATAAAATTTATGTTGGTATGACTGTCCTCTTTCCTACTATAAACAACATTTTTTCAATTATGTGAAAGAAAATTATTTACAGTAACAACAATAAAAAACATAATAATGCAATTCATCTGTTTAGGCAAGTAAACAGAAAGAAAAAATGAAACATGTTTAGAAAAAAATTTGGTCATCCGGGAATTCAAAAAACTATTAATTTACTTACTCCTGTTTATTATTGGGAAAATATTACTTCAGACATTACAAATTTTTATAAACACTGTCATACTTGTCAAGTAAATAAAAAACCTAGACAGAAAAGATTTGGATTACTTCAGGAAATGCCCCCATTTGACAAACCTTTTGAAATAATTGCAATCGACAGTGTAGGTGGTTTTAATTATTACAATTCTACCAAAAAATATTTAACATTAGTAATTGATCATCACACTCGTTATATGTGGTGTTTTGCATCTAAATCAATAACTATGGAAACTTATGTAAATTTTTTTGCACCAAATTTTTCAAATTCAAAGCCCTAAAAGTATTTTGAGTGATAGAAAGCCGCGTTTACTTCTTCCCATTTTAAAAAATTTCTTAAACATAGCAAAATCAAACAATTGTTAACAACAGCCCACAGACCTGAAACTAATGGAAAAGTTGAACGATTAGGACAAACCATTGTAACACGTTTAAAATGTAAAATTAATGATTCTTCTAAAAAATTTCCTTGGCCTAAATTGTTAAAAGAAGTAACCGAAGAATATAATTTAACTCCACATTCAGTAACTAAATTTCCACCAGCTTATTTAATGATTGGCACTGTCCCATTTAATCATCCTTTTTCCGAAGAAATTTATCCACCAATAGAAGAAGCCAGAAAAATTGCAGTTGAAAGAACTAAACAATATCATGAAAAAATAATGTTATTATGATGCAAGATTCACTCATATTGAATTTTCCCCAAATGATACTGTAATGTATGAAGATTTTAAATACCCCAATACTAGGAAACTTACCCCAACTTTTTCAGGTTCATATATAATTCTTGAAAAAATTTCTGATGTGAATTATAAAATAAATAAAAAAAATATTCATAATAAAGAAAATACAGAAATAGTCCATATATCAAAATTGTGAAGGTACCACCCACCTGACAAACTGAAACTATGTCATGAATAAAAAACATGTAATAATTTAAATAATAGAACTAATTATATTTTATATTGAATTTAATGATTTTTCATTGTTAAAATAAAATTAAAAACACCGAATATGACAACATTACACATGGTTCAATGGAACATGTGGTCCCCATTTTTTTCTGGAAGATCCGACCTTTCAAATTTTTTTTTCAAATCATTGTTTACCCAATCTAGAAGGATATGGGGCGATGGTAGTTTTTCTCTGTGGTGAAAACCAAAAAAAAAAAAAAAAAAAAAAAAAAAAAAATGAATACATAAGCATCTGTTGAAACTAGGATCTTCCAGCACATCGTTGTTGAGATTAGGGACTGTTTCCCTCCTTTTGGGGAATACAATTCCCCTAATTCAGCAAAAAATTTTCCCTAATAAAACTGAAGTCTTAAACTTCAGATTAAAGACCAAGCGTCAATTTTTTTTTATACTCTCGTTAAAATAAAAATACTGAAGTCGTAAACTTCAGATTAATGACCATTGTGTCAAATTTTTTTCATTTTATTTTCAAAGTATACAATTCTGGATACAAATTTCAGATTGGAATTTTTTTGATAAGAAGTGTCAATTTGTATTTTTATATTTCATATCACTTGTATTTTCATATTTTTTATCTTTCATGTTTTTGAATATTTACATTTTTAAGAAAATTTTTATAGATTTTCTTATCTTAAGTGAAAAGTTTACTTTAATTGTGTTAGTATGAGGAATAACTTTATTTATTGTGATTCTCAAAAAGAACTGAAGAAACTTAAATCACAAAAACTATTTAAAATGAAGATCTAACACTTCAATTTGATGGTAGCGCTACTTCAAATTTTTTTTTCTCCCTTGAACACTTTATGAAATTTTTTTTATATTGTGTACTTATGTGTATTTTTAAAACTCATGTTACTTTATATCTTGTTGATATCACAAATATTATTTTTTTTCCTTCATTTTAATTGTGTCATTATAGGGAAAGTTTTGCAAAAGGATAATTTTTTAGATATTAGTTAAAACTTTTCGGCGAGGGGGGATGTAATATAAAAAGCTCCTATTAATCTTTTTATGTTAGTTTCTTTGTTAAAAACAACTCCTAATTAATTTCAAATCGAAGCACTTTATCATACTTTTAAAAAGCCACATCCTGTTTCTAAATCTATTTTTGGTTCAACTATGCAGAAATTTAAATAAAGAATTTTCACCCTTAAGCTTCGTGGGAATCGGGTGATCTATTTAATTAACCAAATTTCTGAGATTTCCCTCTTTTCCCTAAATAGAGACATTTTTTTGACTTTTTGCAAGATTTTCCCTACCAGAAAGACTGTTCGTGAATGGAGTGAACATCACTTTTTCGCTGCCACTCAACAAAGAATGACGTAATAAAAATTACTCTGCTTTATAAAATCCTGTGTCTGTCTTCCTGCTCGATCCGACTGCATCATACTACACACATATATATATATATATATATATATATATATATATATATATATATATATATATATATATATATATATATATATATATATATATATATATATATATATTAAATTTAATAAATTTCTGCACCTGAAAAATAAATTCATGACAATTATCATCGGAAGAAATGTTTTCAAATGTAGAGAGTTCGACATGATTTCTCAAACTATCATTTTTATAAACACTTCAATTCCACTCATTTTAAATTTGAATAAAAATTCATATTCTACTTTGGTGTTGAAACCCCATATCTTGAGCACCACAGAGTTGTAATTTCTATTTTATTTATTTTAGTCAGGAGCTGGTGAATTGTGGAAAGGAAATATTTTAATTAACTTTTTTAATAAATAATAGATAAGAGAATGGAACAAAGAAATATGCATATTCTTTAAAACGTCTTTGATCAATACATGAATTTAAAGTCAAACTTCATATTTAGCACCAAAAACTAAAAAAAAATCTTTATTTTTAGTATAAGAATTAAGAAATGTATACCAATATGGAAGAGATATTTCTGTATTGTGATCTGTTGCGAAAACTACAATTGCCAAGGTGCGAACTTGATTTTAAACTTAAAAAATAAATAAATAATAAATAAAAATTATAGATGTTTGCCCAGGAGTGGTTACGAGTTAAGCCTTTAGAGTTGGTACCTTTCTGAGGTGTTTTTTATTAGTTTTTGGCAGGCCGTAGATCACAACACAGAAATCTCGCCAATATGGAAATCTTTTCCCCAGTAATATAAATTATTTCGTCATACAAAAATAACAATTATTTTCACCTTTCCATAGTTTGTTAGTGCTAAACTTCATATTATTTAAAATAACCGATGACAAAAAATACTGATTTATAGTAACTGCTAATTTTAAGCATTAGACAATATAAGTATTAAGATTCAATGAACCTATCTTTCTTTTATAATGAAAGCTATGAAAACTTGTTCTAAATTATATTTTAAAATAATCAACAATTCTTAGTACAAAAGAATAATTCTGTTTCGTGATCTATTGCGCCAACTATTGATTTATTTTAAACTTGTAAATTTCTTTACAAAAAAAAACCTATTCAGACTTTTACGAGAACATTATTGAACATTTAATGAGTTGCATTTTTAATTTTTCATTGAATTTTTCTGAACCTTCCCCTAACTGTAATTTACAATACCTACTGGTAAATATGACAACATAAAATAAAATCATCACTAACGGTATGAAAGGGGAATTTGAGCCAATGAGAAGGAAGAGGCGTAAACGTCATGATCAGATGAAAACTGGTTCCCTCCGCCAGAAACGTTATCTTCCTTCCTCGGAGAGTAAAAGGAACTCTTTGCCAACTTGCCGTAGTTAGGATAATATCCCAAAGCTTTAAAATTTGAAAGTAGTACAATAAGACCTCGATTATCCGAGCTAATTGGGACTGCTAGTACCTCGGATATCGGAAATCTCGGTTAATAGAAACCATGTATAAAAACATTCCGTGCTTGCGAATTTAGCTACTTTTAAAGTAAAAAACAATAGAACGTTTTTTAAATGATAAAAATAAACATATATGAACTTATGTTTCACAGCTAAAAAGATTTAAAAAGGAAATCAACTCTAGTAGTAAATTTAAAAAAGTAAAATGGAATTTTTTTTTTAAACTATACTTAGTTAAATATCGAAAGATGCATTTTCAAAAATGGCACAAATCTCAAGAAAATATTGTATTTAATATACATTAATTTGTTAAATTTACATTCTTTTAAAAAAGTATGTTACCTTTCGTTGCAAAAGTCCAGAATTTCTATCATGGACTGCCCTATCGCGCCAATTTTTGAGCAACAGGAGATCCATCGGTGTAGCATCGTTTCGTTGCTCCAAATATTTTAAGGCAGTTGTCAGTGCTTGAACACCTTCACTATGACTTATAGTCGCAGAATCTTCAAAGTCCTCGTCTTCATTTTCAGTGTCATTAATGTCCGATGAAGGATTAACGGCTTGTATGATTTCTTCGACATTGAGAATTTCAAAATTTGGATGTTGATTTTCAACGTCCAGCCACTCGCAAATGTTCTCTTCCAAAACTTCTCCAAAACCTTCAATTCCATTGATGATCACAAGAAGTTCCCCTTCTGTCGGTGTGCTTTCCGTCTGCTGGGATTCTCCCTGTCTCCTCTTTTCAACAATTATTTTGTTATGATTTACGAATTGTAGCTGGATTCACTAATTGCCATGCCTGGACAACCATGTAGATAACGTCTTTCACATTTATTTTTTTCAGAGCCTCATTTAGGTTTTCTTCGCATTCAAGAATATGAGTGATGAGTTTCTTTATGTAGTGTCTCTTCGTTGTTTCAATTACCCCTTGTTCCATTGGTTGTATTATTGATGTCAAGTTTGGGGGAAGAAAAATAGCACGTATTTCTCCTGAAATGAGCATTTCTTCTTCCGGATGACAAGGAGCATTGTCTATCAGCAAAACTGCTTTAGGTGGGAGATTTAGCTGTGCCAAATGTTCCTTTACATGTGGTACAAAGTCACCATAGAACAATTTTTCAAAAATTTCGGAATTCATCCAAGCAGACCTCTGATTTGTGTATTTCACAGGCAAGGAATTCATATTAATATTTTTAAATGGTCTCGGCTTCTTTGATTTACCGATGAGAAGCAGGGGTAATTTATCAGCTCCACTTGCATTTGCACAAACTAGAAGGGACACTCGGTCTTTGCTCTTCTTTTAATCCGGGGCACTGGCTTCTTCTTTAGATGCCAAAGTTTTCGATGGCATCAATCTGTAAAACAAGCCAGTTTCATCGACGTTATAAATTTGATCCAATGTCAAATTTTCTTTTTCAATCATTTCTTCAAATCTTTCAACAAAGTCTTTAGCAGATTCTATATTGGCAGACAACTTTTCACCTGCAATCGCCAGTTGTAGAATTCCATGTCTCTTTTTAAATTTATCTAACCAACCTTGACTTGCAGAAAAACTTTCATTTTCGTTTAATTTTTGGCTGAGAGGGCTTTCTCTTTTAGAATGTTCCTGGAAATAGGAATGCCCTGTGCGCGTTGCTGATTGAACCAAAGATAGACTGCTTCATCAAGTTTTTCAGTTTTTGCTTTCTTTAATGTCGATCGTTCTTCTAAGGCTTTTGACGAATCCATCTTTAAACAAAAAGCCTCTATTTGAGCTTTGTTACCACCAACTCCAAATTTCAAAGCAATTTTTTTCAAACTCTCACCATTATTAAAATTCTTTTAATAGCCTCCAGCTTTTTACTCATCGAAACAACAACTCTCTTTCTTTTTTGGTTTGGCATTTTAAAAATGAACAACTTACTAGTGCGATGGTCAAACGTGAAATGATTTAAGCAAAGGTTCACTACGAAATAGAGGATTTGCTAAAGAAAAGGCAAACAAAAGAATGCTATGAAACACAAATGCCTATTGTAAGAGTCGCTAATCCCCTCTCCCAACGGGAAGTGTCCGATAACATATTGCACCTGGTATTCAATACGGTCACATGACCACTGTTAACAAAGCATTCATGGATGTTGTCTTCTCGGGATATAATATTTCTTGGAAGTTGAGCACTTTTGAGAGGAAGAAGTGCCTGTAACACGGACAACGAACTAAAATGTGTATAATTTTTTCCAAGCTCATTTTGGAAAGGAGAAAAAAAAAAGGTAAAAAAAAAATTAGACTTCGTTATTGCCTCCCCAAGTAGCACAGAAACATCGATCTATACCGTGGCCGTTCCTATCAATATTTTGAAAGCGGAGGAATATAGATACTGTGAACAAGTAATTGAATGAATTCCGTCAATAAAACTTTAAAAGTATTTTTCTTAAAACACTCTATATTAAATATATTTTAGTTCCATAGTTCAAAATATTTGCTAGAAAGATAAAAATGAGTAAAATTTCTTTATACTTGCTCATATTAGTGAAAGTAAAAAATAGAATGCCGTGATAACTTTATGGAACGGGATTGGAAGGTGAAGCGATCTCAGTATTGCTATCAACAAAGTTTATCCGCTTGTCACGTGATCTTCAGCTCTGACGTCGCGCTTTACGATCCATTATTTTTACCATGATCCATGAATTTTTAGCGTAATATTGTCGTCAAAAGTCACCTTACTGATTTAATTTAGGTAAGCAAAGTTAATTCATCTTCTATTTACTTATATAAACTCTATTAATATCGTGTCAGGTCTTCATTTCTAATTGCAATGTTTCACTTTTATATTTAGGTTAAGCCTACATTACCGAAAGAACATTCCATTATAAAAGATCATATGTAGCTGGTTTTGAATTATAATTAAGTAAGTAGTTTTTAACTTTTCGCTAATTTTAAATATTATTATCGGAATAATTTCTAATTAATGACGTAAATTTATTGTCAAAGTTGTTTGTTCTGAATTGTTTACTTCTTGTTTGCTGGGATGTTAAATGTTATGTTTTACATACAATCTATCTAATTTTTATTAAATAAATTCACTAGGTTCGTAAATAATTTTATGTAAGATGAAATGTTTCTAATGTCATTTGTTGTGTGAACAAGGTTCATAGCATTGTAGTTATGAGTGTATAAATACTTTTCATAAAAATTAAGTCTGTCAACGTTAATTCTGTAGCTTATTAACAGTTAATTCGTTTTAAAACATTAAAAATTGTGCTCAAAATGATATAAGTATACATAATTTATCAAAATATTAATGTAAGCGAATTTTAATTTCGCTAATTTTAAATATTATTATCGGAATAATTTCTAATTAATGACGTAAATTTATTGTCAAAGTTGTTTGTTCTGAATTGTTTACTTCTTGTTTGCTGGGATGTTAAATGTTATGTTTTACATACAATCTATCTAATTTTTATTAAATAAATTCACTAGGTTCGTAAATAATTTTATGTAAGATGAAATGTTTCTAATGTCATTTGTTGTCATAGCATTGTAGTTATGAGTGTATAAATACTTTTCATAAAAATTAAGTCTGTCAACGTTAATTCTGTAGCTTATTAACAGTTAATTCGTTTTAAAACATTAAAAATTGTGCTCAAAATGATATAAGTATACATAATTTATCAAAATATTAATGTAAGCGAATTGTAAAAGGTTATATAGATTTTAAAATTACGTCTAAAAGTAAAATAAGCAGTATGAAAATATTAAACAATTTTAAAAAAAGAAATAAGTTTAACTTTTCAATTTCTGAAAACAATGATATTCTATTTACCTAAATTTAATCCAGTCTTGTAATATAATTCTCTATATAAAAGTTATTAATATAAGATTTAGTTTATGGTACAGGAATGATTGTTATTCGTTACTACTAAAAAAAAATTTTTAAATGTGTCAGATATCAAATAAGGTATGTGTTATGTATAAAGTATGATATGTGTTTGTTATGTAACAAGAGTATACTAAAGGAAAATTAAAATAGACACTAAAGGCTCAAAATCAAAATAGAGATTTATATGTTTATTAAAACTTTTTTAAAGAATTTTTTGTTTGCTGAAAATTATTAAAAAGATTTATAGATAAAAAGGAAAATTTAATTGTCAAAAATAATATCAAAATGTGTTAATCTTTAAAATAACTTTAAAAACTGAAGTATAATTTGGATAAGAGCACAACAACTAAAACTTATAAGTTTCTAAGATAATGATTAGAAAATATTGATCAAAGCTTTTCTAATTAAATATTTTATTGTTTTTCAGGCTTTGGAAAAACCCGGGGGAAATTGGGTTTTTTCATTTTGTGGTCATAAACTTTAAGTTTTACTGTATAAATATTTTTATTTATTAAAAAGTGTTGTATAAGCTTAAAAATAGAAATAAATCTGAAAAGTTATTTTAATTTTATTATATGTATTTTTTATTATGTTTGAATAACACATTATCACTAATACATAGGTTGAATCTTCTTTACTGTTAAATACATAACGTTTCACAATTTTTAACCCAAGCATTATAAAATATAAATACAGTATTATAAAAGGAACAAGTTTATTAATTTTTTCGTTTTCACGCACATATATTTACTAAACATATATATATATATATATATCTTACCTATTGTAAAGTTAAATAACCAGTAAATATTTATAATCAGTAAAAACTAAAATTACATATAATTGAATAAAATTAGATATAGTTTCAGCAAATACTTTTTCTTAAAATTTTATTTTTGTGTCTCGTAAGAAATGATAAATCCATATTTTTGTGTTAATTTTTTAATTTTTACAAATTATGTCTAAATTTTTCACGAAAGGGGTACCTTTCAGAAAAACCTAGACAGACCAGGTATATATATATATATATATATATATATATATATATATATATATATATATATATACATGGTATAAGTATATATATAACACAACAGGTCTATGTGTGATTCTTATTAAATAAGATTATAACTTAGCTGTGATTCATTCTAAAATTAATGTGTAGAAATTAATTTTGTAATGTCTAATCTTATATTGATATCTATTTACAATATATATCAAGTAGAAATTTTATATTTTGATGTGATAATTTGTTACTGTTTTATCTTTCAGTTTGTTACTGTTGTATCTTATTCTCAATGCCTTCTCGTAAATGATTAGAATTTATTTAGAAAATGAGTGCACTTGTTTGTTTATTTATACCAATATCAGTAATTTAATGAATAAATGTCAGACAGTTCTTTCATTGTGTTGCAATTTCACCAACATAGGTGTATATTTTGCTCTACTCAGCCTTTTAGCTTTTAAATAAGTAAATAAATTATGACATCAGACTATTTTATTTTGTTGTCACTGCACAGAGCAATTGCAAGATGAGAAAACTAGTATAAATTTAAGAGCCTCGAGTAACATTTTGTATTTTCAATTTTTTTTCCTAATTTATTTTTCATGAACAATTTGCATGTTATAATATTTACAAAAATGTATTTAGTTTATGTATTAGTAAGTATAATCATTCCCTAAATTTTTTCTCCATAGAAAGCATTTTATTAAAAATGGAGCTATTATTATTATGATCAAAAAAATTACAATTGCTCTTTGGATCCTTTGGCAAAGGAACCTTCTTTCAAACCTTGCTGTCCCCTTAAAAAGCGAAAAAGACTTTCACCATCTTATTTGTTCTGTACTTAAGGGTGTATGGAGAGAGTTTAAATGATTATTCTATATAGGACTGGGCAATAAATCTATGTATCTCAAAATATCTACGTAACACATATATCGGCAGGCCAATATGATGACTTTTGTTTTAGATGATGCATCAGAAATCTGATTTAAGCAACTGATAGTGACTTTCATTTTAAGCGATGTATCAGCTGCGGAGTTGTTTATAGCATCGATTTTTCTTATTATTAACAAGTGTACATATAAATAATACTGGAAAGTGGGCTAGCTAATATAAATATTTTAATACTTTTTTAGATTAAATTTTTACATAATTTGTATTGTCTTGTAGCTGTTTGAATAAATTAACAAACTTTTGTTTTCAGATTCGGTATTTTGACAGCATATGCCGGTATTTTGACTGAGGCGAAAAGAAAAAAAGTCATTTGAAAGAGTGCCTGCCATCACTAATGTCATTTGGGTAAAATTGTTGATTAAAATATTATTTATTTTTATTAATATATATATGTGATATTTTTTTCCTTCCAGTTTTTAAATGCTTTAAGAAAAAAAATTTAAAAAATTTTTAATCTGAATAACAATTCCAATTGCTAATAATAAATCAAAATATTTAGAATTCCTCTCCTTTTTGTATTAAATTTTACAAACATTGATCTGCAGTTAATCCTTAACATTTCTAAGTTTATTCAGGATTTTTCGTGTATACTCACAATTTTTTAATATGTATTAATATATATATCATCAGTCGATTTTTATCTTTACAAGCTTTAGTTAAAGGCAGCATTACAATTAAATTTAATTTAAAAATAATGATAGAAAGAGATTCTCTCTATTTGAAAAATACAAAATAAAAAACTTTTCCCATGTAAAGGAAACCAAATATTGCAAAAAAGTTTCAGAAATCCAAACCAAAAGAGTGAGTGAGAGAGAGAGGCTTGAAAAACTTAATTTTCTAAGTCTAACGCAGTTGTAAGTCAATAGTTTTTGGATCTGATCACAAAAAAAAAGTAATTTTGTAGAAGGAAGGGAAAAAAACGGTTACATTAAGGAATTGAATGCATTTGGAAGTGCAGTGTATTTATAATAAGTTTGAGCTTTTGTTTAATTATACTTCTAAGTATATGCAATCATAAGTAATCAATATCAGATCTAAATTCTAAAAATAAATCTTATTTTCAACTTCAATACTTTTTGTGTATTCACATTAGTTTAAGAGAATTTTCTTTAATACATAGAAGTAAAATTGAATATTAAGAAATACAATTAAAGCTGAACTGACTAGCTTTTTATTATAGTATTTTTTGTTGTTAAAGATTTATTATTTAATCGAAGATACAGCATTGCCGCTTGAATATTCAGTCAGTTTACAAAACAGTGTCTAATGCAGCATGCCTTTTTTTGATCCGTGTGTCGATTCTCAAAGCCAGTGATTCTCAACCGCTGTGCTGCGGTACTTTTTTGTGCTGCCAAATTCTTGAAATGTTCATAAAAAGTATATATATATATACTTTTTATAATTTTTCTAAGCTTTAACCGCGTTAGCATCTTTGTTGGCGATTGCCTTGTCTCTGACAATCTTAAAATAGATGAGAGAATTAAAATTGTCTTTGACACATAGTTTTAAAAAATTTTTGAAGGAAGTAGGAAATTTAATGACTTTAATTTAAAATGATTAATTAACTAAGGAAAGCAAGCTAAATATTAACTTACAGATGGAAATAAAACTTAATCATTAAAGTAAGCTATGCAATTAATAAACAAATTAACAAAGGATAACTAAAAAAAAAACCAAGTAGGGGAGAGTCGGGTAGCCCCGCGCACTTAAGGACTATTGCTTATATTTCTGTATAATATGGAGTAATAATCAAGATTTTTGTATGTTTCTATTGTTTTATCATTTAATTAAATAATACAAAAAGAATAAACCAAAAAAAGAATAGTTTAACTTAAAATAGAAATTTAAAAAAACATGTTTTCAGCTCTTTTCAAAATGTGTCGGGTAGCCCCGCCCAGTTACAAAAATTATGTTTTTTGATTGTTTTTTCAGGTGTAAATGAAAATGACCAATGTATTGACAATAGATAAACCTTATTTATCATTTTTATCACAAAATTATTTTTTTTATTACATATTTATTACTTTTAGTGAATTCTATCATTTATTAACAACAAATGTTATATTTTTTATTATTATTAATGTATATTAATATATTATAATATTAATATATATTTATATTAAATATTTAAAGAAAATAATTTAATTTAAGTAAATCTTTGGAACCGTACATTTATCGACGAAATAAAAGTGGGCTGTGATACCTAACATTCATGTGAGCGGGGCTACCCAAACTCCAATTTTTTTGTAAATTTGTAATTACTCGAACAATTTTTCACAAATAAACTTCGTTCTTTGTGCAAACTAAACTTAAGACTACATACTTTAATGCTGTATGTATAGAAAAAATTATTTTTTTAATATTAAAATGAAGTTTAATCGAAACATTCAACCATTTTTTCTTAATATCATGACAACTGTATTCAACATATTTTAAAAACTATTGTTTACCATGTTACCAGCTGCATAAATACTTGAAACTTTGAAAATAATCTTTTTTTAATATAACAATTATTGTCCGATGGCCCATTGACTTGAAAAAAATATTATTCTCTACATATGAAATTGACATTGGTCGGGGGTACCCGACTCTCCCCTATATAAAAAAACAAATTAGGAAAGGATAACTAACAAAAAAAAATAAGCTAACAATTAATAATTAGCAAAAAACTAGTAAACAAGAAATCACAAAAAATAACAGTTAATAACTATAGAAAACAAGCTAACAATTAATAACTAGCAAAAAGAAGAAGAAAAAATAACTGTTACTAACTAATAAAAAATCACTCAAAAGAAATAATAATCCCTTAATAAACGTACTTTTGTAGTACTTATTATTATCACAAACTATTTAACACAGTGTGTTGTAGGTAAGTAAACAACTTTTAATCTAATTTTTTTCATTGTGTGCCGTCAAATTTCGAAATGGTTAAAAGTGTGCCGTAACAACAAAACAAAAAAATGTTGAGAATCATTGCTCAAAGCCCTTATTCAATTTAGTTCTCTAAGTTTCGTTATATACTCATTAATAAATTGTGTTTTGTTAGTCTTTCAGTTTTTATTTTTTAAATGTTATAATATTACTCAATGTTTTGCTTCCAGCTACAGTTCTCGAACGCTTTGAGACCAAGAGCTTGCGGAAAAATTTGGGAAGGTCTGCTTCAGCCACTGATTGGGAAGGACGGAAACCTAAGATAATTGACCTGACCAATTCTTCGGACTTGGAGACCTAAGAATGTGCCAATTTGTTTTAATAAATTTTTAAATGTTTATTCAAATAAAATATTCATAGCTACTTTTTGTTTTATTCCTCTGCATTCACACCTTCTATATTACAAAGCACGTTCATATCAGAAGTGTAAATTTTATTGAACCCATAAAATTATAATATTTTTTGAGTTTTTAGTGCTATTGTGCAATATATTAAATTATTAATTTTCAGTGACTGAATCTTGTCTGAAGATCAAATGTACCTTGCAAATGCTAAAAAATAAGAAAACTAATTTACATACATGTTAAATGTGGTAATTTTTAAACAAGCAAATTGTCTTTGATTTATAAATCATAGTTGAGCTGAAAATAATTATCATGCCTTAAATTAATATTCACTTCTTACATTCCATCTACAGTGCTCACACTTATTCCTTTTCACCTATTTTACACTTAATTAATTTTTAAGCTTATTACTGCTCAAATCCTAATTATATATATATTTTTATTGTTTGGAAACTGATAAAAAATATTTTTCGGTGCTTATTATTATTATTTTATTTTTTTTGAAAAATCTGGCTACACACCTTGAACTTTGAAAGTATGACTTAAATACTTGCAGATATTTTATTCTAAGGCAATATTAAATCACTAGCTCACTAGTTTGCAGAATGCTTATTGTCTAGCATGCAAGGAAATGATTAATTTTCTGCTAAATAGGCATAGACTGAGCAGTGCATGTAGCTCTTTTCAAGTTATCCTTGACAAAAAATGAAGGATTTTTTTTACTCATTATAAATCAAATTAATTAAATCTGCAACTGTACAGCCTGGAGTATAATTAGCGAAATGAAATCTGAAGTGCAAAACCATATAAAATAATTAACAGACGTGTACCTATATCCTACAATATCCAGTGAAAAAAATTTCTTGAATAACGTATTAAAATTATCGATCGGCGTTCTGCCGCATCTTTAAATGCTTATTAATATTTGTTTTACGAATAACGTGATAAAAATATTCATCGACATTCTACTGTATCTGTAAACGTCGTGGAATATGGTTTTTTCAAACTCGATATTCTACGGCGTTATTGAGATATCGATCTATATAAATTTTACAATGTCGTACAATATAAAAAAAATCTGACGTTTTTACATAGATCGATGTTTCGGAAGAACATCGATCGACGTCGTAAGCGAAGTTTTTTCGAGATCAATCGATATTGAGTGCTACTTGGGTCGGTTAACAGAAACCTCGGTTAATCGGAGCTCCGTTAATCGAGGTTCTACTGTATTATCTATAGATTTAAATGTTACATTGAGTAGTAATTAATGAAAAACTTGTTGCCTTAATGTACGTTAGGAACAAACATTGTAAGTGATTGGTTTATTCCTATGGAACTGAAACTATGGATTCCTATGGAACTATATGGAACTGAAAACTACATTAAACATAGCTCTAACGAAAAGTATCACAGAAATTTTAAAAAATATTTTCATTAAATAGGATAAAGGAAAAATATTAAGAAAAGGGAGAATATCGTAGCACATTCCTATACAACTGAAAAAAGGAGGAGAGGGAAAGGAGAAGGGTTAAAGGCAAGAAACCGGTCTCTCCCCAGATGGCGTATTCGAGTGTTGCGATCGCCAATTGGTGTTATTCAAATGGCAGTATGGTCTCTATGGTGTATTCAAATGAGGTTAAGTTTGACGGAGGGAAAGGCTTTAGTATAGGGTCATGGGACATTTTTTTTTGAGGCAGTAAAACAATTTTTAAAAGAGAAAGGAACGCTTTAATTTACAAAGCAAAGAACTATAAAGAGAAAGGTATTGAATTACATGCAAATTAATAAGAGTTAAGAAATAAAAATCAGAATTCATGCACAAAAAATTTCAAATTTAGAATGCAGGGTGTGCCTTATTGACCACTTTACTACATATGAAGGCAAAGGGGTAAGAAACTTTAAGCTAATTTTTCACGAAAATAATGATTGGATCACCACTTTGTTGCATTTTGTAGATTTTTCTAAGTATTGACAAATCAATGACACGGAAAATCAGTACTTCCCGTGAGTTATTACACTTTGAAGATGGGCCATGCAGAGAGAAAACCGTTCCAGTCCACTAGAAAAAAGGCAAGCAAAGAAAAGCATAGTGATGAAGATGATACTTCTTTTGAGGAAGTATTGATGGGAGAGGAATTTACTGGAAAGTTTTTTGAGAAATCGTAAAAATACAATTCGATTTCTCAAAAACTATCAAGCCGATTTCGCTTAAATTTTGCTATGTAAAATTACATTCTTTGAAAGGAAGTTAAAAATGTATACCTTTTAATTACATATTTTTCAACTACTATTAAATGAAAATTTACAGTACTAAATTTAAACAAACATTGGTTATATGTAAGAGATAAAACTCAAAATATAATGCCAAATGTTACATAATTCTTATTTTATACAATTCGTTCTTTAGAAAATTCTAAACATTATAAAGCCATTAAGAATTTAAAAAACAAAATTTCATCAACCAAAAGATACAATAGAACGCAACACTCAACGTCTATAATTGATATCATGCTTTGCAGTTTGGACAAGTAAACATTAAATTATAAAATTAAAACAAAATAAATAGTATTTTTAATTTGCACAATATCCAATTCCCAAAAACCATTTAATTGTTTAATCTTTGGTCTAAATTGTCATTTAAAAATCCCTTACTTAAATATTTGTCAAAAAATTTGATTAAATATTTGTAAAGGTAAGAAATGTTGACACCTTAAAATAAAAATCTATGAGAATTTTTTTGTTTAAAATATGCCAAATGTTAAATTCATATGCACAACATGGTAAAATATCTGATTTTATTCACACAAAATTTTATTTGATATTTATTATCTGGATTTATTTCAATATCAATATTAAATTGCATAAAAACAACATATTGTTAATCTTGATGTTCAATGATAAAAAAAAAAAAAGTCAATCCTGACTTAATTATACATGCTGAATTTTGAAAATGAAACAGTTAAATATTTGATTAATTTTAGATTGTTCAGTTACACACCCATGATATGGAGAAAAATTTTCTTTGATTAATATGAACTATAATATCTACAAGAAGCTTAAACACATTCCTTTCGGCTAAATGCAATTAATTCAGTAATTAATTTTCGACCTCCTTAGAACATGCATTTTGTTTTGTGTTAAACAACAGGAACTTACATTATAAAGTACAGTCGAACTCGTTTATAACGAGCTCCGATTTACCGAGGGAAACGAGAATATTTGGTTGGATCAATGTTAAGTCTATGGAACAGAAGTTGCTTTTAACGAGCAAGACCCGGTTTTAGCAAGCAATATTTTTCTGTCTTGCAATCAGTTTTGTCATCTTTCTAGTCTTTCTGTCTTATCTTTTTTTCAAATTGATAAGAAATGCACGCGAAATATTAAAAAAAAACGCGAACTGAAACTTAATTTCCCTTATTGCTCTAATCTAAAGCATGAGAAAAGTCACGTGAGAGTAGGCGGTGACGTATCGATTTCGCGACTTATCGGCTGGTTGGGGGGGGGGGGATAGTTGTCATTAAATTAAGAAAAGTATTAAATTAAATTAATAAATGTAATTAAAGTAAGTATTAATTCAATTTTATATAAACTCAATCATTTAACCTCCCAAGCCCCCCCCCCCCCGTCTTCTGATTGCACGCCTGCCTTAAGGACTCGTTTATTACGAGCACGTTACGGTCCCTTTGTGCTCGTTATAAACGAGTTCGACTGTATATGAAATTCTTAAAGTAATGAATTGCATAAAAATAAAATTAACAAAATGTTAAAGTAATTCTAGTTACTCATGTTTTCTTTTATTTTTTTTAACTTTATACGAGAGCATTAATGTTTGGAAAAAATTTTCAATATACTGATTCAAAAAAAATTTACTTATTATTATATAATTCTCATATTAAATTGAATTATTTTGTTTCACTGGTATAATTTACACTTTTTTTTAGAAATGTTAATTTCAAAATCTTACAATTGCATAAAATCTAGTTATCCTATTTGATTAATTTATAAACATAAATGAAGAAAGAAAAAATATTTGCAAACATTTAATACAATAAAACACAAAAAGGATTCTATGGAATCCAGACTATTTCTTCCCAGACATTTTCTCACAAATTTGTTTAATTGTATAAGAAAACAAGTATACTAAAATTGTATAAGAAAACTAGTATTTGATACCTGATATTAAAACTACTTATAATTTGATTAATAAATCAAAAATAATAATGATTTTACTATTACATAAATGTAACTTTTAGATTTTGTTACAAGTTTTTTACAAAAGGTTTTTAACATCATTAACATGGATAAACTCAAAAATTGACACATGTCAAAAGCTGATGCATGTGAAAAACTCACAAACCCAGGTAATATACATAAAAGAAAATTATTCCCACTGAAACTTATTAAAATAGAAATAATGCAATGATAAATTAAAAACAGTTTTTATATTTTTCAAATACATATTAATACAGTGACACTGCCAGGAAAGACCCCCTCTGCGTAGCAACCTCTTCTTCTTGCAACCACTTTTTGGAAGCGCAAAATTTTTTCCATAGACTATGTATTAAAGAAAAACTTTAGAAAAGACCATCAAAACTGCACTACTGATTAAATTAATTTTAAACAGGAAAATTAAAAAAAGAAGAAGACAAAAAGAAGATGTAAGGGTTTGACGGTGGTGGTTATACTCTTTGATTTGTTTTGTTTTTTTAGTTTCTCGCTGCCGCTGCTCTGAAGTTGCCAAGACTTGGAGATTACTCTGCCACATATCACAATATGGAAATCTTCCCCAAGTGACCTTTCACTCAAAATGGTCCATCTTTTCCATGCATAGAAAAAATTATAAAATAAAACCTTTCCCCGATCTTTTTTTTACATTAAGATTTATATAGGATAAAAAACAGTTTATAAATTATAGACTAGTCACCTAATTACTATTTTTTTTTTTTCAATTACCTAGTTGAGGATAGCCAGGTCCAGAGTTATTAAAATCTACCATTAGCTTGAAAATTCAGAAGTGGTTGTTAAGATTTGAATCAATTCTATAATTCAAATTTGGTAGATAGTTTGATAATATAGGTGGAAATGATGTATTGGATGGATGATATGGATTCAGCTCACCTCGTGTATAGCTTTGATTAGAATGTCCAATAAATCCTACATAAGGAGGTTGTTGATTGTACATGCTGGAAGATAAAACAAAAATGTTAATTTAATCAATCTCTCATAGTACAATGATTCACCCAATATTTAATAATGATTTTTTTAAATGACACTAAAACCCACTGTAAGCCATTTCTTGCTGAACCTGGCTGCTCCAAATGCTACCTAAGTGACAATACTTTTTAAAAAGCTTTAAAAAATAATTTTTAATCCTTTAAGAATGAAAGGTTTGAAACTGCAAGACTTTTGATTCATTGAAAAAAGGATTTTAGTACAAACATCTTCATGACAATAAAAAGAAAATTCTGACACAAGGTTGCCGCAAGGTTACATGCTTTCTTGGAGGTATATTTCAAAATTTTATTGTAAAAAAATAAGTTCATTTTAACTTTTATTTTTCAACAAGCAAAAAACTTTTAGAAATGGAAAAAACTATTTTTTTTTTTTTTTAAAATCTAGTTTTACTTGACTCTGGCACCTACTCTGAGCCCAAGGCAGCCACTTACGAGGCTTATATCTCGGACCTGATTCGAACAATATTTTTTCACTTATTTAGGCTCAATATTTAATCAAACTACCTCATTTAGGTATATGTAAGAAAAGTATGTATCTATTAATGTAGATCCATTAATGCAAGGTATAGATAATCGGGTCCATTAAAACAAAATTTAAACTCGCAAAGTCAGTATTAATTTTGATCTCATAGTGCTTGTTAGTGTAGGAACTTAACTGAAAAAAATTTTGAGCTTCATTAGGACCAAGACAAAACTGTAATTATGAATTCAAGCATAATATTTATTAATAAATTATAAAAGCATGCTATTTAAATCAGATCTGTATGTCCTTAACTTTAATCACTATTTTCCACATTGACAAAGATGAAATAATTTATTTTCTTCACATATGATTGTATAGGTACAATAATAGAAATTTAAAAACTGGGAGACGACAACCAAAAATCAAGAGTAACACTACACAAATGCTAGGAAGGTGTTAGACAATTTGGGTAGAATGTGCAAAGGCATATTGTTCTCAAATATTTCCATAAAAATTAAGAAATATAAAAAGGTGTTATGCAAAAGTGTTCATGTTAAAAGGAATTAAATTAATGCAAAAGATAAAGGTTTCTAAGCAAATTATAAATATCAAACATACCTTCATGTTATCATTCTAACTTCAAGCACAAAATGGTAAAAATGGTAACTACGCTTTAAAATTTGAAAGTAGTATTATCTATAGATTTAAATGTTACATTGAGTAGTAATTAAAGAAAAACTTGGTGCCTTAATGTACGTTAGGAACAAACATTGTTAGTAATTGGTTTTCGTCTGATTATTATTAATTTGACCATTTCCGTGTTAATGCAGATCTTTTTCTTGGCACACAAGTCCTCAATGACAGGTATCAATTCATTTAGTTTTTAACTGCTTGGTTAGAATTTAGTGACCTGGTCGCCAGCGCTGTGTCATCAGCATAAAATGCAATCCGATAGCTTAAGTTTTCATCTTCTATAAGAAAGTCGCTGGCATATATATGGTAGAGCACAGGGCTTAAAATACTCTGTCTTTTATCCAAGAGCATGTTATTTAGCTTGAACTGAAAAGTCCATTTTTTTAAGGTAAGAATCAATAATATATATTAAATCAGGAGGCAGCGAATTATGATAGCATGTGACAGTTAATTTTTTTTTCAAATTTGTTTTGGGTATGAGTATAGTAAAGTGCGGCGTGCTCTCTGTTTTTCGCTTATAGCACTGCGTTTCAATAGGTAAGGCTTAATTTAGCCTATCAAGATTTATATGAGCTCAGAGGCTCTTCTTCAAATTCAACTTGCTACCACCGAGTCCAACAGGGAACTCAAATTTGTTTTGGTTATTGCAATTATATAAATTTTCAGGCTCGTGTACTCAAAATAGGCTTATGAACCTTCGTCAAGTAGAAGAGGACAGATAGCACAATAGGAGAGACAGCACCAAGCAGTACCACCTCCACGAAAAATTTGTTTTGGTTTCATGCTGTCCAGTGGTGGTTTCCAGTGGTTTGGTTTCATGCTGGTTTCATGCTAACTTATTGCCAATCAATATTAGGTAATCACTTTTCTAGCTTTTAGCTTGTTGTTACTGAGTTTTCTGAATATTTTTACTGGCTCAATTAAACGCATCAAAAATTGCAAGAATGGTATTTTATGAACAGTCATTCAGCATGGAGTATGCTTTAAGATCCATGTTCAAAACTAAGATCGCGTTCCAATATTCACACCGAACTGCACTGGTGTAACTGAAGTGAACTGGTCTCGTGACCTCAGTTCGCACCGTAATTTAGGAACGATCGGTGTGGTTAGGTCCAGTTCTGGTTGTCATTAGCCTTGGCCAAAGGATACTGTGAGAAGGCCTCTCCATTTCCCTTTTAACCTTCAGTAAGAGTTAGTCCCGAATAGGGACGAAAAATATAGCACCTCCAAAACCCGTTCCACTGTCTCCCCTACATTTTTGGTAGGGCTGCGCGTACTTCCTGGGGTGTTAAGTAATCTGAAACTAATCGACTAACCACTGTCACAGAAAAGGGGGAATTGCAACCTGCGGGGGTCAATTAGCTTTCAAAAGATATCAGAAGAGACTCACTCTACATTATGCTTTTTCTCCTTCTAAGAAAATAATTTTTTTAAACTCTAAAACGGCTTTATTTATTTTCAAAATGGTTTTATCATTTTATTTAACATGCACTTTTTCTAATTATATCTTGAATTATTTATTATTTTGATTTGATTATTTAGAGAACTAATAATAACCAGAGTATTTAAATTTATAAAATTTTAATATGTAGTCATATGAAAGTAATTCATATAAAGTAACTACATTAAAAATAAATTTATATTTTCTCTATAAATCAAATAAAGTTTGTTAATTTTTTTAAAAATTGATTTGCTAACTTGTAAAACTTTTTATATTAAAGTAAAACCTTGAGTTCAAGATTTTATTTTTTTATTACTTTTTTAATTTGTTTCTTTCAATTACAATTTAAATACATATATTTTTCACAACCTTTTTTTTTTAATTTTAAATAATTTTTTTCAATTTTTTTAAAGATTGTACCATTTTTCTAATAGGTCATTTCGATGGATCATTAAAAACAACAAACAAAAACAATTCTATGTTATTTTACATTTTAATATATAGATTTGTGAAGCTGCTCACTGTAATTAATATAAAGATTTATCAAAAAAATCGAAATTAATTTATAAAAAAGTACGATACCGAAATTTTTGAAAGAAAAGGCATTTATTGATTTTCATTAAAACTTACAACATAACAACTGATTGAGACAAGTTTACTTTACAAAATTTTATCACTTACCCAGGGAGGTTTTCGTGTTTTTCCTCTCCATGTAATGCTAATGCGGATTTTAATTAACTATAACTACACTAATTAAAGTTTGCAGTGCAGAAATTTCTACTCAGAAAACTCTTTTCCATGAATGGCAAAAGAGGGTCAGGGAAGCGAAATTAAAATAACACATTGATTACATACTTTGTTCTATCAATATAAAAGAGCAAAAAATTGTGAATAAAAATTACATTACACACTTTTAATAGGAATTCGAAAAATTTTTCGTTATTAAATACATAAGATATTGCATAATTACTAGTTTTAATATATATTTTTAGAATATTGCTAAAAAAAGTTTTAAAAAGTCTATTAATTAGGAATTACAGATTAATGTTAAAGCTATAAAAAAAAGACTAATAGTTTCAAAATCTAGTGAATCAACTAAGGAATCAGGTCTGAAAACATCAAAACCAGTTTGACTGTCTGAAGTAACAAAGAGAAACTTAACTCTAAGTATTGCAACTTATTTTTATTTTTTAATATATCGTGATGAAATTTCGTGGTGTTTATAATAATCACATTTCTCATTCTTTCTATTTCATCTGGCAATCAAACTGGTTTCAATATTTTCAGTGTTGCGTTCCTAAGCAGCGGTTCATTATATTTTGATACCGTTTTTATTTTTCTCCCGTGAATATTAATTATGTCCACTAATGTTCTTTTACTTCCTTTTTTTTAAAGAATTTTACAATATATGGGTATATTTTCATATTTTTCTTCATTTACTGATTTAAATAAAATTCTCATAATACTTAGTGTTCTTGTGTATGTACAGTCAGCAAAAAAAAAAGATATCACCCTGAATAATTTTCGTTCTAATGATTTTCACGAACTAAGTGTCAATCTTAATGGTTCCTGGGGGTGACCTCAAATATGCTAATTAGTTAGTGCTAACTATTAATTAAGTTACGAAATCAGACACAAAAACGTACTTTCTCTGAATAAACATATATTTTTTTTTACATATTTGGAATCCAGATACTTGAATTAGGGGGGGTAGACAAAATTTTGAAAAAAATGGGTGGTAAATAGGGTCGCAACAAAGGTTTATATATTTGGCGATAGTCCAGAAAACCGCCAAAAAAAGTCGCCAGCGCAAATGAATATTTTAAGATAACCCATTGACTAATTCAAAAGAAGAATGCTTAATTTTACTAGGTTGCTAAGACACCAAGCTCTGACTGGAAAAAAAATTGAAATAATGTTCTGTGATTACTCAGAGAGGTTTAATTAATAGTTAATAGAAAATATCTCGAAGTTTCTAGGCAATTGACAATTTTTAAGCTGATTTCTGTCCAAAAAGCAAAGTTTTTTTAATTTTAATCTCCCTTGAAAAGAAAATTTGAATCGATTATAAATTATTTATGATTTTCTAAGTTTTAGAATTTAAATACATGAACATTTTATCTGATATTATTTAGATTATGTTGTTTCTGCTATATTTATTCGAGGATTTCATACTAAAATCAAATTAACATAACTTATTATGGCTAAATACAAAATTTTAGGGAAAATCACTTTTACAGCTTTAATCAAGTCTTCTAGGCAAGAAAGTTTGAAGAAAAAAAAAGTGCTTGAAAAATAAAATGTATATTGATTGTATAGTAATTCTAATGCGCATTCACAAGTTTTTCTAAAATTTACGATATTTCTTTTTCCTATAACTCAAGGAATTGCTGAATGTTTAGTGGTATTTTAAAAGCATTGAAATAGGTTATGTTTAAGAATAAGATATTGAAATAATATGTTGCATATAGTATGATTCATTGTTTCAAAAATCGCTTCATTCTGCTAGATATTTAGATAACAAGGTTTTCTTTGGATAAAGATGATTAGCAAATAGCATCCTTATGCTTCGATACATTTAGAAACTTACGTTCTCAAATTCACCATAAAATATCGCACAGCATATTCTTCAATTACGATAAGCTACATTTACCACCAAATACTGATACTATGATTATTTTTGTTTTCTTATATATATCTGATATGATACTCTCTTTTTAAACAGAGCTTGTAAGGTCCTTAAGATACTGAAAGGGGGGCACGAAAACTTAAAAGATAAAATATTTAATTTCATTAACTCAAAATATCTGGTCTCAAAATTTTAATTTTAAACCAAGTTAAATATAACTTTTACAATATTGATGCTCTTATGTTTTTAAAGACCACATAATTCCTGTTGAAATATGAAAATGCATATTTTTACTTTAACGAGTGTAAAATCCTTATCAAAATAATGATCAAGACCCAAATGTAAAACAGTATAATTGATGATAAAAACTCAACTGGCTTCAAAAAATATGAAAAGGGAAGTAAAAGTCGACTTGTTTCGAGCGTTCAAATATATTCACCCTTTCTCAAAACTTGTCAAGTTTGAATAACTTGTGACTTTTATTATTGTGCTCAAAACATGTCTATTTTTATCATCATCTATTAATTTTTAAATCAATGAAGTTTTTATATTTTCAATTCAATTTCTTGGGATTATCTATTTAGTTACACAATATATTAAATTATTTCATTCGATATTAAAATAAGTTTTACTTAAGTTATAGGCACAGGTTCTTAGATTAAAAAAATAATAATTCGCTATTTTGTAAAAAAATCAATGCAGTAAAATTTTTTTTGTTACAAGCCTTAACATTTTAATTTAAGGACATAAAAAAAATTCCGTTTACAATTGAAATTTCAAAAGTCGAATGTGAAAATGGAATGTCCCCTAGCACCAGAAATCGAAATTAAATAGTTACAAGGACAACTATTTTAAACAAGTTAGCGTTTCCGTCCTACTCGAAGTTGTTTGAAAAGGTATTTTGTATATATAGATTCCAAAGTTTATTCTACAAATATTTTAGGGTATACTTTCGGAGTATTTTGATCGAGTTTATTTTTACACCCTTATTTGCTTAAAATTATTAAATAATAAGCTTAAAATAAATTATTCAAGCAACATGATTTAACGCATTTATAGTATAATAGTAAACGGGGCTTCTATCGCGTATCCTTAACCTTGATACCGCTCTCATTAAATGAATGGAATAAGCTGAGATAAATAATAAAAGTTAATTTTTCCCCCGTTTTTATTTTCAAGGAAATATGTTTCGATCAAACAGATTTCATTCTGGAAATAGCGAAATTATTGAGTAGGTCCCCTGGAGCAATATCATTCTTATCCTCTTTTGACGAAATATAGGAAAAACTGGTTTTCACAGTTCTGTAAAAAGTATGTTAGCCTTCTTGCCACGTTTTGTACTATTTTTTTATTTTTAATCAAAATAAGTTCGGAAATTTACGTATTTTTTATTGCATTTTTTTAAATCAGATGATTCTAAAATTCGCACGGCTTCGGAAACTTTTTAAAAATTTCAATTTTTAGTGTTTCCTGCTAAACAAAATAAGGCATTGTTCCTGATAACAAATTATACTACAATAATATCTTGGGAATCGTGCTAAAGTAAAAAATTGAACAAAATAGTTTAGTATATTATCCGGAAAAAAATCTACATGGAATCATAAAGAAAGAATCATTTAAGATACTGAGATATTTTAAGACGCTTAAAAGTTTTGACAGCTTTTTATGTTCGGTATCTTTATACTCTTTGTAGTGACTTATAAAACATGGACACTATTTTAGATAATCTATGTTGAAGTCACAAGAAACAAAACAAAAAAGACAATCAATGATTTATATTCTTTTTTCAAAAAAAATAGTATGCTTAGTAAATAATCAGCTGTTTTGCATTAAATAATTTTAAACAGCGGAGTGTTTTTAATTTCTTAACAAGGCTTTATTCTTAGCTAGCAGACAATAATTCTTTTAAAAAAAACTTGACTATAATGTAAAAAGGAACTTTACTTTAAAGAAAATCTAAATTAAAGTACTAAAAAAATTGATTAGTATATTAATGAAGAAATAATAAATGTTGTAGGGTAAAGAATAAAAATTTTAAAAATGCTAAAATTTAATTAAATAGTTGGTAAAATAGTTCTGCGAAACACTTCCGAAACACAGGTGATTAAAAAATTACTTTTAAGATTAACACGATATATAAGATGTGGAGAAATTTGCGATGATGTGAGATATGCTTAAATATGTTTACTACGTATTTTTATTAATATTCATAAAAAATATATTCATGAAACTGAGAAATATTTTATTCCAAATCTATTCATACGTATGTATATTATTGTAATTGTATCAGTTATTGAGAAGAAAAAAAACTAAAAAATAATCACATTACATAAGCACAATCTGGCGTATAATCATATTCTATCAAAAGCATGCTTTTATAAAACTCGACATTCGTTGAATAAAATGTTTTTTATTCAATAAAATGTTTTATTCAAATTTCTTTACTTAATTTCAAATAGATTTTTAGAGAACTAAAAAAGAAACATTGTATTTTATAGTTTTAAAAAAATTAAAAATAAAAAGATTAGCAAACGATTATTAGCGAAAAAAATATGAATGAAATTTTACGACACGCGCGCTAAATCAAGTTCTTCGTAAGTTTATCACATTTTAATATTAATCGCCCCATTTAATCATTTTTTCATTGTCGCCAAATTATTTTTTTAAAAATAATTAATTCTAATTTTTCTCATCTTCTAATAAATAAAAACAGTTGAAACTTTAGATTTTTCAATTGAAAAGCATGTAGTTTAATATGGTATAAAAAAATCCATACCTTATAATTCAAAATTTTTTCATCCTCTCTTTAGTTAAATAATAAAAAATAATTAATAATTATTAAAAATTATTTTTTTCATGAAATTATCTTTGGGTAAATGCGTTTTATGAGTTGGGGCAATATTTTTTTGAATTGCTTCATTAGTTTTTAAAATATGACTGAAAACGCAAAAAGCGAAATTAACATTAAGGGGTCCAAACTTTGAATCGCTCTCCTGACCAAACTATGGGGACCACATTTCCCAGATTGCGGCTACCCCCTATATTTTGAAGATAAGGAATCCAAATATGTAAAAAAAATATATGTTTATTCAGAGAAAGTACGTTTTTGTGTCTGATTTCGTAACTTAATTAATAGTTAGCACTAACTAATTAGCATATTTGAGGTCACCCCCAGGAACCATTAAGATTGACTTTTAGTTCGTGAAAATCCGATCATTAGAACGAAAATTATTCAGGGTGATATCTTTTTTTTTTTGCTGACTGTACATTAAAGCCCTAAACACAGAGCTAAGTGCTTGTTCACGTTTGGATGATGTGTGCTCTTGTGTACTAGCTATTTTTTTTTTCCTTACCGTGGAAAAACAAACTATCCCAGCTATTGGAGTAATTAAAACTATTTATGGAATGGAAAAATTGCAATCTTTTAAATTTTTATAATGTAAATGTTTTTTTAAACCTACAAATGAGTGTACGATATATATATATATATATATATATATATATATATATATATATATATATTTAAAAAGGAAAACTGCAGTTTTGTGATGCTTTATAGTATTGGAATATCTTTACTTCATTGTCTCGATTTTAATTCATCTCACTTTATTCAGAAGCTAAATTTTTTAAATCTGAAACATCTTTAAAAAACAAGGAAAAAAGTTTTAAAAAAAGGGGGAATAATGTATTTAAAAAATAAATTCCACTCTCAAAATGAATAAAAACAAGAAAAAGTATTACTACTAAATAAATAAAATGTATGTAGAATGAACGAATTATCAGCGAATATAATTTCCATAATAAATTACAAGCTTATAAAAGCTCCCCATATCAGTTCTTCAAAAGGACAGAGAGAGAAAAAGATTTTCAAAAAGAGTTGAACAGAGTAAAAGTATTTGGGAGGAAGGGAGCAAAACCACCTACGGAGAAGATTAGACCGCAATCGTCTCTTGGAGAATGAACTTGGGGGTGGAAGTTGCCTTCCTCCCTTACTCAAAGGTAGAAAGTGACTTGAGTTTCAAAGACAATATTACAAAAAGTAATAAAGATAAAAAAAATTGACCTACATTTTCGTGGATAGGAAAGATTGAAAAAATTATTAGTATTTTTTTTAAATTGATCACTCCGATTCTTAAACAAGAAAAATCGATTCAAAGTATGAGAAGCCCGCCATAGACTTTACATGTTAAAAGCAGAATTGAGGAGTCTGCTTGGTATTGGGGACCCGACTTTCTGATCATATGAGCTCGCCCCGTGCTCTTTGTTCGCCAAGCCATTAGCAACCAGAAGCAGACGCGCTCCTGTTTCGAAATCTTTGAGAAAATTATATTCGCAATTCTAGAGCTCGAATACGCCACCTTGCGGGGATTCAAGAATTTAACGTAACAGGTAAAACCAACAGTTATATCTGTTGCTACAACGGCTGTTGTTATTATAAAGGCGAAATTATAAAATGTCTAAAAATTTGGCTATTAGCAATAGAAATTGCTGTGTGCCTCAGTGTCACTCGATAGCTTCTCGAGATGACGTTAGTTTTCATTCTTTTCCTATGGAAGAGGAAATTGTTTTCGTAGACGGAAAGAAAGAAAATCGAAAAAACTTGTGGATTAATAAACTCCGCATCGGAAAAAAACTGTTACAAAGCAGCACATGCTTGTGTGTTCGAAGCATTTTTTAAAGGAAGACTATATTTAACCCGGTATGTATGCATTTATATGATAATTTATCCTCTGAAATATTTTTATTTTCCTAATATTAATATTAATATTTTTATTTTTAAAAATAAAGCATTTCTATTTTGGAGGATTCAGAATTGAAATTATAATTGAATGAAATTCTGCTTCATATATCTGGTTAAATATTAATCTTATAACTAAAAAAAGTAGTAGTATAACTAACTAAAAGTATGTTATTTTAAATAAAGATAGAATATGGCATTTGTTTATTTTTTGAATGCATGTCTGGTTAAGCGTAAGTAACCAAAGGATAAAGATATTCTTGCTTAATTTTTATGAGAATAAGTATTGGTGACTTACCTTATGGTAAGTAGAATTATGGAAAGAAAATTTCTGAGTCTTCTGCTTTATTTTGCTCGAAAAAGATTTTTATTGGAAGTAAAGAAATGCATTATTTATTTATAAAAAGCATTTATTGGTTATATATATACAAAACCACATGTTTGCAGACACCACCAGCACCAGCAGGACAACTGCAATTAAATTGAGATATGCCGTATCCATTTCCAGATATTCTTTTAAATAAAGCACCTTCAATTATTGGAGAAGAATTTAACTTCGTAGAACAAAGGCAAACCGCATAAATAATTCTTTTCCGCGGTAATGGCTGCTTTACAACACCACATGTTATAATGTGGTTTGAATTAATAATTTTTTCACCTTCAGTGATGCTCCTGTATTTCTCGTGCCTTTCCAGATATGCTAAAATATCTAATAATTTAATAAAATCCATCACTGGACAATAAAATTAATCTAGCTAGTAAAAAAAATGCTAATGTATCCCACAGTTATACACTGGGAAACAGGTACAACATCAGATTGTATTACCTTTTCCTGACGCCATTTGCCCTAGACTGCAGCGCCGTCTATAGTTTATTTGAATTGCGAATTAGTGATAACAAATTTATTTTTTGTTCTATTATATTTATTTCTTGGACATTCTATTTTTGTATTACTTGTTAAGTAATATATATTTCTAGACTTTTAAAACTGTTTTATATAATAAAGCAAAATATTAAACGCCTGCTGCATGATTATACATTCAATTTATTTTATTTATTTTTTAAATTTAGTTGATAGAAAGTAAAACTTCTATCGTATATATTAGTTTCTGTTTCTTTTTGCATATTTTTCCTAAATTAAATGTTTATTTTAAAATGCATCCATCATTTCAGTAAGTCTTATATTTAAATATGTGGTGCATTATGAAGTGGGAGTAATGTGGTGTAACTATCTACCACTACAAATAATAAATACAAATTCACTAGTATATAAGACATGTTAACTTGATTCTATCCTGAGATACCTTTTGACAGATGAAGGTTGGCATAGTCGATAATTAAAAATCCCCACATTGATGACCTGCGGACGTGATTTGAACACGCAATAACGCCCATTTCGCAGAAATCTCGACAGTAACGCCTACTTCGTTGGATGGTCCATCCACATTAAACAGTTGATTTGCTTAATATAAACTGCTCAAAAAAAAAACAAAAAAAAAAAAAAAAGATCCGGTGAAGTGAATAAAGTCTCCCGGTAATAAACAATATAGAAAAAAATATTAAAAAAAAAAAAATGAGCGAAATGCAATGAAACAAATGAAGAAATATAAAATATGAGCGAAATGCTACAAAGAAGAAATGAAGTAAAAATATAAAGAGCAAAATTAACTATATATATTAATAGCATGAATCAACTATAGTCTGTTCAACGAGAACTGATAGTGAAAGTAAACAAAGCGGCGTGCTATTTGGCGCAATACAGTTGTCTACTTGGCGCCGGAATAATGACAAATAGCGCCTATCAGTCAAGCAAAGACTTAATTTTTAGAGGGTTGTTTGTTTCGCTGTGGTGTCTTTTTGCAGGTGTTTCATGAGCAATATGGAAAATGAAGTGATGGATTTAAGTCTTCCTAAAAAACGACAGAAGAAATCATACATAAGTAAAGCTGAGAAGGAAATAATATTGAACATTTATAAAACAGAAGTGCATTGTAAACCTGATGTTCCAATCATTGATGTGGCTAACCGTGCGGCTTCTGCAGCGGGAGTTAGCGCAGCTTCGGTTTTCAGAATTATTAAAGAATATAAAAAGGATGGTAAATTACATTCACCGAAGAGGACTAAATCTCGTAAAACTTTTTTGGATGACATTGACGATTTCGACAAAAATGCTGTAAAAAGAAAAGTTCATGATTTTTTCCGCCGTAACGAAATTCCAAAAATAAACAAAGTTCTCAAAGCTGTGAACGATGATTCTGATTTACCAAACTTTAAAAAAACGTCATTTTATTCCCTGTTAAAAAAATTAGGCTTCAAACATCAAAAACGAAAACGGAACAGCTCACTCATTGAAAAAGATGAAATAATTTTGTGGAGGCGAAGATATTTAAGAACAATTAACAAAATGAGACAAGAGGGAAGAAAAATTTATTATATGGATGAGACATGGTTGAATGCTGGACATACGCAAGACAAAGTGTGGAATGATACGTCCATTATCTCGTCAAAACAGGCTTTTTTATCTGGTCTTTCTACTGGATTAAAATCGCCTTCTGTCAAAGGTGAGAGACTTATTATTACGCACATTGGTAGCGACGCAGGCTTTTTAAAAGAAGGACTTCTACTTTTTAAATCGAACAAAAACAAGGATTACCATAAGGATATGAATGCGGCGTGTTTCGAAGAATGGTTCGAGAAAATTCTACCCTTTCTAGAGCCAAACTCTGTCGTTGTGATGGACAATGCACCATATCACTCGCGTAAAGAAGAAAAAATTCCTAACACATCATCGACAAAGCAAGTAATTAAAGAATGGCTAAAATCTAAAAACATTGTTAGTGATGAAGAAGGCATGTTAAAAACAGAACTACTGGATATAGTGAAGGCTCATAAGCACAGATTTGACAAATTCGCGGTGGATGAACTTGCTAGACGTAATAATATAATGATTTTAAGGCTTCCCCCCTATCACGCTGAATTAAATCCAATTGAACTGATTTGGGCCCAAATAAAAGGTTCAGTGGCCAAAGAAAACAAAACTTTCAAGTTATCGGAAGTAGAAGGATTGTGCATGAGAAGTTTAAATGAAATTGGAGTTGAAAAGTGGAAAAATTGCATAGAGCATACTCAGAAAATCGAAAAAGATATGTGGGATTTGGACGAAGCCATCGAAAACACTGTTAATTCTCTAGTAATAAATATCAATTCAAATGACGAGGATTCTACAAGTTCTGAGAGTGAATCCTGAGATAAGTACCTAGTTTCATTTTTACTTTTTAATGATATAATTATTCGTTATTATCCATGATTAATTCATTGTTAATACAGTAATTCTTAAAATTTTGTTCTTTTTTGCGTAGTTTAATATAATTATTTTTGTTTTTGGTACAGTTGTTAATTAATTACAGAAATTCAAATGTTACGTAAAATTAAATAATTTAGACAATTTACTCTATTTTCATAAACCTATTGAATTCGAGGTTTACAAACCAGCTTTTTTTATAGGTTAAGTGGGTATATTTTTCTTAACAAAATATTTTGTGAGACATATAAAAAAGTTCCAAGTTTCTTTTAGTGTAATTATTTTCGTAATACTTCCCTTAGAAAAATAAAGATAACAGTTTAAAAATACAAATAAATGCAGTTCCTTTAATCGATCGGTGAAACATGAAACTATTTTAAATATTATTTAACTTTTAATAAATTTAAAAAAAAAATTGTAATTATGAATATAAAGAGTATTTTTTTTAACATATTCTTTCAATTATATACGACTTTTACGATGAATTATAAAAGTTATGTTTTGCATAGATATTTATGCAAAATATATTAAAACTAATTTAATCTAAACTTAAAAAAAAAATACATTTAAACGATTCTTAAAATAAAATTATGTGTTTACTGAAACAATTAGAAACATATTTTCATGTAAGTATTTTAATTTTTCACTTTCTTATCTAATTTTAAGGTATCAAAAACCAAACACCGTTTTCATTTTTCTATAAAAGCGAAAGCTCTGTCGATTCAAATGAAATCGCCCATTCAGCGAAGAAACCGTTGAAGTGGCAAACGTTGGCGATCAAACAGCAACCCTTATGTTTACTTCCACTCTCAGTTCTCGTTGAACGGACTATAGTGGTAATCGTTCATCGAATTCTATCCCAGATAAAATTCTGGAAGGGGAGTAATGTGGTGTAACTATCTACCACTACAAATAATAAATACGAATTCACTAGTATATAAGACTTGATTCTAAAAGACCTTAAAATGGAAGAAATTAACACAAACATCTAATGGCAGCGAAGACCTCTAATGTTAATCTGTAGAACCGGCGCAGTTTTGCCTCAGGGCTTCTTGCAGTGGAAGATGACTAAGATGATAAACCAAACCAGTTTTTATAGCGCATGCGCATTGGTGCGATTGTTGTCCTGCATCACTCCTTCCCCGTAGTACTATGAAAATTTATTCATTTCATTGATATCGTGATCGTTGGAAAAGTTTTATTCTCCATTTCTGTCCAACATATAGCTGTGAATTTTGGTAAGTGGAAATTTTATAAATACTATTAGATTTCATTATTATTTAATATTAGATTTAATTATTCGAACTCAATCATAAGATATATATTATTTTTTATTTAAAATTTAGAACTTTTAAAATTAAGATTGTGATTACCCATGTGGATTTTATTTTAAGGTTTTAAACTATTAAGATAGTGATCTTAAATTAACTGATTTTTTTTTCTAACAGTGTTCTTTCTTTAACCCATGTGAAATTTTAATCACTTTTACACCTTTGGTGTTGCAATAAATTTTATTCCGCAAACTCACATGTCCTTATAAAATTATTGTAATATAATTTTACTATTAATGTGGGATGTAGGTATTTTTCAGTTTAAAATTTATACTGAGAATAGTAGTTATTTCTTCTAATCCATGCGGTTACAACTCAATCATATGATTTTTTTTTTTAAATTTAAGATTTAGAACAATTATAATTGTGATAACCCATGTGGTTTTTATTTTAAGGTTTTAAACTATTAAGATAGTGATCTTAAATTAGCTTATTTTTTCCTGTCTGTGTTCTTTCACAGTGATTAATATGCATGTGGAAGTTTAATCACTTTACACCTTTGGTACTGTAATAAATTTTATTCTGAAAATCTCATATGATTTTTAAAATTATTGTAGTATATTTTTTTATATTAATGTGGGATGCATTATTCAGTTTAAAATTTATACTGAGAATAGTGCTTATTTCTTTTAATCCATTTGGTTACAGCTCAATGATATGATTTTTTTTAAATTTAAGATTTAGAACAATTAAAATTATGATTGTGATTACCCATGTGGTTTTTATTTTGAGATTAAAAACATTTAAGATAGTGATCTTAAATAAACTTATTTTTTCCCATTAATGTTCTTTCCTTTATCCATGCGGAATTTTAATAAATTTCACGTCTTTAGTGTTGCAATAGATTTTATTCCGCAAATCTCTCATGTTTTTAAAATTATCGTAATATATTTTTAGTATTAAAGTGGGATGTATTATTCAGTTTAAAATTTATACTGAGAGTAGTGGTTATTTCTTTTAATCCATGTGGTTACAACTCAATCATGTGATTTTTTTTTTTTTAAATTTACGATATAGAACAATTAAAATTATGATTGTGATAACCCACGAGGTTTTTATTTTAAGCTTTTAAACTATTAAGATAGTGATCTTAAAATAACTGATTTTTTTTCTCTAACAGTCAGTGTTCTTTCCTTTACCCATGTGGAATTTTAATCACTTTTACACCTTTAATGTTGTTGTAATAAATTTTATTCCACAAATCTCACCACAAGTTTTTAAAATTATCGTAATATATTTTTACTATTAATGTGGGATGTATTATTCAGTTTAAAATTTATACTGAAAATAGTGTTTATTTCTTTTAATCCATGTGGTTACAACTCAATCATGTGATTTTTTTTTTAAATTTAAGATTTAGAGCAATTAAAATTATGATTGTGATAATGTATTTGAATTTATTTTAATACGTGACTAATTATGGTCCTTTTTTTAAAGCAGGACTAAAGCTTAGATCATTAAAGATTATTTAGCTGTTTAAGGTGATCTTCAAGAAAGATAAAACTTAAGTAAGCATGAGATTTTTCAATCTCTTGGTTAATATCTGTTTTTTTATTATTTATTTATCTATTTATTTATTTTTGAATGTAAGTAAGTATTTGTCACGGATTTGTGTATGCCATAGTATTATTTATTCAGCTTAACATTTACACTGAGAACAGAGGATATTTCTTTTAATCCATGTTTGAATTGAATGCAACAACTCAATCATATGATAGCTGTTTTTATTTGAGATTTAGAACTATTAAATTTATAATTATCTTCATTTGTAATAATAATATGTTTATTTTAAATAAATTCTTATTTTCTTCCACTAAGTGCTTTTTCCTTAATTCTTGTTTATGTATTTGAATTTATTTTAATACGTGGCTGATTATGATCCTTTTTTTTAAAAACAGGACTCAAGCTTAGACCATTAAAGATTATTTAGCTGTTTGAGGTTATCTTCAAAGAAGATAAAACAAAAGTAAGCATGAAGTTTTTCAATTTCTTGGTTATTAGCCATCATAGGTCTGCTGTAGTATTTATTATAATTAAAATAAAATCTTGCAGTAAGTTACTCATAAGAAATTTCAATAGTTCTTCAGTTTTGGTGTTATGATGAATTTTATTTCACAGTTCTTATTTAGGTTTAAAATTATCCCATTATTATTCACAATTTTTTAATTCATAAAGGAGAGGGATAAGGGTTTATTGTTTTATGATTGATCATATGTATTTAATTGAAAGTATTTTACTACTTACCTAATTATAGTACCTTTTTTTGTTTTGAAAGCTGAATTGAGGCTCTAGCAGTTTTAGTCTGATTGGATGTGATTGTCAAAGAAAATGGGGACTAAAGTGAGTAGTAAGGTATTAAAATTTTTTGATTATTATCTATTGTTTAATAATTTTTTTTTAGCATTAATCATGGATCTAGGAACTTCTAAAGGTAAGATTTTTGAGTGTAGTATTTTTAAGTTGGTCGTTAAATCTAAGTACAATCTTAGAGGCCATATGAAGGTTAAACATAGTGGGACTGATTTGGATCAGTCTGTAAATAATGGTTGTGAACTGTGTGAGGGTGTTTCTGTTTCTCCAAATGATATTGGAGATCATTTTTTAAATGTTCATGGTATTGTGTTTGAGGAGAAAGATCTTACTTTTCAAAATGAAGTTGAGTTTATGAATTTTAAAAATAGTTGTGAGTGTGCTGACTTCAAGTTCATTAAAGTATGTGGAGATAAGCTTAAGAGTGGTATTAAAAGACAGTATTATTACTGCTCAAATGGGTTAAATGTTAAGCAGGTTGCACATAAATGTCTTGCTAAAATGTTGGTACTTGTAGATGGTTTAGTTTGAGTGAAATATGTTTCTACACACACTTGTGGCTCCAAAGAGGTTTCAAAGGAAGACTCTAATATAATTGTTGCTGGCAGAAGTAGTTGCCAAACTACCTGTGAGAGTGTTTGTGTTTATTATGAAAAAAGGTATCCTGATGGGAAGCAACTCAGGAAACATGTATTAAAGGTACGCGGCATTTCAGATGCTTCAAAGATAATGTGCTATTTGTAAGGTTTTATGTAGTTCTAGAAGTAATTATGAGAAGCACTTAAAAGATGTGCATGAAATAAATGTGGTAAAGAAAAGTGAAGCTTTTCTTGATGGTTGTCAGTTTTCTGAATGGAAAGAGAAAATTGAACAAGGGACAGTTAGCTCTTTTGTAAGCTAATAACCGAGAAATTGAAAAACTTCATGCTTACTTTTGTTTTATCTTCTTTGAAGATAACCTCAAACAGCTAAATAATCTTTAATGGTCTAAGCTTTAGTCCTGTTTTAAAAAAAAGGACCATAATCAGTTAAGTGCTACTTAAGTAGAGTTAGAGAATGTGTATTTTAGTGTAGTTTAAGTCTTTCTTTGGATATAATTGTTTTCTTTCTTTTTTACTAAGTAAAACACAAAGTGTATACCAGGGTTGCATAAATATTATCTTTAAAGTGTGGTCAAATTAGAGAATGGGAGCCTTATTAGCAAAGTGCTGCCTGTAAAATAATCTTCACTGAGTGAAGTAGAAAGGTGGAAGGAGTACCTAGGTTCAGTAATACAGAGGTGAAAATTCACTAGAGAGAGTAAAATCTGTGCATATACTAAGAAAGCGTTTGTTAAAATGAAACCTGTCTGTTTCATAATGTTTTGTCAATGTAGTGGGTTGTTTGATAAAGTTAATTGACATAAATAAGAGATTGTGTTTTGATAACAGTATTGTCGTACATTTGTCAGATTGCAAGTATACAAAACTAAAAGGAAAAGTATATGAATGGCCAAAAGTAGTTGAGAACTATTGAAATAGGACCTCAGGCTGTCACATAAATTACTAGAGTGTTAAATAATAGAAGTTCAGTTTAGGGGTACTGTAGCAGGAGGTCATTATTGGTGGTAAAATCTGTCTTTCAGAAGGAGGAAGGCTTTGAATGAGAGTGTTTAGGCGGTATTCCCACTAAGTGTTAAAAAAAGTTAAAAGGTGTCAATCGAACCCCCTCATGTCATTTAGGCAAGAATTGCCCCGCATAAATATGTTTAGAGAGGTTTAACTCCGCCTCGCGCAGTGCTTTGGCGAACTACACATTAAGGAAACGTGTCTCCCTTAATCTGTGGCTTGCCTTTCTTACTGAGCGTGCCGGTCCCAAGCCTGGATAAAGGAGGTTCGTGAGAAGAATTGCTGATTATTGACATTTCCTTTGAGCATTGTCGTTTACTTCCTGTACTTAAAGTTAAAACTGTTGGTAACTAGACCCAAAGCTAAATTTCAAGAAAGCTTGAATGGGCACTCTAGGCATTATCCATCCATCTACTAAGTTTTATTAAGAGATTAATTTTGTTTCAGTTTTCTTGTTGACAGTAGACATCTCAACTTTACTGTAGATTGTGTTCTTTTTTAATATTTTTTTTACACTACATATATATTAATATATTGTGTATAATATGTACCGGGAATTTTTTTTCTCCAGATTTGAGTGGCAGCCCTGGTGGAGTTATTTAGAAGAAAAAAAGGAGGCTACCTCTGCCTGATTAATAATTTTATTGAGTAAATGTATCAATTTCTTAATACAATTACCATTAAAATTGTTTGTCGGTCTATATTCAAAATTGAAAGTTCTGGATACTGGAATATTTAAACGCTGAGCCAGCTTTAATGATTGGAAACTCCTTTGAATACCCATTGGTAAGCAAATTAGTTGAGAAGTTTGAAACATCTACACCTCGGGTAACTTTACCCAGTAGTTTTTTATCTTTTTTGAAAAGGGATATGTGTAGCATATGCCCCTGTTTCTACAATGGTTTGGTATAACTATAGTAACAGTGTATCATGAAGAATCAATTGCAATTATTGTACAATAGCTAATTAAAATAATAATTATTGTAATCTGTGATAGAAATGATGCTTATAAACATTATGTTTTCGTAATTGTGGCAAAGTGAGACTTGTGATATTATTTAACACTTATCCCCGGTTGCTTAGTATTCTAATAGAAGTACATGAATGGCGTATTTTATATCAGGGAAATAAATTAATGTAGATTAAAATAAATAAGTCAAGTGTGAGTGAAGACCTTATTACTTAAACAAGCACTTCATGTAGTACAATGTCTTTAAAAGTTTCACAGCATAGTGACATACAGAAAATCTCAATAAAGACAGTGATGGAAGGAGTAAGACTGTTAACATGTACCTATGACTTGTCCTTAAATTTTACAATATGTAGAAATATTTGTTTCGGGAATAAAATTATTGCTTTTAACATAAAGGGGTAATTCTTTATTCATTACTTTTTGTCGTTGTCAATGTTAAATGGGGATATGTGCTAAATTTTAAAAATACGCATTTGCAACAGCTTTACCCATTTCTTGATAACCAATACCAAGGCATTTTTTAGACTGTCTAAAGAAAAGAACCTAACAATTTAAAAGCAATTAAAATAATCTTTCCACAATTAACTGTTTTTGATTTCCTCGAAAGCGCAGATTTGTAACAAAGCCCCTTTTAACATTGACTGCTTCAATTATACTAAATTTCTCAAAAATGAATATCTACTTTGTTACGTGAAAATAAAAAAGGTTTTTCAGTTTGTGCAGCTGTTATGGAACCCAGGATCATAAATTATTCAGAGGTACTACAGTTACAGAAAATTATCCAACATTTTGAAAACGTCTAGATGAAATTTTTTTTTTTCAATCACACAGGATATAATCTATTTTGCATCAGCTGGACGAAAGTGAATGCTAAAACAATTCCAGCTTTAGCGAGCAGACACATGGCTGGTTCCTCCAAAATAACTGTTTTTTTTTAAATGGTTATGAACATATTGTTTAACATGCAACATTGCTCGAAAACTATACAGCCTTCACTGAGTAATTAAATTCTTTACCTTCAGGCCTTGAGTGTTACACATTTCTACATCTTTATGAGATAGATTTTTTGAAGGAAACACATATCACTTAAAATATATTAGTATTAAATTTGCATTTTGCCTTAGCTAAAACAAACAGAAGGAACTTTTCTTGGAGAAAAAAAACTTACCCGACTACTATTAAAGTTGCAAACTAAAAAACCTTGCTTTTTACAAGTATAATAAAGATAATTTAATCATTGAAGATTTATAAAAAATAATAATAAAAGAATAACAAAAATATATTAAACATAGTAATATATTACTCAATAGTAATGCTTATAATAGAATTTTCAATGTCATTTATTAATGGAGCACTGAACAATTCAAAATAGTTCCGAGATAAATATAAAAATTTTATAGCGCTGCTCTATTACACTGTCCATGATCTCACCAAGTTACTCCAATTACATACAAACCCAAAGGAAATATAAAAGAATTAATATAAGGATTGCAAAAATAAAATGTTCGTTAAAAATAAAATATTACTCACATCTTGTTACCATATATCTAGACACATTCAGTACAAAGACTTGACAGTCGACACAATAAAAGAAACACCCAGCTTAGAAGAGACAATAGAAAGGAAGTTTGGTACCATTAAGCACCAACAGATAAACAACAACAACTTTCTTTACTAAAGCCCCACTGAGCCATTGTGTTTCAAGTCTTGTTATGCATTTCGTTGGCTGCAGTTCGGATGTAAGCTGTAATAACAATCAATTAAATAAATTTCACTTAATAGAAATTGTTCAACTCTTAAAATAAAAAAACACATGTAAACATTACGTAATCAAAATGAGGATTATTTTTTGTTTACATATACGTTGCTGCGCTTCAGTGTTGCCATTCCATAAACATGCTATTGCAATTTAGTGTTGCCACCGTACAATCAACAATACAAAAAACTTTAAGAACAATAATAGAAAGCTATAAAATAATGAAAATAAATTCATTTAACAGTTATAAAACAAATATAAAGCCATAAGAAAAAGCCGATAATATATTGACAACGATTAAGATTTATTTTTTTTAATTAGATAAATATAATTTAATTGTAAATAAACAAACTAGACATAACGCTTTATATGATTAATTAGAAATTAAATATGGACCACATAGATGAGTATATAATATTATATTTTTGTATTAAAAATATTAGAAACTTAAGTGAGGAGCAAATAAATCTTATTATTTCTAGATACGATTTGGTTCAGCCAAATTTCAATGGTGAAATCTAAATGGAATCTGAAACAATGAAGAAAAAAAATTTACAAGTATAATTTTCAGATATTTGGAAAAAAAGAATTAGGATTTCACATTTTTAAAGTAGGCAAGTCTGTTTAGAATCCTTAAATAACAGTTTTGTGTCCATATATTGCTATATGTTGAATTTTTTAGTGAAGTCCTTATTGAGTAACTGTCTGATATATCCTACACCAATGTTTTTTTTTTATAGTTAAATGCTCAGTACATATTTGAAGCGGCTAATATTAAAAGGGGATATGTTACAAATCATGTTACATTTTTGAGAAATACTGAAAAAACTGTGTAAATTGTGGAATAAGTGTTTTAAATGCTTTCAAATTGTTGGATTCTTTTCTTTACGCGGCAATTAGTTTATTGGCAGCATATTCCCAAACCATAGGAAAAAAAGTTACATACCCCTTTAACATTGACCTCTGCATTTGTTGGATGCGTTTTCCCATTTTCAGGTTTTGATCTTTTATGTTAATGCCTACACAAATTCTTGGGAACAATCGTAATACCTTAATTAGTTGTTAACACATTTGGTGATAGCATGAAAATTTTAAAATTGTGTCAAGCGTATAACTAGGATTTGCCATAATTTATCAGAACTTAAAGACTGAAATGATTATACTAATATACAAACATAACATTTTAACAACTTTAATATATGGATAATTTATATCGTAACATCCTTCGTAAGTTATTAGTAAAAATTTTGTGATTCAAATTGACAGTTTTGAGAGTGTGTACAAAATGGTAGGATTATAAAACTTTGAACTGTTTATGTATCACTTGTTGAAGAAATGATTATGCAGCTCTTCACAGAGAATCAACATATCTTCCCTGCTGAAATTAGAGGTGCTGAAATACATAGAAAATATTATTTTATTCATTTTAATTTTAAGTTAAATAATGTTCAATTGCAGCCCAATTACTTTAATTAAAACTAGTCACAGATTGAATAAAACTAATAAACATTTAGGTATAGGGTGGATGATTTTATTATTAGGTATTACATTAAAACAAATCAGCGTTTATATAAATCTGGTCCATTAAAAAATTTAATCATCATTCCTTCAGTCTATGCACTTGTTAAAAAACTTAGGTAATGGAATTTAATTTCAGTTTTTTTTTTCTTTGCTTTTATTAAGTAGCTAACGTTGAAGGACTTTTTTTAGTATGTATTTACCAATGCTAAGTATATCACATCAATTCTAAATATTTAGGAGTTATTTTTAAATTTAAAAAATTTGGGTAATTTATCTGCCATAGAGTATTTACGAAATATGGTTATTGTTAATTTTTCTTATTTCTACAAACTATTTGTCAGTACTTGCTAAGAATTTTAAAATTAATGCATTATATATTTTCACTCAAATTTTTTTTTAAATGGATGAATAAACCTCAGGTTAAGCATTCAATGTTGCTGAAAACGAATCAACACTTTCAAGAATCTGTTTTATCAAAACATATCTGTGCATCATCATCGCCACATCCTATGGTGCTAACTCTAAAATTTTCGCTCAATATAATTTAGCTGAATAATTTTAGCAAAGATCATTACGCTGACGTTTTGTTTCACTAAAAAAAAAAAAAAAATGAAAGGAAATTCTGATGCACATTTTTTTGACAATTAATAAAATAGACAGTAATGTCGATATCTGTACACAATATTTTTATTATTTAAGTAAATAGTAATTTTGTTACAACAATTTTTTTTAATATGCATTTCTAAAATTTAATTCCTGCCAATGAAATATAAAGCTAAATAAATACACTTGCTTGATTTCAATACTCTAATAAATATATAACATAGATTAACACAATTAAAATAAAATTATAAAACTGTACATATAACAAAGAGTATATTTTAAATTAAGCTGACACTTTCATTAAGCAACATTTGGGAACAGTTTATTAAATGGAAATTTACAGTTATAAACGCAAAAAGATTGAAACTTTACCTGCATTTATGGTTAAATCGGCAAAAAGTCTAAAGTGATTACTCGCAAAATTACGTAGCAACAATTGGTGAAAAGGTGATCAAGAAACAATATTTACTTGAAACGGTGCAAGTTGAGTGCATCAAAATGCAATGACTCAAACGTAAGAATAAAATTTTAATGACATTCTTTTATCTTTCGGGGGGGTGGGGGGTGGAACACCCCTACTTGAAATATTTATACCTTGTTACCACTATGGATCAAGACGAATGGCAGGAGAGTTCTTACTTTAGACAAACTATATATGTCTTATACCTGGGTATTAAGAAGAAGAAAAAAAACGAAGCGTAGAGGAATATTTAAGCTGCTAATATAAACGTGCATGAGACAGGGATGAGATTGGCCAAAAGGCAAAAAAGCTGAATTTCCACGCAAGTAAATTTTACGAATCAATAACAATGTTTTGACAAAAATTTTGCACTGATTGATTATTATATAAATGATTACATTGATACTTAACATTCAGTGAAAAAAAAAAATTACCAATTGAAAAATATAAGTTAGAAATTATATTTTTCCTCAGTTCACATAACAGACAATTATTACTTGAACAACTGCCTGGTTTAGCAAATTAAAACTACTGAGAGCATACATTAATATTTCTTTTAATAAATACTGTTATGTGATTTATAGCAAACATATCAGTAATGTGACTTTTTTAATTATTTCGGAAACAAAATAAACTTTTACAATAGACCAAATCATTATGTTCATATTATAATCTAATCTAACTAGTGCCCTATGAAACATATAAATAACAGTGAAGTAGAAATATAAAGTAACTCCTTAACATACAAAAATTGCTATTTTAGTAAGAAAAATTACATAATTATCAGCTACTGTTTAAATAATTATTTTTCAATTGATAAGAATTTTGCATTTTATAGCATAAATAACAGCAACATTATTTTCTAAGTTTTGGATTTTGATGATGAGTTAACTCTTTTTCCAACAAAAAAAATAATTGAATCATTTTTTAAGTGATTGCTTTTGTTTGCTATATTTTTTATATTTGCTATATTTAGTCATTAGCCCATCCTCAAACATCTTGTGAGAAAATCCTACTTCTTCTTTGCGAGCACAGAGTGTAAGTTTTGAATATATTCTCTTACAGTTTCGCTGATGTTGTAACACTTACATATACTAATAATCGTTGTTAGAAAAACAGTCACCTTTATAGTAACTAATTTTTAAAAAATAATATAATAATTTACTTCTTACAAGAATCATGATAGTTGATCTTAAAATTGCATGAATACAAATTGCGATCCCGTATTTTAAAATCGCATGAATATGAATAACGATTATGGATTTTGAAATCACAGGAATATGAAACTAAATATACGATTTTGAAAATGAGAAAATACAAACTGCGATATAGAATTTTTAAAACGCGTAAATACAAATCACAATTCATAATTTTTAGATCGCTTGCATACGAATCATGATGCATAATTTTTAGATAGCATAAATAAGAATTATGATGCATAATTTTTAGAATGCGAATGCCTTATTTTCAAATCACGTATAAATACGAAAATCAATGTTTGATATATACCGCATAAGCAAATCACGACATTGAATTTTTTAACTCACGTAATACGAATCGCTACATAGGTTTTTAAAAAGGCGTAAATACAAATCACAATATTGGATTTTTAAATCTTGTAAATAAAAATCGCAATGTACAATATTCTTATCGCTTGAATAAAAATCGCAACACACAACCTTCAAATCACGTAAATGTAAATACGAGAAGCTATGTTTGATATTAAAAACGCATGAATAAGAACCGAGATATTAGCAGATTCCAGGCTTAGGACTCCCAAAAGGCTTGTCAGAAGCAGGTTGTTTGAAGTACGAAAATAAAAGCTATCTGGCAAGCGGGTAAAAATGCGGAAGGGTTGGTAGCTATGCAGTTTTAATTTTTTGTTTACCTTTGAAAATCGGTGAATTTTCTGAATAAGCGGAAGATTTATTAAAAAAAAAGTGAAATTTTTAGAGAATTTGAGTTTTTGATAAAAAGGCTGAAATTCAAGAGATAAAAGCGGAAAAATCTCTTCCCCGATGAGAGCATCGAGATGAAAACTATTTCTAACAATAACAGTTCTTATTTAAACAGATCAACGTTACACACCTAGGCAGATTAATGGACAGAAAAGTTTAAAAATCTAGTATTTGCACATGAAGAGAAGGTAGAGTATAATGACACAAAATTCAACTATCTAACCAATTTAATCTAACACTTAAGTGTTATGTTGGTATGTCCTTTTAATGTATTTTATTTCTTAAGGTTGTATTATTTTTGTTAATAATTAGTTATGGGCACAATTAATTTTTTGGGCACCGCGTTTTTAATTTTAAGATCTCATTCATTATTTTAATCCATCAAACCATCCAATACTTTTCCCTACACTACTCTTCAACACCACCCAAATATTTTTCCTTCACCCCTACTTGAAAATGGATTGCATCACAGGTGTGAACAGTTGAACGATGGTAGCGCCGCCCGTGGCGCGGATGAATACATGAGCGGGAAAGGAGATGCAATTCGTTTTTTCAGGCGATTCCCTGTTCTGACGTGCTTGAGGAAGGAAGTGGAGAATTTTGACGCGGGGTGGCCGGCCACACACACACACGCTCTAGCTATGCGTGTATTCCCAGCTAAGTTTTATTTATTTTTTTAGCTTAAATATCTAATGAAAATCTTAAAACATTCCTAAAACACAAATTTTTTTTAAACAAGTTGAGATATTGTTTTTAACTTTAAACCTAAATCCCACGCGATGGATTAGGATCATGTGGAGCCAAAATTCCTTTCTATTCCCATAAAATGAACACAATTATACAATTAAATACAATAATTCTTAACAATAACAAGAGATCAAAAATGAAGCATACGCAGATGTAGTGCTTCGACAATAATAACGCGCTTGTATAGCAGTAACAAAATTAAGAGCAAGAATCTGAGAAACTGTCACACCTAACATTATGGGGTGATTCATGCCATCTCAGATTTTCTTCAAAAAATTACCAGTTGTTATATATCTTGTCAAAAGACAAAATCTGAAATTTTTTGTCTCAAAGTTGAGTTGTTCATTTTTTATGGCCCCCTGAAGTTCACAGCGTTGCAGGAAAATTTCAGCGTTTTTGCACGACATGGGAATTACAATGACGTACTGCTCTTAGCGCACACAAAGTGCCTCCAAGTAATTTAAATATCTGAAAAGTAGGAATGTTGATCTTAGTAAAATGGGTGAGAAGTTTGTGGCAAGTTGTTGCCGCAAGGTCACTGAAGGTCGTAAAAAGAAGCATTTTTGCTGTTCTTTGCAATTTTCAACGATTAACTACAGCTTGCGCCTTCTAGTTGCCACGGTAAATAACATGTCATTTGAAAGATATACAAAAGTACTTTCAAAAATTATATATAAATTTGAGGCATATTTAATGCGCTCTTAATTATATGAAGTTGAAACTTGAAAATTTTCAAATTTTACCAATATTTTAACTGACATAACTTTTTGCGGCATAAATATATTGAAATAATTTTCTTACCTTTATTTTACTCCATTATTAGTCTATCCAAAAAGGTAAAATTTAATGAGGCATGTAGCTCCAAAAAAATTAAAACATTTTTCTAACATACCACGTTTTAGCCTTATTTTCTCGAAGCACCTTACTCGAACAACTGTACTTTTTATATACATTTCACCATAAAAACCAATATTTCTAACATTTTATTGTATATAATCTTGTTGGTTATCCATTTAAAATAATATTTTAATATCATTAACATTTACAATTTGTATAAAACAGAAATATATAAAGATAATGCTGTAAAACATTTGTTTTGTAGCTACAAAAGGCATGTGAATTATTTATTTGATAGTTCCTTGTACAACAGTTGGATGTCTTTTAAGCTTGGGACAGTAAAAGGATCCACACCGGATAATTGTATAGGACCAAAGAAGATGGTGCTACGATGTACAGTGTCTACATTTACAATTTGTATAAAACAGAAATATATAAAGATAATGCTGTAAAACATTTGTTTTGTAGCTACAAAAGGCATGTGAATTATTTATTTGATAGTTCCTTGTACAACAGTTGGATGTCTTTTAAGCTTGGGACAGTAAAAGGATCCACACCGGATAATTGTATAGGACCAAAGAAGATGGTGCTACGATGTACAGTGTCTACATTTACAATTTGTATAAAACAGAAATATATAAAGATAATGCTGTAAAACATTTGTTTTGTAGCTACAAAAGGCATGTGAATTATTTATTTGATAGTTCCTTGTACAACAGTTGGATGTCTTTTAAGCTTGGGACAGTAAAAGGATCCACACCGGATAATTGTATAGGACCAAAGAAGATGGTGCTACGATGTACAGTGTCAATGTCATCACATATCGGCCATTTAAACTCTTGAGCTCCTCTCTGGTGTAGAAATTTCATCTTGAATGAATCATTTCCACAGTCTTCTAGAATTTTTCCTATGTAAAATCTTCTGTCATACATTACTGCATAAAATGAATGAGGATGAAGTTCACTGTTCTTTTCTTCAAAAATTTTGATCTCTTGCCTAATATTCTCTCTTTCTGCTATCTGAAAATCCCAAAATTTATTGAAAAGCTATATTACGTTTTTTAAGAAATTGTTAACAGTTGAAAACATTAAATAAAGCAAATTACATAAAATTAAAAACATAACAAACCTCATTTTCTTCAGTTGCAGTTACTAAAAGATGGTTATCATATTCATTTTCATCTTCTTTCACAGTATCAAAATCTATACCTTTTCCTTTTATTCTGCTGAAATAAGAAATCACTTGTTCATTTGTAAGATATTCTTCCGGACAAAACTTTTTCTTTCCATCTACTGTAAGATGTCTCATCATCTTGACAACACTCTGTGCAGTAAATTTATTACCTGTTTTATCTCCTTTATAAAAACATTGCTGTAGAAACTGTTTTTGATTTTGATTCAGACGTGTGATTTTTCTTTTTGGTTTCAGTGCCCATCCCAGTTGTGATACCATACATAGTTGAGAAGTTTTCATTTCTATTAGATGTGCCAGCAATTTCCAAAAAATTAGTAGTTTGGAAGTCTATTTTTTTTTTGTTACTGTCTCCATTTTTTTAGCAAACATATTTTTAGCTTTGTCCACTCCTGATAGTAATTTTGGAATAGCATGTTCTCCTCTTGCTATATGCAAGGACAATTCATCTGGACAATCAAGATTTAAGCAATTATTCATTATTATTAAAAATTATTTTTGGTAATCACAATTAAATTTAGCATTAATAATTTATATAATACTTAAAGTTAACGACCAGCAAGTTAAAAAAAAATTTTTTTTTTTTTTTTAAATCTTTAACATTAACACGTGGCCGCTGGTCACGGCACCAATTGTTATATCCTTACTTTTTAGAATAATAATAAATTGTAATTTAGAATTCAAAAAGATGAGAAAAATTGCGTTGTGATAATCTTTCCTGCATTTAACATCGATTACCAGATATAACAAGAAGGAATGACTTAAGCTAAATTAGGATTACCAGCACAATTATTATTACTACAATATTAATCTTAGTTAGCTGTAAGGTAAAAGTAAATTAAACTTAAAGGATTCAAATCCAATAACATTTCCATTCTAGACTAAATATTTTATTTTAAAGAATTTATCATAAATCAAATTAGGTTGACAAGATGGCAGTTACTGCTATACAACTTACATTTCAGATAGGAGAATTATTTAAATATTTCCATTATTTAATACTACTATTTAACAAAAAAAAATTAATTTATGGGCACGGATAGTAAAGTAAAAAAAAAAAATATATAAAACTTAGCTGGGAATACACGCATAGCTTAGAGCGTGTGTGTGTGTGGCCGGCCACCCCGCATCTTGGAACAATTTATCACTCGACACGGCGTCCCTAGTCATCTAATATCAGATCGTGGTTCTAATTTCCTATCAAAATCAATTACTGAGGTATATAAAAAATTAGATATAAAGAAACACTCTACTAGCCCATATCATCCTCAAACTGATGGAGTCGTAGAAAAATATTGGATGGTTTGATGGATTAAAATAATGAATGAGATCTTAAAATTAAAAACTTGGTGCCCAAAAAATTAATTGTGCCCATAACTAATTATTAACAGAAATAATACAACCTTAAGAAATAAAATACATTAAAAGGACATACCAACATAACATAAGCAACAAAACTACAACAAATTTAAATTTGCCCATAGCACAAAAATAAGAAGTCTCACAAATAACTGGTTATTAAGTTGTGTTTGCTCAGCATGATAAAATGAAATCAAATTTTAAAGGGATATAAGTGGCAATTTACTTTAAAATTCCTAATTCATAATAATGCAGAAAATAAGTTTTACAAAAACTGTTTTTTCTTTAAGGAATTCTGAATTGAAATAGCACATTTCAAATAAAGTGCACAGTTTGACTATATGCTTTTAATATCTAATTAATAATAATAAAAAATCAATTAAATAAGTTTAAACTAAGTTTATTTCTTGTTAAATATCTATGCTAAATGTAGGTCGGCATTATAATATATTTTTTTTAAATCAATGTTTATTTTTGATAAAAATATTTTTTACCTTCTCTTCAAATCACTTAATTTTATATTACAGTTTCTTATGTGTTCAATCAGATACCGGGATATAATATACTAAAGGCTACAGTGGCGTGCCAGCCGGGGGGGCAGTCGCCCCCTCTGAAATTTTAGTGAGGGGGCAAACAATATGTTTCGCCCCTCCTGAAATTTAATCATTCGAGAAAATAAAATCAAGTAATTCCAATCAATAAATAGTAAAAAAGTAAAATTTTAGTAAAAAAAAACATTTTTAATTGAACTTTGAAGATATTTTCCTCTGAAATTAAAATCAGAGGTAGGCTCTTTTTTTCAACTTTGAAGCTATTTTTCAAAAGGAAAACTTTATTTTTCTCTAATATTTAATAAAAGGGCGAATAAATGCGTTTCGCCCCTTCTGAAATTTAGACATTCGCAAAAAGGAAGTAAATTTAAATTATTAAACTTAGAGGAAAAAAAGCCTTTTTTTTCGAACTAAATTGAGGGGGCGAATTAATGAATTAATTAAATTTAATTGAGGGGGCGAATAATGCGTTTCGCCCCTTCTTAAAATTAGATTTTCACAAAAATGAAGTCAAATTAAATTAGTGAACTTGGAGGAAAAAAATTTTTTTTCTTCATCTAAATTGAAGGGGCGAAGAAATGAATTTAATTTAATTGGGGGGTGAATAATATGCCATTCGTGAAAATAAAGTTAAGTTAAATGGGTAATTTTAGAAAAAATATAAAACTTTAAAATTGTAATTTAAAAAGTAATTTTATTCTTCAACTTTAAAATTGTCGCTTTTTTGAAAAAAGAAAACACTATTTATTCTGAAATTTAACTGAAGGGGCCAATAGTGTGCTTAGCCCCTTATGAAATTTAGACATTCATGAGAAAGAAGCCAAATTAAATTGGTAATTTTTTAAAAAGTCCTATTTTTTTCTACTTTGAAGCTATTTTCAAAATATAAAACTTCATTTTTCTCTGAATTTTAATTGAAGGACGTCGAATAATATGCTTCGCTCCTTCTGAAATTTAACCATTTGTGAAAATAATGTCAAGTTGAATTGATAACTTTAGAAAAAAAGAACCATTTCTTCTACTTTTAAGTTATTTTCGAAATAAAAAACTTTATTTAATAGTGAATTTAAATTGAGGGGACGAATAATGTGCTTCGCCCCTTCTGAAATTTAGCCATTCGTGAAAATAAGCTGTTCAAGCTACCTCGACCCAAGATTTCTCCCCCTCTTCAGTGGGCGTAATCCTTAATCAATCTTCAAGTGTCAAAATCAGAGGAGGAAAATCGGAGGGGTGAAGTACTAGGATTGAGCTTGGAGAGGGGTGCTAGGGAATTATCCTCTATCGCCTCTTACATGCCAACAATTTGACTTCCAACTAACGCCAAGTAAATGATGTTCGGAGTATACTCCAGGTGGCAACGTTTATCATTTTTTTTTCAAGATGTTTATCGCCAAACAGCATGCAAAGTCGTTAATGCATTCGCTTGAAACCTTCAGAGTGGCCAAAAAGTAAATTTCTAATTGCAATGGCATCAATCAGTATTCTCGAAGATAAGAGATAACAAGCTGATTATAAAACTGATTAGTAGAGGAAAGCACGTGCCCTCTCATGATTTTTTTTTTAATTGCAAAATAATTTTTATTTTAAAGTTATTTTCTTAAAATTTCAGAAAGTTATTCTTGATTTAAGTTGAAATTATTTAATTTCAGACAATTTATCAAAAATGAAATAAAATAATTCTATACTTATCAGTTAATGTAAATAATGTTTTTAAAATCATAAATTTCCATGGATTAAAACTTAATGTTAGTTAAAAATTTTAGTTTGTGGTTGAGTGATTTAATTAAATTTATGATATGATATTAATGTTAATTAATTAACAATTTAGCCAAATATTTCTATGCTTAAAAATTTCATGGTATTTTTAAAAGCGTTAATGATTTTTTTTTTCATTATTTCGATTATAACTTTTCATTACTTCGATGTTGTGTCATTTAAACTTATTTTTTATCTCTATCATCTTTATTTATTCATTAATTTACAATTATACTACTGTTTTATTAAAAATATATTTTGTGGATGACATTTTGTGATTATTCGGATTATATTTGATTTTGTATTATTTTTCAATCACGACATTTAGTTGTAGCATAACTATTATACGAATAATTTCGTAATCTCTTCTTAAAGAAGTAAATGTTAAGGAAATCTGTTAATAATCAATGTTAATAATCTGTTAATAAATTTTATAAAATATATACCTCACAGTATATGTCATGTACCGCGAAAGATTTTATTCATTGAAAATTTTTCTTGTTGAAAAGCAGAAAATTAAACTTTTTTAATCTTAACTTTAAAAATAAAAGATATTTTCTAAAGGGAAAGAGAAGTAAACATGAATTGCGTGTTTTTCACATTTAATTAATTACGGATTTGCCCGAAATGGATTTGCACATGGTAAAAAATACATAAATTAACAAAGAAATTTTTTGTGAATTTATTTACTATAATATACAATGAACTCAATTATTTTATATAGAATTTAGTTATATAGAATTAGTTAGTATTAAAATATATGTTCCAAGAAACATTATAATTCCAAGTAATTAGTTTATTTATATTAAAATTAAAACAATTTCTTTAATCCTATAAATCAACAAAGCAAATATTTTATTCTTTTATTATACTCAAATACAAAAAATTAAAATCAATATGATCATCATGACTGCGAAGCTAGAAGAATTTCTCATGATAAATATTATTTAATATATATTTAATATATTAATATATAAATATATATATAATATATTTAATATTAAAAAACTTGAAGATATTTTCTAAAGGGAAGGAGAAGTAAACATGAATTGCGTGTTTTTCACATTTAATTAATTACGGATTTGCCTGAAATGGATTTGCACATGGCAAAAAATACATAAATTAACAAAGAAATTTTTACTGAATTTATTTACTATAATATACAATGAACTCAATTATTTTATATAGAATTTAGTTATATGGAATTAGTTAGTACTAAAATATATGTTCCAAAAAACATTATAATTCCAAATAATTAGTTTATTTATATTAAAATTAAAACAATTTCTTTAATCCTATAAATCAACAAAGCAAATATTTTATTCTTTTATTATACTCAAATACAAAAAATTAAAATCAATATGATCATCATGATTGCGAAGCTAGAAGAATTTCTCATGATAAATATTATTTAATAAAATAGTATAATCTTGAAAATTAAAGATAATTAAATCATCAATAAATCTAAAAACAAATTTAATATTAAGAGTATAATATTTTTCATAATAATGCAAAAATAAGTTATCGAAGAAAGATGAATAATTAGTGAATATGAATTTATCATTAAATTCCTACGTTTTAATTTTTCTATAATATTTAAATTACCAGTAATAATATGTTCATGTTGTTTATCAACAAAATCAAAATATTTCTCCACCTTACAATGATATTCATAATCGGACATATTAAACCTCCCTAAATTTTTGCTTATATCATTATAATTAAATATTTTTCTACCAAGAGATTAATTATATTTGAAGCTTTTAATTATGTCTAAATCTTTAAATGGAAATAAAGTTTTAAAATTTTCAAAAATATTATGAAATTTGATCTGATCGAAAATAGGTTTTTGAAAGTCAAAAACGAAATATAAGTTATCTGAAATTTTTCTTTTTATTTGGAGAAATTTTTATCACCGCGGACCTGTCAATGCTTGTTAATTTTACCGCGGCCCGCTGGAGAAGGGGAAGTTGATTGTTTATATTTTAGATTATTTCGATTTATTAATTTGATTTAATTCTATTTAAACATGCCTTCAAAATAAAATACAGTTACACCAAAAAATAAGTATATAGTGATTTAGCATTTTGACTTACTAGAACGCTAAATCAATGAGAACTCTAAGCTTGTTTCTTTGCAATGAGACGGTTCCATCCAACATATTTCAGAAACCACAGTTTAACATATAAATAACATTTTTAATTTTACAAAAAGTTTTGGAGCTATCGTTATTAAGGATTGTACGTTTTTTGTCAGTATTAGGGCAAGTTCTGCATTTTTTTATCACCACACGCTTTATAAGACAGTAAAATTTCGGGTATAACAAGCAATTCAAAAAATCTTTTGCTTTCAGAGTAGCAGGATATCGACCCGAAGGTCCTCTCTGAAGTGAGCTCTTCGTACCGGGTACAACATGAAGAATAATTTAAATACTGAACATATTTTTTACCAGGCGCTAAATTGTTCATAACAGTTTAAATCCATAAAATGACATGAAAATGTAGAGAAAACATGGAAAAAGTTACAGAACAATGAAAAAAGGGGGGAAAAGAAAAATAATAATAAAAATAACAAGAAACCGTGAAAAAATTAATAAAAATCCAGTAAATAAAAGATATAATCTCTTCATTAGCTAACACGATTATATCCACAAAAAGGATATGCTTTCTATATATGGGTGATTATTTTTAAATGTGACAATTCGGACCAAGAAATTTCTTCAAATTTAAAGTCTTTAAAATAATCTATATATATATATTTTTTTTTGTATACTTCTTTAGTTACATTTTTAATATCTTACAGACAGCAGTGTAGTTTATTGACATTTTCTCAAGAAAAAAAATAAAATAGAAATTCACCAAATCTTGAATGCCAGGAAAATGACATATTAGCTTAGAAGTTTAAAAAACAGTCATTTTAAGGTAATAGTAAGTAACTCAACTTAAGCCTTTATGTTAGATGGACCATAAATTGCTTAAATTAATTCTTTTTATCCGTTGTAGAGAGAATCAAAAAAAATTTTTGTTGCGAATATGTACAGAGCAAAATTGTGTATAATAATCAATCATTATAATAAATAAATAACTTTGATTACATCCAAGCACATTACAATCATACATAAACTTGGTATTAGGCCAATATTTGCTTTCCCTCCTAATAGTTTTAGCAGTTAAAAAAAAGAATTCTGGTAACACTTCAATATCCTGGCATTCATAAGCCAGGAAATTGACAGCCGGTATAATGACAAATTCGCCATTTTATAGCATATAACTTTACTTTAATTAAATATTTTGGCCTAAGACGTTTATATTCTGTAGAAAACAACAGGATTTCTTAAAATAATTCAGATAAATCTATGTAGTTTATGTTATTTATTAAAAAAAATAGATATTGAAAAATTTATGGGAAGTTTTGAAGCTAGTTATTATTGGAAAATACTAAAAGAATACAATTAATATCTAAACAAAATGAACAAAGCTTCTTTTAAAAAAATGCGCTAAAAAGCAGCAGAATTTTCAAAAAAAGAGAGAATAAAAATAGAAATAAATGTAGAAAAGGAAAAAAACAAAATTAAAAATATTAAAAATATGACCACTGAAGCCGACGTCTATATATATATTATATATATATATATATAATATATATATATATATATATATATATATATGTATATATATATAATATACATATAATATATATATATATATATATATTATATATATATATATATATTATATATATATATATATATATATATATATATTATATATATATATATATATATTATATATATATATATATATATATATTATATATATATATTATATATATATATATATATATATATATATATATATATATAATATATATATATATATATATATATATATATATATATATATATATATATATAATATATATAGATAGATAGATAGATATATGTAATACTAAAATTATAATACTTTTGTATTAATAATAGATTAAAACTCTTTCATTTTCATAAAATGTCTTTGTTATGAATAAACGTAGAGATATTCTATTTTGGGAAGATTTTAAAATTATTATTTTTTTCTTCAATAATAAAATTTATATCACGGAGTAAAGCATTACCTTTAAAGAAAGGCAGTCAAGATAGAAATAAAACGTTTGACAATCTGTTTTTTATAAGATGAACAGAAAAACTAACGCAAAAAATTTTATCCAGTGAGAGTGATTAAGACGAACTGCTCCATCCTACGATTTGCATATGCGGAGGCAGGTCATTGCGATAATAGCATGCACGAGCAGTTCTTTTTACATATAGTTTAAAACCATTCAATGCACTTCGATAGCAAGAGATAGATGAGCGTTTTCGTTAAAAATATATTTCATGTATCAGATTCCGATTCTACTTTAACGCTGATCAGAGGTGCGTAAATTGCATACAGTGACAATCGCACTTTAAAAAATGTATCCTGAAGAATGAACGAGAAGCAGGGATTTTGGCCTCTTGGCTAACGAAGATAAATATAAGTTATCAAAAAAATATGGCAACACAAAGCTTTTTTGTCTATTTATTTATTTACAATGCTTCCTATTTTATTTACAATCCTTCCTTGAAAAAGAAACTTAATAAACAACTGAAAATTAAGGCGATTTTAATTCTGAAATCAAAAAACATTTAAATGTATGATGACTTTATATATATATATAATCATCTGGAATGGTTTTCTTTTGCTAAAAGAATGTATATTAAACAATACCAGAGTTTTCTTAGGATTCTATAATACAAATAACAATTTCAATAGAATACTTTGTAATGTTCACACTATTCTTGTGCTCACTTTATGAGAAATAAAAAAGACCACATGCTGACCACGATTTTAACCTGGAAAAATCGGAAATTTGAAACGTGATTTGAGTGACTACCCTGTCTTTATAGTTTTACCGTAAATTTTGTAAAAAAAAAAAATTCCCCTATGCTTCTTTGCATTTAGATGTAAAGCGAAATTCAAGGGGATATTTCCGTATAGTTATCTGTCGCGCCAACTACAATCGCCTAGGTGCCAAATAAATTTTAAACATGCAATTTTTTTTAAAAAAAATTTAGACATTTGTCTACGAGTTATACCTTTCGAGTTGGTCCCTTTCTGTGATGTTTTTTTTTGTTTTTTTAGTTTCTCGCGGGCCACTGCCCGGAAGTTTCCAAGACATGGTGATTATTCTGCCACAGATCACAATACGGAAATCTCCCCCGAAATTCAACCTTACAAATTAATTTTTTTCTTCTTCTGTATATATTTATTTAAATTCCTTGAAAATCTGTTTTGGTAACGTTTATATATATGTATATAAATACATAAAGATACTTATCCCTTTGGTTTGTATTTGGGGAGATTTCCGTATCATGATCTGATTCACCAAGTCTTGGCAGCGACCTGCACGAAACTGAAAAAAAAAAAAAACTCACAGAAAGCAACCAGCTGAAAATCTCCTAGCCACCCCTGCACAAACTTTTACACGTTTTTTTTAAGTTCATAATTTATTTGGCACCTTAGCGATTGTAGTTGGCTTGACAGATTGGACATTATGGAAATATCCCCAACTTCGACAAAATTAATTTAATTATTGATATTAATTTAAATTACACATGAGCCCATTTAAAAAGTTTTCTGTCATTAGAAGTATTTTTTTTTTTAAAAACCGAATACCATAAAGTTAAATATTATTTTATAAGAAATTTTCTTTCCGTTTAAGAATTTTTCACGCTCTTCCAATTTTCTTCATCTTGTTTACCTTCTAATTAAAATGTCTTAACTATTTTTACTTCTCTGTCACACCTGTGGGAAACACTTGGACATAGTGTCCATCATAAATAAAAATCCGCAAGCCTGATGACGCGTGCACTACAATGCTGTATTCACCCCTTACATGAATTCACTCCTGAAATGGATGCTGAAAAAACTTGAAAATACAGGAGAGTTAATGTTTAGAAGCGATTGGGTCAGATGAGAATTTATGGCACCTCCTATAATTGCTAGTTATTTTCAAAAAGGTGGATTATCTGATGGGGATACAACTGAAGAGTGGCTTTGACGCTGAAATGTCAGATGAAGTAATGAATGAAAATTTTGATAAGGATTGCAAGTTGCTCCAAAATACTCTTAATTTCACTGCATTGTTTGAAGAGTATGTATCAGTTGACGACGAAATTTTACCTTGTGATGCCTAATGCCGGAAAAGTGTTGGAAACTTTTTGCAAATTTATTTTCAGCGTTGAAAATGTGCCTCCTAAAATATTCTAATATTTACAGCAGTTGGAGAATTTTCAGTTAAAGATCAGTGAGAAAGATAAACAACTTCACACAATTTTTTTCTCGCAAAAGTTTAATCAATAATTGTAGAAGTGTGTTGCTCTTTCTGTAAATAACATTAGATAAAATAAAAAACAAGGTAGGTAACTTTGTTATTATCTATTATTGTTTTAAATGAATAGTAAAATTAGGGTATTTATTCAATTATGCTGATTCTGATAAATAAGTTACACAATTTTAAAATTGTTTAGTTTTTAATTTGTGTATTTTTAACATATATATACATATTACAATGTTAACATTTACATATTACATTTCACATATTACAATATACATATTACAATGCATATCAAAGGTACATCATCAATACAATGCACATCATCATTACAATTCACAAAAAAAATTGTTACAGGAGGAATTCACAAGAAATTGTTACTGTTGTACAGGAGGAATATGAGAGTAAATATATGAGAGGAACGAATAATCGAAGAAAAAAAAGGTTACAAAAGAAAACTATGCAAAGCAAAGTTATAATTTTTTAAAATTATTTTGAATTAAAGAAATTTTGAATTAAAAGTATTTAAATTTTTAAAAAAAATTAGTTTCTTAAATTAAAAAATAACCAAGATCAATTAACTGGAAAACTATACTAGATCATTACCAGAACTAGGATGTTGTTGCTAGTTAAGAATTTGTAAAAATAATAAAAATTAATAAAGCGTTTAGATGAAATTAATTATAAATTAATAAAAAACCCGTAAACAATATCCTGTGCAGAAAAATGAAAGAAAAAAAATTGTTATCAGCATCCTAGCCCTAGAAACTTTATTCGTTTCCCACTTGTGGACACAAATGGGCAACGTGATCAATATAGTTTTCCAGTGTAATGCTGTGATTTGCATAGTGTTCTTTTGCAATCTTTAATTTATTATTTAAACAACGATATTTCTTCCTTTGTTGGGGTGGCCGTGCTCTGCCAGCACGCAGCATCATCATGGTTCCTTCATTCTCGGCTTGAATATTTCGCAACAATGTAATCATTGCGAAAATATTCAGCCGAGATGAAGCACGTTTATTAATTTTTGAGTGCCACCCCTCAAGGTTATTATTCGTCCTCTCATTTTCACTCTCATAGTGGTTCCAGATGGCCCTAAAAAATAAAAAAGTATTTGAGTAATATGATATATGACAGGTAAAAATTGCAAAGCTTTGATTTTACCTAAAAGATTCTTAAGTAAAAACAAATTTTAGTGTATTGTTAGAGGAATTTTAATGTATAGTTACTCAGTTGCTAGTACTTGTGCAAGTGTTGCTCGTCAATAGATGCTCGTCATTTGCATGCATTTTTGCTCGTCACTTCTAATAAATTAAATAATTTTGAAAAGAAGCCTTAAAATACTTTGTAAATTAGCCATTTCATAAATAGGAAAAATGAAATTATTTTCCATAATTGAACCTTTTGCTAGATTTACTTATAACTGAATATTTCATGCATCCCTAGCAGTCAGATGTAAAAATTATTTTTTTCCTACTTAAGAGGGCTTCTATATTTTAAATTAGTTACAGAGGTGAAACAGAATTTGCGATAAGTTTCTTCCGCTGTATAGAGTCGTCTTAAATTTTTAATGTTTTCTCAATTTTTATATTTAACTGGGCAACTTTAAAAAATATTTAAAACAAAATTTCAACCTTCCAAAATTAGATATTTGATAGCTTCATATGATAAAAACATGTAAAATCTTTATTTTTCTATTCTGTAGCTATATATAAATTATATCTTTTAAGTTTGAAATAAGATTATACCTTATCTCTGCATGCAACATAAAATGTAAAACTTTTGTTTACACACTAAAACGAATAAAATTTTTTGAAGTTTCAGAAGCTTTTTTTCTTCTTTAAAGCTTATTATTAAATACCAGGTTTTGAAGAGATTTCAGATTTTTGAACTCTTACACTCGACTACTATATTTTTGAAGATTTTTTTTCATCGTAGAAGAACTTATTTAAGATCCATCGTATATATTCAGAACTTATTTATATCAATCGTAGAGAACATTTAGAATAGAACTTATATTTTACTTTGTGAAGGACAACATGCATATGATAAGTTACATGTTACAATTTCAGTTTTTATAAGTAAAAATGAAAATACTCACAAGTCAAAAATGAGACAAATATTTATGAAGATAAACACTCTTTTTCTCAGCTTAAACTTTTTTCTTCTTCTCTTTTTAGTAAGGGAAGTTGTAACTTGTCATGTTTACATTAGAATATCTAATTTGTTAATTAATGATCATGTTCGCACTTCTGTGTATATATATATATATATATATATATATATACATTTTCCCCCTCAATTTTTTAGCTTATATATATATATATATATATATTTAAACATAAATCTACAGTTTAATTCCAATAATTTAATTTGCCCAGTTGATAAATTGAAGAAAAAACAAATTCACTGTGGATGTTAGAAATTCACATTTTTTTATATTCCACAAGATGTGAGAAAAAAGATTTTTTTCCGAGATTAACAATATCAAATGTTACTACTCATTGTAAAAATATGCTTTCAGTTTGCTTTGATAATACAACAGCTAAGTATTATTAATAGCTTCATGGATTGTATAAATATACAGTTTTCAACTGCAGCCTAATCACATCCACACCTAAAAATCTGGAAAATGATTCAGCATGATACTAAACCCTAGCTTTAAAGATACAAACACATAATATAACATGCACAACCATGTTGTTAGTTGCAAGTACCCAATTATAATTATGATCATAACACACACTTTCATGTTAACAATGAGAAAATCATCTTAAAATATATATAGTCTAAACATAAAATAAAAAATTTTTGAGTGGAGGAAGATCCAAGAAAAAATATTAATTTCTTTTTGAATGTTTAAAAATATCCATATCTGAGTGTGTAAATTTTTTCTAAAATGACGAAATTTATTTTCTTATCAATTTTATAGGAAGTTGTTATATGATATGTTTTTTTTAATTCCTAAAATTCTGAACTAAGCTTGATTCTTTTCATTTTAATCTTTGAAAATTTTTTTTCAACAATTAAACATTTGTATTAATTAAACAAAACAAACGTTTAACAAAAACGTACTTTTTGTATTAATTAAATTTTCTTTCCTATTGCTATAAATGCTATAATTATATATTAAATAATATATATTAATATTATAATTTAAAAAAAAAATTATGTTATAATTTAAAACTGAAAAATAAATCTTTATTATTTTCTACAAAAAAACCATAAGCGCTTTTGTCCAGCAAATGCCAATGCAATAGCCAAGGTGTATACAATCGCCAATGTCGACAGAATAATTTCATCAACAAAACTTTATTTTAATAAAATATGCAAAATAGGTTATTGCTTAAAATTAGATTTCTTTATACTTAGTTTGCATTTATTTTTACTTTTACGTACTAAACTTAATTATAATTTTGAAAATTGTTATTTTTTACGTAGATTTATCAATAGGGTGAGATGGACACATGCGAATTCAATATATATATATATATATATATATATATATATATATATATATATAAATTTATCATTGAAATAAAAAAACAAAAAATTTTTGAAATTATTAAAATAGATTATTTTAAATACATAGCTTTTTGTGCAACCTTTAATTTCCTTTTAGATAGTATTTAAATAACAATATTGTATATCATGCTTCATATAAAATTATATGAAGAAATTTTAATTATAGATATTTCTAAATTCCTTTAAAAAAGACTTTAGACATTTTATTTTGATTTTTTTTATTTTTAATTTATTTGACCACATTCATAGTGAATTCCTACTTTAATTGATTACCATTATTGATAGTGAAGTCGAACCTCAATTTTCACTAGCATATTAATTTCACTAGCATTTTAATTATAACTCATTAAAAATATTTCCTTTTCTGCTGAATTCTGTCTATGAATTATCTAGCTAATTAAATATTATACGCATAGTTCTTAAAAATATTTAATTTTTATTAAATTTAACAGTTAACAAAATATAAATGCAAGATTTTTTTATGGCGTTAATTAAACATGAACTTTACATTCATTATAAAGACATAATCAAATATAGACTTACTCGTACAATCTCTTTACAGAAACAGTATTTTGTTCAACAGCTTGTCGTTCCATGTCCTTCGTGAATAGCCATTCCTTGATCATCTTAGAGTCATCTTCATGGTTATGGTACCCTCCTTCTGAAATTATCTCATTATTTTCTGTTCGGAGGCGTGCAGAGCAATGAGGCTGAAGGTGCCTGCACCGCCAAAATTCTATTCCGTTGCGTTGGCGTTTCAGTTTGTAGGTATGGTCGTCGTATACGAGAATTCTACCTCCTCTTTGGGAACTAAGAAAAAAAAATTTTTTCCTTGCGACCGCACTTGTGGCTGACATTGTTGCAAATGATCTACAATTATTCTACCAAGTACTATTTTCACTAAAATCGCCAAATTACGATGCTAATTCTATTCCACTATTACAAGCATGCCAAAATATTATATTAACCTCTTTTCATGGCTATAACGGGAAAGCTAAAATATTCATGGCTTATTATCAAACGCGCCAGAACATACCCTTAAAAAAGATAACCCTATAGCCTCTCTACTTCTGCGGGGGAAACATTTTGAGCGTGTTAGGTGGGTCATCTTGACCATCATTTAGTAGCAGGTGTTCCTTTGAGACGCTCCTAACAATGCCTTTTGTTCGTTTGTGGGGGAAGAGTCTAGGGCCGAATCCGACCCGTAATCGAAAATAAAGTTAAGTTAAATTGGTAATTTTAGAAACAAATACCATTTATTTCTACTTTAAAGCAATTTTTGAAATCAAAAATTTTATTTTCCTCGGAAATTTTATTAAAGGGTGAATAATGTCTTTTTCTTCTTCTAAAATTGGTAATTTTAGAAAAAAAAATGTTATTTTTTTCTTCTTAAGCCAAAGACATTTTTTTACAAATAACTTTCTATATGCGTAATTAAACGAAATAAAAACAATTTTAAAAACAAAATACTTCTCAAAAAACGCATAGCATATAAAATATATAGAAATGTTTAGAAAACTAAAATAATTTCATCTCTTTTACCCTTCCCTGGAAAGAGTAATAAAAGGCATCCTCCACTGATGAAAATTGGTTTAAAAGAATCCCTCGATATTTAACAATTTCCTTTATTAATGTATTATTAATGTTTTTATTATAATCGTAAAACAAATTCATTTATATAGCGGATTAGGTCATGATTATACCGTTTACTGTTTATTGTGTATGGATTGTGCTATTAATTTATATTATGAATTTGTTTATTTTTTAATTGTAAAATAATATTTTGAATTCTTTTTGCTTTTAAACAAGTTTATTTTGATTCATAAATAAAAATCAACCTTTAACTTTTTTTTTAAAAAATCACAGTCAATAAAAAATAATAAATAAAGTACGTTGAAATAAAAAATTTGATTTGGTATTTTCGATCATTCTTTTGACTTTTAAGAGATACATTTTAATATCGGTTCTTTAAGATCATCTTTGTCCTTATTTTATTGAAATTAATTTCGAATCTTTTGCTTTTATTACACAAAAGTAATATATATTGTAGTTTAATATATTTAATATAAATAAATAAAAATGACCGAAAAACTGTTTATTCCTAAAACAGGAAAATAACATGATAGAGAATGCATTATATCAGCTCTGGAGGGTGTTTTTTTTCTTTTTTCTAATTTTTAAATTTACCATTTTATTTTTTCTTATATGATAACCATTATATATGATTATTAATTTTTGAAAATTTTAATGTTGAAATTATAAATGCTGTTGATAGAGGATAAAAAATTAATCCGATCAACGCTATTGTAACTTAAAATTTCTTATGTGAATATTTCTCTTTACCAATTGAATATTTTTATTTTCCGTTTCCAATTTTGATTTAAATCCAGATAAATGAAACTGGAACAAGATGAGAAAAACCCTACACATAAAACTGCCTAAATTTTATTTTTCCACATTTTTTTAAAAAATTTTATTCTTCTCTTTAAAAATCCGAAAGCAAATAATATTCATTGTCAAAATAATAAGTCATTAAAAAAAGTTTTTAGTTTTTTTACTTAGGAAAGAAGTTGTATGACGTTTGTCTTTATATACTAATTTGCTTTGGAATTTCAAATGAATAAATAGTCCTGTGTCATGATTGTTTGTCATATATAGCTGCATGAAGACGTGAATATATTATATAATATATATATATATATAATAGGCAAAATATTCTGAAATGATTCTTTTTTAAAATATAGCCATATTTTTAGGACCCCGTACACACTGGAGTAACGCAACTTTATTTTTACCTCGATGTCCAAGATATAACTGCGGAATATTCAAGAATTGTTATAAAACTGAAACTTCATGACTTGCATTATAATTACCTTATTGACTAGTGATAATTTATTAAAGACTTGATGATTATTTATTTAATTTTAAGTTTGAAGCTTTCATAGCAAGGGATGTATGCGCCAGTTATAAAACTTTAAAATCAATATAACAATACAGATACTTACTAAAATTGTCTGAAAAATTAAGTTAAAAAATAATATTAAGTAATGACTTCATGAATTAAATCAGCTCCAAATGTTATTATTCTTTTATAATTTTGCTATATCATTTTATCTCATACGTCATATGGTAACCATATTATATATCGACCGAGATATACTTTTATCAAAGTGTTAGTTTTATATAAAATCCTTTTTTTTTATATGTTATAAAACCTTCGAAATACAATTTTCAGTTCTGAATCAAAATATATTTGTTTTATTTGATGGACTATATCCTTAATAGCTTCTTTTAAATTTTTTTTCTTTGATAGACAATATCAATAGAACTCTTTTGGTGTTAAGATTATTGTTTATGTGTTTGTTGTTTTTATCATCAATTAAAATAAATAACATACGTCTCATGTTGTTTTTATCACCAGTTTTCAAATTCATCATATCCAATTTTATAAGTTCTATAACTTATTTGTTTTTCATTTAGTTTACGTAAAATAATAAAACTATAATATTTAGTCCAGTTAAAAGTTAATTTCAGTAAGTTTTTTAGAATTTTAAAATTAATGTACAAAAAAAAGGTATTTCTAAAAAATAATTTCGGAAAGCTAAAATATACAAAAATGAAGAAGTATGCATCAAAGATCATGCATCAGTAAGATAGAAATATGCATCAAAGAAAAAAATTTGATAATTTCTTTAAGATTTCGACTGAAAGAGAAAAAAGAAGTCCCTAGGCAAACTAGAAATCAGGAGCCATCCTCGATTTTATAACAAATACATTTAGTATAAATTTCTGTTCTAGTAATTACTTTCCTGGAACGCTCAAAATGAAAATCCTCGCCTTAAGTTCCAATTGTTCATGCGATTTCCTGACAATTTTGAGGAATCTTAACTAAAATTAATAATTGTAACAATAGTTCATTTTGAAGAAGCAAACAAAAATTCATAGCCGATATTGACACCCAATTCTTAAAAAAAAGTTTAAAACATTGTTCAATTATATAAAATGTTATTGAAATAATTGAATATCCATTTAGTAGTAATTTATAGTTAGTTTTTCTTTTGCATCACATTTTTTTACAAAAAGTGATAAAAACAAAGATAAAAGAATTTTCACATTCTAATTGGTCAGTTAAATGTGAAAATTTACGGAACATGTACAGAAGCGGTTAAACCGTGCCAAACACAAATTATTATTTCGTTCAAGCATAAACGTTAGTAGAGAGGTTTAGCTCTTTCGCGTAATATCTCGCTCGCTCACGCACTTTTAATTTGTGATTCTGTGCAGTGCAGGTACTTCAAATAATCACGATTCGCCTTATTTATGTACGTGAACGAGCAAGAGGTTAAAGCTTTCTATTTTATAGCAAAATCAAACAATGTATTGAGCGCAAATAAATAAACAAAGCGAACATTCTTAGATCAAACAATCGGATTTTCACAGGACTCAACTTGAATGGTTCGAGAGCCTAACTTTCAGTATGCGAAATAATTAGAGCAGTGTAAGAGTAGACAATATTAAGAGTCAAGAGCCGCAATCTGGAAGGAAAAAAAATTGTCCCAACAATTTAGTCAGAGCCTTTTCATGTTTGCGATTTATAATTTTCAGTTATTAACAGGGCTGACGATTCTAAGGTTGCTCAGTAATCTTTTAATTCATTCCTTTTTTTGTGCGTCAGACATAGTTTAATGCATTTTTTGTCAGTATACTTGTCGTAGTAAATACGATTTTTGTCTCACTTTATTTACTTTTTATATTTAGTCAGGTATAATTGAAATGCATTTTCCTCACATTTTAATTTTCAAATTTCGTAGTTTACTTTGATTTTTTGTTAGTTATTTTTAATAACATTTTTTTCTTCGGATTTTCATTTTTTCTTATAATAATTTTTATTCCTTAGTCCTTGTTATTTTTCAAATATTTTTAAGCTAAATGGGACTTTTTGTTCATTTTTGTGATTAATTTTATAACCCGTAACTCTTAATTCTAATTAATGAAATAATAAGTCTTCATAAAAACTATGTACTAAATTTTAAAAGTACAACAAATTTTAAAGATTTTTTTTTTAATTGTAAATATTTTTTTAGATTTCATTTTTATCGGATTTTAGCTTTTACGTTGTTTATATTAATGATATTTTTTTCAATTGTTTTCTCTATATTTTGTTAGAATAATTTAAATTCTTTAAATATATTTCATTAAATTTATACTTGAATTTTTTTTAAATATTTTAAAAATATATAACATAATTTCCCAATATTATTAGGTTTTTCAAAAGATTTTTAAAATTTTAATTAGTCTTTTTCGCTATCCAATTTTGTTTCGAATAGCTATAATTCGAAAAATAATATTACATTGTTCAGATTAAAAAAAAATAAGCCATATAACCTCAAATATGCAATAAAATTTTGGTTACAATTTTATAATTAATTAATGAAAATTTCTTCATTTGTTATAATTTTTTCAGCCCTTTTCCTTTACCATGAAGATTTAATTAATATGATAAAGTTTATTCTACTTCATTGAATTACTGCATATTTATATGTTTTAAATTGTATATTTTCTTTTTCTTTTAATATATTTACAATTTTTACCTTGGAATAAACCAGAAAAATCAGAAGATTTGTTAAAATTCAAAGTAATTTTAAAATAAGATTCAATTTGAGAAATCAATCTCTTTTACGTCCTTCATTTGCTGTAATTTTTTATACCTTGTGCTTTATCATTAAAATTAAATTAATATGATAAAGTTCATTCTCCTTCTTTGTTTACTAAAAACTTATATTCATGATTAAATTAAAATCTAAGCCAGAATCAAAATGTAAATCACAAATTACTCTGGATTCATTATGTTTTTGAGAAGCGAAAAAGCATTTTATGTCATTATGTTTAACCCTTACGTTAACCCTTATATACGTTTAAGAAAACGTATATAAATTATAAAATACATAATTCCTTCTGAAGTTTGTAGTTTTTATAAAATTTATTTTATAAACAACTAAAAGTAAAACTCATTAAGTTTCTAATAGGTCGTGATAAATATACATACCACCAAAAATAGTAATAATAACATTAAAATTTAGATTAATTTTTATAATCTAAATGGGTCATTTTTTCTTATATCAATTACTATTCTTATATCACTTTCAATTCCAAAAATACTTTACTTTACCTTTACTAGAAATAAATGACCCATTAAAGGGTTAATATGTATGTATAAAATGTCTTGCTCAGCATTAATAAGTTTAAAGGAGTAAAATTACAAAATTAATTAATTATACATTTTTTAAATTTTAGTGCACTTTTTTAAAATTTATTTCCGATCGATAAATCATTTTTTGTTAATTAATTTGTTGGTGTGAATGTAATAGTCGTCATAAACAACGGAAATAATTATAAATATTTACAATTAGATAAATTACAATATAAAAATAATACAACTTATTTTAAAATACTAGATCGGACAAAGTTTCTGACTTAGCATTGGCTCGCCCCCCCCAGTCAAAAAGAAGTTGGCACGCCACTGAAAGGCTATATTCAGAAGGTTGATTAACAAACCTGTTTTAACTGTAATAACATGGGTTACCTAGATACTGAACACTTTAACTCTCATCAGCTTAATATTAATAAAATTTTAAATATCTCTCACTATGATTATTTATTTTTTACTTAAAAATATTTCAACTCAAAAAATGAAATCACAATGTTTACTGCTTACTTTCTCAAATGTTTACTGCTAATTATTATAGCCATTTTAAATTTTAATCATTATGTCAAATTAAGAGCTTACAACTCATATCAATATTTTTAAGATAAACATAATTTCAAATTAACTATTTAAGAATCTTTAAACAGCAAAATAAGTTATATTCACTTTTGTAGTTAACTTTATGTATGACTATGTCCAGCAAACGTTTGTAAATGCGATTAGCAACAATAAATTAAGAACAATTTAACTAAATTAAGTACAATATTAAGAGTTAATCTTTTATATTATAGGTGTTGGATAAAATTTACAAACCTTTAAAAAATTTTCATATTAGACAAAATTATTAGACTTCAATCATAACACAATAGAATTAAGAAAGTACATCTGTATCAAAACAGTTAATAAATAACAAAATAAGCTGGGCAATTAATAATGTATAATTTTAATTTAAAAATGGATAATTTTTTAACTTTGTTGGAAGAATCTGTATAAACTATTTCAAGGTGAGGTGGTATAGGTGTATGAACTATTTTAAGGTGGGATAGGTGAGAGAAGCTAGCCCAATTGCATAAAATAAAAAGAAATTATATTAGAGGATTACGTATATGTAAGGTATTAAATAGTGAGAAATCCGGAAAGATTAATTTCGGATAAATTTCATGGTAGCTTCAGTTAAATTTATGTTCAAGTATAATAATAAAAAATTTTTGATTAATGACGGATCATATATCTACGTTTTTTTAAATCAACCATTATCCACCACATATTTATACTGATAATATATCGCATAATAATCTTTTACAAGTATCATCGTATCAACAGACAAATATATTAAATGAGCTGTTAAAACAACAAACAAGCATAAACTCAAACAAAAAAATAAATAAACCAATTGTCTAATAGTAATATTAATTCAAGAAATTATAAATATTTATACGCTTACCTAAAGATGAATGCATGCATTTTAAAAAATGGCGTCGTTTCGATTATAAACAACAGCCTATCCCCGCTTACAGGTGACGCTATCATGTCATTTGCTTACACTTACTTCCTGGAAATACTATAGTCGCAATCTATCGACTACTTCACTGCAAGAAGCCCTGAGGCAAAACTGCGAAGGTTCTACAGATTAGTGATGGGCAATAACAGGTATTTTAAATTAACAGGTTCCAGCTGTTACAATACAAAAAAATACCTGTTCCAAATACCTGTTCCAAAATAACAGGTCTAAGGAAAAAAGTCCACTTTTTTATATTTGAAAGATAACTTAGAATGGCAAGTATTTTTGTAGCAGATACATATTTTTCTATTAATTTGACAAAGTTGTTAGGAAAAGTATTTTTTCTTTCTAAAAGTAAGAAGTTTTTTTCTATTTATTTTTTTTAAACTAAAAAAAAGCAGTTACATATAAATTTTTGTTTTATTCTCTATTGTTTAGGCTCGGTGAAAAAACTATATTTCGTCTTTTTTTATGTATCCATATTCTTGTTTTTTGTGATTATAATTTAGATTGGGTAGTTCAAAATGGTTGAAAACACTTCAAAAGCATATTTGTTAGTGTAATCAAATATAATAAATAATAATAGAAACAATAATTTTTGTTAAAAAATATAGTTCTTTTTAAGGCACTTTTAGGAGAAATGAGTGACACAGAAAAAATTATTCTACAAAATTTGCCTCTTTTTAACAAGCATAAAATAATTTAGAAAGCTTAGAGAATTAAAAAAGCTTTGAATATTACAATGTACATTGTTTCTAAATCTAAATAAAAAGAATTTAGGAATTCCCTATTACATTCTGTTTGACGATATAACCAGAATCTTTTCATTTCTACAAGAGGGGAAAAATGGAACTTCATAAGTATTGAGATAAATTAGAAATTTTTAAAAAAAAATTGATCTCTGAATTTAAAATACAACATATAGTGTATTATTATTTTTAAATCAAAACAATGTAGGAGTTGCGCATTATATTCTGTATATGTGGCAGAATAACCAATATTTTTTTCATTTGACAAAAAGAAAAAAAAAAATAGTCTAACTGCATGCATTGGCGATCGCAACACTCGAATACGCCATCTGGGGAGAGACCGGTTTCATGCATTTAGCCCTTCTCCCTTTCCCCTCTTCCTCTTTTCAGTTGTATAGGAATGTACTACGATATTTTCCCTTTTCTTAATATTTTTCCATTTTAATTAATAAAAACATTTTTTAAAATTTCCGTGATACTTTTCTTTAGAACTATGTTTAATGCATCTTTCAGTTCCATATAGTTTTCCAATTTAAAAGATTTTAATCTATATGAAAATCAAGAGAGAAACTAACGTACTTCCTTCCTCAATGACTTTCCACACGCTAATGGTGAAAGCATGTGAAGTGTTGCCATAGGTAGAGAGTTCTGCTCTACGCCACCTGCAGCCCATTTCGATCGCCAATTGCAACCTCGTCGCAACTTTTTAAATTGTTCGAATAACATCATTTTATAGTTTTAAACAAAAAAAATATTTATACAAAAATTTTATTGATTGAGCTTTATCAATTTGCACCAGCTAAAATCTTTAGCAAATTAAATATAAATAGAGCATAATCCCAAACTTTTAAACATTTTTTTAAAAGTAAATATTCAAAATAAACATCAGTATACGAATTTAGCATAATTTTTAAAGAAACAAGCCTTTTTAACAATTCCAAACTTTTCTTGGATTATTTAAATAATATTTTTCTTTCAAAACAATTATCACATTAATTTCATAATATCACATACTATGCAGCCTTAATGATAATTTTAATGTCAAAGGAAAATTCAAAACAATAAAAAAAAGAAATTCGCCAAATTAACTGTAATAGATTTTTTCCTTTCCTGCAGAATATTATCATTTAAAAATATTTATTTATTTTCTTCAAAAATTCAAAATAAATAAATCTTTTAAGCAACAAAATAATAGGCAATGGCAGAGAGACATCTATTTCTATGCGAGTGGACGAAATTCAACACAATGACAAATCACTCTTCACATAGAACATTGATTGAATTACTACAACAAATAACTATGAGGGAAATAAAGGACACGCCTTCATGTAAATATATTGAGAGAGTCGATTCGTAACCTTGAAGGTCACGGTCGAAAAAGGAACCGAAAGTTATATTAGGGGGCCAATGGCGTAAAGAGGTGCCTGGATTCTCGAAGTAAACTACTTGATTAGATGTCCCCCAAAAGACGATTGTAATTAATGCAGTAAATACAGTAGTCGGAAAAAGAGGGGGGGGGGAATTGGAGCATTCTTATGTAAATGCAGGCCGTAGTTACACTATAGTGGGCAATTCACTATTTCAAAAAAAATATTCTGAATTTTTCATTAAATGTATAAAATACATAAATTTAATGACCCCTAAAACTTTATTACTAAACTTCACTATTAAATCACATTCATAAAATATTTTGTTCAAGCCAAGCATCTATTAGATGTTTCCTAATAAAAATAATAGCAATGTAATTAGTCTTAAGAGTCCATAATCGACAACTTTATGCTTCCTTTGGCTGAAAATTAAGAATTATTTCTCTTTTTTCATGAAAAAAAAATATATTTTCATATTATTCTACTACCCTTCATGTTCTCTGTACTATTGTACTACCCCCTCATGATTCGTCATAAGTTCAGCATTTTAAAGTAGACAAAGTAAAAAAGAATACAGATAGGGAGAAAAATTAAAGTGTTTAATATTGAGGTGATGTATAAATCGACTCCGTCAACATTCATCTAACAAATGGCACCACATAAAAAAAAAAATAAATAACAAGTAAACATTTATTATATACTAGGAAATTAGTATTCAATATTTATAGTGGTAGTTACACCACAATAAAATAGCTTGCATACAACGAAAATAAAGTGTTTAAATATAGCTTGAATTCGCATACCCAAGTAGCACTCAATATCGATTGATCTCGAAAAAACTTCGCTTACGACGTCGATCGATGTTCTTCCGAAACATCGATCTATGTAAAAACGTCAGATTTTTTTTATATTGTACGACATTGTAAAATTTATATAGATCGATATCTCAATAACGCCGTAGAATGTCGAGTTTGAAAAAACCATATTCCACGGCGTTTACAGATACAGTAGAATGTCGATGAATATTTTTATCACGTTATTCGTAAAACAAATATTAATAAGCATTTAAAGATGCGGCAGAACGCCGATCGATAATTTTAATACGTTATTCAAGAAATTTTTTTCACTGGATATTGTAGGATATAGGTACACGTCTGTTAATTATTTTATATGGTTTTGCACTTCAGATTTCATTTCGCTAATTATACTCCAGGCTGTACAGTTGCAGATTTAATTAATTTGATTTATAATGAGTAAAAAAAAAAAATCCTTCATTTTTTGTCAAGGATAACTTGAAAAGAGCTACATGCTCTGCTCAGTCTATGCCTATTTAGCAGAAAATTAATCATTTCCTTGCATGCTAGACAATAAGCATTCTGCAAACTAGTGAGCAAAGATTTAATATTGCCTTAGAATAAAATATCTGCAAGTATTTAAATCATACTTTCAAAGTTCAAGGTGTGTAGCCAGATTTTTCAAAAAAATAAAATAATAATAATAAGCACCCAAAAATATTTTTAATCAGTTTCCAAACAATAAAAATATATATATAATTAGGATTTGAGCAGTAATAAGCTTAAAAATTAATTAAGTGTAAAATAGGTGAAAAGGAATAAGTGTGAGCACTGTAGATGGAATGTAAGAAGTGAATATTAATTTAAGGCATGATAATTATTTTCAGCTCAACTATGATTTATAAATCAAAGACAATTTGCTTGTTTAAAAATTACCACATTTAATATGTATGTAAATTAGTTTTCTTATTTTTTAGCATTTGCAAGGTACATTTGATCTTCAGACAGGATTCAGTCACTGAAAATAATTAATTTAATATATTGCACAATAGCACTAAAAACTCAAAAAATATTATAATTTTATGGGTACAATAAAATTTACACTTCTGATATGAACGTGCTTTGTAATATAGAAGGTGTGAATGCAGAGGAATAAAACAAAAAGTAGCTATGAATATTTTATTTGAATAAACATTTAAAAACTTATTAAAACAAATTGGCACATTCTTAGGTCTCCAAGTCCAAAGAATTGGTCACGTCAATTATCTTAGGTTTCCGTCCTTCCCAATCAGTGGCTGAAGCAGACCTTCCCAAATTTTTCCGCAAGCTCTTGGTCTCAAAGCGTTCGAGAACTGTAGCTGGAAGCAAAACATTGAGTAATATTATAACATTTAAAAAATAAAAACTGAAAGACTAACAAAACACAATTTATTAATGAGTATATAACGAAACTTAGAGAACTAAATTGAATAAGGGCTTTGAGCAATGATTCTCAACATTTTTTTGTTTTGTTGTTACGGCACACTTTTAACCATTTCGAAATTTGACGGCACACAATGAAAAAAATTAGATTAAAAGTTGTTTACTTACCTACAACACACTGTGTTAAATAGTTTGTGATAATAATAAGTACTACAAAAGCACGTTTATTAAGGGATTATTATTTCTTTTGAGTGATTTTTTATTAGTTAGTAACAGTTATTTTTTCTTCTTCTTTTTGCTAGTTATTAATTGTTAGCTTGTTTTCTATAGTTATTAACTGTTATTTTTTGTGATTTCTTGTTTACTAGTTTTTTGCTAATTATTAATTGTTAGCATATATTTTTTTTTTTTTGTTAGTTATCCTTTCCTAATTTGTTTTTTTATATAGGGGAGAGTCGGGTACCCCCGACCAATGTCAATTTCATATGTAGAGAATAATATTTTTTTCAAGTCAATGGGCCATCGGACAATAATTGTTATATTAAAAAAAGATTATTTTCAAAGTTTCAAGTATTTATGCAGCTGGTAACATGGTAAACAATAGTTTTGAAAATATGTTGAATACAGTTGTCATGATATTAAGAAAAATTGGTTGAATGTTTCGATTAAACTTCATTTTAATATTAAAAAAATAATTTTTTCTATACATACAGCATTAAAGTATGTAGTCTTAAGTTTAGTTTGCACAAAGAACGAAGTTTATTTGTGAAAAATTGTTCGAGTAATTACAAATTTACAAAAAAATTGGATTTTGGGTAGCCCCGCTCACATGAATGTAAGGTATCACAGCCCACTTTTATTTCGTCGATAAATGTGCGGTTCCAAAGATTTACTTAAATTATAATCTTTAAATATTTAATATAAATATATATTAATATTATAATATATTAATATACATTAATAATAATAAAAAATATAACATTTGTTGTTAATAAATGATAGAATTCACTAAAAGTATATAAATATGTAATAAAAAAAATAATTTTGTGATAAAAATGATAAATAAGGTTTATCTATTGTCAATACATTGGTCATACATTTACACCTGAAAAAACAATCAAAAAACATAACTTTTGTAACTGGGCGGGGCTACCCGACACATTTTGAAAAGAGCTGAAAACATGTTTTTTTAAATTTCTATTTTAAGTTAAACTATTATTTTTTTGGTTTATTCTTTTTGTATTATTTAATTAAATGATAAAACAATAGAAACATACAAAAATCTTGATTATTACTCCATATTATACAGAAATATAAGCAATAGTCCTTAAGTGGGCGGGGCTACCCGACTCTCCCCTATTTGGTTTTTTTTTTAGTTATCCTTTGTTAATTTGTTTATTAATTGCATAGCTTACTTTAATGATTAAGTTTTATTTCCATCTGTAAGTTAATATTTAGCTTGCTTTCCTTAGTTAATTAATCATTTTAAATTAAAGTCATTAAATTTCCTACTTACTTCAAAAAATTTTTAAAACTATGTGTCAAAGACAATTTTAATTCTCTCATCTATTTTAAGATTGTCAGAGACAAGGCAATCGCCAACAAAGATGCTAACGCGGTTAAAGCTTAGATAAATTATAAAAAGTATATATATATATATACTTTTCATGAACATTTCAAGAATTTGGCAGCACAAAAAAGTACCGCGGCACAGCGGTTGAGAATCACTGGCTTAGAGAATCGACACACGGATAAAAAAAAAGGCATGCTGCATTAGACACTGTTTTGTAAACTGACTGAATATTCAAGCGGCAATGCTGTATCTTTGATTAAATAATAAATCTTTAACAACAAAAAATACTATAATAAAAAGCTAGTCAGTTCAGCTTTAATTGTATTTCTTAATATTCAATTTTACTTCTATGTATTAAAGAAAATTCTCTTAAACTAATGTGAATACACAAAAAGTATTGAAGTTGAAAATAAGATTTATTTTTAGAATTTAGATCTGATATTGATTACTTATGATTGCATATACTTAGAAGTATAATTAAACAAAAGCTCAAACTTATTATAAATACACTGCACTTCCAAATGCATTCAATTCCTTAATGTAACCGTTTTTTTTCCCGTCCTTCTACAAATTACTTTTTTTTTGTGATCAGATCCAAAAACTATTGACTTACAACTGTGTTAGACTTAGAAAATTAAGTTTTTCAAGCCTCTCTCTCTCACTCACTCTTTTGGTTTGGATTTCTGAAACTTTTTTGCAATATTTGGTTTCCTTTACATGGGAAAAAATTTTTATTTTGTATTTTTCAAATAGAGAGAATCTCTATTAATTGTAATGCTGCCTTTAACTAAAGCTTGTAAAGATAAAAATCGACTGATGATATATATATTAATATATATTAAAAAATTGTGAGTATACACGAAAAATCCTGAATAAACTTAAAAATGTTAAGGATTAACTGCAGATCAATGTTTGTAAAATTTAATACAAAAAGGAGAGGAATTCCATATATTTTGATTTATTATTAGCAATTGGAATTGTTATTCAGATTAAAAATTTTTTAAATTTTTTTTCTTAAAGCATTTAAAAACTGGAAGGAAAAAAATATCACATATATATATTAATAAAAATAAATAATATTTTAATCAACAATTTTACCCAAATGACATTAGTGATGGCAGGCACTCTTTCAAATGACTTTTTTTCTTTTCGCCTCAGTCAAAATACCGGCATATGCTGTCAAAATACCGAATCTGAAAACAAAAGTTTGTTAATTTATTCAAACAGCTACAAGACAATACAAATTATGTAAAAATTTAATCTAAAAAAGTATTAAAATACTTATATTAGCTAGCCCACTTTCCAGTATTATTTATATGTACACTTGTTAATAATAAGAAAAATCGATGCTATAAACAACTCCGCAGCTGATACATCGCTTAAAATAAAAGTCACTATCAGTTGCTTAAATCAGATTTCTGATGCATCATCTAAAACAAAAGTCATCATATTGGCCTGCCGATATATGTGTTACGTAGATATTTTGAGATACATAGATTTATTGCCCAGTCCTATATAGAATAATCATTTAAACTCTCTCCATACACCCTTAAGTACAGAACAAATAAGATGGTGAAAGTCTTTTTCGCTTTTTAAGGGGACAGCAAGGTTTGAAAAGGTTAAGATTTACTGGTCTATACTTTAGAGCAAAGGTTCCTTTGCCAAAGGATCCAAAGAGCAATTGTAATTTTTTTGATCATAATAATAATAGCTCCATTTTTAATAAAATGCTTTCTATGGAGAAAAAATTTAGGGAATGATTATACTTACTAATAAACTAAATACATTTTTGTAAATATTATAACATGCAAATTTTTCATGAAAAATAAATTAGGAAAAAAAATTGAAAATACAAAATGTTACTCGAGGCTCCTAAATTTATACTAGTTTTCTCATCTTGCAATTGCTCTGTGCAGTGACAACAAAATAAAATAGTCTGATGTCATAATTTATTTACTTATTTAAAAGCTAAAAGGCTGAGTAGAGCAAAATATACACCTATGTTGGTGAAATTGCAACACAATGAAAGAACTGTCTGACATTTATTCATTAAATTACTGATAGTGGTATAAATAAACAAGTGCACTCATTTTCTAAATAAATTCTAATCATTTACGAGAAGGCATTGAGAATAAGATACAACAGTAACAAACTGAAAGATAAAACAGTAACAAATTATCACATCAAAATATAAAACTTCTACTTGATATATATTGTAAATAGATATCAATATAAGATTAGACATTACAAAATTAATTTCTACACATTAATTTTAGAATGAATCACAGCTAAGTTATAATCTTATTTAATAAGAATCACATATAGACCTGTTGTGTTATATATATACTTATACCATGTATATTTATTTTTATATATATATATATATATATACCTGGTCTGTCTAGGTTTTTCTGAGAGGTACCCCTTTCGTGAAAAATTTAGACATAATTTGTAAAAATTAAAAAATCAACACAAAAATATGGATTTATCATTTCTTACGAGACACAAAAATACAATTTTAAGAAAAAGTATTTGCTGAAACTATATCTAATTTTATTCAATTATATGTAATTTTAATTTCACTTTCTATTAATTTTATTATAAAAACATGGAAGACCATTGAGTATTTATTTCAGTTTTTTATTAAAGTCAAATGAAATTTTAGTTTTTACTGATTATAAATATTTACTGGTTATAACTTTACAATAGGTAAGATATATATATATATATATATATATATATATATATATATGTTTAGTAAATATATGTGTGTGAAAACGAAAAAATTAATAAACTTGTTCCATTTATAATACTGTATTTATATTTTATAATGCTTGGGTTAAAAATTGTGAAACGTTATGTATTTAACAGTAAAGAAGATTCAACCTATGTATTAGTGATAATGTGTTATTCAAACATAATAAAAAATACATATAATAAAATTAAAATAACTTTTCAGATTTATTTCTATTTTTAAGCTTATACAACACTTTTTAATAAATAAAAATATTTATACAGTAAAACTTAAAGTTTATGACCACAAAATGAAAAAACCCAATTCCCCCCGGGTTTTTTCAAAGCCTGAAAAACAATAAAATATTTAATTAGAAAAGCTTTGATCAATATTTTCTAATCATTATCTTAGAAACTTATAAGTTTTAGTTGTTGTGCTCTTATCCAAATTATACTTCAGTTTTTAAAGTTATTTTAAAGATTAACACATTTTGATATTATTTTTGACAATTAAATTTTCCTTTTTATCTATAAATTTTTTTAATAATTTTCAGCAAACAAAAAATTCTTTAAAGAAGTTTTAATAAACATATAAATCTCTATTTTGATTTTGAGCCTTTAGTGTCTATTTTAATTTTCCTTTAGTATACTCTTGTTACATAACAAACACATATCATACTTTATACATAACACATACCTTATTTGATATCTGACACATTTAAAATTTTTTTTTTAGTAGTAACGAATAACAATCATTCCTGTACCATAAACTAAATCTTATATTAATAACTTTTATATAGAGAATTATATTACAAGACTGGATTAAATTTAGGTAAATAGAATATCATTGTTTTCAGAAATTGAAAAGTTAAACTTATTTCTTTTTTTAAAATTGTTTAATATTTTCATACTGCTTATTTTACTTTTAGACGTAATTTTAAAATCTATATAACCTTTTACAATTCGCTTACATTAATATTTTGATAAATTATGTATACTTATATCATTTTGAGCACAATTTTTAATGTTTTAAAACGAATTAACTGTTAATAAGCTACAGAATTAACGTTGGCAGACTTAATTTTTATGAAAAGTATTTATACACTCATAACTACAATGCTATGAACCTTGTTCACACAACAAATGACATTAGAAACATTTCATCTTACATAAAATTATTTACGAACCTAGTGAATTTATTTAATAAAAATTAGATAGATTGTAAAACATAACATTTAACATCCCAGCAAACAAGAAGTAAACAATTCAGAACAAACAACTTTGACAATAAATTTACGTCATTAATTAGAAATTATTCCGATAATAATATTTAAAATTAGCGAAAAGTTAAAAACTACTTACTTAATTATAATTCAAAACCAGCTACATATGATCTTTTATAATGGAATGTTCTTTCGGTAATGTAGGCTTAACCTAAATATAAAAGTGAAACATTGCAATTAGAAATGAAGACCTGACACGATATTAATAGAGTTTATATAAGTAAATAGAAGATGAATAAACTTTGCTTACCTAAATTAAATCAGTAAGGTGACTTTTGACGACAATATTACGCTAAAAATTCATGGATCATGGTAAAAACATGGATCGTAAAGCGCGACGTCAGAGCTGAAGATCACGTGACAAGCGGATAAACTTTGTTGATAGCAATATTGAGATCGCTTCACCTTCCAATCCCGTTCCATAAAGTTATCACGGCATTCTATTTTTTACTTTCACTAATATGAGCAAGTATAAAGAAATTTTACTCATTTTTATCTTTCTAGCAAATATTTTGAACTATGGAACTAAAATATATTTAATATAGAGTGTTTTAAGAAAAATACTTTTAAAGTTTTATTGACGGAATTCATTCAATAACTTGTTCACAGTATCTATATTCCTCCGCTTTCAAAATATTGATAGGAACGGCCACGGTATAGATCGATGTTTCTGTGCTACTTGGGCACTAAATATAGTTTTAACAATTTTAACACCCCTTTCTTATAAGGGAATAAAAAGTTTAAATAGTTATTACCTTGAAAAAAGAAAGAAAAAATGCGAAAGAGAGAGAGAGTAAGAATGTATTTTGTAGGAAATTTTTGTGAATTTTTTTTCTATCTTACATGTAGGAAATATGTATCAATATCAAAATTAGGAAAAATATTTAAATGCTTATACTATTTGCATCACAGCAAAAAAAATTAAAACAAGAAAATGTAATTAGAAGCAACCTGCGCCCCCCCCCCCATATGGCCGAGCATCATTACCTATTCCTAAATACAAATTTGTTCAAAAATACTAACCTGCTTCACCTGTTCCAAAATACTAGGCTGTGACAAAATACCATCTGTTCCAAAATACTAGCTGTGAAAAAATATCGCCTGTTCCAAAATACTAGCTGTGAAAAAATATCGCCTGTTCCAAAATACTAGTCTGTGACAAAATATCACCTGTTCCAAAATACTAGCTGTGAAAAAATATCGCCTGTTCCAAAATACTAGGCTGTGACAAAATATCACCTGTTCCAAAATACTAGCTGTGAAAAAAATATCGCCTGTTCCAAAATACTAGCCTGTGATAAAAATAACAGGCTGTTCCGATATAGCATGTTTAAAATATTAGGTGGCAGTTTTATTAATAACAGGTTGTTGAGACACAGAAATTGAATCACAAAGGGGGTAGGGGGGGGGGGCTAGCAGTGGACTATCAATAATTTTAAATTTTTTTAAATTTTTTTTAATTTTTTTATTTTATTTAAACTTTAGAAAGGCTATTTCTTATTAAGAAATTTAAGACACTCTAAATGTATTTTAACAATATAATTGCAGAATAATCATTTTCTTAGTGAAATAAAAAAAGAAAGGCATTTAATGATTTACTTCGGACGCAAAATAATTTCAACGAAGCGAAATTTAAGTACTATTATTAATTTACGATTGGAATTAATATTTAAATTTAAGTTTATAAAACGACATTTAGTTTTATTGGAACTAAATTTTATGACTTCTATTACAGCTCTTTTATTTTTTTGACTATGAAAACACAGAAATTGAGACTTACCATGATTTCACATATACGTTACAAAACGTATCGTATGCTACTCAAGTCCCGCAGTGGACTGATTGTTAAGACACGGTTCCCATCAGATCACCGAAGTCAAGCATCGCTGGCTGCCGTCAGTGTGCGGGTGGGTGACCACTTGGATCAGTCTGCGTAGGGACCGAGGGTGTGCGGTATGGGTCCTCGTTAAACTGTTTTACCGTAAAGTGCTCGAATTGGCGTGCAGTTCGGTGGACTACCGAAGCGGGGGTGCCATCCCCTCTGCAGAGGATCAAAATTGTGATGGCATGTCTTCGGATAATCCTCAGGGATGCTTCCTAAGCAGTCGCCAATAGCCCATTGTGCAGTTCTAGTGGGACATAAATGAACTACAACGTATGCTACTCACGCGAGAAGTTTTTAATTCTTGCTGATACAAGTAAACAGTTTTTTAAAGTCTATAAATTCCTTTTAAGTTTAGAAATATCATGTTTACACTTAGAGGGAGGGGGGGGGGAAGGAATGTTGAAAAAATTTTGTTCTATTGATCGGATTTTCACGTTTTAAGTGCTATCTATAATAAGAAACATTCTTTGACTAAACCGATCGTTTGTTCGATGAATTTGGGTTATTTATTTTTCCTTTTAATTCTATTTAGGCTTGTTAATTTTACTTTTTACGTATTCCATGCAAAAAAAAAAAAAAATTTTAACGAATTAAAAATATTTTATTACTTATTATAAAATTTGTTTACCTAAGGGAAGTACAATGTAATCTTTTTGAAATTATTTCTTAATTTATACTAATTTGTTTAATAATGGTTGAAACAATTTTGAATACCAATGCACATTACTCATGTATCATTTTAAACTATGTAATTTTAAATGACACAATGCAAAATTCGAATGAAGTCATGTATATAAACAGTTTTAGAATAATTCATTTGATTTTAGCAAAGTTACTCGTTAAATTATTAGATTTAAAACAGCTCTTAAAAAATTATAATACTAGAAATACAAAACTTGTATAGACCCTCGCAATGTCTGGCTATGGCCCTGTAATAATAAATAAAACGTGATTTTTTTTTTCTTATTATAAACTGTACAAAGTTCGCCAAAAAAACAAAAAAAACAAACAAAAAAACAAAAAAAAAACAGTTTAACATTTTAAAAAAAAGTAGAAAAAATTTTTTTTGCCAAGATAATTGAATTAAAATTTTTGCCTAGTATTTTGGAACAGGCCTTTGGAAGTAACATGTTATTTTTATAACAGGTATGATTAAATAACAGGTTTCAAATACCTGTTCCAGAAAATATTGGACATCTCTACTACAGATTAACATTAGAGGTCTTCGCTGCCATTAGATGTTTGTCTTTGCATCAGAAGGATCGTGCATGTGTTCGCGTCTGTTTCAAAGGAGCTGTGGTAAGTTCTTTATCTTATTTTTTTAAAATTATAACTATTAAATATTTATTGGACTTATTAAGCAAATATTTTAAGATAATTTTATTTCATTTTTAAGGTCTTATATACGTAATGTCATGTAGAAATAAGTTACAGAAAAGCTAATTTTTGTCCTTCCGATTGCGCAATATTGACTCCGCATGGAAGAGTTTCGTTCGTTGCGCCCTAATAACTTATTTTATTTTCATTCTAATAAACTTTATTTTATTTTTATTCCAATAAATTTTTGTTTATTTTAACTTATTTTCGTTTACGGCAGGCTGATTTTTCGATAAACTAAATTTATAATTTTCGCGTAATGGCATAATTCTTTATTTAATTAAAATTCTTTCTGAATTTCTTTCATCAAATTTTAAATATTTTTTTTATTGATATTTTAACTACAAAAAAAAAGTTAAAATCTTTAAGAGTATAAAATATAACTCACTGCTTTCCATCTTCATTGTCAGGAAACTGACCAGTTCTTAAAAATTAATTCCTGCAGTGCGTTAATTTTATTATCTCTTATATTTAAATAATCATTAATTTAATGAAAGGGGGATTCATGTTTTTTTTAATAATTTTCAAGGACTAATATAGTCACACGTGTGATTTTCGTTCCTGCAACGACTACATTTTATATATAAGTAACGCATCACGATTGATTCGCTTTCCTGCAAATTTTAAATCATTCATTTAGTCTATTATTTCTCGCGCTTTTTAAAACTTAAACTTTTCGCAATTCGTACTCACATGGTTTTAAAATCCAGCTTAGTGATTCGTATTTACGGAATTTTAATAAACAACATGCTGAGTGAACAAAGAAAAAAAATTTCTTTTTTCATGTAAAATTTAATAAATTCTTACATGAAACAATCAATATTTTATTTAATTTTAGAATTGTAAATATGTCTTTAATAATTTATTGCTGGGCTGACTGGTTTAAACCATGACTCAAACCACTGTTTAAAACCCAATGTTTTTGTTGTTTTGTTTAAAAATAATCTTTTTGTACTTTCAAGGCATTATAGGTTAACAATTTAATTATTTAAGTCAATAAATAAAATTAAACCAACATAACTACATTAATGAAGGAATTCAAATTAAAATTGTCAGTTTTATAAATTTGTTATTGATAACTAACTATTTGAAGCATTTATTTCTTTTCTCCTAGCAACGTTGTAAAATCAATCTATGGCAAATTTCAAAACTTATTAATTAGAAGATTTTAAAGCTTTTCACTTGGTGTTAGAGGAAAGAAAATGGAAGGGTGTCTAGGGGGGAAATGGAAAAGAAGAATTTCATTTGTTTTTCACATTTTGATAGCTTTAGAGTTTTCTGCATATTATTTACTAACATTATAACTTTTGGGTAATTAATTAGCTCTTGGAATTTTATTGTATTATTTATTTCTTAAAAAAGAAAATGAATTTATTATCTGTACATTAAAAATTTAAATTTTATCTGAACCTACATTAATTTTATAAATTTGCAATGAAAGTATGACCAGTTAACAGTTTTAAATTGATATTTAATTTAATTTTTTTTTAAAAATAATTCTATCTCAAAACAAATATTATTCAATTAACTAAAAATAGCATTATTAGAAATGCTTATAAATGTACATTCTTTTGGAAAGTAATGATAATCAGAATTAAGAGTAAATTATTAATAGGATTTGTACTTAAAATAGAATTTTGTATACATTTTAAAATTCTGTTTAAAACTGAAATTAATAACATGAAAATAGTTATTGTATAAAAAAATCAGATGTTAATAACTTATAACTTTTTTTACTATTATATTAAAACTATTTTTATTATGCTTATTGTTAAACAATTTTATTGATTGTTTTCAGTTTCTGCCTTTTCAGGCAATTTCTTTTAGTTTTTTCCACTTTCTTCCAGCATCCTGGATTTTTCTGGAAGAAAACCCAATCCTGTTATGTACTTTTATTCGAAAATGAATCCTTTTTTGTGTACCTAGTTTCATTCTTGACCATTTCATTATTTTAATTTTCTGATTTTAATCAAGTAGCCATTACTATAAACTCATGCTTAATTACTATACGAAAGTTTGTTATTTATAATATTAATGATTTCAATGTAAAATACAAGATTTATTTATTATAAAATACAATCATTTTTTTATTTGGCCAAAAATATGAGTTTATCAATTCATTTATAATGGTTTTCTCCTATATTTCTTATTTATATAGAATAGTGATAAGCATTCTTCAAGATTCGGGAAACGTTTTATTCAGTCCCTTGATTTGTGTTCAAACTTTTTAGTAATAGATGACAACCTTAATTTGTTATCTAAGATGACTGAAAAAACAGATGAAATGGTGAGTGATATATTTCTTATTTATATAGTTGGTTGATTTTTATTTGCTGTTAGTTTAAAAACAAATTTGTTGGGTATCTGCACTCATTTTTCAAGTTTTTTTTTCCTTATCAGTAATAATGACTACTTTTGTGGAGTTTAGATTTTACATGTGGATGCAGAAGAGAGGGATGTAATGAATGAGAGAGTTGAGTATGAAGTGATTTGCATGCGCAAAATCGTAATCCATGTTAATTTTAAGTTTAAGCTTATTTGCCAGTTATAAGTTTGCCCAAAAATTCACTGCACTGATGTTTTTTTTTTTTTTTTTCTTTTTGTGCGGATAGATTAAGAATGTTCCAATTAATTTTGAAGTGATACACAGAATCCGCTTGAAGTAATGCACGGTATGTCATATTGTTTAGTAGACTTAAATTAGAGTTTTGGCGTATTCAACATTGATTTTTTTTAAGGTTAATAAAATGAACTTTGAATTTTACACAGGCCTATGATTTTTTCGCAGAATTCTGTAAATGAAAATTTTTTTCCCGGCTGAATTTTCTTGGAATTCCGCTAATCTGAAATTTAAATTTCATTCCTTTTGCAAAATCCTCCTTCCCTTTTTTTTTATTTATCTTAATTAAAATTACAAATCTGGCTTTTGAGTAATCTCTTTTCAACGTGCTAGATTCTATTATAGATACATGTAATGTTTCGATCATATTTTTTTTTTTTATTGAAGTTAATGCTATATATTTTCTCATGGTTTTTAAACACCCTATATTATTATACAACCTGAAATTCGGATAGCGCATCTGAGTAATCACTTTTTCACACTGTTGGAAATATGATCGACAATCGCATCAAATCAACCAAATCTATGCTCGTTGTTTATCTCTATAGTCCGTTCAACGAGAACTGAGAGTGGAAGTAAACATAAGGGTTGCTGTTTGATCCCCAACGTTTGCCTCTTCAACGGTTTCTTCGCTGAATGGGCGATTTCATTTGAATCGACAGAGCTTTCGCTTTTATAGAAAAACAAAAACGGTGTTTGGTTTTTGATACCTTAAAATTAGATAAGAAAGTGAAAAATTAAAATATTTACATGAAAATATGTTTCTAATTGTTTCAGTAAACACATAATTTTATTTTAAGAATCGTTTAAATGTATTTTTTTTTAAGTTTAGATTAAATTAGTTTTAATATATTTTGCATAAATATCTATGCAAAACATAACTTTTATAATTCATCGTAAAAGTCGTATAGAATTGAAAGAATATGTTAAAAAAAATACTCTTTATATTCATAATTACAATTTTTTTTTAAAATTTATTAAAAGTTAAATAATATTTAAAATAGTTTCATGTTTCACCGATCGATTAAAGGAACTGCATTTATTTGTATTTTTAAACTGTTATCTTTATTTTTCTAAGGGAAGTATTACGAAAATAATTACACTAAAAGAAACTTGGAACTTTTTTATATGTCTCACAAAATATTTTGTTAAGAAAAATATACCCACTTAACCTATAAAAAAAGCAGGTTTGTAAACCTCGAATTCAATAGGTTTATGAAAATAGAGTAAATTGTCTAAATTATTTAATTTTACGTAACATTTGAATTTCTGTAATTAATTAACAACTGTACCAAAAACAAAAATAATTATATTAAACTACGCAAAAAAGAACAAAATTTTAAGAATTACTGTATTAACAATGAATTAATCATGGATAATAACGAATAATTATATCATTAAAAAGTAAAGATGAAACTAGGTACTTATCTCAGGATTCACTCTCAGAACTTGTAGAATCCTCGTCATTTGAATTGATATTTATTACTAGAGAGTTAACAGTGTTTTCGATGGCTTCGTCCAAATCCCACATATCTTTTTCGATTTTCTGAGTATGCTCTATGCAATTTTTCCACTTTTCAACTCCAATTTCATTTAAACTTCTCATGCACAATCCTTCTACTTCCGATAACTTGAAAGTTTTGTTTTCTTTGGCCACTGAACCTTTTATTTGGGCCCAAATCAGTTCAATTGGATTTAATTCAGCGTGATAGGGGGGAAGCCTTAAAATCATTATATTATTACGTCTAGCAAGTTCATCCACCGCGAATTTGTCAAATCTGTGCTTATGAGCCTTCACTATATCCAGTAGTTCTGTTTTTAACATGCCTTCTTCATCACTAACAATGTTTTTAGATTTTAGCCATTCTTTAATTTCTTGCTTTGTCGATGATGTGTTAGGAATTTTTTCTTCTTTACGCGAGTGATATGGTGCATTGTCCATCACAACGACAGAGTTTGGCTCTAGAAAGGGTAGAATTTTCTCGAACCATTCTTCGAAACACGTCGCATTCATATCCTTATGGTAATCCTTGTTTTTGTTCGATTTAAAAAGTAGAAGTCCTTCTTTTAAAAAGCCTGCGTCGCTACCAAAGTGCGTAATAATAAGTCTCTCACCTTTGCCAGAAGGCGATTTTAATCCAGTAGAAAGACCAGATAAAAATGCCTGTTTTGACGAGATAATGGACGTATCATTCCACACTTTGTCTTGCGTATGTCCTGCATTCAACCATGTCTCATCCATATAATAAATTTTTCTTCCCTCTTGTCTCATTTTGTTAATTGTTCTTAAATATCTTCGTCTCCACAAAATTATTTCATCTTTTTCAATGAGTGAGCTGTTCCGTTTTCGTTTTTGATGTTTGAAGCCTAATTTTTTTAACAGGGAATAAAATGACGTTTTTTTAAAGTTTAGTAAATCAGAATCATCGTTCACAGCTTTGAGAACTTTGTTTATTGTCGGAATTTCGTTACGGCGGAAAAAATCATGAACTTTTCTTCTTACAGCATTTTTGTCGAAATCGTCAATGTCATCCAAAAAAGTTTTACGAGATTTAGTCCTCTTCGGTGAATGTAATTTACCATCCTTTTTATATTCTTTAATAATTCTAAAAACCGAAGCTGCGCTAACTCCCGTTGCAGAAGCCGCATGGTTAGCCACATCAATGATTGGAACATCAGGTTTACAATGCACTTCTGTTTTATAAATGTTCAATATTATTTCCTTCTCAGCATTACTTATGTATGATTTCTTCTGTCGTTTTTTAGGAAGACTTAAATCCATCACTTCATTTTCCATATTGCTCATGAAACACCTGCAAAAAGACACCACAGCGAAACAAACAGCCCTCTAAAAATTAAGTCTTTGCTTGACTGATAGGCGCTATTTGTCATTATTCCGGCGCCAAGTAGACAACTGTATTGCGCCAAATAGCACGCCGCTTTGTTTACTTTCACTATCAGTTCTCGTTGAACAGACTATAGTTAAGTCAAGATGTGACCAGAGCCTGACTAAGGCAAGGGGCATACGGAGCAGCCACCCCGGGCCCCCACATCTAAGGGGGCCCCCAAATCGAAGAGTTTATATTCTTCTTAATGAACTTTTTTTTAAACAAAATATCAGTACAAAGTAAAATCCGTCAGTTTTATGTTAGCTTCTTCATTAATCTATCGTATGAACACAAACTATATTTTATAAATCCATAGCTTTCTACGGCGGAATTCAGCTTAAATTTCACAACTATGATGGACAAATTTGGCCCAGCAAAAGCCTGTATTTTTACATTTCGCAAAATGCGATATTCTTACAAAAATACAGGCTTCTGATAGGCTTAATTGAGCCATTGTAATTGTGAAATTTTTGCCGAATTCTGCCCTAATGTCAGCAAGGATATGAATTTTTCACAGTTAGATGAGAAAGTTAACAATCAGAAAAATGCATTTGGCATGATGGACATAGAATTGTAAGAAAATTAATAACAAGGACAGAATGATATTTCGCCTGGCCATTGGAGGGGGGGTGAACTTTACAGCTATTTTAGGTTCTAGTCATTTTTCTTGTTATTTTTAATGAGGTGAAAAATTTAAATACTTCCATAAAGTTATGTTCTTCATTACTTAAAAAGTGAAGCAGAGGGGGCCCCCCAAAGAGGTTTTTGCCCCGGGCCTCAATTAGGCTAAGTCGGGCCCTGGATGTAACGTCATAAAAGATAGATTTCAGGGTCTTTATTTTTTATTAATTGACTATTTACTTATTTCTCTGCAACTTATATAGTTCAATTATATTCTTATTTTCATTTGATTAAAAAAATTATGCACTTATAAATTTCAAGTTTTTAAATATTGGAAAAAATTCATTTGCAAAGTACATTTTCATATTTGAAATATTTTTGTATTATTGTCTATAAAAAAATATATTTCAACACATTTTTTAATATCAATATTTTTTAACCTAACCAATTTTCTAATCCAGTCTTTTAGTATTGTTATGATAGTTCACAAAGCGTTAATGTTAAGAAAACTTCACATGCTTATCGTTTATGTTTTAAATATAATATATTTTAAGAGCATTCTATCATGTTATATAACAACTTATGTGTGTTATAATATATGTCCATACCTTAGTGATATAAAGTATTCTTTGATTGTAATCGTGTTGAATTGTGCTTCCTAGAACAGTATTTGCATTTTAAACTTTTTAATTATATATCTGTATATGGGCAAAGATTACTCAAATCCGTGAAAGTTTAATAAGATTCAAAATTTATGAGATTTTGAATTCAAATTTTTCCTAGATAGCTGTAGGCAGAACTATTTTTTAATTTGTATATTTTGAAACTTTTAGTTATTTGTTCTTTTTTATGGTGCAGCAGTTTTAGGCATCTCTTAGCTTTTTGCTTTAACAAAAATTTATCCATAACTTAAGATTACTCTGAAACAAAATATTTAAATCTAGAAACTTTGTAAACTTTTTTTTCCCACCACAAGAAAAGGTAAGTAACTATACAGTGTTCTCCCTAAGCGTTTTTCGAAGGGCGGCCCGCCCTGCCTGCCCCTTTCCCGAACTGATGCGCCCTTCTTTGCCCTTTTGCAAATAATTGCGCCCTTTTTATCATAAACAATCTGCCTTTTTTAGAAATACCGCGGCCCCTTTGAAAAATTTCCGCCATTTTTGCTTTCTTCCCTTATTCTCCCCACCCCTCAAAAAGAGGTCATTTTTCATTCTTGGAAAAGGGGTATTGCTGGCTTTTGGTGACAGATAATGGCCGATAAGATAGATAAGATAATCTCCGTGAAGGGGGCGAAGATTAACATGATAAACGTGTTTTGACCCCTTTGCTTAGCCAGTTTGCAAAAGCTTATTATAAATTACTCTATCTTCTTATCTTCCTTGAGTTAGTCACTATTTTGTCTTGGTGAGGAAGAAAAATATGCCGTCCAGCGAAAGAAGAAAACGACAGCGCGATAAAGATTTAGGCAAAATTAGCCAAAATTGTAAGAAATTAAAAGATTTCTACTTTACCAGTTCAAAGGTAAGTTTCTAATTATTATCAATTGTTTCCATTTGTAAAGATTTTTGTTCCGTTCGATAAACGCAGTAATTTCCTAATAGGAAGAGATATAGATCCAGGAACGGCCTAGTCAGTTGCGAGCGCACGCGATTTAAGCCCCGCTATTGTTTTACTGTGCTATTTTTTGTAAATCTTTTATTAGAAGTGCCACTGTTTTTTTTATTACTATTAGTATATATTATGTTATTTATTTAAATCCAAAATATTACGCACATGCGGCGATAGTTTTATAACTTGCTGAACGTGCCCATAAATATCCCGCTAGTTTACTATGGTGGTTTTATGTAACTTTTATCGACGGTTCAGCTATAATGTTTTGTTATTTTTAAATATTTTTTTTAATTATTAATTATTTTTAAAGTTATCTATAATTAGATTCAAAATAAAACGTGCAAGCTGGGGGAGGGCGATGTTGTAACAAGTGCGCGTCAAGTACCGCTATTGTTTAATTTTAATTTTTTTTTTTTACTTTTATCTAAAATGCCGCTCCGTTCTTTTGTTATTGTTGTTTCTTTAATTAGGAGTTATTAAATAAAATTCAAAATAATACGCGCGCGTGGAGAATGTTTAATGACTTGCTGTCGTAAAACGTGACCATAAAAGTTCCTCTGTTTAACTATTGTGGTTTTATGTAGCTTTTATCGATGGTTCAGCTATATTGTTTTGTTAATTATTTTTAAAGTTATCTATAATTAGATTCAAAATAAATTGTGCAAGCTGGGGGAGGGGGTTATTTTTCACTGCAATGCGCATCAAGTACCGCTATTGTTTAATTTATTTTTCTTTTATCTCAAATGTCGCTCGCTACGTCGTTTTGTTATTGTTGTTTCTTTAATTTTAAATTCAGAATAATACGCATTTTACACTGCGATGTTGTAACACGTGCGCGTCAAATACCGCTATTGATTAATAATTTCTTTTTCTTACTCTCATCTAAAATGTCGTGTTATTGTTGTTTCGTTGATGAGAAGTTATTAATTAGATATCTATAATTAGATTAAAAATAAAATGTGCAATATTTTACACTGCGATTTCGTAGCACGTGCGCGTTAAGTCCTGCTATTGTTTTATTTAATTTTATCTGAATTTCAAACTTTTATCTGTTAAGAATTTGTTACTTAATTAAAACCTGAATTCTAAAATGAATATAATTTTGCATTGCGTTTTATCATAAGTTTCGATAAATTAAAGGTGCCCTCGTTAAATAGTAGGAAAGGTGCTAGATTTAACTTTTAAAATGAGTTTTTCGAAAATAATTTTGCCGCTAAATACAGGGGTGAAAATATTCTGCGATTTTTCCAATTTGTGCATATTTTTTAAATTTTGTTTTTAAATTGTAGCATTATTAATATTTGTCTTGACAAAAAACAGTAAATTTGTTAAAAATCAAAAAATTTAGTGAATTTAAATTATTTTAAAAGTTATGAAAATAATTCATGTATATATTGTCTGCTTGAAAATTGCATCAATTTTCCTCTTTTTTTTTTTTTTTTTTTTTGTATTTTGCACCCCCCCCCCCTCTGTAAATAGCTAAATAACGTGGATTGCAAAAGCTTTGAGTTTTGAAATCGATAATTTGTGGATGAAATGATCATTCAAAAATCGGTGACTGTAATTCATGAAGATAGCTTCTCTCTGAATCTGTTTAATAATTTAGTTATCTATTTGACATATTTAATTTTATAAAACATAATTTTTTTTTATAATTTAAAATTAATTACTTTTTATGAAGGGGAAGCCATAGAAATCTAGATTTTATTTTTATAAATAATATTGAATTATATTAGTTTTCTAATTTATATATTTTAGTTGATTATTTTGTATATAGTTTAAATGCTAAAATTAATGAAAGGTGAATAAATCAAAAGGTTATACAGGAAAATATAGTATAGTATGTAGTAGTTAAGTTGTAAACAAAAAGCAAAAACTACAATGTGCAGGTTTTTTTTTTCCTTTAAAAAAAAATTCAAGACAATAAAAATAATTATAAAATATAAAATATTAAATGTAGTTTATAGGTTTAAGCAAATATAAATATATAAACTTTTAGTTTAAAAAATAGATAAATAAAATTTTAAAATTTTTTCAAAAGAATTAAACTGATGAAAAATTGATTTAATGCCCTCTGTGGCTCGATGCTGAGTTACAGGGACCTCAGGATAAAGGCTTGTAAGGCACGCTCTGAGTGTAAAATTTAAATGCTGTTTGTTGTTGCAGAGCAACTGAAAAATAGGTGTTAAAAAAAATTAAAAAGATAAATATTTTTAACATTTTTTTTTTTTTTTTTTTTTTTTTTTTTTTTTTTTTACAGCAGTAAATTGATTGACAAAAATTTTTCACAAGGATGAACCTGATAATAATCTCAGCAACTTTAATTTGTAGGTTTTGCTATCACAGGATTTAGGATACAGTGCAAACAGTTTTTCAACTGAACATATTAATTAACTAAAATTACTAAACCACATTGTTTTCTGTTGTTATTATTACAGACTTCTGCACAAAGTGCTGAAATTCAGCAACAGCTACAAGAGGGAAATCAACATGAAAAGCCAGAGTTACGACAGAATTTGCCAGATGAAATACAAGATGTGACGGATATAAGAGTTGTGCCAGATGAAATACAAGATGTGACGGATATAAGAGTTGTGCCAGATGAAATTAGAGATGAGCCAGCTGAAATAAGAAATGTGCCAGGTGAAATACAAGATGTGACGAATATACGAGATGTGCCAGATGAATTTAGAGATGATCCAGCTGAAATAAGAAATGAGCCAGATGAAATAAGAGACGTGCCAGGTGACATAAGAGCTGTACAAAATCCAGTTGAAATACAAAAGGGCCCAGAGCAGGAAAACAAAGGGAGTAATAGCAACAGTAAGCATAAAACCACCTTTGATGTGAACTGGCTGGAAATTTTTAAGTGGTTGCGGCACAATGAAGTTTAAGGTAAGGAGGTGTTGCATTGTAGCCTTTGTATAAAGCATAACTGTGGCCACCATAATGCTTGGGTTAGCAAAGGCATTACAACAATTCGACTCTACAAAATTAAAGAGCACGAGAAATCCCAGCTCCACTCATCATCAATATCTGCCGAACTAGCAGAAAAGAATGAAGATAGTGACACAATAAATTGCTGTGAGTCTGAGGAATTTGTTGCTATTAAAGCTGCTATGCAGTGTTTGAATTTTTTAATACAGCACAATTTACCTCACACTACTTTGTATGAGCCTTTCCTTAGGTTTTGCATGGATGTCCTGAAAAGTCCAGCACTTTTGCCTCTTCAGAAAAGTAAAAATGCTCACTATAGGAGCCAAAGAGAGCTATATATGAGTTTTTGGATACAATGTCTTCTGTTAAGCGGGAGGACCTCATGGAAGAAATCAGAGAAAGCCCATCATTTTCTCTACTGGTTGATGAATCTTCCGATGTCAGCAACAGAAAACACGTGGCAGTTGCCGTGAGGTACCTGAAAGATGGTTGTGCAAAAATGGCATTTGTTGAGGACAAGCAAATTAAGGACGGTAAAGCTGACACTATTTTTACGGAATTACTGCCAATAATAGAAGACTGGCAGCTTTGATAAGATGTCTAGTTATTCAAGCGATGGAGGCAGTGTAATGGTTGGAAGACATGAAGGTGTTGCAACAAAAATCAAAGAAAAGAATAAAAAAATTATCTCTATGAACTGCCTCAATCACAAGTTGGCCTTAGCCACGAAGGATAGCTTTAATTCTTTGACGCGATTTGTAAAGTTTGATGAAATCTTAAATAGTACCTATAAGTACCTTAAGTCCAGTTGCACGCGGACAAGTTTGTTGGTGACTGTACAAGATGTATTTGGTGTTGCTAAAGGTACAACGATAAAGAGAGCTGGTTTTACTCTATGGCTTTCGCATGGCAATGCCATTAATTCTATTCGCAAAAATTACAAAGCCATCCTGACTAATTTAGAAAATACTGTTGCCTGCGGTGAAGAAAGTGCCAATCTGGCAGGGCCAAGTGCTTCAGGACTTCGAAAGCTTTATAAGGACTTTGATTTATTTTATATTGTTCATTTTATGTGCGACGTACTGGATATACTTGATAAACTTGATCTTTTTTTCCAAAGAAAGGAAATTGATATAGGTTCGATTCAGGTAAATATTGACGTGTCAGCGTGGCCGAGAGGTCGGAGTCGTCGTCCTGGAAGGGCGGAGATTCAGTCTTCGATCCTCAGAACTCTAGGGAAATATAAAACTCCTAAATAAGATTTTATTTATTATTTATATTTCTTCTAGAAGTTTCTAGAATGTTCTAATATATCATTTCCTGTTCCTATCATTTCCTGTTATTATTCCTATAAAAGACTGGGTGTTTCAAGCCGAAATGGAAAATTTGAAATGGAAAATTTGCCATTTGAAATGGAAAATTTGCTTGTGTTATCTTGACGACATTGTAGTTTTCTCAGATACTTTTGCCAAACACTTGCGACGTCTGAGGATTGTTTTAAATTGTCTTGATACAGCAGGATTACAACTCAATGCGAAGAAATGCCTCTTTGGCTCAAGGTACTCGGTCATGTCGTTAGTACAGAAGGAGTAGAGCCAGATCCAGATAAAGTCATGGCTATCGCTAAGTATCCTGTACCCACTTCAATTACAGACATCAAAAGTTTCCTCGGACTTTGTTCATACTATCGTAGGTTTATAAAAGACTTTTGTTCCAAAGCGTATCCACTGCAGAAGCTGTTAAAAAACGATGAGAAGTTCATGTGGTCAGAAGAACAACGCTACTCGTTTGAAATTTTGAAGACCGCTCTAACCACCGAGCCTGTATTGGGTATATTCGATCATGATGCCCCCACAGAGTTACACACTGATTCCAGTGGCTATGGCATTGGTTCAGTGTTAGTTCAAACTCAGAAAGGAAAAGAGACTGTAATTGCCTAGATGCCTCTCGAGTACTGACCAAGGCTGAATCAAATTACTCGACAACGGAACGCGAATGTCTTGCTGCTATCTGGTCCATCAATAAATTCCGTCCTTATCTGTTTGGAAGACCGTTCACCATTATAACAGATCATCATTCTTTGTGCTGGCTTTCAGGATTGAAAGATCCCTCTGGTAGGTTAGCTCGGTGGGCTCTTAGACTACAAGAATTTGATGTAACTATTGTTTATAAGTCCGGCCGTAGACATAAAGATGCTGATTGCCTATCACGACATCCACTACCATCCACTGAAAATGACGCAGAAAAAAGTATAACTACCATCACAAATCTTGCAGAAGAACAGGACAAAGACCAGGAGATAACAACTTTGAAGACGAATATAGGTGAGCAAAGTAATGATTCAAATTATAAAATTATGGGTAGTATACTCTGTAAGCGGAATTATGAATCGGTTGGAAGACAGTGGCTACCGATTATTCCTTTTAAGTTACGCCAGGAAATTCTTCATCACTTTCACGACGCGCCAACAGCAGGTCATTTGGGATTTGCCAAAACATTGGATAGGATAAGAAAACGCTTTTATTGGCCTAGACCAGGGATGGGCAAACTTTTTTGGCCGTGGGCCAAAAATAAAAAAAAAATATTTGGTGGGCCAAGTAAAAATTTCTCAAATAAAAAAAAAACGATATACAAGTTTTAATTTAAATATTTAATGAGATGAATGAAATTGCGAATTCATTTTTAAAAGTTCCTTATATTGAGGTTCGAAGTGAGATTTACTTATTTTAAGGAAGGAGGATAAATGTTTGCCAATTAGTCTACTTCTGAAATGATTTTTTCTAAGGTTCATAGTTGAAAACACTTGTTCACATATATAAGATGAAGCAAACATAGCACTGATTTTCTGGGCATGAGATATTAAATTTGGGAAACTAGCTTTTGGTAATAATTTGTAAAACTCACACTTCGGCATATTTAGAAACAACTGCTTCAGATGATTGTTAGATTGCAACTCAATTAATTCAAGCTGCAGATCCAACTTCACTGTTTCACAATTCACGTTGAAAGGCATGGTAAAAATATCTAATTCTGTTTGAATAGCACTGAAATTTTGAAATCTGCGTTTAAACTCAAAATGGAGTTGCCACATGTCAAGCACAATTCACTTACATTAGATTCCGTATTGTCTGCTCCCCGAGAAAGACAAACGCTTGTTGGCGCCATTCTACAGCTATTCTATGAAGAACTTCTGCTTTCAAAATTTTACCAATTGAAAAGCTGTCTGAAGCTATTGCCATCAATTTATGTTTTGTAGAACAAAAATAGAGAAAGTAAAAAGGTCACCAGTACTTTATTAAAAAAGAAAAAAAAACTAGCTTTATACAAAGTATGCAAATATGTATATTGTTTATATTTGCGGCGGATCGGCAAGTTAAAATTCTATCCGCGGGCCGGATAAAACCTTCCGGCGGGCCACTGTTGGCCCGCGGGCCGTAGTTTCCCCATCCCTGGCCTAGACTGTACCAAAGTGTTAAGCGGTACGTTTCTCATTGTAAGGAATGTCAACGGCGCAAACCTCTACCGCAAAAGCCGTCTGGAAGCTTGATGCCAATCCCACCTGCGGAAGCACCTTTTCATAGAATAGGTATTGATTTGTTAGGGCGCTTCCCTAAGTCACTTCTAGGAAATAAATGGATTGTAGTGTGTACAGACTATTTGACTAGATTTGCCACTACGAAAGCTCTACCCAACGCCGAAGCCCCCGAGATGGCAAAATTCCTGCTCGAAGACATTCTGCTAAAACATGGTTCTCCAAGAGTTCTCATCTCGGATCGTGGATCTGTGTTTCTATCGAGGGTTGTATCGGAGCTATTGAAACTCTGTGATGTGGATCATCGCACTACAACAGCCTACCATCCTCAGACTAATGGCCTCACTGAAAAATTTAACAATACGTTAGCTGATATGCTGTCTATGTGCGTTGACATTGAACAGAAAGATTGGGATGCTATTTTGCCCTTTGTCACCTTCGCCTACAATACCGCTAAGCAAGAAACTACTGGCTACACACCATTTTATCTTCTTCACGGTTATGAAGCTGAAACAACTTTGGACACTATGTTTCCTAATCAACCTGGATTTGAAACTGATTATGCTGCGCATCTGGTCTGCAAAGCAGAAGAAGCTAGGCAACTTGCTCGTCTTCGTACCATTGATGCGCAAGAAAAAGACAAGAAGCGATACGATGCAAAGCACCGACCAACGTCTTATGGATTTTTAAACCAGTTCGAAAAGTTGGGTTGTCCGAGAAGCTATTAAAGAAGTATTTTGGACCTTACAGAATAAAGCGAAAGTTATCCGATGTTACTTACGAGGTCGAAGACGTTGCTCCATCTACAAGACGCAAAACTACAGACACTGTCAACGTGGTGTGTATGAAATCTTACCATGACCCATCGTTTCAATTAGAACCACGTGAAACCGAAAATGCAGAAAAACAGAGAAGTTACAAAACGGAGAAACAATCTAAGAACGGGAGTAAATTGGAGTATCTAGGACCAACCACCCGATCACGTGCCAGAACAGTCAAAGAGAGAAACAGCGAGGACGCTGTTTTTTTTTCTAATGAGGATGCTATGACGTGGCCGAGAGGTCGGAGTCGTGGTTCTGGAAGGACGGAGATTCAGTGTTCGATCCTCAGAACTCTAGGGAAATATAAAACTCCTAAATAAGATTTTATTTATTATTTATATTTCTTCTAGAATGTTCTAATATATCATTTCCTGTTATTATTCCTATAAAAGACTGGGTGTTTCAAGCCGAAGGCCAGTTACTTTCTTCACTACTTTGTAGCTGTTGAATAAAGCTCTCCGACTTTCTAGACTAAGTCCTATTTATTCTACGTGACAATATTGAAGGGGCTATACAAAGCCTCAAAAAGTTGAAAAAGAAGCCTGGGGGTGCATTTTGCAGAGGCATTGAAGAGAGTTGGAGTATCTAGGAATCGTAGAATCTAGCAATAGTGTATTTTCTGCTGATGCTCGTAGGTTTATAACTTATCTGGTAGAAAATATGGAGGCAAGGTTAGAAAGCCAAACAATTGTCTCAAGTTTGGGAGTGTTAAACTTGGATAAGATAAGAGCAACATCATTTCCATCAGCTTATGGAAATAGTGAAGTACTGGAAATGTCAGAGCATTTTAACATTGACGATAGTGATTTGTTAGAAGAGTGGGATGACTTTAAGACTTTTTTTTTTTATCGCCAGACTTTGAATGTATGGACTTGGGTATAAAGAATTTATGTGCCACTCTCTGGAAGTCTGAAAGCGTGATTGGTGACAGATTTCCTCTAATCGAACAGTTGTTAAATGTTGCCTGCTCTATTGCAGTATCAAATGCTGAGGTAGAACGAATTTTTTCTGTAATTACTCTTATTATTACAGATAAACAAAATCGCTTGAATGTTGAGACAACAAGCAAAATACTGATGCTAAAGATGAATGAAGAAGTTGATTTCACAAAGTCTGTAAAAAAGTGGTTGCGGGGGAAAAGAAGGCGCATTTTCAATAAATAATGTGACTTAATTTATAACAATTATTCTAACAGAGAAGAAAATTCTTTTTATAATTTTTTAGATTTTATTTTATTCTATTCATTGTTATTTATTTAAAATTGCTGTAGAAATGCATAAAGTAACAAAAATAATACTAATAATTCACACATAGGGTAAGGCTAAAAAATTTGACTATACAATCAGAATCTGGATTTATTTTAGTAAATGCAAAGACATAGCTAGCTAAATTTCATACACAAGTTTTCTTTAAATTCAAATATTTTAAAATAACATTAAAAATTTTTACTAAATGTTTAAATTTTTCATCAAATAAATTCCTGATATATATATATTGTATAAAAGAATATTTTAATCATGGTTCTTTCAAGTGTATTGATGATATTATTTATTAATAGAAGAATTTTTTCTTTCTTTGAATTTTAAATGTTAGTTTTTTTCTAACTGGCTATAATTCTATGCATTTTGAGTTCATTTTTTTTTTTTTTGTGTATTTTGATGTATAGTAAAGAGATTTCTTTTTATTGTCTTATTTAGCTTTTGTCTAGTAGTTTCTCAAGTTATCTCATCATGTCATATTTTTTAATATATACAGATATATAAATTTGTTAAACATATCGTTCTATTTAATATAACTGAATGAGTTTGAAAGTATCATTTATAAGCTCAAGAAGTAAATATAATTTCCTAAAAATCTTTCTTTACTGAATACATTACCTGAAATAGCCTATTAAGTTAACTCTTAACTATCTAGTCATTAGACGTCATTCTTAACTTGTTGTAAATTTTTTTATCAATTTAATAATAAAACAATCGCTTAATTTTTTAAAGGTTTTTCCAATTCCTTACAAAAACATTTATAAAGAATCATTTGTAAATATAAATTTAATTTTCCTCACATGTTAATTTCACTTAATATATGTGAACAATAGTGAATAGTTTCCATTACTCCATTTATGATATGACTCCATTCATAACTCCATTTTATGATATGAAAAAAGAAAGGTCTGCTTTTATATTTTTATTTATTGGACAAAAAAAGAATTACATAGACTTTTTCTTAATAAAATTGATATTTTTCTTTGCAAGAAGAAAGAAAGCACTGTGACTGTGTCAGTCTGTTTTTTTAAAAGAATACTTTTAACACCCAAACCTTGAATCACACATGCATATCTATATTTTGTTTATAATGCTGTTCCTAATTTTTTTCTATTTATTGAATCCAGAAATGCCTCTCATTATTTATCTTAATAAGCTTGTGAAAAAATGAAACTTGCTATAGACAGAAAATTATCCAGGATTATCGAGAGTCATGATTAATATTTTCTTTCTTTCTTTTTGAATATGAGCTAAGTTTATATTAGTCACAAAATATACTAAAATTAAAATTTTTAAATACTACATTTTTTCAAATAAATTATAGTTTAATCAAAGAAATTAAGCAATTGACTAAATTAATGAAGAAATTAATTAATTTCAAAGATATGTAAATGTCAGCTCTTTTGTGTTTTTTCATATTTGGATTAAAATTTTAATTATTTTTGACTATTGAAAATGAAATTCATAAAATAGCTGAGTAGGCACATTTCGAAACTTGATGTGCCCCTTTAGAACTGAAAGTGTCCCATCCAAGACTGAAATGCCCTTTCCAGTCTAAGAGCACCCTGCCCTTTTTTATTTCTAGGGAGAACTCTGAACTATACTTTATTCTAATCTTCATTCAAATTTCTAATTTCACTTTAAATACATTAAAAAAAAACAACATATTATTCTTTTGACAGCACATCTCTCCCCGCTACCTATTTATATCATATACTTGAAATTAATTTGTGATATTAATGAAAAGTGAATCATGGCTTCATGCTGATGACTTGGGGAAGGGGGGGGGGGCACTTCTTCAACTCCTATGTAGTAAAATAGATTTATGCTTTTGTTAGAAAAGATGAATGACAAATGTTCTAAAGATTAAATGAAATAAATTCTACATTTTTTAAAATCTCTCTGCAGTTGGGTGTGGAAGTTTTTCTAGTGAATTTAATAAGCATTTGAAATTATTTTATATTATTATTGATAAATTCAAAATTTTAATATTTTAGGAAAACAAACATTATGACCTTATAGAATCTGCTAATCCACAATTTAAACATGCACTCATTGGATTAAATATATTTAAGGATTACCCACAGTCTGTTAGATTTATTTTACCTGAAGATGTTGGCCATAAACTCGAGCAGGCTGAGTTGGTTGTTATTGATGAAACTACTTCTATACCTTTCCATAGACTTAATTATTTTCTCCATAGATAGTTGTGATGTCTTAATCAACAACTGGGTAAGTTATATTTAAGTTGCATTTTATTCCCAAATATCCAATAATGTTTTTAAATTTGTTTATTTTGTTAAAATTTGCAAATTCATTTTATAAATATTGACTATATTTTTATAGTGCCATTTCCACTAGCCCATTTTTGTCTAAAAAATGATAGAAAATATCCAATCAACACAATTTCTAAAAGAAGATTCAATGGTTTCATCAGGTAGATTTTTATGTTGCTTTTTTTCTTTTATTATGTTTATTCTTCTAATTTATTGATTTATTATTAATTATTTGCACACTGTCTAAATGTGCATTTTTGTAAAAATATACAATAGATTCCTTTGTAGTCTTTTACTTGAATGCTAATACTGTACTGAATGAAAAATTTTTTTATTTATTCAGATCTATTTAATGTACTCAATAATTCCTAAGAAAATGATGTATTTTATATTTTACTATGTTTATTTATCATGTACTTTGATTGAAGTACTATGTTATAGCAGTGATTCCGCTTAGCTTTGAAAAATATGAGTCTTCCTTCAGATTCAAGACCATAATAGGACCATATTTCCCAGATTACTGCAACCCCATTATATTTTGAATGTTAGAATTCCTAATCGATGAAAATAGCAGGGCTTCAAGGGCTGCGCATATTGTGCCAAATTGGTATATTTGCGCATTACAACGCAGAAACGGCATTTTGTGTTAAATCTGCGCCGAAATGCCACACGACCTTTCGCAATGGATGAGGTTTTGGTTACGTCATCGGCCGCCACTTCTCGTTTACCGTGTCGTACTCGTACTGAACTCGTCGTAGGAGGAGTGTGTGTGTGCAGTGTTTTCATCATAGAAAAAAAATAGGTGAGAATTTCTCACCCTTTCTTAAAAACAGAGTGAGATTTCAAAAAGTCAAGTGAGATTTCTAAAAATTAAAAAAACACAAACAGACTTGAAAAAAAATCATTTCTTTAATTATAATACATTTTTAACGTCTTCTATTTTTTAAAACATTGAATATTTTTGATGCATAATCATAGAAGATTTTGCTTTTACAAGGTATGTCCATCTTACATTAGTGCATAAAAAATTTGAACTTCTTAAATGAAGAAACCTTACCTACGGTAAACACATGATTGCTGAGATATGTTCTGGAAGGGGTTCCGTTGCTCGGAAAGGTAGTGTTCTGTTGTTTGGAAAGGTAGTGTTCTGTTGTTTGAAAAGGTTATGAACAATACTGATAAATAGGGAAGCTAGATAACGGGGCAGATTGTGAAAATAATGAAAGGTCCAGGAAGAAAAGCGAAAAGAATTTTATTCTAAATGGCGTAATGTGAAGCTTTTTCCAAAGTGCGAGAAATTAACGAAATGTGAAATTAATTTATAGAATACGCGAATTTCTCGCGGTAATTATTTTTTAATGCGAGAAAAGAAAAAATATGCGAGATTCTCTCGTGTTCGTGCTGTAGTGAAAACACTGGTGTGGCGGCAGACCAATAAAATGTATCCTTCCTCCTCCATCCTTTCCTATAGTCCATTCCACCTTAAGTTGGCACTGGAGAGAAAGGCAGGTAGACCGGATTACAGCCGTTGTCATAGAAACTAGGTTACTCTTTAAGTCGGTTGCGAGATGAGGTAGCAAAAAAAGGAGAGAAAGAGGCCAGTATTGACGTTTAAGAAAGCAAAATGCTGATTTTTTTTAAAATCAAGAATCGCACTAAAATTTTGAACAGAATACTGGAAAGAACAAGATTTTTTAGAGCATTTCTAATGATTATTATTTTAAGATACTAGTGGTAAGCTGATTTCTTAATTAGTATTTAAAAAGCAGATTAATTAGTATTTAAAAAGCAGATTTTCTTATGATTTTTTAACTGAACGAAACTAATTTTAAACAACAGAAAAAATAATATTTAAAAAGATTATTTTTTTCTGAAATCTAAGTAAAAAAAAGAAATGCATAGATGCGTATAAATATGTTGTTTTAAATATCTATTATTATACGCTTATTTTTGTATCACGTCTTTGAGAATCCGATAAAGAGTTGAGCGGCTAATGTTTTTTTCAATTATGTCCTTATCACCATTTATTTCCTTTAAAACCTTATCCAAAGTTGGTACTTCATTTCTACGAAAAAAAAACAAGGATTTTTCTGAGAATGCAGAACAACGTAAAATCGTCGTATTTCACAAGTCTTGTGCGTACGACAGTTACAGTAAACAGTTCTTCTTGAGCAACCAGTAAGTGTAGCAACTTTGTCGCATATTTGAGTGATGCTTTCATGTGGATTTTCTTTCCTTAGTTGTGAATAAACATTTAAAATATTTCTTTGAGCACCACTTTTTATAATTTTTCCACGCTTTGATGGCGTAAACATCTTTGTCGGTAATAGTCCTGTCTCTAACATTCTTAAAATGTTAAAATTAAAAAATAAGTAAAGAATTTAATGACCATTAAAATTAATAATTTAAAAAGGAAAGCAAACTAAAGATTAATAACATACAAAAGAAAAAAAAGCTATTGATTAATAAGTAACAAAATAATACAGACTAACAAAAACATTGAGTAATTAGCAACAAAAAAAAAGAAGAAAAAAATCTAACAAGGAGTCACAACAAAAATGAACAATTAATGCAACAAAAAAAATTATAGCTATAAAAAACTATAAATAACTAGTAAAAAACAACAAATTAACAATTAATGCAAAAAAAATTTAATAACTATAAAAAACGAGCTAACAATAAATAACTAGTAAAAAACAACAAATTAACAGTTCATTATTAATAAAAAACAAAACAAAATAACAATTAAGCGATGTGAGTGAAAGAAAGCAAAATAAGAACTGCAGAAGATAGGACAAAGGCAAGGAGAATGGAAAGAGCTGGCTGACCAGTGTAAAAACAGCCAGTGCGCAAATTCCTTGGCCTTGAAAACTGACATCCGAGATTATCGCAGAATATTGTCTTTGTATGTCAATAAAGCAAATAAGAGAAAACGAAGTTTCTGAAGAAACAAGTTTATTTAAAAACATTAGTAATAAAAAATGTCACAGAGTGACGAAAAAAAAGAATACACAAATGATCTGCTTCAACAGAAGCTTAAATACTGATAACGGGTGACGTCATGATCCACGCAGGAACGACCAACAGCAAATGAAAATAAACTGGCCGATCCCCGCAGACCATGACGTCACCGGCACAAGTTGAATGCATGAGATCGACGACCGAAAATCGAACCTCTTACCTTTTACCCTATATTTGTCTAAAATGCGACCCCCTCTCATGCCTTCAACTTTTACAAAAAAATACACATATACAGTTTATCAAAATCTTCAATAAACTAAAGAAATATTTAATTTCCTTAAACTAATACTTAAGTTGTTTCATTCCTGAAACCATCCAAAAGATTAAACTTTCACAAATACTTTTGAACAAAAATTTTCAACTTCTAACTTAGTTAAAGGTTTTATAAAAATGTCCGCTAAGTTAAACTTATTCCTAACGTGTTTAACAGCAAAAAATTTATCATAAATTAAATTTCTTAAAAAATGATACCTTACGTCGATGTGTTTCGTTCAACTATTTTCAATAGGTGAATGAGAAAAATCAATTGCAGATTGATTGTCACTAAATATAATACAATCACTTAAATTTATGTCTTTTAAATTTAATTCTCCACACTCATCTATTATACGCTTAATCCACATTACCTCTTTGGCAGCGTCAGTTAAAGTCACATACTCTGATTCCATTGTAGATAGACTCACACATTTTTGTTTGAAAGTTTTCCAGAATATCGGAGTCTTATCTAAAAACAATATTATACCACCTACTGATATTCTGTCATCCCTGTTAGCAGCAAAATCTGAGTCACAGTAACAATTAACATTTAAATCTTCAATATTTGACAATTTTAAGAAATAATCTTGAGTATTTTGAACATAACCTAATAATCTTAATAAAGTATTCTAGTGCTTTAAACCTGGATTTTCTTGAAATTGTGATAATATATTTACCGCATAGGAAATATCCGGTCTTGTGCGATTAGCTATATAAGCCAAACAACCCAAATTGTTCCGAAACGGCAATTTTGCCATTTCATCCACTTCGCTTTTAGAAGATGGACAATCAGCTTTTGATAATAAGTTACCCTTAGTAATCGGCAACGATGACAAAGGAAATTTAAAACTAGAAAACATTTTACAAACTTTTTGGATGTAACTCTTTTGATGTATGAACATCTCACCATCTTTTTGAACAAATTCAACACCTAACAACTTACGAGTTTTACCCAAAATTTTTAAATCAAAATTATCTCTTAAAAGTTTAATAACACTGTCTACTTCATATTTTGTTTTAGAAAAAATAATTATATAATATACATAAATTATAAGAATTACATTTTTATATACATATGTACAATTACACCATTTTAATCTTACAAACTTTAAATTTTCAAGTGTATTATCTATTAAATCTATTAAATTATCTATTAAATTATCAAGTGTATTATTATTTGAGTCCATAAATAGCTTTCTTTAAATGACAAACATGGTCTTGCTTATTTAAATCAACAAAACCTTGAGGTTGATACATAAATACATCCTCATTCAAATTTGCGTAAAGGTAAGCACACTTAATATCTAATTGGGTATGATACCACCCTAGCATACAAACTAAGATTGTGAAAAACATTCTTACAAGAACAAAATTAACCACAGGACTAAATACTTCATCATAACTTTCACCTCGTATTTGTTTAAATCCCTGAGCAACTAAACGTGCTTTGTATCTTACAATTTTCCCCTTTTCATTTACTTTAGTTGTATAAACCCAACGGCTTCCCAAAATTCTTTTATTTTTAGGAGTTGGAACCCAATCACAAACTTTTCTTTCTCTCATAGTTTTAATCTCACCAGACATGGCTAATTCCCAATTTTTAACTTGGGGAGATTTCAAACAGTCTTTATAATTTCTAGGAATTTTTATTTCAATATGATTAGCTTCGTGTTTTATGTTATGATTAACCTTAAAATTTGACACTTTACCAGAAAAAGCATTTTTCTTACTGAAATCAAATAAATCCCTATCATACTTTATCTTGTTACTATTGCAGTAATTTTCTACATCGTTATAGGATCTTAATCTCATATTTACCCCTTCGATATTATAATAAATATCAGTTCGACTATTATCTGGACGGGGTACAGCTTTTCTAATCCACGAAATGTTTCTACACGGAATTAAATCGGGTTTTACGCTTGAACTATCTGTATCTTCATCTGAAGAACTTTCGTCCAAATCGGGACGTTCCAGTTCAAAACTAGCAAAATTACGTTTAATCGGTTTGGTACCCAGTATGGCTTCCACCCCAATTACATTTTCGTCAAAACGAACATTTATTGTTTCAACAAGTTTCCTTTCGTTTTTAAGCCAAATTCTATAACCTTTCGTTTGCATTGCATATCCTAACATAATACCTTCTTTAGCTCTCATTTGAAGTTTATTTCGCAACTGTTTTGGTTGACCCACAAATGCTAAACAACCAAATACTTTCAAATGAGTGACTGATGGTTTCCTACCACTATACAGTTCAAAGGGAGTTTTAATTTGGTTTTTGTGACAAACTCTATTAAAAGTGTAAGTAAAGCATAGTAAAGCTTCAGCCCAAAAAGCATCTCCTAATTTACTAGATTTTAACATTGCTTTAATATTGTCTAAGGCAGTTAAATTATAGCTTTCACTAACACCGTTTTGCTCTGGCGTATAAGCGTTAGTACGTTCAGCTTTTATGCCTTCATTTTCAAGAAAATCATTAAACTCTTTATGGCAAAATTCCATGCCATTATCAGTTCTAACATTTACAATTTTACAGTTTAAAAATCTTTCAGCTCGCTTTTGATATCTTATGAAACTATTAAAAACATCAGATTTCTTTTTAATGGGAAAAGTAGTAACTTTCCTTGAAAAATCGTCAGTGATAGAAAGAAAGTACCGACTTCCACCATGTGAAACGACAGGCATTGGACCACATACGTCCATATGTAAAAGT